>JAOBAS010000013.1:5389245-5522265 GCA_025311575.1 Elanoides forficatus | reverse complement strand
TGTCATTTTATTAGTGTTATCATTATCATTATTAGTTTCTTCTTTTCTGTTCTATTAAACCATTCTTATTTCAACCTACGAGTTTTACTTCTTTTCCCGATTCTCTCCCCCATCCCACTGGGCGGGGGGAAGTGAGTGAGCGGCTGCGTGGTGCTTAGTTGCTGGCTGGGGTTAAACCACGACAGATGGAAACCCAAAACCTTTCATGGAAGGTCAGCATTTTTTTGAAAAACAAAACAAAACCAAAAACCAACTCCCAAACTTTTAATCAAAAATGCATTTTTCTGTCAAAAAAAAAAAAAGATTTGGCGCAAAGGGTAATATTCACTTCAGTTAGTTTTCATGTATCTTAAGGTTAGTCCTATTGTCCAACATTATCCAGGCTCCCTGGAAATACCAGGAAACAGACATCTCCTAGTGTTGATTCCTCCAAAACCATACATTGAAGCTACCATGCGACACGAGGAAGTGAGTAGTAGCTGCTTGAGATGGATATAAGCTTTCCCCTCACTGCCCTTTCCTCCTCCCTGCGGGCAGCAGCTCACCAGCCCTGCAGCCACACAGGTATCACAGTGGTTTCTGCGACACAGAGGGAGGAAATTAATTGCCAGGATGAAAAGGGTCTCAGTGGTTCTTACGTTGAAGACTTATCAGTTCTCCTACTGTTTGCAGCCAAACAAAGAGGGCAGCACGCTTCTGTAACGTCAAACCAGTCTATGAGCCACTGGATGAACTGGCAAATCTCTCCTGCCATGGACTAGGAGGGAGCTCAGCTCAGAGCTGAAGTTAAGCAAAATGCACTTTATCTGAAATGTTACAAGATTCAGAACTGTAAGTAAAATTCCATCTTTCTGTCTCTTGTGTCTTCTTCTGAAGCTGTACAAAATTATTTTAAGATCTTTAAAATGGTACAATGATCTGACAACTCTTTATTAATTTCTGATTACTATATACTGCAATATTATGTCATAGCACTCAAAAAAAAAAAATTAAGCTAGATGTATCCTCCAGTTTCCTCTCTTCTTTTAAAAATAATGCTGGTGATTTAAGTGAAACATTTCAGACATCCTTCCTCAACTGGCTACCTAATTCAAGTTTAGCTGGGTTTCAATTGCCCCATGCATGGCTTTTTCTGTGGCGTGAAGAGGACAGCCTAAGGCCTCTCAGAACAATTGCTGTAATTATTTCCTCAGATCTCTGGCCACATTCCCATTTCAATCAAATTAGCAGCTGCTCTTCTTCATTCTTCTACCCCTACAAGAGCTGCTGAGTTGTCTTGCTTCCAGTTCCTTATGCCAATAAAAAATGGAGAAAGACAGAGACGGGGGGAGACAAACAGGGAAATGTGAAGGGATCTCTTCTTACAGGTACTGTCTGAGTATTTAAAAGATGAGGATAAAAGATCTAACTGGCAGTACACACACGGTGACCAGTTTTGTATGACTTCCAGAGGATGACAACTACGCTTGACTATGATGCCTCTTTAGTATCTTGTACTCTGATCCTCAAGCATCACTGACACAGATTAGCAATGAGACTGCAAGTCTGAGCAAGTTCTGGCTCTTACTCTCTCCATCAGATATTGCAGGTTTGTGTTGACTGCAGACATTGGGCTGACCGGAGCTCATGATGAGAATATTTCATATAAAGCTGACTAGGTTTACTTCTGGTTCATCAACCAACTTCCAATTTCTGACTTGTTCCTTTGCACGTGATCCTGCCAAGTACAGATTTGTCAGAGTGTGTTCTTCAGGCACCTATTATTTCCTAGAAGAGCTGATGACCTGACCAAAACCACTTGCTGCATTATCAGTGTACTGTTGACAACTCTGAGGCTCATTTTGCTTATGTGGCAAATGTTCTCTAAGCAAACCGCAACTCACAAGGCCAAATTATCTGCTGCTGAATGCTAATGGCTGATTTGGAGCTAAGGCATGAGAAAATGCAACCCTGTATTGCCTCTTAAATTTAAAGTTATTGCTCAAAAGGGAAGTTAGGTGCTTGAGGCACTGGAATGCAGGAAAATTGCCTTTTAATTACTGATTGCAGCAATTATTGATTGTGATTAAGGATATCAAACATTTTCCATGAGAAGGTGTCTGTTTTAATTTTGACAGGGTCACTAGAAGGTAATTCTGTTTTAATTAGAAATACATAAGACTTTAGCCGTGTGAACTGAAACCACACAGCCTAGGAAAAATAAAATTACTTTGCTCATGTAAAAAATTCTGAAGACCCCTTATTTAAACTACTCAAAACACACATAGTTTCAGTCCAGAGGAGAAATACTGAACACTCTTAACATCCTAAAGGCCTGTAACGTACTAATTACAGTATTTTCCTGAAGCAGGCAATAACACTTGAAAGAAACAGGGCATCCATAAAGGGGCAAATTTTCTGTTCAGTTATAATAAAGACAATCTATCCAGCACTTATCTCATTCTCATGAATGAAACCAAACTAAATATAAACCTATTTAAATTACAGTACTTTAACTCAAAAGGGTACTTCGGGTTCACAGGCAGTATGCTGCATTCTTTGAAGTAATGTCTCCTTCATGGCCTTAACTCTCACACGTTGGTGGTCAGCACATAAATCTATACCTTAACTTGGGCTGTTTTCCTCTGCCATGTAAACGTTATTGCAGTACTGCTTTGTGGAGGAGCCTTGAACAAATGCAGGTAACAGATTCTGTGTTGCTGTTAATATTTATATTAATCTCCTCAGCAGAAGGACATTCTGAGAAACACTTGAAATTTGCAAACTACTGAAAGCGAATATGACAAAAGATGAGCGTGTGTGGGAGAAAAAAGAAAAATAGGTTCTTGAACCCATAATTGTGACTCCCACACTGTTTCTTTCAACTGTCTGTGGTGATAGTGTTTATAATACCTCATCCCTTCAAGGCCGACACATCCTTGGTGTGGTTAAGTATTAAGCTTATTTTCTACTGCCACAAAATAGTACATATTTTAGAGAATCTGGCTGTGTTCATAGATTCAGAAAGCAAGCAGAGTATTCAGGGGGACGTGTGGTGGCAAAAGCAACAAAATGTTCATTTATGCTAACACAGTCCCTTACGGTCCTACAGTGAAGTGTGCGCACATTTGCAGTCATGCTAGTATTGACAGCCTAATTGTCAGTGCACTCGTAGAAAAAGCAAACACACATGCAAAACTGCACAATTCATATTGTTCACTAATGCACAACAGAAATTTGTACTTATTCAGTAATGTTTAGCTGAAGCAGACTTTGAGGATATTTCTTCTAGTTTTCATCTAGACGATGAATCAATAGTATCAAGGAGTGGACGCTCATCTGACCAGTCCCACTGACTTCCATGAAACTATTCCTGGAATTATTCAAGTTCCCTACAATGGGGGATGGGACCCACACTCCAATTTTTGGATCCACCAAATTACAAATCCAGATAAAATGTACGTAACCACTCAACAATCTTTCAGCAACAAACCAAGATAACTATCTTTGTGTCAGTATGTGTAAAGTAACTACCAATTACGAAACGAGCAGTGCAAGAATAGCAGTTTAATATATCCAACCAATACAATCTCCAAAAATAGTACAATACTTGACAAAATGGAGGTGATTTCCCCAGCTCAAATTTTCATATAGAGCATGTATTTATCATTAATTTAGTATTTGTATCTTAAACTATTTTCCGCTTCATAAGAAATGAAAATTTTATTAGTGTCAATACTGTATCTGTCTTGAGAGAGCCCCACGCTTTATTGCATGCTATTTACATTCCCTCCCTTTAATTTTAAACTAGCCTTCAGAGATGCTTTGGACTAAATTCATATCTTCAATATCTTAATACACAGGTAGTTTATTAACCCTTCAGGAAAACAAATGAACTCCTTTCTGGAGCAATAAATCTGACATGATATATATATAAAAATTTGAAATAAATCCTGTCAAAGATGGGAATAAAACCAGGATGGGTGCAGGATGGAGTATGGTTTAAGTCACAATTTCATTAATTTATCTTGCACTTCCTCTGCTCAGCAATAGACCATGCCATTCACAGAACTGTTCGTTTTATGACTGTTCACAGGTATGTGCAGTGAGGACCTCTATTTTGTGCCATTACTCATTTGAGGAGCATGAAGCACGGGTTTTTTTCTCGCTGACACACATTGACAACATCTTTCCTCAGCTTCCTTACCAGCTACACCTGCCAAACCACAGCTCTGCTGACATGCATGATGGGCAAACAACGTGATGCAAGAGCAAACCAGCTGGTGTTGAGGACCTGCTATTTACAACAGGGGAATTTGGGGGTTTAACTGGAGCCCAAATCAAGCTCGGTCCTGGGGACTGAACGCCAGCTCTTAGGGGCTGGAACACCCTAGATGCAAACACCCGGGACACATCTTTTCAGTTTCTTTCTCTGCAGAGAAAACCATTTACATTTTTGTCCACAGAATACATAGAAATATTAATATGTAACAGATGTAAACATACAGATATAAGGACCATTTAGCCTTTCCATGGAAGAGGTTGTGTGCCCACAGTTTAACACTTTTGGGGATGCTGTATGTACTAGGGATACTTTAGGGAGCCTGGCACAAAATTTGTGACTTCAGCTACTGAAGAATATTGCATCTGTCTAGTGTCTTTAATTATACTCATCTTCTTCCCAAAATAACCAATATGCAAAATTTATTCAGTGTTTTTTTAAAATCTGCACATAGCAGAAGGAATCATGAAGAAGAGAGAAAAGCCTTAAATTTTAAATGGAGGTATTTACATTAAAAGATTAAATGCAAGTTGGCTTTAGTCACATGATGTAAGAAAGAGAGATATCTTCTAATACTGAGTTCTGGACTCAAGTCTTTGCTGAGGAGTGGATGAACTCCCACAGCAAACGCTGCCAGCTAGGATATGGAGCCGGAAAACTGCCTCTCTGCTCTTCCCCCTCCCTGTGGGAGCAGCTCTACTGCTGCGTTGAAGATGCACACATCTGGAGTACCGCTCACCGGTGTCATTCACTCCTGTGCAAATTAACCCTAAAATCTAGCCAGCCTTATCATCAACAACTCATAATGAAGATCAATTACACATATATTGTACATAGACATTAAGAAATAACCAGAAAAAAGAGCAATATTTTCACACTAAGGTACCTGAACTGGGCTCAAAATTTTTGCTCCCTGTCACACAGCCGGCAAAGGAGTACGTTAAAACACTGCAACGGAAACGTGTTATTTGGAAGGCTTGAAAGTGTTTTCTGAGAGAAGTTGAAAACGCAAGAACGGGATGAGTGAGAAGATCTGTTCTGAACCGAGATGAGACTTGAAAGGCATGAGAACATGGAGCAGGGATGTGGAATTTGTTTAAACTAAAGATTAAAAACTTCTGGAGTTTGTACCCTACATGATGTGAGGGACCTTGTGGTACCACTGCAGAAATACTTGTCTGAACACAGGATGACAAAGCGCACTTACAAGGGATGAGATAAGGAGGTCAATGTTGAACAATTTAAAATGAGCCAAAAGCTAAATTATTATTTGACTTGCTTTCCAAATAAATTTTTTGCTGAAGAACAGAAGGTGAAAGATAGCATGACTAATAGGAAATGATAAATACATTCAGAAAGCACCACATCTGATGGAAGCAATTGCAAAGCTTGATCCCCTCGTCATCGTGGAGCTAGTACTTTTGGTAACCTTTACAGAACACTGAGAGAAGTAGCACCTGAAATGAATATACGGTTGCATATAGACATTTAATAATGCCAGTCATGTCGAGGGAATAGTGGAGTTTTACCTCTCTCTGAAAAGGGAGGAGGGGGCGTCTGAGCTGGAGCAAAAGGTTTCAGTATTTTGCAAGTATCCAGAACATATCTGTGAGGAACATATATGAAGAAAATAAAGGAGAAGGGAAACGTATGAAAGCTGCCTGGAATTAGACAGATGAAAGCTGACTAAATCCAGAGGTTTCTTTTACAGTTTTGAAAGTAGCAATTTCCCAAAGAGAGGAAACACGTCAATGCCAATTCAGGAATATCCAACCACTGATCAGGAGCTAGATATGAGTCCTAAAAGACTACATCCTATTAATAATTTTGGCTTTAAGCTGAGGCTATTCAACTGAAATAGCAGAGAAGAAAGAAGACGCATATGGGTGGGTCAAGAATGGCTAAAAACCGTCAGTGTCAGGTTGCTGTGGAAAAAATGTTAAATATGACCTTGGGTTTTAATAGATGAAGTATTTCCAGTATAGACGGGGTGATATTAGCAGCACTGTCTGGAACCTACATCCTGTATACCATGTACAGTTTTGGCCACTGTTCAAGAAAGAGAAATTAATCTGAAGCAAGAGCAAGAAGGGCCAACTGAATGAGCAAGTCATGGAAGTGTATTCAACACAAGATGAAACTGAAAGAGCTTGGCTTGTTCGGCCCATCAAAGCAAGAGCTGAAAGTGGATACAGTTTTTTTCTAAACATGAGTGGGATAATCATGAAGAGATATTTAACCAATAATCAAACCTATCACATTGTACAAACTGTATGATCATAAACTATCCATGAAAATTAAGGCTGAAAATGAGATTTCTAATCAAAGTTGAGAAACACTCAGTGGGAGTAGGAAGTGAAGAAAAACTAAGCAATTTTGAAGATGGAGTTCATAAACAAGAAAGTTTCCAATGATCATATGTCATGGTTAACTGTAGGAGGTGGTAATTACACTCAACAACCCAGGAGTAATACTACGTAAATAATGGACTTACACAGGCAGCCAAACCAAAGCAGGACTAGAGGAAAAAGCAGTTCTGGTTGACTCCAAATGGAAATTCTGATAGTTTTTTTTCACCCAGTTGATGAAATCAAATGGGAAAATACCACAATTTTTTATCCTACTTTCAGTCAATAACATGATTCATTTTATTCTTGGGTTACTTAATCACTTTTCATGCCCTTAAAATTTTGTTTGGTTTCAAAACACGTTCTTTCAAAAAGAAAAGCCGAAACATTTGTTTTAGAAACCACTGAAATGGCACGATTCATCTTTTCAAAGGTGTCTACTCTTTTCAAAGATATTTCAGCAAATCTGTTTGGGGGTTCAACACAAATTCATAAATAATTTCCAAGGGGGCACAATCAGCACAACAAAGGAAGTTAAAAATAATTTACACAAATTCAGTCTTCAAGGACTTTAAATAAGAATTTAGCTGTGGTCAGAATCTTGGACTATTTTTGGAGGTTTTAAATATCCTAAAAGGTGCCTCATTTTAATTCACATACAGGATCTTTATTTTTATCTTGACAAGGATAGTGAATTGAAGGGTAACTTGTTCAGCCTTAAATAGAGGTTTTTAATATTAAACAAAAACTGTCTGTGAGAGCTAAAAGAATTAGTTCTTACTGGGTCTTCATGTCTAATCACCAGCTGTTGAGGGCTATATTTGATTCATCTGATTGCAGAGTAGCCATCTGCTTTATAGATTCATAAGGTACGTCCACTCACATAATGTGCAAAAATGCTTTTTCTGGTTCACTTTCCAATATAACTTCAACTCAGCTTCTAAAACCGATGTTATACATAATTAAACACTAATAACCCTCCTTCTATGCCCACAGAAGTAGCTGAAGGATTCTGAGCATGGGCATGACGAGCTGTGGACTCTCAAGACTTCAGTGCAGTAGGGCATTTAATAAAGGTCTTGAAAATGCCACACAGAGAAGTCAAGACTATATTTAGAGAAGTTTACTACCTTTCTTCCTCCTTTCCAACAGAATAATTATTACTTTACATGAGGACTCAGTAAAAAAGAACACTTGATAAAAGCATTTCAGTAATTATAGCAATCAAAATGTTTATTGGTAAAGGGGGCTGAATACACTGGCACATTTTCCTTCCCATCAAATTGCATCAAAAAATCCCATTCTTAAGTAGACTTTAATTAAGAACTTCAAGTAGACTTGGTGTTTTCCAAGTCCAAAGTTAGATGCTGTACAACTATGTCAAGTACTTTATAAATGCCAGAGAAACTAAATTAAACACAGACACAGATTTCATATAATAGCTACAGCTGAATGACCTCTTCAATCCAAAGCGTATTTAAAATAAATGCAGGGGTTTTTTTCCCTTCTCCCCAGGAAAACAGTTTCTTTACTTCAAAATTGCTTATATTTCAAAATGTGCCTTCTGTGTGTTTATTCCAGAACAAAAATTTGAGTTTTGGGATAAACTCAACTGGAAAAAAAGTGAAATGAAAAACGCAAGGATTTTTGCAGTAGGTGAAGTTATTTTTCACTCAGTTTTACTGAACTAAGAACTGTCAGTAATTGTGAGTACACAAAATTCTAGTTCTCTGAAGAGGTAGAGTGCCCCAAAATAAAAAAGTAAATATGTTTTTCAATCACTGTTCTTGTGGGTTATTCATTTTGATATCCATAGTAAAGTAGCTGGTTTAACAGTCTGTTTTCAAAAGAAAGACATCTCTGTATTCCTAACAAATATAGTGACTTGATTTTATATTTATTTATTTGCTGACAGTCCTTTTGCAGAGTAATATAGATACCAGTTTCAGCTGAGTTGTCCATAAGTATATAAAGCTTTTCCACAACAAACTAGATATGATTTAGTTTCTGTAATGATTATTTTAGAAGATACTCATAAAAGAGAACTTTTCATTCCACTCTGTTGAGATTGATATTTTAGGATAAAGGTTAGAAAATATTTACTCTGGATATGCATCTTTTAGTCTGGACAAGAGTCCAAAAACCCCAATAACCTTAACATGCAGATGTTCTGTTTTAGTAACATCTGCAATATTATGACAATTCCAGAAGAATGAAACCGTGGTTTTTACTAAAAAACCCCTAAAAATAGAAATAGCATACATAGAAGGTGTTACTAACAATGCCAGAAAAATAACTGAACAATATGAATAAAGGGAGTTCACTTGATAAAGAAGGATGGGATTTTAAAGAAAGACTGAATTTTTCAAAACGCGTCATTCTAATTTTTTAACTTAGCCAAAAATATTGAGACTAGTTTTGAGTATTCAATCTCCTCAGAGGCAAAAGCAAGGTACTACAGAGCTCTTCAGCCTGCACTGTATCTGTGTGCCACAGGCTGCTGAGCGTGGGAGCTTGAGGGTCGGGTACCACCCAGGATCTGCACTGCTGAGTTTTAAAGCAGCTGAGGTGGGAGGTATTTCACGTCTTAAAAAGTTTTTTCTCTGACACGTTTTTCTCAGCAAATTACTGATATGCCCTGTGATGGTCTTCGGAAAGTGAAATAGCTCAGATATATGCAAGTATATATTTACGCATTTTAAACAACAGATGTCCGGATTTCAGCTGGCAAGATCAATCACTGCCCTGGACACTTCTTGTAAGAAAAGGAAACGCAGCAGAAGTCATTCAGCCAAACAGATGTGCTACAGAGGAGCAATCATCGTACCTCCCCTCTAAGGGCTCAAGTCTCGCTGCCTTTGGTTGTCACACAATGAAGGATTCCCTTTTTTTGCACTGGCCAAGCATTCCTTGAGGAGCAGAGGTCAAGAACATAGCTCTCATTTTGAGATTCATAGATGGGGCGCAGTGAAGCAGAGGCTCTTGTGGAGTTCCACGCTGTGGAAAATGGCACGTCAGGAGCAAAAGTCTGGAAACTGCACCCACACAAACCAGAAGTAAGGAACACTTCTTATTAGAAAGGATGAGGAGTCACAGCAAGAAAATAAAAGGTAAAAAAACGCTTTCCAGTTCTTGATGACTTTCAAGCTTCACCACATCTTCCTCAAAGACCTAATGTAAGTTACGCCATTGGCAACATCGTTGGCTCACGACAAACTTCAGTGGAGAGAATTTGATGCCATCCGACTCAGGACTCAGCATCACTTTTGCTGCATTTGGGAAACACAGTTTTCTGAAAGGTGTGGAGGTTTAAGGGTTAGTGAAATAAGCAGGAAAATTTTGGTCACTTCCACCTGCTACCACAGTTACTTTGGTTAAGGACCGTGATGCTTTCCCCTTGTTCTGTGAAAACAGCAACCTGGGTCCACAGAATTTTTTATGTTCTTTATTTAGTTTTAACAACATAATACGGACTTTGTGTGCATGCACACATTTTCCAGACAATTTTTTAGGAGTCTGAGGCTCAGACGCTCTAAATATTGTCTTTCCTTGTATCCCAAAAGCATATTCAATTTCACTACCTCCTTGCTCAGTGGCTTGTGAGTCACAGTTCTCCCTTTATCATTGCTGTGCTATGATTAAGCCTGACTCGTTGTCCTTCCTAAGGGTCAGCATATAGCCAACCTTGTGTTTCAGCATACTATTACAGTTCAGTTGTTTCTGGTTTTGCATTATTCAGTACCATATGTTTTGCTGTTGTTGTGGTTTAACCCTGGCCAGCAACTGAGCACCACACAGCCGCTCGCCCACTCCCCCCACTCAGTGGGATGGGGGAGACAATGGAAAAAAAGTAAAACTTGGGTTGAGATAAAGACAGTTTAATAGAAAGGAAGAAAATAATAACAACAACAACAATAATAATATAGTAATGAAATGACAACAACAACAACAACAACAATAATAAAATAGAATTGGAATATACAAAACAAGTGATGCACAATGCAATTGCTCACCACTCACCGACTGATGCCCAGTTAGTTCCTGAGTAGCGATCCGCCCCCCACAGCCAACTCCCCCCAGTTTATATACTGGGCATGATGTCCCATGGTATGGAATACCCCTTTGGCCAGCTGGGGTCAGCTGCCCTGGCTGTGTCCCCTCTCAACTCCTTCTGCCCCTCCAGCCTTCTGGCTGGCTGGGCATGAGAAGCTGAAAACTCCTTGACTTAGTCTAAACACCACTCAGCAACAACTGAAAACATCAGTGTGTTATCAACATTATGCTCACATTAAATCCAAACCACAGCACTATACCAGCTGCGAGGAAGAAAATTAACTCCGTCCCAGCTGGAACCAGGACAGCAGTGTAGCACTTGAGGTTTGGAAGGCCTTAGAGAAAATGAGTCTGCTCTGAAGGTGGTTTTGTTCCTTAGTGCTGGGAGACTTCCCTGTGTGCCCTGGTGCAGCTCTGCAGGGGATGCACGTGTCTGAAGGGCCAGCTGAAGTGCTGGGGAGTGGAAATCCACTTCCTTCTGATTTGGGATAAATGCTACTTCTTTTTTGCTCCTTTTTAAGTTAGATGTTATTTTAAGACCTAAGAAACAGAGTGGTATTTCATTAACAAAAATTATCTGCTTCCTTTTTAGCCCCTTCCCTCCTCCTGACTATTCTCAGACTTTCTAAACACTATCTTTTCTTGCTACTCCAGCAGCATAGACATGGATATTACTGATTTACAAATTATTTATATTATTATTTATTAAAATAATTATTATCTATGTCGGCATTAGGTACAGTGTTTCAAGGAAGGGTGTGATGCACGCAGGTGCCTCGCAGACACTCCGGCCACTGGAGCGGCACCGACAGAGTGAACCTCCACTCCCTGCGGAGCAGCTCTTGCCTTGGTCCTTTTATATACCCAAATGGGTTTTAAAACAGGTCAGAGAGTTCAAATGGGTAACTAAACCATTCTCAAAAACATACATTTTCCATACTCTCCTAGCAGACAGCCCTTCCTCTCAGATACTTGAATTAAGCAATGGAAATCTCCAAGCAAATTTGTGGCCTGAAAAATAAATGCATCTCTGGACTGTTGTTATTTATTTTCAATAAATCCTGAAAAACTGAGCAAGTTCCAGGGGACTGGAGGTGTGCCAGAGAGAATAGAAAAACTGACAAAGGTAATTATAGGCTTGAAGGGCTCCTAAGTCCACATAACCCCCTGCCAAACCTGAGTGGATAACTGATACAGGCTTCAATAAATGTATTATGGAAATAAGGAAATATTAGTTAGAATCATTTCACTGAAATTACATCTGGACAAATATACAGCATATCACCTTAATAAATGTATGTGCTCAGTTGACAGAAGGAGCTCTACTGATGCATTAGGATTAGAGATATTAGCCTATATGCTGCTCCAGTAACTCACAACAGTCAAACTATTAAAGACATCATGGTACAACAACTACAATCTTATTAATGAATTAACTGTCAGACTTAGTAACAAATGAGGTTCTACTCAGTGCAATCCTGCAGGAACTGGTTGTTGCCCTGGTGTTGTTAATTTATTTAATCTAATGATGTACACGGATATGTCATCATAAATGGATATGCACCCTATTTCTGAGGTGGGTGTGGAAGTGACACATTATTTGGGTTAAAAAAGAGAATAATAATGACAGTTCTTCTGAAGCCATCTTTATGTTTTCTGCTGGAAGGCTGAGTGCAACTTGATATTTTTTATCCATTCCAGACAGATGACCTCAGAGCAGGTTAAAATCTCACTAGTAACTCAAGGTCTGGAAAACACAGGTGACATCATCCATCTTCAGTGGAAGTTCACACTAAACAGCTTATCAAAAGGCAGGTTTAGACATCTGTAACAAGAAGAATAACCTCTGATACCAGTCGGTTCTTCAGAGAGAAAGGTGTAATAAGATCACATGACTGGAAGCTGAAGAAAGAAGAAAGAAAACTGGAAATGATGTGGAAGTTTTTTATTCAGGAAGGTCGGAGTAAGATATCACTGAGTAAATGGACAAAGGGAGGTTCTATTTCTATCATGAGTTATGGGGCTTAGTAATGATATGAGGCCATGTGTCTATAGCCTGAATTATGAAAGATGTTTGTGACCCACTGTTCACCTTTAGTATCTTTGAAACCATGAAAAGAATGCAAACTCACTTCCAGCTCTGGGGGAAAAAAAAAAAAAAATTACAATGTGTGCTTTTTTTGGTGATTCAAATCATAGGAGATTTGCAGAACCTTGTTTAGAACCCCCTGATAAGACAAGGCAATGTTGGTATCTGAAAGGTAACAGCTATTTCAACTGCAGCGTTGCCATTACTATCTGAATTGGCATCTTACCCAAACACGATTTTAAACCACTTCAGATTATCATATCATCTCTCAAGCCTTTTGTAGAGGGAAGGGACCACCCTAAAACATTCAGTGCTGATTTGTAGATAAAATTAATTTAACAATTGGAATATCACATTTAGAGCTCTTTGTAGTAAGGGAGAAGGTGGTGATTTCTTTTTCAAAGCGAGGCTTTTACCCAACCCCAAACTGCTGCTGCACCTTATCATAAGTTCAGTACTCGATATTTTGAAACCTATTATTTCAAACTATCAACATGCTTATCAATCATCAACTATAAGAAAGGCATAATTCATAATCACAAGAATTTATGGTTGGACAAATTTGTTGTTTCCTACAAACAGCCAAGGACTCAAACACTGATCAGTTAGTTAGAAATGAAAACATCTGGCACATTGCAGTGTTTGTATTGCAATGATAAAATTCAAACAGTTCTATAATATATTGATTGAATGGCCGAGCCTGCATTTGCAAAAAGTACTGTAACTGCTTAATAACCCTCGAGAGCTAAGCCTTTATCTGTATTTATATTGAAAGACTCCACACAGATAAACTCCAGCCCAGGTTTCTGGTTGTTCTTCACAGAACTTTTAAAACAAAAATTATAAAAGAAGTTCAAGTAAAGAAACACCAGAAACTGTTTTTGCCTCCTCCCTGACCTCAGCTGACCATTATCACTAGATCATGATCATGAATCCAGAAAGAAAATCTACCCTAAGTTTATCCAGGCTCCAAGATAACATCTGTAAATTGTTTAAGATTATCCTTATGATACCTAGCCCTAATACCAAATTTTCTTTGTTTTCTTTTTTGAATCAACTGTCCTAGCAGTCACATATATTCATGGTTAGGGCACTGAGCACTGCACAATCCTAAATATAGAAGACATATGGAACTCTAGAGGTCAGAGAAGTAACATGAGGATATCAGACCAGTTCCTTTACTCTATAGAGATAAACCATTGGGGAAAGAAATACAAAAGGCACATAAAGCAGTGTAAGCAGACAGACAAAATGGATGCAAATGCTAATCAGAATTCTTCCAGCATTTGTATAAATAGTAATAATGAACACCTATTCTACTATCTGTTCTCCAGGTATAAATGCACACTCCTCTGCCTTGCCTATAACTAAACACCAATGCTAAATAAGCATCAAACTACTCACAACCAAAACCTACTCACAACCAAACTGCTCACAACTACCCATCCTGCTGAAATCATTATCAACTTCAGATGGTGCAGGTGAAGAATCCGCTTTCTGTTATCTTTGATCAACTACCAGAACAATACAGTGATTGAACTTGTGTTACTGAAATTCCTTCTTACACAAGAGAAGCACAATTAAGTTCACTCATGCATAAGGAAATAGAAGGCAAAAATCAATGCATATTTAACACAGTGGTAATTTTTACTAGCTCTCAAGTTCTGCTTTGGCATAGTGCTGATTGGCCTGGGTATGCCATAACCCAACAAAGAAGTTTTCTGCCCCTGTCAAGAAATTAAAGTGGGGCAACATTTGGTTTTAGATTAATACAAATGTAGTTTAGAGTAAATGTTGCAGTATAATCCTACTCAAGGCTATCCCTTGTTGAACAAGCAATAGAAACGTGACTAAACACCCTTCTAGGTAAAGTCTTCTATCACTTCTTCTATCACTTTTTGTTCTAAGTTCAACAGAGAGCAGTCATCTAAGTCTGTTGCCCAATGCATGGAACACTGGAAAACTAAGATTCAAACTTTATCAGAATTAGTGTTATTCTCTAGTTTAGTGCATCTTTGGAGTATTTTTTTGCAATAGGCAAAGATTTAACAAGTCCCTCAGATAAAGACACACCAAGATAAAAGTGTTTTACCAGAAACAAGTGTACAGTGGTGCATTAAATAAACCTAGTTTGACTTTGTCCATATGAGAACATATTCCAGTCCTGATTCATCTAAAACTAATTTCAGGTACCAGGGTGGCAGGGCTAGCAGGGCACGGTTGCCCTGCATTCTCCGCTACAGTTGGTAGAGATGATGAGAACCCTTCCAAAGAAATTCAGTCCTGCTAAGATCTGAATGGTCTGCTAGAGTTGACTATTGGTCTTGGTTAAGTTATGGACAGAGTCTTGGCAGATGGTCAGTAATCCTAAATTAGCCTCCTCAGTTATGTACCTAAAATTAGGTGGGATCTAGCTGAATATCATTGCCACGTAACATACCCCAGAACAGTCTGGCTGATTATTTACTATTATATGTATATATGTGGACAATTTTTATTCTTTTCTTCTTACTTTATGTAGGAAACTCCCAAAGTAAATTTTCTGATAGGAAATGTGTCTGTTGACCAAACTCATTAAAAGTCACAGCATAATTATTTTTGGAAGAGACATTCTAAAGCAATTGCACTAGTGAAAACATTTCAGCTGAAAGTGGGACTATATATCCTACCTTTTGCTCATTTGCAACAGTTTGAAAAGGTTGCCTGACTCTGTCTAGCTAATTCTCAAGTCCCTTTGATGCTGGCAACCTCAAGTTCCATTTTTCCCCTCTTTTCAGGTGTTTTAGGGCTCAGTATTCTTCTGCTGAATAGAGCACTGGATAAGAGAGATGAGGAAGATTATGTACTGTTTCCACTTCAGTCTGATTATTTGTGCAGAACATACAAATTTGAAGAACCGTGCAAGCAAACTTCTCAGTCCTTCCCTCTCTATCTGCTAATTTGGTACTAAATCATTTGGCTGTTCCTGGATAGCTCCCTGATACCACCAATTTAGACTGTGATTTCATTAAAATAGTCATTACCAGAGTAAATACTGCCTAAATGAGTGTGCAGCTGGTGAAACACAGCAGCTAGAATGCAAGACAGTCTGCTTTAGTTCCACCTCTTTGTACATGCTTATATAAAGAATAATTAATATGTACAAAAACCTGCAATACAATAGAACTTGAAAATTTTACTTACTCTTTTATAATCCTAATGGAACAATTTCCAGCAAGATGAAAAGAAATTGTTCTGCCTTTCAAGATTTTCTCCTCATGCATTCTTTGGATCTAAAATGGCGTTATTCATTCTAATCTCAGACAACAAGAGCACACTAATCCTTTCCACATTTATTGCAGATAGAAGATGTATCGACTTGAAAATAATATTCCAAAATGCACTTCTGAACAGTTCAACGTGCTGCCATGTAGCACTCAACCAGCAGTCGCCATTGACATTCTATAATCCACATAAATAAAAATTGGACCTAGACTCTTCACAGATCCTGCAAAAGGCGTTGGTCTCTCTTTTCCTTTTCATTTTGCATCTTTCTTCAAATGAGTTTGAATGTTTCAAAGTTTTTAATTAATTGGTACAGGAGGTTTTTAAAGCATGCGTTTTCAAATCTGTTTCTGATATCTTCAGGGTGTTAATGTCTCCATTCTTTTATGTGTATGTAATACAATAAACAGACTAGGTAATGCTTTAACAAAATAATTCTTGGTGTTACAACAACTAGTGAAACAGATAAACAGCTTTAGGTACAGCAAAACTGTATTTAAAAGCTGATAACACTAAAGCACATTACTAAATACATGGATCTATGAATGCCTGCTAGAAGGTGAGTTACACGTGGCATTAATAAAAATTAATATCTTATTTACAGTGAGATCAAGCTCCACCGATGGCATAGTGATTTCTGACAGAACACCCCAAGCATAAGCTCCAGTCTTTAAGCTACACATCTCATATTTAATTTGCCCGAGCACCAAAATTAATTTATTATTATTTAATTAGATGCTATACTTCCTGCTGTCTTCAATCCTTCCTTGTCAAACTGTGAGTACTCCTTTGAGATTTTAACTGGTCTACTAGTTTTCTTTTCTGTATATAAAAAATAAAATCCTTCACGAAGCTCAAATGTTCCAAGCTAACACGGTGACCTATCTCAGCAGTAAAAGATGAACTACAACATACCCATCAATAGATATAAAGAAAAGTAAGAGAAAAAAACTGGAAGTGCTAGGCATGAGACAAAACTTTAATTCACCTCTTTTTTAATCTGAGCAAATCAGAATATAGGAAGCAAGGTACAACAAATATGGCACCAATAACATTTTTACATGACCCATCAAGTAACAGTGACAACTACGCTCTTGTTAAACTATGAAATGCTTGTTAAATTATGATTCAACAAGGCAATTGCTATAGACTAAACAGAGAGGTAAATTTTCCTCAGGCTCCATAAATTAGTATAAGGAGTTCTTTCAGATATCCCTATCTAACAAAAATGTCCCATTAAAATGAATTTATCCAGAATAGGCAAACATTTCATTCACACATCTTGTCTTGTCATTCATTTGAAAGAATATTTCCTGGGCATACGATTCTCAGATTTGATTATGCAAAGAAAGGAGACAATTTAAAATATGTACTTTGGAATTATTCTCAGACATTTCTGCTGAGCAGTATGGTACCTAAACATCAATTTCTATTAGATATTTCCTAACATAGGGCAAAATATAGTCTGCTAGAATGGATATGTCAGCTTGGAGACTGTATAAAAAAGACAAAGTAGAAGTAAACACTATAGCATAAAAAATGCTATTGGAGTGGGCTTCACTATCTTATATGGTAATATATTAGAAGATAAGAATAGAATTAACAAGAACAGAAAATAAAAACACAAGTCCTCTTTTCCTCTCCTCCAGTGATACCTAAAAATCATTGGGGAGGTGAAGGTAATCCTTGCCGAGATTGTCCAAGATTCATACAAATATGTGAAACCCTGACGTAAATTTTTAAAATTTACTTGGTTTCTTTATAATATAAATGAAGACTTTTACATGGAAAACTTCAGATTTATCAATCTATATCCTCTATAAAGAAGCAGAGATTACTTGGCAAGTCTCAGCTATAGGTTTTCCTAATTTCCTTTATGAACCTACTATTCTATTTCAGTGTATACTCATTTCTAATGCAGTTTCCTAACTTTCCCTGAGTCTCTTAAATCCAGTAATACATGCTGTAAGCAAGAAACACAAACATTAATTTGGTCTGGTTCCATATTGCAGGAATATTTTAATACATGATAGAAGAACTCAGTGTCAGATAAAGAGCATTCTCATACCTAGACATTATAAAACTTCCGAATGTCTGTAAATGAACAGTTCATAGAAATCTTCTATTATCTAAAAGTGGAAAGAAGGGCTATGTGGATAGAATAAAGACTAAATGCCTCTAAAAACTTTGAATTTGTACAAATTTCATACGAGCAAAGAGGCAGTAGAAAATCTATTTTTCCAGTAACTTCAAAGACAAAATTTGACAATCTTTAAACATTATTTGTTCTAATAAGACATGCTAAGGTTTTATGAGACCAACATCTGAAATCTAACATGAAGAGGCAGCAGTGGTTATTTATCAATAATGCTAGAAGTACATTAGTAACTATGGCAAAATCATGTGCGATATTGTGAACGAAGCACAATGTGAACTGAAAAGAGAGAATTGAAAGGGCTATGACATCTTATGGTGTAATTAGAAAATTAATGATTCTGTTTGACCCCAGGAGCTTGGGCTTCATTTTGTTTCTGTATCCAAGGAGATTTACCTTTCTAGATTTGGATGTCCTTTGTAGTTGACTACATTTCTACTACTTCTGTCTGGGAGTCTTTGTATTTGGACATTACTGTTAGCCTTTATCTCATCAGTGATTCACCATCAAGCTGACATGTTTATAGCTGCCATTATTATCTGCGTCTTTGGTGACTTCTTCTGTTACAGCTTTTTGTCTCTTATCTTCAAGTGCTTCCCTGCACACTAGAAAGCAGGTTATTGGAGACCATGTAACAGGTTGAAGTGACCTGGGACGTCCTGTCTCTTGCCTTTTGAGGAATGTAGGTCTTCTGTAAGAATTACGGTGGGCTGTGGGGGAAGTCTGGATACAAGATGTACTAGACCATGGAAGGTCCACCCCTGCTATTTTACAACCTCATCCAAAGATGAACAGAACAGATATATCTAACAGATAACATCACTTCAGGAAAATACGTTCATGTCTAGGTAGTAATTTTTAATGATGCTATGGACAGGAGCTAGTTATAAAGATTAAGAAAAAGCAATCATAATAAAAAGATCTACAGTATATAGAAAACACGAAGGATGACAAAACCAATAAGCTACCTGCAATGCAATGATGGAGCAGTTCAAATAATAATGTTCAAGCTTGCTAGAATGCTTTTGGCTTGATCCACTTTAAAGGTAGAGTAAGCAAGTTCAAACATATTTAAGTTGCACTATTGGCTATTTTGGAGAAACTAGGAGGTCAGAACACAGTGAAAATAAGCGGCAGTGGTAAGAGGCATGAAAAATAGGGAAATTTGGAAATCAGAAACAAACTGAAAAAGTTAATGATAGGGTATCTCGAAAAAAAATGAGAGTAACAATTGCATGTGACTTCTTTGTAGGAAAGTACATAAATTTCTTGAATATATAAAATTATTTAAGCTAGCAGGACTCATTGTTCTTTTAGATTTGCATCTAAAGGAGGCAAAACCACTTGAGTTTTAAAACGTGAAGCTTTGCATTCAAAATCCTCATGTTACTTGTAGATATAATCATTCTAGCAGCAGTGGATAGGATTGGTAACCTAGGGTTTAGATGAATAATTTCTATTTCTCTGAACTTTTTTATAGTTTTCTAGTGGCAAAGCTGACTTTTAACAAGGAGTGAGATGCCAGGGATTACACTGGGTAATTGTACGTCCAGCTAGGAAAAGAAGTGATTGCAGAAGTACAGAGTTACAACTGGCCTCAAATTTGCCAGAGCCGGTCTCTTCCTGATCTCTATCTTTCATGCTGGTACATGGAGATAACAAGTTCAAAAAGCAAAAAAAGAGCGACTAGGCAGATGTTAAAGTGCTATTGTATGCAATATGCAGGTTCCCATAATACATAACATTTCACAGCTGATTGAGCTTGACAGCTACATTAAATGTGTTTGCTTTGGATTTTCTAAAAGAAAATTTTTTAGTATGGACCTTACATTCTCCCCTCCCCAAAATGGTCATATGTCACAGATGGACAGAAGGATATTTTAAATACCCACATAGAAGTAAACATATGTGGCACACAGAGATAATCCTGATGGTTCATTTGATTTTTTCTTTAGGGGCAGACTTTCCCGAGGGCCTGGATCACAAGAACTGAAGGATTCAAAAATAACACAATGCTATTCTTTCTTTGCCTGTCATCTAAGTTGTTCTGCTGTTTCTTTGTAAGTGAAAGACGGTTTTCCTTCACATAGACCCAAGTCTAGAGCTTCTACAGAAGTAAGGATGATACCAATTTACTCCAATGACATAGTCACTTCCAATTCTCACTTCCTTCACAGGTACCTTTTACTTACCTTTTTAGTCCAACGCAAAAGCAATTATTTTTAAATTGGGCAAACTCTGAAAGGAAGATGCCTATTATTGCAGTACTATCTTCACCTTCTCTGAGAGCTATCATTATCTTTCTCAGTCTCTGAACCAAGGCAAACTCTTACCATAATTACTTGCTAATTCCTCATTGGCAACTAAACCAGTAGCATCCGTAATGTGCTGAATTAGCCATTCTAAATTAAAAGCTGCAAAAGAAAATGGAAGGGCTTTTCTTCTGTAACTGCTTTC
This sequence comes from Elanoides forficatus, assembly GCA_025311575.1. NCBI lineage: Eukaryota > Metazoa > Chordata > Aves > Accipitriformes > Accipitridae > Elanoides > Elanoides forficatus. The sequence goes on along the minus strand of JAOBAS010000013.1, from coordinate 5,501,638 downwards.
CTCAGATATCTGACCACTTTGCAAAAGGTTGTGAGAGTTGGATAGAAAAAAAGAAAATGGAGAGGAAATAAAAAGTAGGGAAGACCATGAGAATAGTATAAATCTATATGCTGATTTTAAAATAAATCCACATATTGTAAAATCTTAAAGATTGTGCTTGTTGACTGCTGACAAAACATATAAATTTTGTGAGAAAAAAACCAAACCCAAACCTTGGGAAGAAACCTCCACAAAATCATGTTAATATGAACTGAGTGGCCATTATCAGGTCTGAAAAATGAAGTCCCCTAGTTACACATTGCACACATACAATACAGGGATCATCAGGCAGTGTCTGAAACCAGCATGACCTGGAAGGATACTGTACTTACAAAAATTTAAGATCTGCTTTTGGCCTTCCTTTCCAGCTGCAATAAGTGGCATTTTCAGAAGAGGCACCTGCCCGTCCCTGGAAAGGGACGATTCATTTCTTGCAGGGTGTAACATACAACCAGACAGAGTATGTCTGGAGGGAATATACCCCCTGGCCAGATGCAAACCAACAACCTGGCAGTTAACATACATTGGGAGAAGGTCAAATATTCTTTTTGACATCTCACAAGATGAACAATTGAATTGATCTGTTAAATCTTCATCAGACTGGGAGGCAACAGCTGTTTTAAATACTTAATAACTTCTGTGTCAGAAAAAGAAGAAATCACAGCAAAGGAGAAGATGTATGGATGAATACTTTCATTACCCAAAGAGACATGCCACACTGGAGCCTTATTTTCTAGTATTTTCATTTTCCACTCCTCAGCTCCTGCTGCAGTGCCGCGGAAATATATGGGCTCTGTATGATTAAGTGCATTTACATCCTCTCGCCAACTGTAACTGGTCTAGTTAGGCCTCAAAAACCACAAACAGGAAACAACCAACAGACTCCTCAAAACAAAAAAGAAACATCAGGGTGTTTTCTTTTTTTTTCCAAAAAGCTGTACAAACACCATATTTTCTGGAAGATGTTCAGCAAGGAAGCAACATCCAAATTCAGCTTTTACTGGCTCAGGAGTAACAGTTACTTTTTACCATCACAGGTCACCATCTGATGCACCTCGAGGCATCCTTACGCAGGTAAGTCAATCAAATAACATGTAGGATACCTCACTGGGACCTTATAGACTGAGAATAACTTAGAAGGCATGCCACAATTCAGTACTATTCTGCCTGGATGCAGGAACATGTCCAATGCAACTTCCATTTTGCAAATGCACAAACTAAGTAAAAGCACCAAACTGAGATTTCACCACATTTTTCAGGACCCCGCTCAAGCCTCTGCCCTTGCTCGCTTCCTTCCCCCACCATGTTTAAGGATACAAATCACTGCAGGATTCCCCTTCCCTTCCCAATTTTTAAGAAAATTCTGCCGTAGGCTGGTTCCACTAATTGCGTATCCATGACCAACAGATGAAGAGCACAGCCACCCCTCAGCCACGGCAGAGGTAAACCTGAGCCCAGCAGCATCTACAGCCATCCTGCCTATCGTCTCCTCTCTCTTCACAAGAACACATAACCCAGGGATTGGCAGGAAAGCGGTCACTGACACCTTGGGAAGACGTGAGGACAAGTCTTGGTTTTTTTCTCTGTCCCCCTCTGCTTTCTAGGACCCCCAAGCAGTGTTGGTTCAGCCTTGGTGCAGCCAAAGGCTTGTTCTTCTCTCCCAACCTTTGTTGAGCCATTGGCAACATCTCTTCAAGAAGCAACATGAGCGCTCCTCGATGAGCCAGCCTACATTACTCTCCGTGTTTCTTCAATAGCATTCCTACCTTGAAAAAAATAACATCCACCAAATAGGCTGATCTCCAAACAACACAGTGAAGGTTTTTTCACTATGCAGAATGTAATGTTCTAGATTTAGGATGGCTAATATTCAGTGGGTTCTGTTATTGAAATTGTATGGATGAACAAGAATTAGATATCCTTGAAAAAATGAATCAACCAAAAGATTAAAAGTTATGATAAATAACATCATATCTTTTTTTCCTTGGCAACATCTACAGTGAATAGGTTTATTAAAAATGTCAAATTTCAGACAAAGTTTTAAATGCATATGTAAGCACTAAACATTTTTTAACTCTCCTGCCACATTACTAATTTTATTAATTTGCTTTATAAAGCACAAATCAAAACAGAGGCAATGTCTGTTTATGCCTACTATTAGCCAACAGTTTGCAGAAATCACTTCAGTAAGTTTGAGAGACTCCAGAATAGAATTTTAAAAACACGGGTCTATAAGAAGAAAGAAGGCACACTGCCTCAAAAATAGGAGGAACCGCTATTAAAAATTCAAGACCCTCATAAAGCAGGAACATTGGCATTTTTTTTTTTTAAATAAATATATGACATGATGAATTACTGTTGGAATATGGGATGCGCAAAGCAAAACCAGAAAATTAATGTGCAGTATCAGTTTTTTCTAGTGCTTTAACTCACAAAGAATATGTGGAAATGACAGCAGAAGAATACCTACAGCAAACAGAACTTTTCAGATTCACAAAAACAATCTTTGGTGTTGTGACTGAGGGCAATCACAGATGCCCTTATGAACTCCATTTTAATATCCAAGGTATTTCAAATTACATTAAAATACAAAGTAGTGATTACATATGCTGTTTGGAGACTTTTAGGGAGGTATTCCAGCCCACATAATTGGAAGTAATTTTAAAGCCAAAACAGTTATTTGGCACTAGCTCTGATCCCTAGAGGTGGCTTACATTCAAAGAACAAAAAGAAAATGGTACATACTACAAAGAAGCCGTAAGCTTTTTAGGAGTATTAACTTCAGTCAAGTTTGTTTCCTTTGATGTTCACTACAATCATTTAAATATTGGGTGACAGTGACTGGCTGAGCAGCACCTAGAGTAGGTTTTGTGTATGCGAGTGAAACATGAGTGGCAGAAAGGCTTGCTTAGAGCCACTGCTAAATTGGGCGAGTAACATCATGCTTGTCTCATCTGATCAGCCACACAGTGATTCAGCATAGACCCGTAAGAATGCTTCCCCCAAATGGCTTGAATAGATCCAAAGAGTTAAAAACTAGTTGCAAAAATGCAAACCAATTTGAATAAATAAGCAAGTGTGAGAAAGTAAGGTATCCACGGTAAGTCCACAGATAAGAAAAAAAGCTAATGTAATAAAACACATGTAAAATGCAAGTTGTACTTGTTCTACTTTGTTTCTAATCCTCTTACACTTTAGATTAATTATGCATTTTTTGAAATATTCTTGCAGATCTACCTGCAGGATAGCCAGGGATGGCTGGGGATCTGCTTTTCCTGTGCTTCCTTGAATTCACTCTGCCGAACAGTGGCGTTTTGACACATCCTCTGCCACAAAAGCACAGACAATTGTGTTTTAGCTATGCAGAGGTTCTGGGGGTAAGGAAATAAATAAATAGAAAGAATTTGTACAAAGGCACTGTGGTGCCACTATGTTAATACCAATGTCTACTTGTATTTATATTATCACAGCTCAGCACTATCGCTATTGTGCTAATCCCTTACAGGTATGAACTTCAAGCTGCTGAACATCCAAGGCAAACAGGGTGACAGGAACACTCTGACATCCTTAACATGCCTACCAAGGCTTACAACATTGAAAGGGCACGAAATTCCCTTCATCCCAGTAGGGTCAAAACCATTCCTGCACAGTTGGCCAGGTGACTAAAAGAAATTACTGTTGGGCACTAACGTGTTACACATGTACTGTGCTCTTCCAACATCAACAGCACATATTTAATAAATATTAAATAAGTAAAACAGATCTCAATGTTACAACTAGACTATAAGAAAATCTAACAATCATTTTCTATTCCTTTTTAAATTAAATCAATGGAACAAAACTGGATTACGAAGTAAGGGCTGGTTTTGTAGGTTTGGAAAAGGAGATGAAGTTTGAAGGGCCATTTTTTAATTTGTTTTTTTTTAAATTAAAATGGTTTTTTTGAAAACAGGAAAAAAAATCAGAGCAATTACCCAAAAAAGAAAAGAAGGAACAAAGAATACTATGATCAACATACCTGGGAGTGGTAGTTTAACATTTTTCATTGCTTCATGTTACAAGGAAACTCAGAGACAATTGAAGCAACCAATCCAAAAAACCCAATATGCCACAACAAATGAAGAGACAAGATGACACTGATCATACAGCTTGCCACAGATGGCAAATTGCTGGCATGAAGCAATAGCATAGCGTACTCATGCTTAAGCTCTGCTAAAAAGGACCTGGAGGTTGCAGTGAATGCCAGGGTGAGTACGAGCCAAGAGCCCGTTGCCACTGCAGAGGGCTGGACGCTGGGCTACGTGATGAGGAGTGCAACCATCACAGGGGGAACTTGCTATCCCCCTTTACTTGGCACTGCTGAGGCCGCGTCTGGAATATGGCATCCAGTTTGGGGATCCCAGGTCAAAACAGATGTGGAGGAACCGAGGAAGACCCAGCAGAGAGCAACCAAGGTGGTCAAGCTACAGCAAGTGACCTGTGGAAAGAGGCTGAGGGTGTTGGGTTTGCTCACTCTTGCAGAAAGGAGGCTAACGGGTGATCTAATGGCAGCCTGCAGCTACTTGAGGGGAAGTTGCAAAGGCAATGAAGCCAAACTCTTCTTGGCGGTGCCAGATGGCATAAAAAGGGACGATGACCTCAAATTGTGCCTTGGAAGTTTCAGGCTTGAAACCTGCCCCCCTGGATAGTTCCAAGACCTGGCTAGACAAATGCATGGCTGATGTGCTCTACTGTTGGAGATACCCATGCTTTGAGTGAGACCTTTGACTGGATGACCTCCAGAAGTTTCTTCCAGCTTACATTTCTGTGATTCTATGATTTCAGTACCGTTTCACCCAACCATTTTTCTTTCTGCATTTTTTTTTTTGTCTTTGAAATTAAAGGTTGTTTCCTTCAGTTTTACACCTATTTTGTTATCAGATGATAGGCTTTAATGCAAAGCAGTAACTTGTGACTCATAAGTGAAAACTTTGAACTGATGAGAAAATGATATATTTTTCATATGATTTGTCTTAGTATATATTAATCAAGGAACTCAACTACTGTGTATTAGCCAAAAGTTTGATGAACTGTGTTCAGACTGTTTAAGAAACAGATTTTAAAGTGAAGACAAGTTTAATAGAGACACAGGAGACAGTGGAGTGATTCATGGACATGGGGTAAGACTGCCAAATAAACCGGCTGGACAGATCATTGTATCATCCTTATTTTACATGGATGTTGTAAAGGCAGAACTGCACCTGTCAAGCCAAGAGAAAGTGATTTTGCAGTAATCTCAATGCAAGACAGTGAGGATGCAAACAAGGGATTTACGTCAGTGGATGAAAGGGAAAGAGAGGTCTCCTGGAGATCACGTAGAGAGGTGACCTGCAAGACTTGTCATGGTCTGGCAATGAGTTGCTATGGAGAAGACTGAGTCAAAGACATCACTAAGGCCATTAGCCAACATGCTGGTTTATAGAGATAAAGCCTCCATATACATCAGGAGAGGAGGTATCCGACAGCAATTGAATGGGAAAAAAATGAATTCAACTCAAATTTCAGCTAGAGACAACTGGGCAAGAAGAGATGACAGCAATAGGTCCTGGATAGGAGAAAGTAAGTCTGGAGCAGAGCTGTGAGTCATCAACACAGAGGTGATGACTGACTCTGTGTTGAAGAAGATCATCCACTGATGTGGCAGCAGCAGAAAAAAAAACCACTTGAAAAACGGACACTTTGGGCACCTTCACACAAAACCAAACTAGGGAGGAAGAGACCGAAATAATCAGAAAAACAGATGACTGTGCAGCCAGTTAATCCAAAGGAGGTAACAATTACAAGGATACTTCTTGTATTGTCTCAAATGGCCTGGAAAGGTCAATGGGAAAAGTAGAAAGCTGGTGGTCAGATTTGAATAAAAAGATGAATTAATCAGAATTCTAGAATTATAATTCTAAGAATTAGAACCCAAGGAAGACTATTTGTTTTTTCTAGGTACCTCCTTCCATCCCATGGCTTGTTTCTGGCAGCTTTCTGACTGCCCTCACATATGCTATATTTAAGTTACGGGTATTCAGAAGTGGAACTTGGCACTTATAGACAGGAGTTGCATTGGGAGCCTGGACTTGGACTTCAAGTTGGCATGGTGTGCAAGAGAGATGCAACAAAAACAGCAATACAGAACAGAAGGGTGTATTTGTCTCTTTTCTTGTGATACCTGACAGTATAACCAGATCTTTGAAGAAATTCAGACACAAAATGTTGACTAATGAAAGGAAATAACATGAGTGTTCTTACAATGGCTTCCCTTCAACTGAGGCCGGTTGGGGGCACCAAATACTTTTCATTTCTCCGTTACTGTGCTGTGTTTTCTGTCTTTTGGTAACCATGATATTCAAGCCCCCTGACAAACGCAAAAACATACAAGGTAACTGTGGGGAATATGTTAAGAACTATAATTGAAACTAACGTGCCAGTGAGACTGCAATGTCCTAGATTAACAAGCCTGGATGTAACAGGCTTGGTTTTGATCATATTTACACCTGTATAATCAAGAGTGACAGTACTCAACAGAAAGCCTTTACACCACTATTACTACTTGTCAATCTATATTTCCACAATTACAATACTCAAAAGTGGGTACTTTCTAGCTTGTTTCTGAACTCTCAGCTATAGGTATTACTTGTATATGTATGTACATGATCCTGTGTATGAGGATAGATATTTGCATCACATACGAGAAGTGTCTGGTAAATTTGTGTAAATAGTCTCTTCATCAGAAGCTAAACTAAAACTCAGCTAAATAAGTTCACACAGGAAAGCAAACATTAGAAATAAAGTAATTATTTTAGCTGAACAGATGACACTGACAAGGTGTATAACAATGCCATTAATAATCCCCTGGTTTATAAAGTAATTTTTCTCCTCTACAGTGGAGAATTTCTCATGCTCAACGGTGTCTAAAGATACTCAAGGCAACAACTGCAAGTACAGAGTAAAACGCATTTATTGCCAACCTAAAATTTAAATTACCACTGTTTTCAAATAATTGCATGAATAGTTAGGAACATATAACATTTCCTCTTGTTAGATAAATGGATACATTTCATGGATAAGAAGATTAATGTGCATTTGAAAAAGAATAACAGGTATAAACAGAAATTAAAGTGGTCTATTAGGATACAAGACTCTAAACACAATATTCTTAATCTAATCTCAGAGAATGAATAATTGCTGGACCTTTGCATTCCTCTTAATGAATCTATTTACACATAATTAAAACTATTCATCCTCTTTCAAGTCTAGTATTTCTTGGATGACATATTAGCAACTTAAAGTCTTCGATTTGCAATTTGTTTTTAAGAAAACCATTGTGTAGGGAAAGAGTAATATTCCTTTCAGTTTTACTGAATACCAGATCTCTTATTTGCAAATTATTTCATGCTAAATATAAAGTGCAGATCATGGATATTATCTTTTAATTAGTAATCAATAAAAGACATATTGTCATTTTGGCTATATATCTTATGGGTTACTAATAAAAAGATGGTAATACCTGTGATTTGCACTTGCGTACTATCTGCACTTACTATTTACTGTGATTTATCACTGCACCTCCTCTACACAAAGAACAGCATTTCTCTTATGGTACTGACAGGTTCACTATAATTAAACTCACATTTTGTTCATTTTCTTTGATGGTGTCAGAAATAGCATACGCTGACATTAATGAAGCCCTCTTTCCTTACAGGTAGACCAGATGTAAGTTTTTCATGTACGCCTTAATTTTTTGGTGAGGGGAAAGAGGTGCAGTGGGTTGGTCCCTTTTCGTAAGTGATCACCAGTGCTCACGTGCATTACCAACACCAGTGGGAGCACTGAACTCTAGCTGAGTGAAAAGAGTAGTCTCTTAGGAAGGGACAAGAGGTAGCAAGAAGAAAAAATGCTTCAACCTTGTGGGCCGCGTCTACAGTTCTGGAGCTGGTGGATATGGCCTGAAGAACACAGAAGGATATGGTCTGTGCTGGCAAACAAAACAGACCTAGGCTTATCCTCTGGATGTGGGGCCGAGCAACAGAGAAGAAGGAGGGGATTGCCTTGGGGTGGCATGGGACAGCACTAACAACTGCACAGCACGGGTAATCCCATGCCCAGTGACCAAGGGCACGGACGTGAGCGCTAACATGGGTGCCCCAGCCCTTGACTTTACTAATATAAATGCAACCCGAAATTGCAGTGCTGAGCGTCTGCTTCATTGTACACATCGGTTGTTTTGTACGGGCTCATTCTGCCAGATGCCCTGAGCACGCGTTAGCTGGACTTGATCCTTCTTGAATGCGGGTGGCCGGAACTGCAGAGGACATTCCTGCAAAAGCCTCAAGATCGTCTCATGATTTCCCGTCAACATTTCCCTGTCACATTATGACCACACTTATCTTTTTCACAGACACATTCTGGTGGGACCAGTTATACTGCAGCCAGCCAGTACACCCATCTAGAGCTCTTCTCACCATTGTGCATACCCAGCTCACTGCACAACGAAGAGATGGGGCATTCTTGAAGTGATGGAGAAAAAGGCCTGTTTTCTTCCCTGCAGCTTTTTTTCTGTATCCTACTTCATCACAAAGTCATGCCTTAAGCCACTTTTAGATGTATAAACCTCACTTCTTTTCCATATACACCTTTCTGGCTTTATATGCTAAAACCCCTCTGTTTCACTGTTAGCCTCTGTAACAATGGAAGAAAAGCAGAATTACTAACAAACAGTGGCTATGAATAAGCATAGTATCACAAGTCCTTTGGGCATTAATAATAAGGAACAGCAGAGAAGCACACTTTAAGAGAACATTTAATTCTACTAAGTGCTATTCATTAAATGGGAGATTACTGTACATTAAAACTTGCCTAGTTAACCAGCTATGCTATTACTGAGCATATCTTCTCCTTTTCCAATAAGAAAATGAATTTTTAAAGAAAGTTTGAAAGAAAGATCTAAAAAGACAACCTTGTCTTAAAAGTTATATTATATAAAATGCATCTCATCTCTTAAAACACTTCCAAAGGTTCAGAGTTCCTGGGAAGTTATCAAGAGAGGATGAAAAGTTCATGACATGAATACCAGCAACTCTGCTGCCACAGAATGGATGGGAACACTTTCAGAAAAGATCCATTTAATCTAAAAAATAAATAACAATTCAACAGAAGAACTCCCGCAACTTTTATTAGTGAAGTAAGATTGAAAGAAAAAAACATAGATGTAATACTAAATTAAGAATTCTAGTTCCAGTATACTCAATGGCAGAAAAGACATCGTTAGGACAAAAATTCCTAAGTCTCTACACTCTGAGTTTGCTGCTACAACTAACCAATCTCCATCAGGGATGAAGAGCTTGGCAAATTGTTTCACAGTAACTGAAGATGGAGTCCATTCACTGAATATTTTCCTTACTTGTTCTTAATGTCAAAAAGAAAACACCAATACTGTAAGTATAATATGAAACCATCTTACTCTCAAGATTATTCAGATTCTTAAAATTACAAAACATAATTTTATCAGTGGAATTAAGACATGATTTCAAATTGGGGTAAAAATTAACTGTAGATTAATATGGAACTATAATACATTTTTTTATCAGTAACAGAAGTTCAATAATTCAGAGTTTAAGAAAACACAAAAGAGAAAGCTGTGAGAAAGTACAGACAAAACTATGGATGATTTTCCTTCTTGCTAAGCTGTATGTCCATACTAAACCTGGTCCTAGGACATCAGCTCATTTACAGCCAAACTAACGGAACTGTACTGGAAACAGGGCATCCATTGCAGTATTTTGTTGCTCAGTGTGAGCTGCAAAATAAAATCCATGAAAATGGATAAAACAAGAATTTAGTCCACCTGAGTTTTGGGTTACTGAGAAACTCTCATTTGCAGGACCCTAGCCAAGAGCGTAAAGCTAGCTTCGATGCACCCTCAAAAGCTGCAGGTTTAGTGAGCGACTACAACGTACGCATAACCTTACTGTGCAAACTGTGGGGGTCTTTACAGAACAATTGTACTTCTTCTGCTACTTATCTGCATGATTCTGCTACTTGTCATGTAAAATTAAGTTCAATATAATAGAATCAAAAAGAAAAATTCTAAAAAAGGAGTGCAGATACACAGCATAAATTGAGAGAGAATGTAATTACAGCTCTTTCTCCTCGAGACTGATGGAGTCCAGACTTCAAAATCTAGTTCATAAACTAATTTCCTTGAAAAATTCAGCCTGAGAAGCAAGAAGTGATTCAGATTCATGGTCTGTTTACTACTTTATTGCACATTTATTTATTTTGTTTATTAACTGGAAGGTATTTGGAATTGTAAAACTGCCATTCAGAATACCCAAATTTGTGAAAACACCGTAAAATATCTTACCGCACAACACAAGCAATACATTCATTGCTTTTACGCAGCAGCTGCATCATTTAAACTCAGTTAAGGCTAGGAAGAGAGTAGACCAAAAGGAATGATACCTGCCTTTAAGCACAAAGATTAATTATTCAAGGGACAATAAATCACTCAAAAAGCAGAAATTAACAGTCACCCCAAGAATATACAGCTTTCTTTGCTGAATACACCCTCCCAAAAGGCAGACCAGTGTAATTAGCAACCCTCTTAAGACCATTTATATATTGCAGAAGCAGTAAGGACAGCAAGTATCTTCAGTAAGATGTATTACTACAAGTACAAGGCCATTATGAGGTTAAAGAATTAAGCAGAGTACGCCTGTCTATTCACGGTTACCTATTTTCCTCTTCACGCTGTAAAAAGGCAGGGCTCCCTACGGGTGGCGAAAGCGTCCTCCTGCCAGCTGTCCTGCCCACGTCTTTGGAGAGCCAGAAGCACAGAGGCCACGGCTGGATGTTGCACGGCCACGGCAGCGGATCCTGTCCGGGCTTCTTTTCTCATCTCAGCTTCTCCCCAAAGTCCTACTGCTACTCTCTGAGGTCACCGGGCATTACGCCTCTAACAGAATAACTTAAGATGTCTCTCTGTAGAAAGGGAGGCGAAGTTCTCTTCCAAGAATCCCCGCAGAAGACCTCAGAAGGGCCCGTGCCACCGGCAGAAAAGGCGGCGCGGGAACTGGGGGACACCATGGGGGGGGCTCTGAGCAGTGCAGCACCCGCGGTTCGCAGGAGGAAGCCGGGAACCTGCTGTCCCTTCGGCAGGTCCGCAGGACTGCCAGGCTCAGAGCAGAGAGCTCCTCAGGTTCCCAGGCACCTCGGAGACACCTTCAAAACCACGATGGGGCTCCTTCGCCCTACGCTGCGCGTTACGCGTACGTACGAAGCGTGCGACCTGCACAGGTACTTGGCTGAAATGTCGCCAGGGCGGTATCTGTAAAGAGACGTGGGGTGCAAATGCCGTAGCTTGGCATGGATGCTCCCTGCCACTCAGAGGGTAAATCTTCTGATGATAAATTCAGCTACTTTCTCATGTGCGCTACTAGAGCAGGACAAACGGACATGAACCAGGACTCTCTAATTCACATGAGTGAGGAGAGTTTTGTAGGACTGAAAAAAATGATTTTGCTTTCAGATGCAGAAAGGGCAAATCCACCTAACTGACCAGAAGGGACAACTGCCAGAGGATTCAAGCTAAAGTAAAAGTACTTGCTTACAGTCTTTTTCCAGGCTTTTAGTGGAGCTCTGAGATTGGAGGTATTGCATTTCTAAACATTTCATGTTTTATTAAAGTATTTATTTAATAGTACTTAATTATATTATTAGCACAGGAAATCAGCAAAAGCTAGTTCATTTCAAAGCAGAATGATTATTTTCAATACAGAAAGAAAGCTTTAATTTACGTAATGTAACATTAGCTGTGGCAATACCTTAGGAAAGTCTTTGCATCGGTTGCCCCCCTCAAGCTCAAGTTACCTGATGGCTTATTTTTTACATCTGTTCTTACAATTTTCTCAAGTTGCCTTAGGCGAAATGCAGCTCATTTTTCCAATTCCAATTACTTTTGACTCTGGAAAACCAATGCTCCATGTTGAGCTTAAATTGTTTAAAATTTTTTAAAACTTGGATATTAATAACAGCCATGCATTTTTCCTTTTAGGCACCTGTGCCTTGAGAATGTGTTCACAATAACCCATGCAATCTATCCAGACGTAGCAGATTTGGAAGCGGCAAAAGTGGAAGTGTGCGTCTGAGGGTTGAGCTTAGCTAAAGTGCCACAAAACAGCCACCGATCTGCTGCTTTCCAAGGTCCCGCTTTTGATCAGCACGGTCACTATAAGCCGCACGCTCCTGGTTTTGCATGGAAGGACGAAGCAAGGAGACACCGAGGAAAGAAAACGAATGTTGGGAATCTAGCCAAACCGCGGGTCCCAGCAGCATCAGCAGGATGCAGCCAAGTGAGAATGAAGTAAGGTGTCTCCAGTCTCCGGGGCAGCTCTCCTGGAGAGCATCCTGGAAAGCCAAGATGGTTTTACGCAGCTCAGGCCTGGCCTACCTATTTTTTTATTAGATTTACAGCAAGATAACTTCACCGATGCGGTGCGTGTTGGTACAACGCTATTTCTGCTGCAGACCCTCCAACTCCTCGTGTCCCAGCGAAGCTAATGCACCCTCCAGCCGGCTGGTGGAGGTGCTGGGATGGGTGATCCTTGCTCAGCCAAGAGAGTCACCTCAGGCTGTGACCCCCTGCCACCACAAAAATGACCCTGACTTGAAATCACCTAGCTGAGAACTTACTAAGCTCGAGAAGAATCACCGCTCTTCCTTTCCAAGGGAAAAGGAGATGTAGGGAAGACAGCAGAGAAGAACATCAGGTAAAAACTACAATCATGAGAGCTAGTGGGGAGAACGAGGCTCCAACCAGAAGAAGCGAACATAGGGGGTGGGGATATTAACCTCACAAAGGTCGGTACCCCAAAAATGGAAAAACCTGCCATAAGATTGGAAGGTGATAATATTCAGGTACAAGAAACCCACAGGTGGTTTGCACAACGTCTGTTCCAGTTATAATACTGAATAGAGTGGAAAGTAAGGAAAACTCTATTCGATATTGGACTTCTCCAGTCTTACTGGTTTCAAAGTAATGGCTTCTCATAGACAGAGCAAGGAGCAACAGGAATGAACATAAATTGCTACTATTAAAGATAATTACCATTAAAATTGTAATGAATTTAAAATTGCTTACCATTGGACAAACATCTGGCATATATCTATCCTACTCCCATTTACATTTTTAAAACATCTCCCCAAACTTGATATATTTTCTTCTGAGGAAACATAGTTAATATTTTATCTATTTTCTACCCTAATCCTAAATGTTCAAAATAGTAACACTATGTAATAGCTTCTCCAAAACAAAGTTTAGGATAATGTACTTTATGTTGTATTAAGTAGTACTAATTTAATTAAGTTTGGGATGAAGCTATCTAAATATACCATCTAAACTGTTTGAACTGCTAAATTAGATGTGATAGATGTTTTGAAGTACGATTCCCTTTTCTCCCAAATTCAAAGCATTTTATGACAAAGCTTTTAACAGCAGTGAAGAACAGGTTTTACAAGGTCCTCTCGATAAGCATGTGTTAGTGAGAGGCTCTCAGTGTTTTTCTTCTCGGAGAGATGCTTTTGGAAAAAATCATAAACATTTCTTCACACTCACTAGCAACGTTCATCTAAATCAGTATTCCAGTTTAAGAAAACAGCCATGAGACAGAGAAAAATTGAGAGAATGACTTAGCTCATACAATACAGCAGAACAATCTGAGTATCTCTGTAGATGAATGAGAATAAAATTATTTTTAGAACAGCCCTTCTGCTGCAAAAATCCCATGTCTCAGGATGGTTCATGGAAAAAACCCAGAGAAACAAAAATATATATATATATTTAAGATTTTTAGTTTCCACTCAATTCCCCTTTTATATTTATATCCAAAGAAACCTACAAGGAGTGAAGAAAGCCCCACTAAAGCCATTTATTATATTGAACTGAGAAAGTAGGTACCCAAGTTAATAAAACAGTGAATTTAAAGTCTAGGAACACTCTTCAATTCTGTCCTTTCAAAACCCTCTGTTATGTCTTTTTCCCCAAAATTGGAATTTAAGTGACAATGCAACGGTGGTATCAATTGTCACAAACCAGGACACTGACTAACACAGTTCCTTCATGAAAACTTAAGCCATTATAAACCCAGATAAACCTTCTTTTCTTACTCCACTTTCTAATTAACATTAACTGGAAGAATATTGCATTACCTGGCTACTGGAAAAATTAAAAGTTTTGTCCATGTACAGTACATGTATATTTCTAATAGTCCAGATTATAAAAATACACAGAATTTACACAGACAAAACAATCTTTTCTAAATAGTTTTCAGTTTAAATCAACTGCTTTATGGTCTGTTGGACATACATAAATACGTAAGTCAGTATGCTAATAAAAGCAACAACACATGCCAGTAAAAGCACGCACTTTCTCTCTATGTATTTATACATATAAATCTTTATTTAAAATGTTCCCCCAGCATAGTTTCTACTATTTAGCCTACTGAGTTGCTAAGTTACCAGCACATATCATTAAGGTTCGGTTCTAGTTAAGTTCCCCAGTTTAATGTTTGCCAGTGATATCTGACTGGTTAACCACTGAACAGAAATCGTATGAAACCTAAGTGGATTCATCTACATTATTTCTAGTACTATACAAAAACTTGCATTAAAGTTTTTGTGAAAACAGGTTAACTCTTGAACTGCTAGAAACTGTAGCTATGTAACTGATGACCCCTAAATCCTGCCTTGCGATAAGGTAAATATATAATTTAATTCAAGCCGATTCAGATAATGAAAGAAAAGAGAGTTTTCAAGCAATTTTTCTTAATTCACAGTTTACTTAGAAGATAAATAGGAATTCACACTGTTTTGGTCAAATCTACAAAATTCCTATGCCCTGTCTTCCTTAGTTACATATAGGACAAATATTTTTCCCTTAAAAGATATACATAAAATACAAAACCAAGAAATACCTTTACATTATATGTTTGTCCTTATAAATGTAATTAAGAAGATCATGCTACTCTAATGAGCTAACACACGGAGCAAGACACAGGAAACGTATGAGATGGTTCTCCAGCTATAATAAACTTCCTCATAACATTCCCTTTACCTGTTTCCATACAGCAGTATAAGTCATAAAAAGCACAGGTGATGCGAGGTCATCCTCACATATACCATGATGATTCTGAACTACTTTGGAAATTCACTTCTACTTGCTTCTGTTTTGTATTTATTGCGAGTCCAATTTGGATATTCTGAATACTTAAATCTGGAAATCATCACTGTTACGAATTTCTGTATAAATGTAGAAAGTGTGATCACTGAAAACACTCTTACAATCTTCTTAATAACAAAAAGCAGTATTTCTAGGAGTGTACAGGATTTCATCTTAAGCCATATTTACCATCATCCCACATATTATGGATATTGCCCACACCCAGGGTGGCATGTGCCTAACGATACTCTAGACAAAGCCTCAAAGCCAAGCCACTTCCCATACAGGGTTATAAGAAAGATTTCTTAAATGAAAAAAAACAAACCTTAAACTTTTCTCCTTAGAACAATCATCCTTAGTATAATGAAAAACATAAGTACATCTTGTATTTCAAATTATTTTAATTATTCTTTTTAAAAATGAATATCTGCTTGGACAACTGATATGCAGATGCTGTAGTGCAACCACTACTGTTAGCCTATAGCAAATATATTGTAACTGACAAGAAAGTTTCAACATTTTATTAACAAATTAAACATTGAACAAACCCCATAACTTTAGCTTTGTAACTTTAGATCACTTGAATAAAAAAAAAAATTCTCCAAGAACAACTTTTACCAAATGAAAGGATCAAAATTCCTTATCAATATGTTACTTACTTAGAATTTTGTATTACTATTTTGCATTCAATTCAACCATACTCTGTTTTATAGCTAGCAACTGAAATAGTTGGGTTTGGATACCAAAACATACATTAAATGCAAAAAACCCAATAGTTAATGAGAATGGAAATAATAAACAAAATCCTTTGTTCCCAGTGTGCATGAGGACTAACCACATAGATCAGACTGAAGAAAACCCCACCTTTAGCGATTACCTTACCTAATGCAGCTCCAATCCTGCAAGCTTCAGCAATCCCTCTTTACTTTACACTGTTAATCTCATAAATTAAATTTTGGATTAAGCATTTCTGCCCTGAACTGGATTCTACGAAGTAGCTAAGCGTAGCTCAATGTAAATTCACTTCCAGAAAGTCTAGAACGACATTAACACTTTTCACATACACAGAGCCCAATATTACTGTCAAACATGGTCAAATGAAAAATATAACGACTAAGGCTCAGTTGTCCATGGGCAAACTATCAGGATGGTGGATTACTCGGGTTTTGCTTTTCCCCAGCATGCTCCAGCAGTGCATGGTGCAGAGATCCAGCCAGGCCCTCATCCACCTCCTTGTGCTGCTCCAGCACCCCACAGAGATCTGCAAGGGTGAACGCTGCAAATACATTCTGGTATCCTCACTATAGTAAAAACATAGTTAACACAAATCAGATCAAAAGGAAAAGTTTCAAAATAGCTTCGAACAACTCAGATGCCTACAAAAGACTGAAAAAATCTGAGCCCCAGTCTTTGAGAACTGTGTGCCTACGTTACCCTTGCAGACGGGAGGACCCGTCTTTGTTTCGAAATGCCCTCAGGTGCTGGTTTTGTTGACGCTACCCTTGCCTGCAGCGAGGCACTCGGCAAGGCTGTGGCTCTGCCCCGGCATCCAAGCCTCCCTCGGTCATGCCACAGGTTGTGCATGAGCGTTGGGGTCTCCCACTCTCCCAGCTTGGGTAACAGGCCAAAATCCACTTGAAATCAGAGCTGTCGGCATCTTCACAAACCCCGGACCCTGGCCACAATCCTGCGCTTTGCTTCGCTGCTCTTACAGCTGTGAAAACTGGCATGTAGGCAACCCATCGAGCAAGCTCCCAAGCGTGGCGACTCATGGGAGAAGGCCTGGCGGCCATTCCTCAAGCAACCGCTGATCCGGCCTCCTGGGGTTCTGCCTCATCGCTCTCTGCCCTTCCTCCCCTCCCCGCTCTCCTGGGTGGGCTGCGCACCCATCCAGACAGTGCCCGCTGGGACGGCCTCGCCTCAAGGTGAGATGGCCGACAGCCACGTTCAAACAGCAGCCCCAAACGGCGAAGCGCCGAAGCCAAGGACACCCGGATGTCTAACAGCAAAATACATTCATGAAGGGGTAGGTATGAAGAAATGACAAATGAATACAGCTGTATTTTCAGTGTTTTAGGATTGATATATGACATTATTTAATTTGTTGCATAATCACATACATTACTGAAATGAACTGCAGATGACATCTAAGTGTTCAGGCGTCAAGCTGAAGTGTAGGAGGGTATCACGGGCTGATTAACTGATTTTTAAGAATAAAATCTTGCCAGAAAATATATTATAAATGAAGTACATACATTGAAAATATATTCATTATAACAGAAGAATCCTACCAACGCAGGCCATCTGCTTTTGACTGATGGGTTTGGTAAACTGTCAGAATATCATGTAAACTGTTAAAAATCTCATTTAATGAATATCTCAAAAACATACATAGCTCACATTACTGGCAAGCTTTTAGTGAAAATATATATCGAAGAACTAAGTATGCGTGAAATCTGAATTTCAATTACTTAATAAGATAAAGAACAAAGGCTGTAGAAAAAAAGCAAGAGCTCCATCTATCCCTTCTGAGATGAATCAAAATCCCCCAAATGATCTAAAAGCCATGGTTATCAGCTTCTTAAGAAATATGATTCTTCCATTGCTAATTCCCTTATTTTATACAGCATTTAAAGTAATTCTGTAGAGACCAAAAGCAAACTAAAAAGAGAACACAAGTTCAGCTCCCTGTGAATATTTGCAGATATTCTGTCCAAAAGATAGGTATTCTCCCCATCCATTCTCATTATCTGAAATTTTTCATATTCCCATTACCATCTCATTAACATCCCCCAAAATATTATGACGACCTTGTGAGGCCTAGCTGAGGATCCCGCTGGTGTCTAACCGTACCCTTTCTGGACTGCTCCTCTACGCGAAGACAAACTCACGCACAGACCTCCACGGGACTGGGATCACTGAGGTGCACATAACAGCTTCTCCCTTTGTTTTAAAAGTTTCTCCATAAGTTAAAGGCATGTGTTTCTCTGTGGAGAAATAACATCTTTATTTCGAATGCATGAAACGTTTACCAGAAGAACTTCTGCCAATACCCAACTGACTTCAGAAATAATCCCTAATCCTCCTGAACATTTAAATTTCACTGGCATGAAAATGCTAGTCTCTAGAGACTTGTCACTGTGATGGGATATACACAAAAAGAAAAACCGCTTTTTCCATCACAGCATGTCAGGTATAATGCACCACAGCCTCCATCCCTTTTCCAGGCAGCTTTCTTCCCTGACAGGCACTGTTGCTCTACTCCTCGCTCTTTGCCCCATCATGGCCAAGTGCAGGACCGTGGTACAGCATCTGCCCACATTGGTCGCCCTCATGGAAATGCCTACAAGTAGCTTAAAACTGTAAGAATCCAGTTGCTGTAGAAAAGTAGGTGGGATAAACTGAATGTCACATAGTCTCAATGTTTCCTCTACAAATTTCAGTCTTATACACCCTGACGTTAGTACTGAATGGTGTGATAGCCCCATACATAGAAGACATTAACAATGACATATAGTGAACGGAGTAGGTGCAGGCAGCTGTCAGATTCTATAGAATAACTCTGGAAAAATGCAAACTATTACTTATCACGTCTAGAAACTCCACGGCTCCTTTCACAGCTCCTTCTCTCCAAGCTCTCTGTGATGGCAAACAATCTTCCGAAGGAGGAGAAGATGCTGCTGCTCCCGCTGAAGGCTGCAGTTGCATTTTGTAGACTACCAGAGCCGTCCATGGTCTCTCCTCACTCTTCTTCGCGTGTACAAATGCTTTACTATGTTCAGCATTAGTTTCTCATATAAATCTGCCTTACCCTGCCACTAAACTGCTACTATACCACGAAATTCAACTTTGGTTTTATTTCCCAGGGTAGGGATAGACTCCAGAATCGCCCTGTATGTATTTTATTGATGGTATTTTTACACCCGTTTTAAATTGCTTTGCTATCCCAAACTGTATTTCGCACTACCCTGTTCTCAGTTTCTACAGTTCATATGTTTAGATTTTGAACACTTTTTTTCTTTTTACCAAATTGTATTCAAAAAAAGTTTTTTCTTAGTTCCGTGTATTTTTATTAAAGCGGTAATAACGGCAGCAGAAACTCAGAATACTCTAGCCTTGCTAAATAACTGTTTGACAGCCTATAATTTCTCTGTCATTAAAATACATATTCTAGCACTGAGTTCATGCTGGAAGAATGTTACCCTAAGGAACAGTCTTTTCTCATAGTATGTAATTTAAGTTTACTTAAGACACTGTGCATTAAAACAAAAAGCGGTCAGGTCTGGGAAGAGAAATTCTGATATAACTGGCCATTTAAAACAGTGAGGAGTACAGCTACTTCTCATAAAGGAATTCCAGAATACCATTCACTGCACATATTGTCTAGGAGGGGTCTGATTGTTAATGTACCAGTATCTTTTCTTTGGTATTGTTACTGTAAGATAAAATAATTGTTTGCCTTAACAAATAATAAATGGTAAATACACACGGGATTCTGGAAGGCCATGCAACAAGCACTGTGTGCAAACTAATTAGCAGGACTACCCTTATAACATATACACAGTTGGGATCTGAAAGAATGCTTGAAGTTGAATAAAGCAGTCTTTAAGATTACTTTTTCCAGTCATATTCTTATCCAGTAACAGGATTTTTTAAACCCTCTTCTTCTATTCTCCTACAAACAGCTTGACAGAGACTAGCTTCCTCTTCTGCTGTACCTTACAAAACACCTTGCGAGCAATTATCCAGTCCGAGAAATACCCACTACTGATAACCGCTTTAACTCTCATCTTAGAAAACAACAGGAAAACTTCCAAAAGCCCAAAGAGGGCCTACAGGCCTTGAGAAAATGTTGAAATTTGGAGAGGAGATATACAGCAGCCGTTCCATCTCATGTAATTTTCAGAATGAAAAGATGCCTAGAGGCAGTAGACAGCAGAAATTATTTGCTCTTGAGCAGTTATTTCTGTATATACTGTTTGGTCTCAGTTTTCTATCCTGCATAAGAAAATCACCATTAAACAGCACCTGAGTGCGCTTTAGAAGTGCACACTACAGAATGGTACTGCCTTTCGCCTGCTCGTTTTAGTACACCCTGTAGCAGCCGTACCCTCTCAACTCTAATAGTTTCACTATTAACAGCGACATTAATGCATATATTTACATTGCTGCATATTTAGGAAACTGTGGGAAAGATCAAAATGGGAGAAGGAATAGGAAGGGGATGGTAAATGAATGCAAAGCAGATACTTTGATACCACATTTTCTTTACCTCTGGAATTTTCAAATTTATTGTGACAGGTAATAGTTTGGAAATGTCATAGGTATTAGTTTAGAAATAATTTTAGAACCTCAGTGAAGCTCTCAAAGGGCACAACTGCACCAGTCATTTCACAATGGGTATCCATCAAGAAAAATGTTTTTAACCAGGAGCAGTTATTTACCATGTATTCAGAATATGTTCAATCGTTAACGTTTGAATACAAAGAAAATGCTAATTACAGATAATTATCATTGTATAGCCAATGGGGGAGTTAATATTTTTCACTCCCTTTATCTGTTTTACTACAGATACCTATGTACTCAGCTGATTTGTTGCTGTTTGGGGTAGTTTTGTTTTAAAGTTTACCGTGGGATGATTGAGCGGTAAGAAGTGCATTACTTTACCATTCCTACAAAGGCTGGCCTAACATGTTTGTGCTGCTTCTCTTTTTGAGCTAACATGGTCAGAGTTCCCTTGGGTATCTCTGCACAGCTATGCATAGCTCTACATACATACATCAGATCTGCAGCTGCAAATTCATTATTAATGTTCTGTACTCAAAAGATTTTGCTAATTAACCGAGCCACCCACTAGTTCATCATTATTATTTCCTGCAGCATTTGTAGACGCTTTGGTTTCCCAGAGCACTCAAGAGAGTAAAACCTAATTAATTTGTGGGGACTTGATGGCAGGACAAAGTAGCTGCAAGCTATGCAACACTGCTCTTTCTCCCAGATATTCTTGTTATGCTACCAAAGTCTTAGTCAGGAACAAAGATAACACACGGGGAATTGCACAGTACTCTAGTAGAAGTTCAGTCACTGAAATACAAGGATTATGTAAACATCTTAATGGCATTACTTACAGACCTACTGGGGAAGGAGATTATTTGGCAGAAGGAATTCAATTTGCTTTGGAGCAGCACAATACTTTAGCCGCATAGCCTCCTCTCCAGCCCCAGATTAGAGCTCCTTCAGATAGCAAATCCTAAAACAATAACAACAATAAGTAACCCAGGTTGCTTACAAAATCTTTGTAACACAGAGTCCAGAAAGATCCAGTGATGCCCTCAGAGATTGGCAGCGGATTCATATGATGCTAGAGTTACCATGGTAATTTTCAGTTTGATTTTGTTGAATCAACAGGTAACATACATGTGTCTTCTGCTGTCACTACAGGCCTAAAAGTCGCCAGAAGTATGGAGCTACACAGCTGGTAAAATAAAGTGTGCACAGAAGTGTCATTACAAAGCAGGTCAGAAGTCTGAAATCAGAAGATAATGCCAAATTTTACAGCATTATTTCAATGTCATGATTTAAAATTACACAATAATTTACGAGAGTCCTGTCCAGTGGCTTTTACATGAGCATCTCCCTATTTTGCTCAAAACCAGCAGAGTGTAACTCGCTTTGCCCGCCGCGTTAATGCCACCGCTGGAGTGTGCCACCGAGAGTTGGCTGGGTCCGAGCAGGAGAAGCTAAAACTGGGGGTTCAGACTCAGCGGGAGACGGCAGGTTCCCCTTAGGGTTTGAGACCGAGACACATCTGTGTCTGGTGGCACCAAGCCTTTTGGGTCACCTCCACAGTGGCACCCTGCCACCCCGCTCCCTGTCCCGGGAGCCCATGCCCAGCCGGTTGCCCCATCGCTGTGTTGTGTATTTTGATCTGGTTTATTTTCAGCTGTGATCGCAGTTTCTGATGCATGCACGTTCAGTGACAGCAGGTTTTGCAATCTGTTCTAAGCCTACCTCTTCATTTTTTCATCTGGTACCTTTTCAGCCGGCAAAATATACTACCTGTACAAACAGTTTTCCACCCAACCTACTGACAGCAAGTTGGATGTTATGGTTAACTCTATCATACACCTCCGTTTTCCCAAACATGTTTTCAATATCCAGTTTACAGAACACAAAATTGCCATTATGTATATTTCCAGAGGCCATCGACACCTTCTCGATGGGCCAAACCTCTGGTCCTGGAGACTGTGCCTTTAAGAGATGAGCGTAACAGGAGAACACCCGGAACAGGGAAGCAGGAATTGAAACACTTGGAACAAGGCTTAGGAAAAAAGCACATTTCCTGCCAGAATTTAAATGCTGAAAGATCCCTATCACACAAGTTATTAAAATCAACACTGAAAGTCATTTTAATTGCTTGGATGTATAAAGAAATGGAGGATCTCCAAGTCTGGGGCACATAGAAGTCAATGGGAAGCTTTGGGGCATTGAATTATGTCTAAAACTATTCAACTAGCCTTGCTGCTGTGCCATTTCATCTACCAGTCTTCCCAGTAGCAAGTGTTGAGTCTTACTTGATCACGCAGCAGAGCTGTGCCTCAGAGAAGGAACATACTGATTAAGGTTTTACAAGATCATGTTTATAGTAACATCCATGTTCAGAGTCACAGGCCAGTTGAAGCTGGACGGCACCTCTGGAGATCATCTAGTCCAACCTGCCGCTCAGAGCCAGCTCCCCCAAAGCAGGTTGCTCAGGACCACATCCAGACGGCTCTTGAGTATCTCAAGGATGGAGACTCCACAGCCCTTCTGGGCAACCTGCTCCAGTGTTTGACCACCCTCACAGTACAAACTGTTTTTTCTTATGTTCTTATGTTTGAGTGGAATTTAGTGTGCTTCAGTTTGTGCTCGCTGACTCATGTCCTTTCAAGAATAAAGAGTGTTTCACCGGCATGGTTTGAAAGAGCAGATAAGCATGTAAAAAGATAGGACTCCGAAAGATAATTCCGGAGTCATTAACTCTTTTTACACATAGCTTTGAATAGCATGCTACTTAGGATGCTGTGTGGAGTACTCTGAACATATTTCAATTAGAAAAAGAACGAACCCCATCAGATAAGAAGGAAAAAGAAACCCAGAGGTCTTCCTACTCCTAAATTTGGTAGACTTAGTAACTGATCCACCAAACGCTCTTTCAACCACAATTGCAGTTTGAATTCTCTCTTTGTGCTATTAATAAACAGAAATGAGCAAGGAAGGTGCTACCACCTCCCTTCTCCTACAGACCACCATGGCACTAGATAAAGCTAGCTACCATCATCACTTAAATTATTCAGACTGGAACTTTCTACAGCACTCGCACGTCCGGGAAGCCATGTTGGAAGACAACTACAAATTCAGAAAGGGCATTGCCAACTTTAAAGACTAAATTAAATCAATTATAATTATTTTGGTGATTAAACAGAAGCATGTTTTTAAATTATTGGCTCAAAAGTCTAAGCCTTCTGATAGCAAACACAATGATCCATGGATGCAGTTACTAGTAGAGGACCTGGAGAAGAAGCTACCAAAGGTCCCTTTCATCTCTACATTAACTCAAAAGGTCTACAGCAAAAAGAATACAGGAAAAGGATTAGCACATAAAGGAAATAATGGCTTTACAGTTCTTCTGACACGTTGCAAGTACTTTTTCCCCCCAACACTATGCAGACTTTAATTAGAGTCTTTATTTTGGGGTCACAGTGGACAAGCTGAGAATTATTTTCAGCTTACTTGTCAGACAGAAAGAAATTACCTAGGGAAAAGAAATACTGCTTATATGTGTCTATATATTGTACTACACTCCTTAAATAAATATATATTTACAAATATTTATAGAAATGAGACCAACAAATTTTCTCATTCTAAAGCAAAATGGACATATTTCTTTATCAACATTTTAATAGATTTTAAATCATCCATTAAAGAAATTAAGAAAACACTATCGCACCAATTAGCTAATTATAGGTGGTGGGAAAGACAGAAGATGACAAGCTGCAATGTTAGACATGAGGCCACACACATGCAAGCTCTACTTCTAGCAGTAATATATAGCAACAGCCTTGTATTTCAACAGTTAGCAACTTGATAGGACAATAAAAAGCACCAAGTAATCTTCTCATTACAATCATACAAAATGAGGGTGAAAAGATAGCATGTGTTTTTCTAAAGAGATTGTATTTTATTATTCATTATGCTCCTGCCAAAGAATACAGAATCAAGGAAATACTTTCATGGTTCCACTTTTGGCATGCTGAATCATAGCTGCCACAAAGAAAGTGTAACAGATTTGTGTTCTCAATTGTTTTCCAGGAATTGATGGATAATGGAAAAAAAAAAAAAATTACGATCAGTACTCTTTCTAAGCATCTAAAATTCTCTTGCCACTATGTTATATTAAAACCAAATCACAGAGAGATCAGATTCAGAAATTTCTCTCCATTACAATCACAAACACATGCAGACAACCCTTTTTATTACATCTTTGCTCTGCTGTATGTACAGGACAAGCTGGGAAAGGTTACTGATTCTCAAATAAGACTATTAGCACAGACACAGATTTACCACAATAGAATTACAATGAGGGTTCCAGCAATTCTTCATCTAAGTGAGGCTTCTTAAGGCTATGTTTAGCATTTCTCATTTTTGCAAAATGCAATTTTGTAACTCACAAAATTATGAGGAAATAGAAATATAGGCAACAAAACATAATTCCAGGGAATCTTTTCCCACGTTAATACATAGTAAATTGTATAGTAATTTTCAAATATTCTGACATATACCATAATATGACTTTCTCTAAAAGGATGCCATCTATCTATCAAACAATTTAACTGAACTTTTACTTCTATGGCAATTATGCCATACTAGTCTTCAGATACAAAGTCTGCAGGCGATACAGACAAACTCACTAAAAACCCACCGCTCATTTTTAGAAGTGCTTCCTCCCTCTCGACTGTGAATAGCAAAACATGACTACCAATAAACAGAAGAAGACATTCCATTGCTGAACTTATAATATTAAAACATTTTTAAAAGCTACATTATCAAAATGGAAAAAAAAAGGACAAAACGCTTTTATGCATTTTCAATGCTGAATTTTCAATACTCACGGTTGTGAAATCACCTTTTTCTGTTTTGTACAGCCCATACAGATCACTTGTCCTGAATCTTTTAAATATTTACGTTCAAAAAGTTAATCTTCAGTACATATAAGAAATCTTCATATAACATTCAATAGAAAGCACGTATAAATTACAAGAGAAGGAAAAGTTGATATGGCTGCCCTGCACTATTTTCAAATGTCTAAGATGTCTGCATAAATAAGTATGGCTCACTGATTATTTCAGCATCTCATAGGACAGCTAATTAAGTTACAGGAATTAAGTTATTATACTCAGTTATACTCCAGTATAAAAAACCTCAACAGTTCCATAAAGGAAGCTGCCATCATCACATGTGGAATTGTGTTTTATAAAAATCACAACAGGTTTTTTTTACTTCAAGAAGGCTTCACCAGCCTTTAAAAACAATTTTGCTTTCCTCATTGCCCTTGCATCAATCAAAGTCCGCTCCCCATCTCCTGCTACATGCACACGCATATACTTGTAAAAAGGATAGTCAAACTGATTTGGCTCATACCTAATTGAAAGAGTTGGGTGCCTGGAGAGAGCACTTTATCCTGTCCTAAAATGGATACCGAAGATGATAGTTACGATATCTTTGCCTTTCAAGGTGCCTTTTTTTTCCTCTCCATAGGCTAACATACAACCTTTAGTTGCTGAGTCTTGCTGAGTCTAAGGCAGATGTCTTAAGCCCAGATACCCAACTTCTGACTGGTGAGCTGATCCCACCTCAGTGATCGCCTAAAATACATCAGAAAATAATCTCACTTCAAAGGCTGCATTAATAGTGATAGTCTTAAAATAAGTTATTTTGCTTATGTTTCACCAGCACACTGATGTCTTAACACATGTCCTTTAACACCCACTGTTGTCATTAGTAGCAATGTAAACCCACACTGAACTTTACTTACGCGTACAAAATTCTTTTGGACTTACTTGTATAAAAATCAGCATCATGCTGCAAAATTTACCACTAACATTGACTGGAGAGAATCCTAGAGGTCAACATTCTTGTGTGAATATTTAACAAATCAGAAGCATGCACTTTTATACTGCAATAAATCTAAACTTGTGTTATTCAACTCCCGAACTCTTACCCACTCAATACAAGAGACACTTGTTGAAAGAAATACCACATCTAGTACTTTCAGAGATGTAAGTGCCAACAACAAGCAACATCAAGCTGAAGAATCTAGTGCTGGAAGAGATTTGAATGCCAAAGTACAAGGAGCTTCAGAGTACAATTAGAGTATTTGTCAATGAAGCTCCCTGCTGAGGCACAGTCGAAGTTCAAAGGAGCGTAGGACATCATCTCCCCATACCTGTGCATACTGGCAATCATAGGTAAGGTATCTTTGGTCTGACCAGGATGGCCCTGTGTATGTCCTTACAGATGGAGAGATTAACAGCCTGAGCAGCATTCCCCATAAAGACAGAGAAGTAAGCTGCAAGAAGCGTAGGTGAGAGGCTTATCTGGAATACAATGGAGAAACCTAGTCAATCTTTTTCAAGAAAGCCCTGAGAACCTCTTATATGGGGAGGCCAAGAGACAACAGCTGTTTTGGCACAGCAAAAACAAGCCAAAAGGAGTATGATCCGTAGGTAGGGATACACTGGGGGCAGTGAGGGAGGAGAGACAAGAGACAAAGGAACATGGTTGGCACAAAAGCAAATGCATATAAATTAGCAACAAAGAAATTCAAGCTTCAAGTTAGATGTCTGTTTCTAACCATAAAAATAGCTTGATTTTGGAACATCCTTCTGCAAGGTGTCAGCTAGTTCAACCAGAAGATGCCTTCAGTCAGGTATTCATCACGCATGGCCGTCGCTAATTGTACAAGAGGACTAGATAATCTTAATCGTTGCTTTAGGACCTTAAAATCTCTCTAGTAAAAGAGTGTAAAAAATAGAAGTAAAATAGTCCTACAATGCATTATTTTAGCAGTTACTCCTTTCCAAAAAGCTGTTAAGCAGAGTTTATGGAGCTGTATGGTTAAGCTGAAAGATAGTGTTCACTGAAGTAAAAAAAAGAAGTTAAAAGAATGCAAAATTAGAATTACAAATAACTATGATTTTTTTTTTTTTTAGTATACAGTGAATAAGAAAGTCTACACAGGCACATTGCATTGATAATATCAAGAAGATAACAGGCCATTTGGCATTTGTTTTCACTAGACATTGACAGTATATTCAACTTCGATAATTATCTAATATTTCAGTTTATTATAAACCTGCTGACAACTGTAAGAAATCAGGGTCCCTCCACGAGATCCACAGACATTTGATATAACTTTACAGCTAAAGGTATTTTCCTTAGATCGTCATTTTACAAAGATAAAATCAAAATTAAAATGTCAGGAAAACGTTGAACATTTTGACACGTGAAACTGGAGGAGACCCTTTTCTATTGAAAACAATCCAGATATACAGTTGTTTTTAATTAAGATACAAAGTAAGTCAACTTTTCAGTGTGCACAAGTATAAGCTTAAGAAAGGTTTAAACTGCAGTGACCAAAGCATTGTCTATACTGCAAAAACTGGTAAAGGATTCTGGATGATTGCTACAATTTCACCTCAATCCATGAAAAGTCCAGAAAACTGACTTTCTACAGTTACCACTCTCTCATCTTCTGAATTTTGTTTCAGCATCTCAAATAGTGTCATTACGTGGATGAATAAGTTGTAAAGTCCTGAGTGAATTATGAATTCTTTCTTATATGTGGTTAGTGTATATTTTAAGCATAAGTACATACATTTAGCTATCAATCCTGGAACTTCCCTGGGAAGCCTGCTGTGCAAAATCATGTAGCAGTTAGAAATGAGAAACAGTCAATCACAGGCTTTGCCTTGTCTCTTCTGGCAGTAACTTCCACAGCGGGGGCTCTGCTTCTGAGGATGGTTTGCACAGGAAACAAGCCAGGAGACTCTTCTACTATTCTGTGTGGTACATGGCAAAGAACGGTGTGGTTCGCTTTTTTTAAAGGTAGACATTTCCAATCTATCAGATGGGTTTGTAGGCGGAGAATTTTAGTTCTGTTCTGACGAGCACGAACTGCAAGTGAAGTTCACGGAGAAAAAGGATGTGTTCACTTGGCCGTTCTGTTGTCGATGAAAAGCACTGCTGGTGACTTCAGACTAACCACTGGAGCACAGGATAGTTGAGAGTGCCCAAGCATATCCTTAAGTTAATTCTTATATGTTTTTTAGTTATGCAAAGCTGTTTTTCTTATCTGAGATACAGCAAAAGAATTTCATGAAATTACACCGCTACTAAAAATAGTACTTACCTGGGCTCGAGTTCCCTAGATCACGTGTTACGTGACACCACCGACGCAGTGAACGTGCTGAAGGCTCGACCCTTACTCCACGGCCCAGGTAAGTACTCAAAACAAAGCAGAGCGTTACAGGGCCTATAAAAACCACTAAAAGCACATTTGACATGAAAAGACTTCTTCCTGCTCCCTTTTTTGACGTTAAGCGGGGGGACTCAGCGCACAGCATTTCACTGAAGTATCACTGACAGAGTCATCTTTAGGCCATGCTGCTTTGGTGTATGGTGTGACTCTTCTTTATTGCCTCTGGAGTGGAAAGGGTTTGTAATAATAAAAGCTCATGGAAAGTAAAAGCAGCAGCTTGTTTGCTATCTTGCTGCCAACTCCTCCCAGAACCGTGACGGGCGTTGACAGCCTTTGCAGAGAGCAACGAAGAGATCTCCAATGTAAATGTAAGCTCCAGCATAAATGTAGTCTGAGCCATCTTAGTGTTTGTGGTCGCCGGTTAGTCAAACAATTGTATTTGTTTTCTTTGGTAAAATTAGCAGTGCATTGGCTGGGAGAAGAAGAACTGGTTTCTATCTTCAGAACAAATCTGATGAACGAGCTACTGGATCTGCCTGAAAACTCCTAACAGCCACAGCAGAAAACAGATTTACAAGGAACAGTCTTGACTGCTCAGCCCACCGAGTCACTTACAGAGGTCCATACCCCAATTGTTGCTATATTTCTTAGAGCAAAATCACACGAAACACAGTTTCTGAAAATCACATCAGTGTATGTAACTGCATATGGTGTAACTCCTGGTTACTGAGAAATTATTCAGTGTGTTAACTAACTGTAAGAAACCAAGAGCTTACATCTTCTGATTCTAAAAGATATGGGTGATGTGTTTTCATCTTCTTTTGCTCAAATATGACAAGATCAGTAGACATCAAGTTCAGTTTATATTGTTCAGTATTATTACTGAACTATTTTGAAAGCTTCCTTCTGCCATACCCCAAAAAGGACAACCACCTTTTCAGGGGCACAGGGACCAAGACTGCTTCCACATTTGAATCAAAAATCAAAATAATCAGTTCCTTCTGTTATACAATATTAGATACAGAGAGGTTTTTCTCCTTTGTTTACAAAAACTATGCATGAATTTTGCTGAGAAATTCTGAATTCCAACAGTAACTCCCCCAGCAGCAGCTGAGCCTCTCAACCTCAAGCTCAAAATATTAAACTTCTTGCAATCTCAGTAACCATCGTTCCTCTGTAAAATTCAAAGCAATTACTTCATGCGAAATATTCCGCCTCCTTGCCTCTCATTTCCACAGCTCTATATATTATTCAGGCAGAGGTAGAAGTATAGATACTGTTCAATGGATCAGTGGGACCGAGAGAGCCAAGCGCCTGGCTGCCGAGCAGCGTACACTATCTGTGTACCAGACCATTACTGGCGCAAAAGGCAATAATCCTTTCTGAATTCTGTGCCCCTAATAATCTTGTTTTTTCTCCCTTGATATTTCACATTTATCCAACTTCCTTCTCTGCAATTTAGCTCTTTATTTAGCTCACAAAGTAGGCATTATCCTAAGTAGGTAGAGTATTCATCTTTTGGCGTCAGTGCCAGTTACCCCTGGCAACCAACCTCTGAAGGGAAACCTTATTTTCATCTGATAGCTCAAAACAGGACTAAAGGGTCAACTGCAAAGCAAACGCAAGGCGGTGGCTCTTAAGCCTGAAAAATGTTCAATAAAGGGCCTGCTTTTATTTGCAGAGTTCAAATGTCAAAGAGAGACTAGGGTTTTTTAAAAAATTATTATGTCACATGACTGGGGGAAAAACCCCTAAGAAGTGACATACTGGTGCTCCCTTAAAAAACAGATACAAGGTCCTTGCATTTCAAGAAGCACATCCACTTGGAAGAAGCCTCAAGGATGTACGAGATGCATACTGACCTAATTTAAACAAGAAGAAACCACAGTGTCTAATTACAAAAGCTAGAACCAATGACGTAGGTTTTACATCTAGCGTGTTTGAGACACATCAGTATACATACACACTCACACGGTGCATCTCACCCTTCTCGTCGGCCGAGACCTACGTGTGCTATACTTGCCGAGTTTAGACAAAGTAGTCCTGTGACCAAGCAATATAAACACTGAATTAAAAATGGCCCCTACAGCAAACGAAAATGGTAAAAGAGTTGATATAGGAGTTATGTGAGACTCAGCCTGTCGACTTGCAGAGCAGTGGTGCTTTCTGCAGACACAACATGTGGGTCTCCATAAAGACAAGAAAAGCAGAGCAGACTTTGACTATCTTCTGCCAAGGCTGGGAGCGAGACCTTTGCTTGGTTTGCATCATCCGAAGCAAAATCTCCCACGATCAGGAAAAAACCCACCCCTCCTTTGATGACAGTGGGTTTGGTACAATTAAGTTTTGTCATCTGTTATGCACCTGGTGGCCTTGAAAATGTTGCCAAAGCAGAACAAGCCAATAGCACAGTAGAAACAACTCCACATGATAGCAGCTTCCAGCGTGAGGTTCATTTGACAAAAGACAGATACTGCCTAATGTGTCACCTGACCCTTAAAATCAGTGTAGAAAAGCTGGTACTTTTAGAAGGCGGTTCATCTCGTTAGAAGCTGGAGGTCTAAGGCTGGCCAGATGAAGTGCACCCTAATGCCCACTCCTCTCCACTTAAGGCAGCGCAGGATGAGTGCCTCCCACCGAGACATCCACAGCCCAGCACAGTCTCTAATGCCGGCGGACGTAACGCCCGCTCCAAAGCCAGCGTAAGCATGGGTTCACCTCAGGAAAAAGCCTGCTATCTCTTCTGAAAGTCTCTGGAAATGGAAGTTGAAAGCCCAAATGGATATTATTCTTTTAACTGGCTTACGAGGATCACATAAATACATTCCTGACTCTTTATATATGAGACCTGCGAATTTCAAAACAAGGCAACTCCAGAAACACCATTTACATTCATTCTCACTTTTGGATACTTCAGGTACACTTAATCATGGCTAACAATTGAAGTTAAACTGCCAGAGCCATCATTTTGCCTTCGCTTTGCTTTTGTTGGGAGCAGTTAGGTTGAAAGACAGGAGCTTCTTATTTATACTTATCAGAAGTACATAGGAAAATATAATTTAAAAATCGCTTTCTCTCAAGGAAACAGCTTTAGTCGGTGAGCAGCACTGCAATTACTGACCAAGCATGCATAGGTCAACATTGCTCAGCAAAAATATCAACTGCTATTTTTTATTTTAATTTGCATTTATAAAAATAGAATCAGGACATACAGTTATTTGTTTCACAAGAAAGAAATGCACACGTGATATTTAGCATTTGGGCATAACCTGCTTCTACTGAAGTTAATCAACTGACATTGATTTCAATGGAAAAAGGATCAGTTCATGTTTGCAGTATCATCTACTGTGTATTATTACTTCCATAAGCAAATAATGGAGGACATGTGATGCTTTTATTTTCACTGCCTGGATTTCTTCCCTCTCAAGTGCATTAGGTTAAAATTAGTAAGCTATATTTCTACCCACTTGTGATCAGCAATAAATACTAGCTCTTGTAGCCTAGTGCACTTTTCCCCGGTGAAACCTAATCAACGACCACTTGTAAAAATTCAGACATGGAGATTCACATTTCTTCTTTTTGTGTAGAAAAAGAGCAAAGAAAGATAATACAGTGGAGTTTGTATGATAACAGACTATAGGTCTTTAGGGTGGGGAAAACGAACCTGACCAAAGTGGGGATGTCTACACAATCATGAAGTGAAAAGAAAACATTTACTATTTCTCATAGCTCAAATATTAGGGACATAGAGTGAAACTATGCAGTGGAATATGCTTTGGGTCTACTGAGCACAACAGGAAGAATTCAGCTTCTAGTTCAAAAAGCCCTGAACCCCTCCTCATCAGAAGTTGAGGTGGTTACTAGGGCAGGCATCAAGGAAGACCTCGGCTCCTTCACTCTTTCTCTAAGAATCCATTACTGGCCTGTACTGGGAGATTGGAAATTAGGGTAGATAAAACTCTAGGCTGATTCCATAAGGCTATTTCATGAAAAGAATGACCAGTGGGTTTTTTACTTAATATTATAATTTTCTATTTTCAGTTGAGAAGAATCTGCTTCTAGGATACTATCCTTCTGAATTTTTTTGCTAATTAGAAGCACATTTGTGCTTCTGATTGACCTTCATACTGACTTTTAGTGAATGTTTATTTATCTTGTTCCAGCTGATAAATCCTGTCTGTGATGATAGCCAAATCACACATATATGATGAACAAATGTATGTGCTATATAAATATATTTCTGTAAATCTGATTACAAATTCCTGACAAGACCCCAAACTAACACAGTGTTATATGCTATAAAACTGTATCCCACAATCCTTAAGAAAATCCCGGGGTAGCCAGGACAGAGCCTCTGCTACAGGTGCCAAAGCTCTATAAAAGCACAGATGTAAGGGCCAACATCTTCACATTACATCTCTGCATTGGTGCAGAATTATTAAAACCTGGGTGGATGGAAATCAATTCAGTCTGTCCGTGTCTAGGAAGGGAAATAAAACACATTTACATATACAAGTTCTGGACTCTTATTAATATGAACAGGTAAGTCTAAGGCAAACTTTTGCCTGTGTGAACTGCTGGACTGAAAGTGTAGACTGCTTCTTCAGATCTTATCAAGGCATATTCTGTTCCCATTGGGCAGACCTTTCTTTTTTATGCAAATATTTGCCGCTTTGACCTGCTTTTTTCGAAGTTTGTTTTAGACTACTGAACAGATTTCTTCTTGTTGTTCCTTTAAACTTAAGAATATATCTATCTGTGTTGCTCCTTAAACACTGACCTGCAAAGAAAGCAAAAGTTTTATTGGAAAATAGCCTTGACTTGATTCAATGTGGTCTCCCCTTCTCATGATACTAACTCATACTCACGGGCGCAAACCAATCTGTGTAAAAAGGGGGAAAGAATCTGTTCTCTCTCTCTCCAGAGGTCTCAGCCAAATTGCACAGGAGGTGAAGAAAGCACTTTTGTCTTCTTGTTGGGATCTACCTTTTATCAAAAGAGTCTAATGCTGAGAGTCAGTGAAAAAAGCTGGAAAGAGCTGAGCTTATCCAAAAGCAAAATGGATTTTGTTTGTGATGCTTTTGAAACAATTACTTTTCAGGAAAGTCAAACAGAGAAGACCTTCAGTACCCCATCTAATGCTCTTATTTTTACTCTGAATGTTTTCCTTGCAGGGTATAATGAAAGTATTAAAGGTAATACAACATTTGTGGATCAGTTGAAAGAACCGAGTTTAATAATTGAAAAGAGCATGATTTTGAATTAATAAGAAGCCTTTATTTCAATTTATTAAAATAGTTTCTTGAATATTTCCTCTTTCATTTTGTTTCCTGAAGAAATACCTATTTTCTTGATTGTTACCTACTAAAACCTGTTGGTTTCCAATTAACCACAACGTTTTGGCATTACTTCTTGCTAACCAGGAGGCTACACAGATTATATATATTTTCACACACAGAGAAACTATACATAAATGAAAACATATTTACACAGCTTTGTATCAGAAAATTTATTCATTTGCTGATGTTTTGCATTTGAATTTATGAAACAGTGAAACAGTAATTTTTTTTAGTAATTTGTGTCAAACTGCATTCAGATGGAAACTAAAATCATGAAATGTAGAAAATAATGTTCTAAAAATAGCTATGTACGCTTATCAGACTTCTGGATTTAGACACACAAACACAGTCTCCTCCTTCCCCAAGATTATTAAAACACTGTTTAGGAAAATGATCTACAAATCAAAAGGAAGTCTTATTTTCAGCTAAATGAGCTGAAACTCCTGATGATCACCTTTAACGAATTTAAAAGAGACACATTTTTTATATGTAAAATTGGAGAGAATGAAACTGCATTTCAATGCCAAATTAATCTCTTTAGCTATTAAACTGAACAAGCTGAAAATACTATTTCTTTATCCACAGAACAGGCCAGAGACTACTACAGAGAGGTTAAGCCAGAAATTTTCACATTTGGTGGTATGTCAAACATGCTATCTATCTCTAAAATTTGTAGCACTTAAACATTTTTGAAATAAAATATAAATAGTCTAGCAAAGTAAATATTGACTGATATGTCACAATTTTAAACAAGAAAAAAAACTTTACAGAAAAAAACCCACAACCTTACTTGAATAAAGTAGAGAAAAACCAATTCAAATTGTTATACACCACAACATACATATACATACAGACATTATATCCACCTCCTGAAAAAGATGTGAGTATGGTGTGAATCCTATAGCTTTCCAGCTTTCCAGCATTGTACCAAACAGTAGAGGAGTCTATGCATATTCTATGTGTAAGGGTACTGTACTATGTATAGAGAAAAACTTACTAACTAGACAATAATTTGAGCTCTATTTGCCATGAAAAAGCAAGCCACTTTTTGGTCTGAAGTTTGTTTAAATGCTAAAAAAGTTCTAATTTCATAATAAATTTAAGTTTACTGCAACCTGGAACTAGCTGAAGACTGTTTCTTGACACAGATTATCTTCCTGTTAGTGGGTACTTCCATTAGTGTATTGGTATTAAGAGGCTACTAGACACGGAGGATAAGCCTTAGCTCCATTCGCACGGATGAGTCTGACCATCATCTATTCCTGAAATAGCATTTGGGCAAACTATGCTCCTCTTGGACCCCATCAAGTCCAGCTTTGTGTCTGGCATTGTATTTTCTCCCATCTCATTTTGTCTTTCTAAGACCATTTTTGCTTAAAACCACCTCACTTCTGCAACCCATAGACAAATATTTTTTTTAATTTAAATTATCACAACTGTTAATAATACCACACTAAATTTTGGGGAGTCCTCATTCCTGACACGATGTATTATGTCAATTCGGTTGGAAATAAATAGAGGAAGAACGATCCTACAACACTGTGAAACAATAATGATGGTTGAAGCACTCAGTTTCCAACATGATGCTTCATCCTCACGTAGGACAGTATGTAAAAGGCGTTAATTTTTAACGATGCACCAGCATGATGAGGATTTGCATACGGCCGCTTGCATCTTCAAACCAGAGCCCCAGCTCCCCATGCTGACTGAAGATCTCAGCGGTCCTTCTGCCTGCTTCTAAGTTACGATGCCAAGAAACTATTTGTCTTTTTTGCTCCACAGACTCCAACTATAACCTCACAAAATGTCTTTTTTCCATAAACAAAGCCAAAAATAACTTCTTAGTCGTTTGATTGTGAGCAGAATAGCCTTTTATCAAAGCACTGCAACACTGCTGACAGATATGGCAGTAATTATCACCCTCCCCAAATATGTAACCTAGAAGGACATATAGTCCTTATCGGAGAGATAAAAATCCAGCTAAGGGGAACCATACTGCTCGCTCAATTCTCGACAAGTTTTATAAGTCTGTAATAAGTCTGTTCTAACACAATTATAACAATTATATTTAGATAATCTGCCTAGTAAGACTTCACCAGAACTACCATACGGACACAGGACAAATTCTCACACAACACACTGTGCTAAGAAGTAAGGATTTGGGGGTTATGCAAATTTTTTAATGCCTGTTGGAGGCAGAAGGCCACACTGAACAGACGTATCAAATGGCAAATAACCCCACAGCAGCCAGATGCTGGCAGTGGTAACACCCCCCCAGCACCTGCGGAAAGGGCAACAAATCCCCAGCCTTCTGGGCTACACTTCAGAGCAAAACCGTTCATAAACATCTCAAAACTATTTAACCGTGACAGTCAGGCTTACCTCAAATCGCACAATGATGATAAAATGCTGGTTACGTGAGTCTGCCGCGTACGCACAAAGCAACTGCCGTATTTATCAAAGACCTCACGTTCAGCAAGGCTGATTTCATATAAACATAGCTGTCCGTGTTGCTGGGAAATGGGAGGAAGCGAAATACTATCATATTTTCTACTGTTACAGGCACATATCACATAGCACAGCAGGACCTAATTAGAGCTAGTACGACATTAGTATGACATTAATGATTATTAATGTCAATTTGTTTGGACAAAATTGGACCTCTCGCAAGGATTTGATCCATTTATTTATTCCCATTTTTCAGGATACCTTCCAGAAGCAGAGCAGACAAAGTGCTTTTGTCATTGCAAACATTAAAAAGGCATGTACGTTACATTTTGTTCTGGGTTGGTGCACTTCATTGAAATTATATGTCTTACACAGTCAGGCCACGAAACCAGGATGGTCACTATGAGAGTGGCCCAGAATAAAGGGTGCAGAAGTAGTATTCAGGCAGATACTTCAAAATTTGAAATGATAAGCTGAAGCTATGAAGGCATATTCCATAAACAGCTTCAGTTTCACTCTCTGATTTCAGTCAGTGACCGTCTCTTGTGGGGTCAACTGGAAAAAATCTTTTGGCTCTTCACTCAAAGACAGAGAAGCAAAATTTTAAGTTATTTCCAAGCTGAACAACAAAAACACCCCAACAATTTCTGTTTCTGCACACATGGAAAATGAAAATACCTGGGGCAATAAAAGACTAGATTTGTAAAATGAGGATAAAACGGTAATAGTTTCCCCACTGTGCAATAGCTTTGTGGCTAGACCCCTCAGGGAAGATACTGGATGTTAAGCCTGAGCTTCCCCAAAGTCAGAGTGAA
Organism: Elanoides forficatus; assembly: GCA_025311575.1. Lineage (NCBI taxonomy): Eukaryota > Metazoa > Chordata > Aves > Accipitriformes > Accipitridae > Elanoides > Elanoides forficatus. The sequence continues at coordinate 5,464,234 of JAOBAS010000013.1, read as the reverse complement.
TGCCCTAGCAGTCAGCAGAGGCAAAAGTAGCATCTGGAGAAGCTCCATATTACACAAAATACTTAAAAAACTACTGATAAACAGATAAACAGATCTACCTGGGAAGCAGGACATGACAGTTTCCATTGAAGGATAATAATTTATACAAAATGTAAAGGTGCAGAGAAGAGACAGAAGACCTCCCCCCAAACGCTTTGTAAACTTGTAGCTTGAAGTTCACTCCAGGAAAATACAGGGATAGAAATGCAGCTAACAGAGACCACAACCATTCATCCTTGGTGGCTTTCTGAATCTAATCCCAACCAACCTGTCTGATGCAACAACTCATCAAATCAGGGACATATCTGCAAATAGCTTCAGGATGATCTTTTGACTACTGGTCAAAAAAATGTCACGCAAACGTAGTCACGACAAGCCAGAATTTATAATGCTGTGGTTAGGGAGCCTACAAAAAAACTTACTCAACTTTAAACTTTATGAAATACCACAGGTTGTGTGTTTAATAAAAATATAGATACACAATGGAAATATTATGTGCAAAAGCTGAAAAAAACATAGAAGCAAACCAATACATAGAAAGTATGTACAAATTGTAATTACTCCAGCAAATTAAAAAAAATATATTAAAAAATCAACATTTAACCAGTGAGAATTCTATCTTTAAGCTCTTGCTTGAAATATGGGAACAAATTCTGTTTGCATTTATAGCACTCTAAGCAGAGATATTGCTTTAAAAAGCAAAACTTGAAGCATGAAGTTAGAGGTATAAAACTCCCCACTTTTGGTATGTGACCACTTACGTATGCGTCTTTAGCATGTCCTCTAACTAGAAGTTTTCTTTGTCTATACGATAGTGGTTCCTTAATATGTAAAATATTAAAATATCAAATATCATCAAAACACAGCCTTTGTTACTGCACTGGCTATTGTGTGGGTTTTTTTTTCCTTCCCTCCCTACTTTGGATAAAGAAGGGGGAAAAGTGAAAGAAAAAGAAAAAAGAAATGTATTCTTGCTGCTTGCTCACAGAGAAATATGTACTCCAGATTGGACAGTGAAGTCAGACTTGTTTTGAGTTTAATACTTAATTCATTAGTAATGGAAAAACTTCACATCATAGTAAAGGAATAATCTGGTGAATTTTTCAACTCGTAGGACATTGTTTTTGATAATTTGCCAACCAGAGCGGGAGATTTATTATGCAGAGTTTGCCAAAATGGCGAAAGGCTTCTCATGCTGTAGGGCCACAAAACAGTCATTTTACGGGATTGAATTTACTGATTCTTATGCTTTATGGCCCTATGCTGCCAGGCAGAAGGCGTTAAGTCTGCTGTAGGTCCTGTATCATCTCAACAGGCTGCGCAACGGGCTGGGACATTTGGTTTGGTTCCTCCAGGCCACCGCATCACCTTTTCATTGAAAGTGTGTCCCGGCACTTTTGTCAACCTGACGGCCAGAGGTTCAACATGCACTTCTGCTATCGCTGTTTTGTTACTTTTCTATAAGCAAAAATAAAAATATTTATCCTAGAAGGTAGATTAGTTTCACTATCTTTGGATATAGTACAGATGATTTATCAATGTTTACTTTTATACAAAGGGGATGGGGTTAAATTCATATATCTGCTGCAAAACATAAGCATTTGTCATAGAAGACAGTCCTTTTTATTTTAACTTCAAATTTCTCCTTGTAATTATAAGCAGAACAAAACACAACCCATATCCATTTTTTTGTGTGTTAAAACCCCAATATTTATACATATGTAGTTTAGGTCTAATTTGTTGGTCGTAACATTCACGGAATTGAAGGAAAAATTGCAGTTCTAAAAATATTTGATTTAACATCTAATGATAGTGGGGAAGTATCCATTTTGTAGTTTGTCAGTGGGATACGACACTATGAGCAAGAAATAGTTCTGACAGTGAGAGGGAAAAAACCCATAAAATAACTTGGTTGATAAGCATAAGAATATATCTACAGTGATGTATCTCTATTGTCACCTGTAAGTTAACAAGAGCACAGTTATTTTTCCTAGTGCTCGTACAGTAGACCCTCACACCCCTTTTTTCAGTTAAGAAAAAGATGTACATGCTCAGATACAGCAAACGAACACGAAGCCCAGACTGTTGTCATGGTTACCCCAAGACATCCTAGTATATAAAGGGTCTTATAGTTAATTTTTGTTTTAAAATTTTTTAATTTGTTTACCAAGTTAGAATTCTTTACTACTGCACGTTTAGGTGCTAATACATCCATAATTTAGTGGCTACTCTTTTTCCAAGTAATTTAGTTTTAATGGCCTCTGCGCAGTGGAAAATGCAGTATCATAAGGGCTTCCAGAGCAGATCCAAGCAACATTCAGCAAAATGTTTTGCCTTGATAAATTGGACAGCCCAGCCATAGCATACCACCTTCCAAATATGTGGCTTCCCAGATGAATTACAGATTCATTTTACTCCAATGCTTTAGCTAAAGGCTGGTTTATTTATTTATTCTGGAGACACTTCCTTATGCTATTGTAGTTAAGTACTTGCCAGCAGTTTTATTTTTAGCCTGTGCACTTTGGTGGTAAAAACTGAGAAATAGCAATATTTCACACTGAAATCTTGATTTGTGTTGTTTAAAAATGATATGTATCTTTTCTGAAAACATCTACCCTTCAAACACATTTAAGAGCTTGAAGATGTGCAGTAAAAGGATGCAATGCCCAGGTCGTATTTCACATGTGCATGAGAAAGAACTACAATTTACATGTGTAAACAGGAGTTGCTAAAAGATTTTCATAAAATTCCCAGCAGCATATGAAATTGTTTACTTAAATTAATGTTTGTGTGCTCCAGCTCAGCAACTGATGCAAAGCAATACAAATTTTTACAAACACTGTTAACCTCAAATTTTACAAGTATGCTAATGTTCTGGCAGTTCAAGTATGTTATTGAAAATGTGAGCCGACTGCAAGTGCCACATTTCTTCGGGGTGGCTTTGTTCAACGTGTCCTTGGCTAATTTTAACGCAGGACCTTAACTCTGGCATGATTAAAATTTATGGTGTGCATGTCTTAATAGGGGTCAAAGGTTTTAGGCAACTGTGGTCGTATAAAACTAGCCACAAAGGCAGGCAATTATATTAATGCCTGTTATACAGGAGTTACATTTCTGTGTGATCAGCAGCAACAAGAAGTGAGAAGAACCCCAAGAGGTGCCTTTGGAGGAGGAAAGCTCCCCAAGTGTATCTCTGGGTACCAGTTTAACCCAGCTGCTTTCTCCGGACAACATCTACGTTCACTCACATATCCACCATGGGCCTGTTTCAATATTCATTTAGGAAGCACCTTTCTGAAAGCCAAGGGAAGGAAAAAAAGAAAATGAAAGAAGGACTGATGCGAATGGTAAGGGGAAATGAGGTTCAAGTCAGCAGGCAGCTGGAAAGGAGGTAATTCGAATTAATTCTTACCCATTAACTACCCAATGTGCTGCAAGCACAGTCACAGCGACCCAAATAGCTCCCAACTCTGCAGTCTCATCCTCTCCTTTTGGCAAGAGTAAAAGGCAAAATGAGGAAAAAGATGAAAGCAGAGATGTATTAAAGCAAATGAGCAGACTTCCCTCTCCCTCAGCAATGTAAGGGTGAGGACAAGTGTAATTCACCGCACCTTAGATGTTCATTTTGTGCATGCTAGTAAGCAAGGCGGCGGGGAGAAAACTTGTTCATCACCTTGTTCAGAAGCAGATGGCTTCCCGCAACCAAGCACACCCACAGGATCATCTCAGACAGATAAAATTTAATATTAATAATAATAAAATTTAAGATGTGCCTCTTCCAAAACTCCATACGCTTTCGTGGCACGAACTAGCGCATTCTCTTTAGCGATTACTAACACTGCCGCTGGATCTGCCGCCAAATCAGTGTTTCCCCACAGCGCTGCAGATCCCCCTGCCCGGCGAAAGAGGCAGCAAGGCCCCTTCTGCCAGCAGCAAAGTGGTTAATCCTCAGCCTCTCTCATCAGGTCAGGTCAGAAGAAGCCTCCTCCTTATTGCTATTACCCTGCCGTGGTGGCAAACAGAAATCAATCAGCTTGAGCAGGGTCCGTCGGACTGGATGGAGACAGCCACGTGAGCCTGGGAACATCCAGGTTTTGCTAGGGAGAACAAAACCTCACTCAGTCTAATTCCTGTAAATAGAGAGAAAAGCCAATTTATCTTAATTAGGCCACGGTCTAATTTAGATGGGAACTAAGTATGCGCAATGTACGCTTATTGTTGTTGAATTATTTGTTTAAATCATTGAACGATTGAGATGATTTTGTTACATTAACTTGTTTCAAGAGGGCCAGTATCATGTGTCACACATACCCAGGGGAGGAAAGGCAGAGGCTCAAAATCCAGTTAAATACATCAGCCTGGACCCCGCTACAGACTCGAGATTTGAAGGAAATGCAACATCTCACCCAAAGAAATGTGAAGGAAAAAGCTCTCATGCCAGAGGAAGTGCAGGAAAGGGAAAGAATTCCAGCCAACCTCATAACATCACTGCACTATTAATTAATTAAGAAACCGAGCCAAGGTAGACACGTGCAAATGCCATTGGCGTCGCCTTTGCCCTAACACGACATTAAGGTCCGCAGCCAGGTTAGCCCCTTTTTCTTTGGTTATCTCACGACGGATCAAACCCCCTCCCCCCCATATTACCTTCGGTAATTAATTTCGGTGAAAGAACTCCAGGGGCGAACGTCATTTCACAGCTATGTCCTAGCTCCGAGGCAAACGTCTAGAGGCAAGCTGTGCACGAGCTCAAGGCTACGGAAAGGCAGGAGGACCTTCGCGCGACGGGCTGGGGGAAGAGACACCTTGCTCGTACGTCCGCCCCGTTTGGCTCCCTTCCCAACGAGCCCCCATGCAGACGGCCAAACCCCGCCGAGCACCCGCTCCTCCGCATCCAGCCGCCGCCGCGAGATCCAGAAAGGCTTCTTCGGCCCCGGCCGGCACATCCCGCAGTCGCTAACTCGGCGGAATCGACCTGCGACTTTCTAACCTGATTTTCGAAGGCTTCCGATGTCAACCAATGCCAGCAGGTCTCGACGGCGTCCGTCCCAAAGGCCAGAGCCATCTACAACAGCAAACCTCTGCTCTAAAGCAACTCTGACAGCTCCTTTCCTGGTTACTTGTTTTCATTTATTTCTGGTAGCTAAATGTAAACAAAAGCATCTGTGTTTGCTTCTCTTTCCTTTTTTTGGGGTTTCATCTGTTGTTTTTTTTTTTAAGTATGCTGGAATGTTTTAATGGATGTTTTTCAAAATAACTCAGGTGAAAGGAAACATGCGGTTAGAAAAAAATCTCTGCTAGCATGGCCCACATCTAAAAAATATGACTGAAAACACATCCTTGAGACGTGGATCAGAAACACCAGGCAAATCTCAGATCAGGCAGTGATACCAGCTCGACCTATAGTTAGAAAAGAGAAAGAGCATTCATTGCCCTTAAGTTTATGCTGCATTACAACTGAGCCATATGTACAACACACATAGGAATTCATCATTTCTGAACACAGAAACAGCCAGTGAAGTGTTAAGGACTGTTCACACATTATCACAATTCACAGGCATCTCCAGTCCTGAGAACATTTATGTCTCCCCCTGCTCCATATATCTCTGTTAAAATGAGAGAATGCAAATAAATAACTCCAAAGGAAAGCATATAAAATATAAAGTGACATTAAGCATCTTTCTCATAGGCTTCCCACATCATATATATGAGAAGCGTTTTCTTCCAAAAAAAATCTCAGCCCACTCAGCTTTTCCCAAGTTTTTCCCAGTGCATCACACACAGAAAGCCTAAGCTTTCAATCCACTCTTCCTAAGGTTTCAACTTCTTACCCATCCCTCAGCAAAGCTTTCCACGTGGCGCTGCAACTGCAGATGTTCTGCGCGAGCATGACATCAAAGTTTTACCTTTTGTTTAACTATAGCATTTATCTCATTTTCAGTCTAACTTCACTTCGAAGAACCTCAGCCTGTTTACCTTCACTGAACCACCAAATATTAATCTTCTTCCTAAAAATAATTCCCATGAAGTCTGAGAAATCTGCAGCAAGCCATAAATCCAGAATATATGTATATTCATCAATAAAGGAGACAAAGATGAACGAGCACCACAAGGACACCACAGTTTTACAAGCAAACTTGAGTAAGCTGAAAAAATTCTCAAACCTACAGACTGCAAATGATTAAAGCTCAGTTTTGCAAAGCCAAACTCACAGGAGCACCCTTACTCCCACACCATTTTCTGATTTGGGCAGAACTTCTTGTATGAACTGGGGACTACAAGGTTTGAGTCATTAGCGGTAAAAAGCCCTTTCTAATAAAGTATTTAATACAGATTGCACAGTGAAAAATCCATGATGTAGCTTGAGTATTAATAATAAATTGAAACAACTTAGCACAAACCTTTCATTCGCAGTTTGGTTTTTTTTCTACACCAGCAAACACATACCAATTTAGACAATTATACTGTACTTTGAGTAATATTTCTGTGCCAGTTCTTAGTATTAAGTGCTCTTTTTCAAACCAGGTGTGGATTGCTGTTGAAATAAAACCTTCTCTGTGTGATTGTAGGATGTGATGCCCAAAGTTTGCTTTGCAAACCAAAATGTTAAACAACATCCTGAATTCTGACTGGTCCTCCCATTACATCTTTTAGGCTCCAGATGCAATCTAGAGAAACATGAGAGTACAGATGGTTAAATTTCTCTGCAAGCTGCAGGCAGTAACGTGTTGACTTCAGCTCATCAATCCCAAATGAAATCGCTAGACAAGTGCTGCATATCCTTGTCTCCAGTGTCAAGTTTGTATTTTTTTCTTTTTTGGAAATGTCAGCCTCAGAATGCCTGAAGTCTGCACATACTTTCTGGCTACCTACCTCTCCTTGCCTGTCATTTAGGGAGATGCGGTACAGCCAAACTTTGCCAGGAGTCCTGTTCCCACAACTCTTGGAAGTTTCACTTGCAAATAATTCGGGAGCTCTCCCACGGGTGTCCGTGGAGAACAGTTAGGCTGGGAGGAGACGGGGGCAAGGAGGGAGTTTAACTACAGGAGAAGGAAAATGGCACTGGGAGCTGCACGGGAGGAGAGCGGGAGCCACCGGCCGTACCCCGGCACCCCTCGTACCTGGGACAGAAACTGGAAGTTATCTGTCTCGCTCTCGGAAACCGGGGGGATGGCTTGCTATCGACACCGAGACGGAATTACTGCTGTGACCACTCGGGGACCGCTGCTTACAGGGGAAATTCAGGTCTGTTCTGAGGCTGCCATGGTGTTCGGCGTGCATCCAAGCAATGCAAAAATGTCTATTTGGAGATCTAAGAAATCGCCCTGGTCAGAAGGAAAAGATCTGCGTGTAGAACTGTTTTGTCTAAGCTTCACGTATCTAAGCAAGCAGAAACAAAACAAGAAAAGTCTGTTTAGAGGAAGTGATCCGCAAGACAGTTCTTTCAAAACATCATCCCTAAGTATTCTTTCCATAATTGCAAATGTTGTATTTTATTGCTCCTTAAGAAACTGTACTGTACTTTACCAAACAATTGCTCTAAGGTTTCATAACATGCAACACCTTCTTTTCCTAATAACCCAGAAAAAAATGTCATTCTGCCCTTTGTTTTAGCAGAAACATAAGGCAAGGTGTAGGACAACTAGAAGTATAACAGAGGTATAAACACTATTTTAAAATGTCTATTAGCTGAAAAAAATGAGTATTGTATAAAACACAGAAGAAACCTGAATTAAAATTTGCTTTAGGATACAAAACTAGTAGACCTATTTCTGTGAGTTCAGAGATGTTTCTGTGCTCCAGAATTTTTCTCCTCAAGTTCTGAAATGATCTGCTAAACTAGAATACCCCAGTGACCTTCTGTGGTGAGAATCCATTCCATTTTCTCTTCTTATCAGGTCACCAGTCATATAAGAAGACACCTTCAGCATGGCAAGCTGATAATATGAACTGGGAATTTACATCCTTGCATGTTTTTCCTGACCATTCAGAAGATCTTACCATTTAAAAATAGTTAGTATTTCCTAAATGCTAGCTTGTAAAACAGGGTACACACATTTGGGTGGGTTTAGACACAATTAAAGCAAGCTTTCACGAAGGCTGCGCTATGACAAGTGCTACAAATCCACCCCGAAAATACAGAAAAAGAAGCTGACGCATGTGCACGTGCACCCCCATGCACAAACACAGAGAAAGACTTGGGTGACGACATAAACACGAACAACAAAAGAAAATCAGACTGTCTGGACTCCTAGAGCAGGGATTTATCCGGATTTTGTTTCCATGCCGTAGAACATAGCAGGCAGGAACGCTTCCACGCTAAGCAGCAAGGTAAACTGACAGAGCAGAATACAGAGACACGCTACAGTTACTTACAGTTTATCACCAGAACATGTGGGTAACGGTCTTTTAATTGTATTAATTCATGCTGGTAGATTATAAAGTATATACAGCTTTTGAGCAAAGATCACCTCTAAAGCTTTTGGTACAGTACCAGACCTTTCAATTTGAAAATGTCTACCTCCGCTGATACTCAAACCCATAATCTACTGATGTTTAAAATTCCTAATTATCAGATTGCAGTGGTACTTTTCTACTCCTCACAGATTAATATGTTGCCTTGTCATGATGTGGCGCTCAGTTCAGTCTTTAATGGCAAAAGCTTTCCAATACAACTTGTTAAGCTACAGAAGTAGACAATTTAATGGTACAGCTCTAATCCAAGAGGAAAGAAAAGACATGACTAAGTGATTATAACTTTTAAACCTCACCCCATACACGTTAAAAAGACAGTATCAATGAAGAAGCAAAGCTCTCCACACAGCAGCACAAACTTCAAATATGCATCCCCCATTTGCCCTTAGAACATTTGGAAGATTATCTATAGATCCAGAAACTCTTTGCTGTGATTTGCACCTATTTGAATTCATTTGCTCTGTTTTACACTGACTCAGAACTAAGTCAAGGGTAGAAAGCCCATTTCCCTACAGGAGATGTTACTGGTGACAGTGGTGGCATTGGCTACTGGTGGAAAGGTGATTGAGATTAACTAAAAGTGATTTAACAAGCATCTAACTTTGCTTAAAAAAAAAAAAAGGCATAAAATACAATCCCAGTTTTCAAAGGAACAAAGAGATTTTGCTTTGTACTTTGCAATTATTTCTTAAAAATGCAGGGAACATGTAGGTATTCTACATGAACAGTTTCAAGAATCTTCATCAAAATTTGAATTAATACCTTTTGTTTGTTTAACCTAATCTTCCGCTGCTGAAAGAATAAGTATCCTAATAATCTAGCTATGATGATTTCTTCTTGTGAAGGTAATCAGGCTGAAAAGAGTATAAAGATGAGGAAAAATGTATTTTTTCACCATGACATTGATGGTTTAGGAAACAAGGGCAATGAAGTTTTCACTTAAAAAATATCTATCTTTAGGAACATATTAGCCTCACTGTGTATTATTATTGAAAGCTGTTCTCTAAAGCAAGATACTTTCCAACCTTACAATCTGTATGCATTATGGCAAGTATTTATGTGACAGGTAACACTAATTTTTCATTAATGTCAGTTTATAAATTCTACTGTAATTTGAACGTGTTCTTTCATAGTCTTAATCACCCCAGCATCCAAAAATCTTTTGGCATGGGGTAAATGACGTGATTAACATTTATACAATTCAGCCCTGCTATTTCTTCCCAGGACATGAAATGTGTGTGCACTGTCACTTGTTTTCTTTTATTATGTATGGCCTTTGTACAGAACTACGTGATTTTCCGTAATGTGAAAACTGGTGACCTGTATACAACTTAGATGATGCGAACGTGCCAATTTGCTGGATGTTCCTCATAACTACATTGCAAATACTGGGAATTTCTGGTTTTATTTTACGTGGCCTTGACTCATTTTTCTTGTTCAGACTTGTATGGCATGATCTGCTAGGACAAAAGGGGAATAAATACCTTGTCTCAGAGAGGAGAACTACACCTGAGTTTAGCTGTCCTGGCACACCTGGACTACACCTTGAATACACAGTGACAGCTTTTAGTAGTTCATATCTTTCTTTATCTTGGAAATACATTGAAAGCCCAATCGTTGGATGCTACCTTGACAACTTGCTGACAAGGTACACAGAGTGGGCTAAGCAACAGACCTAAAGGCTGAAGCCAAGAGCTTCAAGGTGTAGGAAGACCACCTGAGCACAGACATACCCACCGCAGCCGGGCCAACACAGCCAACGACTGCTCTCTGCATGGATGACACAGGGTGGCTCCGATTTTTCTTTTCTAAACGCCCTACCATGTCATATTCAATCAATGACAGCTTCCTTATTTTGAGAAGAAATTTTTTCAGTAATACTAAGAAGCGCAAAACACAAGGTCCAGTTTTAAATCATTCGCCAATTCGTGCCATTTGGTTATTCAGAATAGAGCATCAAGTTCAAATTTAGGAGATACTAAACAAATTAGCAGGATGTACTTCAAGGCTCTTTTTATTTTTTGAGACAGGGTTCAACGTTGCTGAACAAACGTTCTGCCAGAGGTACAGGACCGGCGGCCGTGCTCACAGTGCCGCTAACATCTCCCTGACATCGACAGTCACTGCTTCCAATTATTGCTAAACACTACTATACTTAACAACGAGCTACAGAGAAGTGCTCACCCAAGCACGCAGCGTAAACGAGCTGAGGGGAAAGGACAATCAATCATCATGGTCTTTGAAAGTAACCAACTCCATTTTCTCGGCGATGGACCGGCTGAGTTTGCCTGACCTTTACGCCGCTCTCTAGCAACACGCTCTGCACACTTTGCCTGCTCATCATCAGGGCCACCTCCAATTTCTTCCCTGGTATTTAGATATTCCTGCAGCAGATGCCAGGGATTCAGTGGATACCCACAACACCCATATAGCAGGTCTCTTCTCAGCCATGGGAAGCATATAAAAGCTGGCATCACTGGCACAGATGGCACTAAATGACATGCAGAATACCCAAGTGCTGCCTACTGATGCTGATACCCTGAAAATAAGGTGGAAAGAAAAAGATGAGAGTCATTAAGAGGAAAAAGAGATGCCCTTGGTGAATATAAGAAAGGAAAGAAAACAGCGAGGCAGAAAAGCACAAACAGGCAGTGAAACTGGGGGAGGAGCGAAGGGATTGAGACATGCCTACAGAAAACATGTGGTGGGTATAAAAATCCAGGGTTGCAAGGATGAATGAGTGTTGAAAAAATGCATATAGTCACTGTGGTCCCTGCTGAGAAGCATAAAACTCAACACACGGCTTTCTGAGCAAGAAAAGAGCTACAGTGGTTTTGGTACAAGACTTACACAGAATGCTTCAAAAGAGAAAACATGCCTAGAATATGAAAATTTACACTATGACAAAAAGTAGACCATACTCAAAAAGGTCTTAAATGTTACTGAGGTGAACTGACTTTACCGTCTTCAGTAAAGAACATTATCATGAAATGCAGCCGGTTAGGAGAAGTAGCAAGAAGAGATCCCACCAGCAAGCAAGGAAGGTGAGGCGCATCACCCTGCACCGTGCAATGCAGACCAGCACTTACTGCTGATAAAGGAGTGAAATAAAACCAAGCCAAAGCACCCCGTACAACATCACTCTGCCTCAGCACAGCTATTTGCTCGTTGTCAATGAACAACTTTATCTGAATCCAGCACGTCTACCAAGAGCACACATCTCGTGTCTCAAATATCCACTGTTCTGGTACTTGCTAGTCAACTGCTGTAATTGCAACAAACATGACATTTTTAATCAAACTGACCTTCTTTTCCTTATTGTTTTTCCACATTCAGCATGCTTGGAGCTTTGAGGCGGATCTGTAATCTCAGTTCAAACCTTCTTGAAACGGTTTTAGCCGTTACCTAATAAAGACTCACAGTCCATCTCAACTCCTGGGGTTCTGTTGACTATTCTGAAACAAATTCTTTGATCAAGTTTGCCAAAGGGCCAGAATAGCCAAGAGAAATAAAACCGGAAGTCTGTCATATATCCAATGTGAGTGTACCTTGGTTATTGCAAAATACAGTGTGTCACAAAGACAATTTTTCCTCTGACATCACCTAACATTACTTTTTGTTGATACATATATATATATATATATATATATATGAATTATTAACTGGTACTATGACTTTGTTTGAACAAGTCTTTTTGCATCTGACTGGGATTTGTGCTCCAAAGATACATAAATTATATCCAAGAACTATGCAACAGTCTCTCCGTTTTCTTCTATTTACAATTTTTAAATCATTGTCTCCATAATCCCCACTGATGAATATGCCATAAACTAGACTCTCTAAACAGTGGTTTTGGTCCTAGTATACACTTTTCAGATATTAAAAACATAAGGATTGCAAGTATTTCAGCATACATAATTCAGTTCAAAAATTTAGCTGAAATCACACTATTCTCCTAATGACTAATTTACCTTGAGGTGCTTGAGAGCAAATGTTTTCTTCTATCTATGGCATTAAACGTCATAGATTAAAATATGGGCATCACTTCTTTCCCAGGGTCCCACAGCAATTATCTTTCTACAAATGAGTGGAAATTGCAAGAGTTTCACCTTAAGGAAGTTCATTTTCAGTTCTTTCGTGGGAGTTTGGGTTTGGGTCCCTCAACGCTCCAGCCCATTGAGACACCCATGAATCTCAGATAGCTCTATGGCGATGGGAACGACTTCTTTCATCTTTTACGGTGTAAAAAGGATCACCTCTGGCCCTTGACTCCTTCAAAGGTGTCTTGCGGCCATAGAGGCTTGAAGGGAACCAACAGAGAACAATGGCCCTGGCCAGGGCACCACCAACCCCCCTCCTCAATAATCTGCACGTTGGGGTGACAAGCTTGTGAAAAACCTACTAGAAAGGTCCTCCACACAGCATACCTCCCAGTTCAGTAATGCACAGAAATTCATATACTAATTACACTTGGTCTTTCATTTTCAACATGCATTGCAACTCAAATAAAATCATTTGTTTCAAATTTCTCATCACTTCCCTCTCCACAACGCAACCAGACCGGAGTATTTCTGTCCATATTGTCTACACAAGGAATCTGAACATGCAAATACAACTTATTCTAACAAAATTAGGCACACCCACAAGATCACATTTTGGCTTTTTAAGATAGGAATTCTCATCTTTGTCTGATTTTCCAGTCCCCTTAAATCCCAGGTTTTTATTCCAACAGGAAAATCCCATGAATTCTAAGAAATAATTAATGGCTGCTCCACAATTCTTTCTATTTGTTTTCAGTTTAAATTGCTTTGAAGTCCACAACATTAAATAATCCCTGGAAATTTCTAGAGGTAGAAGCATAAAAAAATGTTAATTGACAATATAAATTATATTGGCATATATTTACAGTATTTAAAATATTTTAAAATAAATGGGCAAAATGCTCCTTTTTAATTTACAGGTGTAGATAGAAATGAATTGCATTCATTGACAATATATTTTTTAATAACTTATCACATTTCATCAAGATAACCACTTTTATACATCACCTTGTACTTCATGTGTTTAAGAATAACCATTATTAGTTGCATTTTTGCTGGCGTAAACCCAGCGTTTACTCTCTAACTTGTGGAAAAGTGGCTTCATTCCCATTTCTAATTTCAGAGTGGAACTGATTATGACTGGGTTATGAACCCATATCCTACAGAGAGCCAATAAAAACATAAATAGGAAAAAAGTTTTTATAAAGAACTTTATAATAATATTTTTAAGAGGATTCTGTTGGCATTCTGCAATTTTGCTAGAATGTTTACAACTCTACAAATCTAAGAAACGTGAAAGGGACACAGACTTTAACTTCTTGCACATTTACTGCTGATAAAGGACATGGCATTTACTCAGGTCTTTCAGAAACTGTTCTTGTCCTTCAAAAATCATCAGTATCTAGCAAATAATTCTTGATTAAATAATGGATGCTCTGCCATTAATTTATTTTCTTTAGTATCTCTAAAATGCTACTAACTGGCTTGTTAAAATGCCAATAGTCTCTTAGAAAAATGACAAGGAAAGCATATGTAGAATAGAAAGGAATGCTAGGCATTTGTTCTTAGTTGCTTGTTTTTCTTCTTCATTTTAGACATGCAATGATGTTCCTTCTTGGGGGGGGAGGGGAGGAAACCACAAAAAAAACCCCAAAACCAGTACAAGCATCTCTTTCCAAGAGCCTCCTTTCCCTCCAAGCTTTTCAATGACCTTTTCTTCAAGAAAACGGCATTTCAGCTTTCATAGAACCTCAGTTCTTAACCTCTCTGCCTAGAGCTTTTACCCATCCTGCCAACTAGTGGCAAATAACACGGCGGTTTTTGTGATGTAGACACATGCCCGGAAACAGGTATCATGTAATTCACTTGTCAGAGACAACCTTTAGCCACTGAACAGGTGACATTCAGACGAGGATCCCTGAAGGGGGGACGCGCCTTTCCGCGTGGCCGATTTCCCCAGCATTCAGCACACGCCGACGGGATGGCATTCAAACGCACGGGGTGGGATGCAGCAACACTACTGCTGCTTTTTTGAACTTCAGGTAGGTGAACTATGCCAAGCAAGTCTTATGTTTAAATTACCTACCAAGTTTAGAATTGCGTTCGTTTATATACATATACACAGTGTATGCTCACATCCGCTCTCTCCATTCCTGCGAATCAGCTAGACTGCGCACCTAATATTAAGCACGTTGTTTCTAAGGCATTTGGTCATTCCGGATTACTGATGTGTGCCTCTTATTTTGGACCAGTAATTTTAATCCCATCCATTGCTTTTATAGGTATTTTTGTACAGCTGTCACTAGTTTCATACACCCTAACCCAGAGTTTAGTTTTGAACCTGCTGGAGCTAAAGCTGGGAAAAAAAAAACAAACCCAAAACCACGAAAGAAAAAGTATTTCTCGGTTACAGTTACAAATCAGCAGTAGAAAACAAGAGAGTTTAAAAACATCATTCTCCTGAAAGCCATGAAATGAAAAACAAAGCTACTTTGGTTGGAACTTTCTTTGCCACCAATACGTTATTTTTTTTGCCACCACTATTGTGAATGACACTGTAATAATTAACAACAATGCTTGATGAAAATTTAATGAAGCGATGTGACTACACGTTATTCTGCTGAAGCAGGATATTGCATTTTCTGTGTAGTGCAGATCAGCAAAGTCACTCTAAACCACTTGACATTAAAACATGCTGATTTAAAACTAAAATCATCTACTCCAAACCAATTTATTCAGCAGAGTTCAAACACTAACAACTAAACTGTTATTCTACAGAACAGTTACCCAAGGGAAAGTCTCCATTCAAGACTAATAAAGCCTCATTTTCCAAATCAATAAAAAGAAGATACTATTCAGTAACAAAAAAGTAGGATGCTTATGCATTTGCTGCGAAAGACAAAGGGGTGGAGAAAAAAAAGGGTGCAAGTGTTCTTTTACTTTTACTATACAAAATACTGAGTATACTTAGTGTCTTTTCTGTTTTCCACAGAGTCTCGAGTACCTGTCCAATCTGATTTAATGTACTTCCCACAGCAGGACTGCATCAGCTCCCTAAGGAGTAAGAGGATTTCTGGAAGGTTTTGAAGGTGCAAAGCCCCTTTCCCCTACGGCTCCTCCATCCACCCTATACATCTGGGCTGGTCCACGTGGTGCCCTGTACTCTGCTTTTTTCGGAGCCCCGCTCTGTTTATTCACTCCTTGCAGCCCAGCAGGCACCTAGTTTATTTAGGGAGTTTTCTTTGGATAACACTTCTAAATGCTGGCAACTATGCAGAAAGGGCTATCATTGCTTAACATCGACATCTCTCCGGGCTGATAAAAAGAAAAGGGTGTGATTTCTCATCTTCATATTCATCACTTTTTGTCCACAGGGATTAAGCAACAGGCGTGGGGGGGTACCTAACATTTATCTTTCCAGGAAAACTCTCATTCAACATGAATGCTGGGCTTGTTCACGTTGGAAAGACCTTGGGTAACACCTAAGCGACAAGCCGATTTTAATACGTTGTGATTTGCATTTTATTTAGGTTAACCTTTGAGACAGAGGACTCACCTTTTTCCTTGCAAAGCACAATGCATGTTGAGGGCACGGGAAAATCAGTGTTACTATTATCGCTCATTTAAGTCAGCTGTCCCTGGAGAAACTAAGCGTATTCTCAAAAAAAATGCCACGCAGACTCGAACCGTTACTGCATGCTTCTGGGAATAGTGTCGGTTTAGTCCTCTTCAGTAACAGATGGGCTGGCAGTGGGACTGGAGCCGGATTCTTACAGAAACAAGACTTCTGCGATCAAGCGGCTTGTGTGTTCATACTCATCCGCTCCAGCCTCCCCGCAACACAAACCGACTTCTCAACCCGCTACTGGATTTTGATCGGAGTTGGCAGCGGGGAGAATTCACAAAAACGTTACCTTCTTACATATTTAATGAAAATAAACGACCTGGCAGAGGAAAGAGACCATGTGCAAATCCTGTGCCAAAGAAAAGGTGCAGCAGGCGATGACACGGCTCTCGCTGCACGTCGGAAATGCGCGGGAGAGAAACCTGCAGCGTGCCACAGCTGAAGAAAAAGCGTCAGACTGAGCTCTGGTCATCCTAAGGCACCAAACCAGGAAATAAATCCAGAAACATGTTTTATTAATTCTGCTGCTTATGGGGCTACCTCTTCATTAAAATCACAAGAATTCTCCACTCGCCCAGCATCTTTTGCCTTTTTTTAATTGCTGATTTTATATGCAAGGAATGGGACTTGGAGAAGAAAGTAACCAATATTGTCTTGGAACCAGTCAAAAAACACGAAGGAAGTTTGTGGCTGCCAAATACCTTTGCAAAATGTGAGGCAAGAACCGCTTTCCAATCGCAGCAGAAATATCTGTTTGCCAGTGAGCGGGCTCCCCGCGACGCCTGCGTCCTGCCAAGGCCAGCAAGAGGGTTTGCTCCGCGTTTGCCTGGCACTTCCAGGAACTTCAGAGGCCCCAACAAAAATTAACCTGGGCAGTCCATGTGGTAGCCCAAAACCATAAACGGTGATATCTAGCACGAGCTCCTAGCCTCAACTTTAAAAAAAGTGCAAACTAGAGTTGCTAGCTGTCATTGCCCCCCCCAATTTCCCTACATATGTAGAGAGTGGGGATCATTAGGAGACGTGAGGAGGAGCAAGGGAAGAGTCCTGCTGCAGGGTATCAGCCACCTTTTTTTTTCTTTCACCCTGAAACCTTGGCTAGCAGGTTAACAAGGAGCTGCAAGCAACTCCATAGCAAACATTCCCCACAGACCAAACATAGAAACGATGGAAATGGTCTGGGTCAATCTGTTTCCAGCATGTTGCATATTTTTATTTCAAACAAAACATTTAGATGTTTATTTAAACTACAAAATATTCAAGATCTGGAGTGGGCATAAAAATTCCCACAGAAATAAATTAAAAAAAAAATCCAAATATTTTTCAATTCTTAATTTAATGAGGAGAAATACGAAGCGCAGCATCTTTCCTCAATTATGTAATTTTGAAAAAGTCCATGGGAATGTGGTAGGATCTCCAAAACCCCAGCTACCCAACTCAGGGATGTCTCTGCTCAGCGGGCTTCCCTTCAGCTTGCCTACACAGAGGTCCACTAAGGAAATACCGATGGCAAATGGCAAGCTGGAAGCGCAGGGAGCTGAGGAGGCAGGCAGACAGCAGGACAGACTGGTGGGCAGGAGTGCGAAGCAAAGCAGGATGGAGAGTCGTCAGCCATCTGCCTCCCTTGCAGCTAGAACCGCGGCACCGTCAACAGCTTCCCGTGGCACATCCTTGGGGTTCTCCTCTAGAAACAACTATTAACTGAGATTAGTAAGGTTAGGAATAACAGAAGTTGCCAAACAAACATACTATTTTCCCAGATCTCAATGCTGAATGATGCTTGATTGGTATTTCATAACATAATACAAAAAAAAAACAAAACAAAAACCAAACCAAACCCTACAGCTTTTAGGTTATTTTCCTATGAATATTTTTTTTATATCAAGAGCATAGCCTCAAAAAGCTCCTTCATGCTTAAAAGTGTGACTACTTTAAATGAATCATAAAAGTTAGTGGCAGTTGCACTGGCTTCTCAAGCTGTTGTTTTATGCCTTAAGCCAAATTTAAAAGAAGCAACACCAGAGTGTAACATCAACTTGTCTTCACTTACTGGCTTGCTTCATTTGCATTCTCTCAACAAGGAGCTGTGAAATGTTAAACAACCTGAAGAATATTTCTAACTTGTAACAGCAACTTTGCTTTGAATTATCCTCTGATTAGTTGCTTAGCAAAAAGGCTTCTTTATCTTCAAAGTATTTCAGGCACAGATAAAAATAAACAGGTTAAAAATACTACATCATACTACTAAGCACAAAAAAACTACTACACTCATTATTTATCAGTCCAAACATTTTGTACCTTCATATAAAGTCCACAAATGCTGCCTTTGATATCTGAACTGTTCACTTGGATTAGAGGTCTTTAAAAAAAAACATATCAAGGTAAAAAATTATAATTAAATGTATATGAAGAAATACATTTGAAGGGAGTCACTCACCTTTTCCTCATGTGTGCTAGGGGATACAATACACTTCTAAAACAATACTTAGATATACGAGGCTTCAGGTAAAAGGAAGCAAATAATATAGAGGTTGCCCAGAGCGGTGGTAGATGCCCCATCCCTGGAAACTTTCCAGCTCAGGCTGGACGGGGCTCTGAGCAACCTGATGGAGTTGAAGATGTCCCTGCCCATGGCAGGAGGGTTGGACTAGATGACCTGTAAAGGTCCCTTCCAACCCAAACCGTTCTATGATGATTCTCTGACTCTATATGGAAGACTAACACCTCATTCTAGCTGGGTCCTTCCGCGAGGTCTGCATCCCCAATAGGACGGAAGGTAGCGCCTGGAACAGCCAGCACGACGACGCTGCAGCTGGCTCCTTAAAAGCGTGCAAATATTGATCGTTCCACAGTATAGAGCTATGTTTGCAGTAATGAGGGATAAGACCTGGGCCCTTGATGACAGTAAAGGCAAAGCCAAGTCTCTTTGGTGCGCAGTGCAAGCCCGGTTACGCGCTGCAGGAGCCGGGATGCTGCTTATTAAGCTCTGCCACAGGGCACTGCTGCATGGTCCTTGGCTCCCTTACAGCAGAAGCCCTGGAAAACACTGAAAGTATGACCAAGAACAGAGAAGTCCGAGTCTAAAAAAAGGGTGAAATACCTGCTTATACATACAAGTCCTATGGTTTTAAAGCTGAGCGCCTTTGCTCACCAAGTTTCAGAAACCAGCCCAGACAGACTCACCAACCTTTTCCCATAAATTTGCCATTCTGGAGGGGTAGAAGTAAGTGATTAAAGGTTAAAGCTGGAGGTCAGCTTGCCAAATTCTTTTAACAGTTTCTAATGCTTTTAACCAGTATTCAGCAGTACTTCCACGCTCTCTCTCTCCATCCTTTCTTTCAGCTCCCCAACTCTACTTTGTACTTTTAATACTGAACTGTGCTTCCTAGAGCACCAACCAGAGTGAAGAAGCTCATCTCTTAGAATATCGGCCTCCCTCTGTGAATTCCTCATGAAAAACGCAGCAAGAAATCTCTAGTGGGAGTCTCACTGCCTTTCCACATGTTGGTCATCTGCAAAGAAAAGAGGAGGAAGTGGAAAAGAGAAAATGGCTGGTTGGGAATTTTTAGCAAAACTTTCTCCTGAATAAACCATACCGATTCACAAGCATTTCAACTTTCATCAAAGGAAATTACTTATTTTCTTTGTGCTTCACAGGAACATTGAGGAGCCTGAAAAGCATTTTGATTTCAGGTGAAAAAGTCCTCTTAGTGCAGTGAAACTCAATAAATTTAAAAAAAAATTACCAAGTGGCTAACACTGAAGCACAGCATTTATCTAAGACACATTTTTACGTTTGATATGGAAAATGGTGAAAGCCAACGCTTTACTGCAATTTGGGACAGGATTTTTCACATCCCACATTTTCACAAGACAAAGAACATTCTCCACCAGCTCTGACTGCCGATCGCCCCTTCTGCACTATGGCCCAGGGAGGCTCTGCAGCAAGAGCTATAGGTATCTTCGGGGATGCCTACACTGCAAAAGAGAAGGTGGCCAGGAGGAGGTCTTGGGCACTGCACTCCTGAACACTTCAGCTCTTCAGCCCCCGGCTCTGCTTTGCTCTTTGTCTTCAGGGACACTTTGCTCCCACGACGCCTCATGTTTGGGGAGAAGGACACCACATGGATGAAGTGGCCACAGGTCTGGCTCGTAGGCTACTTGACAGGTCATAAAACATGTGATTTAAGTTTCGTGCTATAACAACCACCATTCTGGTGGGCTGCAACGTAGTTTTCTCATTCTTTTTGATAGTTTTGACTAAAAAACCCCAAGGACTATGTGTAAGGGCTGAAGGACTACCACCTGATGCCCAGAAGGGGTCCATGGCCAAGTACAAGACAGGATGAATGCACCCTGGCAACTCTGGAGCCAGTTAGCCCTAAGTGATGTGGAAAGGGGAAAGCCTGCACCATTTCACCTCCAGATCAGGAGCTGCTATGTTCAACAACATGTTTATATGTACATACATACAGATATACTTATGTATAAAAGCTCTAAGTCCATCATATGGACGCCTGTTAAGGCAGGTCTGCAATTTGTTGGAATTGATTCACTTGGTGGTACTTCTGGTATGAATTTAGCATGAAGAATAAGCCAGCATACACATTAAGGACAGTTAAACATGCTCACATTGCATGATGCTACAGCTATCCAAAAGAAATAACATCATAAAAAGGAAGGGAAAGCTTAAAACACAGAAGAAATGCCAAAGTTTCAGAAGCCACACAGCAAGGGATAAATGCTCATTCACATCAATATTATTTTTAAAATATTACTGTGTATGGGGTTTAGAATGATATTTTTATAAAAATTATTTCCTCCCTTTTTAAAAATAAACCAAAAATACCACAGCAATTTCCCAAAATTCCAGCTTTGGCTTTACATTTCCACTCTTTGGATCTCCAGTGTCACTTCATTTTTCCTCCCTTGGCAATTCAAGATGTTGTCCATGCTATTTACTAGAATTTTAGGGAATGCGTTTACCATTCTTATTTACTTAATTGGATGATGTAATGTATCTTCAATAAAAGAAACTGAATAATCTAGTCTTAGCTATCTAATACAATTTTGCAAGCAAGGCAGGTTTCCCCCACGCCCACACCTTGGCAGACATTTAGCGGTACCTCCCAGAGAAATCCATGCCTGCTCTCAGCCAAGGGTAGAGCTGGTGCAGGCCATCAGCTCTCAAATGAAGCAGATAAAAAAAATGGCAGACCTCAAAAGATACATCTAGAGAAAGACTACAAGTAGATTCTGGGTTTCTTTATAAAAGTGCGTAACAAATGGCATTTTTTCCCTATGGCTTTAAATCCTACCCGCTTCTCTTAGGAGGCAATATTTTCAGTCCAGGGAGGTATGTGATTTTGTGCTATGAGAATTGGGAGATTTCTTGCATTTCAAGGAAACCAATACTATATACTGCTGCACTTAATTGCTCCCAGGTGTGTCTCAATTACTACCCGTAAGGATTTTACTCCGTTATTTACACACAAGCAATTAAGCACGTAATCACGTTTGATGCAGTGAACGCCTACCTGTTCAATAGAATCTTAGTCTTCAAATATAGAGAAACATTTTTCAGGCACTTTTAGTAAGACAGTTAGAGTCAAATTGCTTCCCTCTCTCAGTGACAAATTCAAAGCCACTTGCTAGGAGCCAAAAATTATCAGCAGTGAGTGACTAATTCCTGTGTCTCCTGGAATACAAGCTGCTGGTTTCAGTCCTGTTTTCAATCGGCACCATGCACCCAACTGCAGGACCACTAATTAGCACAGTTTTTAGCAGGCTGGTCATGCAGACCAGACTACACAAGCTACAGAAACAAAACTCACTTTCAACAGCAGTGCCCCAGGACAGAGCCATAGAAAACAGATATTTGTGGAATTTAATGACAATGCTGGTTCTATATAACTACTCTGAGATTATACAGGACACCTACATTTCCAGGAATGTCCATCCGGCATATTTCATATGTATCAAAGTAATAATTATTAAAAGAAAAAAAAAGATAAAAGAAAAGAAGGAAAAAAAGCAGAATCTCACCATTACCAAAAGGCTCATCAGAACAAGTACAATCATAATTCAAAGTTAAATGGCACTATTTTTTTCCAAACAATTTTTAAGCCATCCCTTGTATTTCTGCATTTTGTGTGTCTGGAAAGTTACACAAAACGTGTTGCTTCAGGGCTGCACCTAATTATATTGGTCATCCAGAAATAGGTGTATCTGACTCAGAATTTCTGCATGCTTTGCCAACCAATCAAACCATAAGAAAAGCAAGCTATGGTTAAATTAAGCAATAAAACACCGCAAGCTGCAAGTTGTAATATACTAGCATACACCCCACTGCAAGGAAAAAGATCACAACAGGAAACAGTTTCAAAGTAGTAGTTGTCCGCAGTACTGCTGAGAATATCATCACAACGGTGACCTTGAGCAATTTGAGTCACAGGACCAACTATTCTAAACTGAATGTTACAGAACAGGATTAAACATCAAATGAGGATAAATGCACTAAAGGAGCAATATCTTTGATTGCCAACTGTTATCTACCACCTTTTTAAACCTTTATAAATGCAAATTTTTTCACTTGATAATCGTCCCTCTCCGTAGACAATCTTCCAGCCAGATTTAATGCCTTTAATGACTCTGACAAACACAGAACTGGTACAAAACCAGACTTAACTAGCAACTCATGCTGAGACTTTGTCATTAACCTCAAACTAAAATGGTAAGTTCGGACACTGTATTTGCAAGTGGTCCAACACAGGTGGGCAACTGACCAGATGACCCCCAAAAACGTGCTTGTCCAGTCTCTTCGCTCGGAAACCTCTCTAAGACGGCAGGTGCAGCTGAGCTGTTTTACTTTCCTCTTTCACAAAACCATGCAAGCAAATTATGTAAATCAGATGGACCAAATACGGTGCCAGAGATTTCAAAAGAAAATGTATTTCATCATGAGAATGTTAGGATATTTGTTTTCATGCCCCAAGGGTGGTCAGTAATAGTTAGCAACTTACACAAAGTTGCTAGACAAAGCACAAAACAAAACAGCAGATTAATCCTCAGACATTTTCTGCCTAAATTTTAGGAAAGGAAAAAATTAATTATAACAGTAAGAGAATGGCCTGAGAACTCTAAAGCAGTTATAGCCATTGATAACCACTGTATACATAGGCAAAGTAGGAGAAATCAGTAAGTGATCCACGCCAATATTGAGAACTTTCCATTAATAGCTTCCGTACCATAGAATCATTATAACCTTGCTAATCCAGCCATTTGACTAACTTGTAACGTCTTTTTCTAAATGGGAAGTGGTAAATCTTGAGTTTGACTTGCAAAGAGTTCTTTTAGTTGATAGCTATGTGTCAAGCGATGTGGCAATAAATTCCAAGCAATGTGGCAACTTAACATCAATGCTTTGTATGAATACATGGGGTTTTTTAGATAGATAATATAAAGAACAGTCTTCATCTATATTCTTTACAAAGTAAACTCTGCTATTAAACACTGCTTTGCACAAAGGCTGCAAACATAATATACAATCAGCTATCAAACTAAAATAAGTTTAGAGCTATTTGAACAACTGAAGTATTTCCTATTGATTTTACATTAGGAACATATCCAGATTTCCATGCCTGCAAGAGAATAATCATTTTCAGAAATGAATAAAACCGTATGTAGCAAAATACGTTATTTTGTACCACATCATTTTCCAAACTCCATGGTTACTTTTGCAGCAGGATTTTAATGGCTACTTTTCAAGGAAAAGTATTTTGCCACTGTTATTCATTGCAAATGGTTAAAGCAAAGATCTAAAAACATCGTCTACAGCATATTGAGATCCATTGCAGCTGCAGGTGATTTACCGTATCACATACCACAGTACATGCAGCACAAGCGATCACTTGTGAGGCTGCGCAAGACGGCGATGACACAGGGCTGATAGAAACGTGAAGTAGAATTTTTTTTCAATTACACAGCACTCTTCAAAAATTCAAGAATACGAAGATAAAGCATCCTATTGCTTCACTGGTATTTTGCTTGCGTCAGAGCTTCTGGATTGAGCCTGGAATTAATGGCCAGTAAACAGCTTTAGGATTTGGCCTGCCATTTGTACTTGCTAAAGACTTCTCTATCCAAAAGTACTAGTGTTTGACTCAACAAAATATAAATCATGTTCTCTGCTTTTATTAATGGGGACAGCAATGTATGTCAGCGCTTTTATATATATAACAGTAAGCACCTACGTGCTTGAATGCATCCGAGAGTTTTCTGAAAGCCCAAGCCAGTGTGAGCTGAACGCCAGGATGGTGCTGAAATTTCAAAGGAAATAAACCACTGTGATAAAAGCTGTGCCCTTTTCACCCTCAGCAATGTCCACGGGGTCCTTTTACAAGGGTGACCATTAGCAAGCCCTTAGGTTCCAGTTCCGCGGTCCTCTGAGGGAGGACTTGAGTTCATCGGAGAGCACAGAGGTAGGAAAAGATCGTTAGTCCCTTAGGAAACCAACTAGGCACAACCAAAAGAAGAAAAAATTGACTGGCAGAGTAGCTAAAAAGCCATTCAAAGGGAAGTCTAATGTCTGTATTTTGAGCGGCTTTTTAGAAAACACCTGAAATCTGCTCAGAAGAAAAAGCAGCTTTTCTTCACCTTTCTATTGGAAAAAGAATCTAGAAACATTTTGGACTCAAAAGCTTGCCATGACTCTCCACATCAAAAAAAGGAATAACCATGTTTTTCCAGTGGGTTTTGGCTTGTTGGTTTTTCTTCCCCTCAGGATAAAAGAGCTGACAGTCTTATTTGCTTTGTCTTTGGGGAAGACAAAGGTGCCTACATGAACAAGGGTGAGGTTTCAGGAAAGTGTGGGTTCTCTTCAGTTTGCTATGGTTGCATGAATGGCGAGGCCATACATCTCCAGCTTTCCCAGTGCATTCCCTGAGGCACTAAGAAGGCAAACACAAAAGAAGACTTCAGTGTGTGTGTGTGTGTGTGTGAAACAAATTCTAGTTTTAATGAACACAATGTATTGAATGATCCAATGCAGAACTGAAACAGGAGACACAGTGGACTCAGCCTACCTAGACACAATATATATCAATTTTAAACACCTGTCATCTAGAGGTTAGCTGGTGAGATAGAAAAACTATTTAAGACTTTTAGTTGCAGAGATCTGAATTGCTGTTCCATCCTAGGCCACATGCAAAAATATTCTTTTTTACTCCTGTTTTTGAAGAATTTGCACAAAATTTATAGAAGGCTTTAGAAGTTTGGTAGAATGTCCCAAAAGACACAGCGATGGTATCACAGCAACACGATCAGTTGAAATAAATTAAACTAGCTCAAGGGCATTAAGTCCATCCTCATTCCAAAGTACAGACTGCAAAAGTTTACAGATGCAGAAGCCTGTTTTGAGAGCAGCAGCTTCATAAAAACATACCTTAAAGTGAACAAACTACTCCAGTTCACGTCTACCTTTCTCAAAGTTTGTCAAGCCCTCGGATTTTGCCAACGGCCTGTTTCAAAGAACCCATGAGACGGATATCAATCTGTATCCCATTGATTAATTCCCCATGTTCTTACTAGTCTCTATCAGCCACTTAGTAACTCCTGGTTTTCTAGTTCCCAACCTCAGAAAAAGTCGTAAGAGTAGGCGTATCTTCACCACCATTAATTCACCTGCATCCTGGTACCCCTGCTGCGTGCTGGGAAGCTGCGCTGCCATTCTGCTTGTTCCTCCATCAGTCATCCATTTCTCTAACTCAGTATCTTCAAAGGCAAATAATGCAGGAAGAAAACTCTCATTAACCGCCTGATATCTAACATCCATAAAATCATTGCACAGTGACATTCCCAGCTAATGTAACAGCTCAGTATCTGCCAAAATAAGTGTCACTTTCAAAAAGCGACTGGGAAGAAATACACCACAGCTTTAGTTACAGGTTTACTGAAGCTGGGTTTAGTTGCAGTTAGACAGACACGCACCCATGTTAGTCTTCTGCTGTCAGTGGTTTCTTGTTGAATGAACAGCATTTCTATCACATGCCGCTGAGGTTGTCAGACCCAGCAAAGAGGAACTGTTTCATTTTCCATTCTTTTTCATTCAGTTTCATTCTTTTTTTCCACTTAATGAATCAGGCAAAGTTGACTTTCTGTTTTTTGTTAACCAGTTAGAAATGTAATTTGAAAAAGTAACTAGCCAGTTGCTTTTTACAGCTACTGAACGTTAAGAGAAAGAAGTTTCTCCCTAGGCAGTATGAGGAGGCAACTGTGGGCTGAGGGGCAGGGGTGATAGAGTCCCAGCGACGAGCACTCGGAGCATACTGCGGACTCCAGACAGAAGGAGGCTGCAAGAACTGAAATAGTAAGAGTCTGAGCGATGGTTTGAGCTGTGGCGGCAGACAGGTCATACCTCTGAGATATTAGGTGGACAGAAATCATAGCAGGACTGATAAAGGTCCATCTCGACAATGATGCCTGTGTCACCATTCTGAATAAAAGACAGTGACGTCGTGGTCTGCGGTACTTCAGAAGAATGTAGGGGGAGAACTGACATTCTTGCCTACGAACGCTGATCAATGCCATTTTGTTGCCTTTCCATAGTATTCCAAGAGAAAAGACACTTGCCTTTCTTTTGTGAAGATTTTTCACTGTTTGCAGAGCATCTAAGACACTCATGGATAGCTGGGTAGGTAACCAGAACACCCAAGAACAAAACTGACAGAAATACTTGGTATTATTTCACCATGAACTTGCATCTCCTGCATTTGTTACGTGAAAGAAGTTTGAGGATTAGTGCATGACATCCTGCAGACCTGTAGCTGTGCGTGCCACCATTTTCACAAGATATTCTAACAATTTTCCAGTATTCTGCATTAATGATTGTTTTTAATCAAGCTAAAAATGACAACGATTTTTTAGATCACATAACCAGCAATTCCCAGGGCTGGACTGCGAAATACCAGTTTTATCCTCCTGCCAGAAAACAGCAGGAACTCTATGTGTGGTGATTTGTTGCCGTCACCTGCACACCCTCTAGAGGTAGGCAAGGCAGCCCTCGCTTTGACACGAATCCACACATCCGTACTGGGAACAGCATAACCTGCCAACGTCACGTATCCGTTACAAGACGCCATGATCCTCTATGCACAAAAAGGGCAACACATTAGTTAACAGTAAAAAATACAGATCTTTAAAGATCAAACTAGGTCAGATAAACTTGACTTCTTTGTTTGTACTGCAGAAATTAAAGATGAAACAGTAAATGGAGGATGGTCAGATTTTAGTAAAATGTTTTGTTGACATTTCTTGATTTTTATTTCAATCATTAGTTCAAATGGACTTAAAAAGGACCATTTTCATAATGTGCTTACATTCTTTTTCTGTTCTTTAGAAAATTTTGAATATGTGTGTCTCTGATTCAATGTCACAGGGACCAATATAAGATTATATTCAGGGTGCAATGACTTTGAGGTATTCACTCACTGAATTGTAACTACAACCCTTAATCGACACTTGTAACTATAAATTGAGTATGTTACTCAAAAGCATAAATCAAACCACCATAAAACTACAGTAACCGTGCATATAAGCAATTCTCCTAGCTCTCACTGCATTATTACGAAGTTTAAATTTTCAAAATCACTCACTCAGTTCTGAAAACCTATGCTGAAAGAGTTGAAAACTGATGCTCTTTTACAATAATGTCGTGTAGTGTACCTACTGTGTATTGTATTTGACTTTTCTTAGAAGACAGAAGCGTAATGTGAAGACACTAAATCTCTATTTTTACCTTGTCAGAGAACAAAAGTGGGAGGCAGTGAGTTCACAACTATAGCACTCATTGAAGTAAATGTGTCGTCAGTCAAGCCTCTAAATGGAATCTGGACTTCAAATATATTACAGGTGGTTCTCCCACAGGTAGAGTTCTTTTCCAGTGGCTAAACAAATTCTGTAATAAAGTATTTATGAAAGGATGTGATCTATCAGAATATGTCGTCAGTGACTTCCAGATCTGCTTAGAGAGTTGAAGAGACATTTGAACCAAATGACAGAAAGATTTTATATAGCTGATGCTGTGCCTTCGAAAGACCAGATGGTCCAGAATAACCCCATGCAGGCTGGAAATTGACTGGCTGAACATCACCTGCAGAATAGGACCAGGGGATGGTCTTCTAGCCTGCATGGAGTGTGCACTTATTGAGGGTCTGTGTTGCCAAGAAAAAGCTGTGGGAGCACTTCAGCAGATTGTGCAGATCCAGAGGTGACGAGAAAGAGGCTGACCAGATCTTCTCTGAGACCCTGCAGCTTTAAGAGCCTGAACATCTAACTGTACCAAGGGAGGGGCAGACAGCATCTGAAAGCTGAAGGCTGAAAGCCAGTGACTTCTGGCACCAGAAGTGTTCCTGCTCCACCTGAAGATTTGCAACTGTGGAAAAGATTCAGTGGCCTCCTAACAGATGAGGGTGTGGGACCTCAGTCAAATGAAGTATCCGTGCTGTGAGCTTCAGCCACAGAGGAGCAGTGGAAGGAAGCAGTGAGTGTTAGCAGCAGAAGAATCCTTTCTTGGGGGGACAGAGGCCCCCATCTGACAACCTTACCTGTTTTCTGGTGACATTTACTGCTTGCTAGGACTTATATCTGGGATGTTGTTGAAAGACTTGTTTGGCCCTGTCATGTCCCAATTTCTCAGGACGATGACTCAGGTTTGCTGATTCTCAGGTCAGGATTAAGGTGAAATGACACCAGGAATCCTTTAACTCACAAAATTCAACTTTTATTTGCTCACAACAAGAATTGGCATGCTCACCACAAAAATTGGTATGCTCACCACAAAAATTGGCATGAAACCATGTCAGTAAGCTATGTAACATGTGCTAACCATACACCATCAAACATATACTACAGGCCTTGCTTATTTGGGAATCAGTTCAGGGAAGACAATAAGGAGAGCCATCCTATTGAGTCATGAGGTTCAGAGTGGACCCCCTTGCTTTCTAGACTCCTTCTCAGAGAGGAGCTCAGGGGCAGCTGGATCTACTCCTAGTCCCAGACTTGGTCAATGGTTTATGTTTAAAGGGATAAGGTGTAGGCATTATGAAAAAGCGAGGGGGCGAGGGGGTGAGGGAGAGAAGAGAAAGATTTCACTGGTCCTGGGTCCAGTGTTGGTTCAGTCAGTTGAGGCGTCCAGTTCTGGTGGGCTTGTACCTGTGGGGCTTCAGTTTGTGTCCTTTTATCATCCTTGCCCTCCTTCGGGCTAGCACTCAAATTTATTAGGCTAATTAGGTGTCATGAGCGGTTTGTGAGCCTTAGGGCTTGGGGGTCGTTTGGGGAGTAACTTCCCCTTCTCTGCATGGTAAGCCATCCTGCTCAGCACATCAGAACAGCATATCAGAACAGGGAGCTGTGCACACTCCAGCACACCCTCCCCCTCCTCTTGCTGATGGGTGCTGATTGGCTTCTTTTCACTTGGGGTTCCTTGCTAGGCAGAGTTCAGTTCATTGTTATGCAGAGTTCCTGTTAAGCAGAACTTGCCTCACCACAATGTTTGAGACATTAACTCCTTCAGTCCCTCACAGGCCCTCAGACTCTTACCCCCTGCCATCCTTCCATGTGGGCACCAACAATACTGCCAGAAAAGATCTGGAAAGTATTGTGTGATTACATGGCTCTGGGGACAATGATCAAGGCCATGAGGGGCCCAGATAGTCGTCGTCTTGATCACAGTCTTGCCAGTGACAGGAAAAGACCTAAGGAGGAGCAGATGGATCCTGCAGGTCAACAATTGCTCGGTGGGTGTCAACAACAGGGTTTTGGTGCCGGTGACCATGGGACAATCTTTGAGGATCATGGACTGCTTGGAGGACATGGGATCCACTTGACTAAGTGGGACAAATGCATATTTGCTAACAGACTGGTCAACCTGATAAAAAGAGCTTTAAACTAGGAATGATGGGGAGACAGAGGGTGACCAAAAGTCAAGTGAGGAAGTGGTAGATACGTTAAGCATGCAGAGGGTGTAGCGCGATATAAGCATTTGTAATCAACATAACAGGGCTGAAGTGGGGTAACCCCACAATGCACAGATCAGTGCTTACTGGACAGAATGCTGGGGAAAGCTCTCATACCTTTTCTGGGTGATGAGCATGACTAAATGCCTGTACACTGATGCATACAACATGAGGAACAAACAGGAGAAATTAGAGGTCTGTGTGCAGTTGCAGGGCTACAGTGTCATTGGTATCACAGGCACATGGTGGGATAGCTCATGACTGGATTGCTGCAATAGATGGATACAGGCTCTTTAGGAAAGATAAACTGGGTAGGAAGGGAGTGGGAGTTGCTCTTTATGTGAGAGCAATGGGAATGCATAGAGCTCTGCCTTGGGAAGGGTGATGAGTGAACTGAGAATTTGTGAGTCAGGGTTAGCAAGCTGACCAACAGGGATAATTTTTGAGTCTGCTACAGACTGCCTGATCAGGGAGAACAAGTAGATAAGGCCACCTTCAGATAGCTAGAGTAAGCTTCACATTCATAGGCCCTGTACCTCATGAGGGACTTTAATGATCACAATATCTGCTAGAGGGGCAACACAGCAGGACACATCCATAAGGTTTCTGGAGTGCATTAAAAAGAGCTTCCTGACATGTGATTGAGGGTTGATGCTCTGCTGGACCTGATTTTTATAGTCAAGGAAGAACCTGTTGGGGGATGTCAAGTTCAGGGGTAGTCTTGGTTGCGGTGACCATGAGGTGATGGTGTTCAGGATCATGAGAGCAGTGAACAAAGCAGAATGCATGATCATAACCCTGGACTTCAGGAGAGCAGACTTTGACCTGTTCAGGAATCTGCTTCAAAGAATTCTGCAGGGTATGTTTCTGGAGAGAAGAGGGCTCTAGGAGAATGGGTTGATTTTCAAGGATCACCTCTTCCAAGCTCAAGAATGGTCGAGGCCAATGAGCAGGAAATGAAGCAAAAATGGAAAAAGGCCTGCATACATAAGCAAGGAGCTCCTGACAAAGCTCAAATGTAAAAAGTAAGTGTGCAAGAGGTGGAAAAGGAAATAAATGACCTGGGAAGAATATAGGCATACGGTCTGAAGATACTTGGACGTGGTTAGGAGAGTAAAGCCCACCTGGAATCGAATCTGCCAATGGACATGAGGGAAACAATAAAGGTTTCTACAAGTATATCAGCAGCAAAAGCAAGACTAAGGAAAATGTTAGTCTGCTGCTGAATAGGCCAGGGGATTTCATGACAAAGGACACAGAAAAGCTGAAATAATTAATGCCTTCTTGACCTCTGTCTTCTGGGAAGAGCAGTCTTCAGGCATCCCAGCGGAGTATGGACCATGGAAGACTTACCTTCAGTACAGGAAGATCAGGTCAGGGAACATTTAAATAAACTGAATATACACAAGTCCATGGGACCTGATAGGATGTGCTGAGGAAGAAAATGAATGTCCTCTCTTTAAGAAGGGTGAGAAGGAGGATCCAGAGAACTACAGGCCAGTCAGCCTCACCTCAATCTCTGCAAAGGTAATGGTGGAAGTCCTCCTGGAAACCATTTCAAAACACATGAAGGACAAGAAGTTGATCAGGAGTAGCCAGCATGGATTTATGAAGGGGAAATCATGCTTAAACAAACCTTCTATGTGAAGACAAATGGCTTGATGGGTGAGCTTAGAGCAATGGATGTTGGTTATCCTGACTTCAGCAAGGCTTTTAACACTGTGTCCCATAATATCCTCATAGACAGACTGATAAGTACAGGCCATGTAAGTGGACAGTGAGTTGGATTAAAAATTAGCTGAATTGCTGGACTAAGAGAGTTGTGATCAGTGGTATGAATTCCAAATGATAACCAGTCACTAGTGGTGTACTGCAGGGGTAAATATCAGGTCCAATACTGTTTAATGTCTTCATTAATGACCTGGATTCTGGGACAGAGGGCACTTTCAGCAAGTTTACAGATCATACAAAACTGCAAGGAGTATTTCATGTGCCAGATGGTTGTGCTGCTGTTCAGAGGGAATTTTACAGGCTGCAGAAGTAAGTAGACAGGAACCTCATGAATTTTATTAAGGGAAATGCAAAATCCTGGGATGAATAAGACCATGTACCAGTACATGCTGGGGGCCAACAAGCTGGAAAGCAGTTTGGCAGAGAAGGACATGGGAGTCCTGCTGAAAAACAAGTTGACCATGAGCCAGCCCATGAGTGTCCCTGTAGCAAAAAAAGATTGACAACATCCTAGGCTGACTTAGGAAAAATGTCACTAGCGAGTTGAAGAGTGGCGACTCTTTCTCTCTCCTCAGCACTGCTGAGGCCACATCTGGGTGCTCTGTCCAGTTCTGGGCTCTGCAATGCAAGGGATACATGGACTTACTGAGGCAAGTCCAGTGATGGTCCAAGAAGATTATTAAGGGTCTGGAGCATCTGTCATACAAAGATAAGCTGAAAGAGCTGGGGCTATTTAGCCTGAAGAAGATAAGGTTCAGGGGGGATCTTATCAGTGTGTGTAACTACCTGATGGCAGAGGATACAGAAGACAAAGCCAGACTCTCAGTGGTGGCCTGTGACAGGACAAAAGGAAAAAATCCACAATAAAAATGGTTAAGCAGTGGAACAAATTTCACAGAGATTTTGGGGAGCTTGTTCTGAAAGATGCTCAAAATTAACTGGAAAAAGTCCTGAATAGCCTGATCTAACTGTAAAGTTAGTCCCCGTTAGAGCAGGGTGTTGACAGCCCAGATGTCTCTCCCAGTCTCCATTACTCTATAACTCTGTGGTTATTCAAATTTGTAGGAACTACCTTAGTGTTCTAATATTAAAATTGTAATAATTTCTCTCTAAGGAGAACTAAAAAGTTGAGAATAATGAGGCAAAGATATAGTTACCAGAAAAACTTTGTACGTTTGAGACACTTCTGTTTCAGATAAGTGATTTTATTGGCCCTTGTTAATACCTGTTTCACTTCTCTGCACTGTGACTGTGTATAGAAGATGAGGGATAAAAGCTGCCTGGTATGGAAGTACCCAAGCTAATTAACCTATCATCATGCAATCCAAACCCCACACATTTGGTATGAAAAGCAGAGTAACTGGAAATAAGAATTCCAAAAGGAATTGCAAAGAGATATAGCAAATTAGGGAGAAGATTGCATTAAGGTATGCGGGCAAGTACCCTCCTCCCAGACAAACACTTCCAACCACTCCCAAATGTAGACTTACTGGATGTGGGCAGGAGAGACTGCTGCCCAGCCTGTATTGTACTGCAGGAGGGTGATATGCTGGTTCTCTATGAGACACAAGAGATTGCAGCCACAATACTGCTTTACTCCTGGATACATTAGAAGTGTGCTGAAGTAGATAAACTGCTTATCTTTTGGTGTAAAGTGTATATGTAGGTGGATAAGTGGATGTGTGAAATGAAAGTAAAAATAATAAACTGTGATTCCATCATCACTTTGTCTATATATTGTATTCCACTCACTCTTCTTTTTGTGTGTGTTTTTCTTTGACTGCAAACTCCTTTGGCTGTTTCTAAAGCCCATAGGCCTGAATCCTGAGTGGAGCTTTTGTGATTCAATTGCAATATTTCTCTTAATAAAAAGTGAGACTTTTGTAAGTGCCTTTGGCAGCACAGTTCTTGAGTCAACAAACCTGCAGGGCTGAGTCTCTGAGGTACTGTTGGAGACACTGTCAGAGCACATGCTATCCCTCATGTTTAGGAGAAACTTATGGTAGGCTTTTAGAAGTTACCACCTTCTAATTCCTCCTTAAATCACAGTAACTCCAAAGCACGTGGAAATAACCATGCTGTTGCTGTCCCAAGACTCCTGGCTGCCATACATTTTAGTGTTGCTTTTTTGTTGTGTTAGTACAGTACTGATCACAGTGCAGCCAGGGTTTAAAAATTCTAACAGTGAACCCCAAATAAAAGGTTCTTTAGCAAGAAAAATCACCTATATTTAGGTCAGTTGTACAGTAAGGGTGGATGGTATTATGTCTTTCCATAGTTATGTTGTTATCCCAGATTTTAATCTGTTTTCCATGTGCCTCTACTGAAAAATAGATCTGTCTGTGACAACTTGTGGTCTCCTCAGTATCTCTGGCAGACTTTGAGAGTCTTCTGTCATACAGTACTTGTAGATTTCCCTGCACAAGGGACAAGTTGTTTTCAGCCAGATTACAATTTCTTTTGTGTCTGAATGGCAGTACAAAGAGATGGGGATCCTGAGGATCCAGCCCTTTGTGTTGTGTCTCTTCTACTTCTGAGCTGGAACTAGTGTGAAGTTGCCAGTCACAGACAAAGCTGAGGCAGAGAAGCCAACAGTGAAGAGTGACATAAAAGAAGTCTCAAAGCTGCACAGAAAAGAACCTGATTAGGGAAATGAGCCCTGCAATTAAGGCCAGGAAGAAATATAAATGAGAGGCAGAACACAGGGGACAAAAAAAAGTGATCTTTAAAGGGAACTGAGGATGAACAGAGATCAGGGGAAAAGAAGAAAAGACTAGACAGCTGCTGAAGAAGAGAATGAGAGAAAAAAAGTGCATTTAAGTAGGTTTAAAACTTTGGATATAAAACACATCTCTAGAAATATCAGGAAAAAGATATTTTAAAAGATGTAATAGAAACAATTTCAAAATAGTCTGAATACTTAACAATTATTAATTAAAAAGGCTCTTATTAAAAAGAAATTCTGGTCCCCACTGTTGACATATTCACCAGCAGAGCCAGAGCACTTTCAATTATAAATCTTATTTTGATTTTGTAGCAACTGTTGTACACCAAGTATACAGCTGTATTTCATGTGAGGGTGAGGATTTTTTTCAAGCACCAGGGAACGTGAGAACAATGCCTAAATACTACAGAGGTTTCTCACAGCAAAGAGAGAAGAAAGTATTTGTGTAAATTCAGCAGTCTGGGCATGATGCTAAAGTAGGAAACTCCCTGCCTGTGAACATTTCCAGAATAAATACAAACGTTTCATCTGGCAAAATTCTAAACTTTTTCCTCCCTTTCACAGGCTGTTGAAACCCCAGAATTTTGTTGAGAATATAGACCCATATTGACAAGAGTAACCTCTGCTATCTGAGTTCTGAGTAACCTCAGAACCTGAGACAGGGAATCAAATAATCTTGCTCATGAGGTCTCAGTCACTGCAATACTTGACTTCCATACAACTTTGTTAGCTGGCTTCTGCTTTCTGAATTCTTGTCTGAACTTTCAGACTGAGATTCTCCAGAAAGGTAGTACTTTATTCTTTCTTGTAACATGCCATGGGGAAAAATTCTCAGCCTTCAAAAGCACATAAAGCTTCTGAGAGCTTTATAGTCTGGTTAGCCTGAACTATGAAAGATAACGCTCACCTGGAGAAAATTAGGCAATCTGTTAGTCATGAGTTAAAAAGGGGATCTGTTAAGCTGGGAGGCTTTTATGGTGCCTTTTTTTCTTTCTTTTTTTTTTTTTTTTCTTCTTCCCCTCAGAGGTACAGGGTGCTATGAAAAAGAAAAGAGCAGAAAGGTTGAGAATTGGTTGCCTAGTAAAGTTGAAGGAGGAGGATGTCGAGTGTGGTGAAATCCCACAAGTTTAAGAGACTGAGAGGTGCTGTGTGGCAGCTGATGCTGATCTGTGTGAACAGCTATGTTGACAGGATGTCATTTATGTTGACACTACTTTTTCTGATGTTGCTGTGTAAGGATAATCAGACTATATTATAACATACTGCCATGGGTAATCTGAATTTACCAGCTTGCAACTTATGAGTGTTTAACTCTGCAACATTAGTGAATTACTGGTGTGTGTGTGTGATGCATATAAAGAACATGATATTATACTTTGCTTGTTTTATTGAAATATGCTTTAGTGGAAAACCCCCAAACATTAGACTGAAAGAGCAATGATACAGACAAAATCAAAGATGAGTTAGTCATATCCAATAATCAGATCAATTGACCGTATTTACATTTTTTTTTCTTTCAAATACTTTCTTGTATTGTGCTCATGTATTGTGCATAGGCTTGGGACGTATGTGTTTAAAACGAGCAGAATAGTACTGTCTATGTTGCTGATACTGGACAATTTTCTATTTTACTCCTGCAATCTTTCAAGAAAAGAAAAAAACCAACAAAACTTCCCTTGGTGTTCATAGTCAAACAAATGCTGGTTCTTTGAAAATCAGTAAACTTGAGCTATGGAAACCTATTCCACAGAGAAAGAAAGATGTTACTTCCAAATGGTGCTGTTCAGTAGAACCAATAGCAATAAATTGTCTATGCCATAATTTTGAAACATACAATAGACTCATAAAAGTTTAGCACAGTTACACCAAGCAGTGAAAGGAAGGTACTGCAAGGATAGTTATGGAGTGAGGCAGGCAGCTCAGGGAAAGTAACAAAGCCCTAAACTCAAGCATTTCTTTGACATCATTCTATCAGCTGAGTGAAAGATGGCTGCATCCAGCTCTGCTAACTTGCTTATCCCTTCTTTCTTCATTCCAGCCTACTGCTAGATGCTTTTTAGACTGCTGGCTGCAAACCTAAGGCACGCAGCTGGAGTGCCCAAAATACTGCTTATGCCAAGAAAAGTCTTGGATAACCTAAGTTGAAATATTTGAGGTTTATCAGGATGTAATGCATGAATTCAGATATTCATTCATATCATCCTTGAAGAAAAATATTGCAGCTAATTACTCAGGGATATTTGTAACTTTCGTTTTAGGTTAGTTTTACTGTTAGGTTCCTTCTCCTTTGTTGCTTTCCATTTTTTTAATTCTTTGTTGATTGTGCTAGGGACAACCCAAAGCTTGGTCTGAGTTTTAAGCTAATTTCTGATAGACTTTTACTTTGTTGCCAACTCAGAGAAGCCTTTAAAAACTCTTCATGACAGAGTGAAATTTGTAATCCACCACTACATGTACTACTCTCTGTAACTACATGTTGGCTTTATACAGACTAGAGAACTGTCACAATGTTAGGTGCAATAAATCAGCAACTATTGAAAAAAGCTGCCAAGTTCATGGCAGGAAGTGTAAATTATTCAAGTCTTTCCAATAGCAGCTTAAAATGAGAATATCCAGATAACCCAAAGATCAATCAACATGCTGAAAAACTGCCTTGGTCTGCCAAAGGAAATTAGGTGAAAGAAAGTCTCATAGCTCTGTCAAAATTACTTCGTCATAGGCAATACCAGATGTGAGAGTATTCATGAAGAAGCAAATACCCTACATGCAGGGTGTTTTGTTTGTCTGCCTTTTTTACGGAACCTATCACTTTATCACCTTGTCTTTCTATACCCAACATAGAAAATTACTTCAAAATAACACTTAGTGTTTAGATATTGACTGCAATAATCTTTTGCTCAGTATCAAATGAATATCAAAAAGGGATATCATTCTAGTGGGTGTTATCTGGGTCAGTTCATAACTTAAAAACATCCCACACCAGATCCATTTCTTACTGTGTTCACTGCATGGAAAACATATTGCTTTCAACTACAGGGAAAATAGTGTGAAACAGTCTGTTGACTTTTCTTCCCCTCAAGAAAAGCATCTTTTAATTGGAGAGTTTTTACACTTTTACAAAGAAAATAGGACAAAA
Source organism: Elanoides forficatus (assembly GCA_025311575.1). Lineage (NCBI taxonomy): Eukaryota > Metazoa > Chordata > Aves > Accipitriformes > Accipitridae > Elanoides > Elanoides forficatus. The sequence continues at coordinate 5,426,451 of JAOBAS010000013.1, read as the reverse complement.
AGGAGAGGGAAAATACCAATGACCAGCTCACTGAATTCTTCTTACGTTTTCTTAAGGAATTCATTGAATAGGCTTCATACTCAGAAATTTTTACCAAAGCTTCAACAACAGATGAAAGAATGCAAATAAGCTCAATTTTTTCAGAAGTCTGTTTTGTATCAGGCCTTGAAACACATCACAAGGGACAGGATGAGATGGTTTATTTTCAGAGTATGATCAGCTGTAGCCTATCACTGAGTCTTAAATTTCTTGTGGAGGTTTCAAAAGTCACCCAGAAATTAAACCATGTCAACAACTGGCAAACATTTTGACCACTTACCAATTCCAGACTGGCACAGAAGTATTCAAGCTGGCTTCTCTGTCTTGTAGAAGAATGCATAACTGACTGATGAGAATGCACACAGTTCCAGTAGGTAGGATGTATATGATAGATTTTGTACAACAATTGTCAATGACATCATAGTGCATTTTGAATTTTTTATGAATGTCTTTCATGCAATAAATTCACTTGGGCAAGGCTGTTTGATTAGAAATAGTCCTGGTATCGGAAATACCATTTTTGTGTAGAATGAAATTGGAAAGGCTATAGTGACTAGCTAGCTTTAAAAATTTATTATGAGATTCCTCCTTTCTTAGCTAGGTTAAGATATGAAGTTACAGAGAAGAGGAACTATAATATGGTAACTTGAAGGTATACAGGTGTGTAAGTCAACCTGCCTATCTTAATGTTCAGATAAATCTGAATATTTTTGTAATTAGGTTGCTAAGAAAAGTTCCTCATCCTGAGATATTTATGCTTCTGAAATGGGAATATCTGAAGGTTCTTGATATATTGATGAGAAAATTCCATGCAGTTTGCACGTTGTCATTCTTTATTTCCATCAAACAGTGAAAAGGCAGTGAGGAAGGGCAGCTGCATACAAAGAGGAACATACTTTAACAAGTGAACTTTCCACCACATGGGGCAGAGATCATCAACTCAGTATGTATCAAAGATCTTTGTATACTGACATATATCAAAGAAGCATATTACAGAATGCATGTGGCATAAACACAGGAACTTGAAGAGTACAAAGTGATCTGGAAAGCAATTGGGGGACATATTGCAAACTCTGAGAAAGGACAACAACCCGAGCAGGTGACATAGCCAGAGGCAAGTGCAGGATTGTTGTGAATGATGCTCTGAAGTCTGCCAAAATGCCAGATGTCTTTTCTGAATCTGGATTTTCCAGATCTTGGCATCCACATGACTATCTGATCAACCATAGAAATGATGGAAGAGAAAGGGCCACTGATTATTTGTACAATTCTGCCCTATGGTCAATACAAATAGTATGTTATGTTTTCTTAAGGGTTTCCATCTGATCAAAAAAACAATTTGAATGTATGAAGCTTGTGAATTAAGGTTTGATGTGTTTTACAGAGCAGGAAGGAGAAAAAATAGAAAGGCAAAGCTGAGGCAGAGCACAGACATTGACACAGAGGCAATTGAATTCATCCTGCATTGCTCAGCATTTCTAAACTCAGGTTATTCTTCTGGATGCCTGGGTGAGGGAGTTACATTTCCAAAGATGAAGAATCAAACTTAAAAATCTAGCCAAGGTCGTAAGCTGGACTTTTTGACATGTATCAAGTTCATCATTGTTATCTATTTTGAAGCTATAAAGTCCTATAGAATGATTTAGTATTTCTTTTCGTTAAGACTGACCATTTACCATGAATTTATATTCAGTTTAAAGAAATGTGCACTGCACTGCTCTCATTAGGAAAGTGTTGTAACTATTACACTTGATTGAAAAGTAAGTGATAAGTTCAAGGGAGAAAGTAATTACCTTCCAGTTATTGTTGAACTTCCAATAATTAGACTTCTAGAAGTTTAATGGCCAATCTAGGACTGTAATTTTTTAATGGCTTTAATTTTGTGGTGAAAATTCAGACTTTGAGATCACATTGAAGTTAATACACTTGTATTTGTCTTTTGGTTACGTTCGTGATCCTCAACGGCAGGGAAGATAGATGCCCAAAATCTAGAGTTTAGTGGTACAGTTATAAGTAAGGAAAGTGAAAGTCAGTCTGAAAAAAGTGACTGTACATAATCCCTATTAATACTGACCATGTTTTCCTTCTAGAAGAGCCACCAGCTTGCAGCACAGAATAAGGAAGACAGAGGAAAATAGCAATACTGAAAAGTCTGAATTGAATGTAACAGCAAAGAATATGAACAGCTTTGAACAACTTCCTGAAAATAATATAAGCAAACCAAGCTTCACCAAGCTCTATAATACTCTATAAAGTGTGATTTTTCTTCCTTCAGCAATTTACATACATGCGGGGTGAAATGTAGTATTAATCGTACCTCACATGAACCAGAGTGAGCTATGAACGATTTTAGCGGTCTGTCAAATCACTGTTATTTTCACAGATGTACATAAAATGAGTTCAATTATGAACATACATCAGAAAGTGTGGAAACCAAGAAAGAGATGGTGGCGAGGGGAAACAGTTCATCCTCAGAAAATAAAATCTTAAGAAGAACAAGTAGGTACAGGCAAATCTTTGAGTACCAGGGACATAACTTCTCCTGTTGTATCTGAAAGAAATACCATGCATATTGTGTTTAGTAGAAGTCAGAGCTAAAGCAATAAATACTCACAAGCACTGAAAAACATTGTGTGTAACCAGTGTGAAGTTTGCCATATCTCTTCCTGTAACACATAGACAATATTTGTGACAAGAAAAAGGGACAGGTTTTGCAGAAGCAAGGCCGATGTCAAGAGTGGTAAGCCACAGGAGCAGTCTGAAAAAAAAGGGGGGGAGATCTCATGTGAATGTACTTATCTTCAGAAAAAAGCAAGAGTTACATAGGATATCTAGATGACTGTCAGGAGTAGATAAACTATGTTCTAAACATAGGTGACTAAGGAGAGACTCACTGAAAGCAGGCCTTTCAGAGTTAGTTATCTATAGCTTGCATACACACAGCGTAACCACTAGCTGCAACTATACCTATCAAATAGGAAAAAAATAGGTGGTAGGGCAAAGGAGATTAATGGTGTTAAGAAACAAGACAGGGTGAGTTAGGATTTTTCAGATTTGTCCCTTCCTTCCTCTGTATTACAGAGAGAAGAACACAAGTGCATCTCTGAGCTAGGTTTCCACCAAGTATACTGGCATCTTTCTTCTTGGGCTTGTTAGCACTGCAGTCCCCTTTGAATAATCTATTCCTGAGAAAGTTGTTTAAACAACATTTTGTTTTTTCATCCCTTGTGCCTATGAGCTTTTGTTTACTGTTCTGTATGTGAACACACATCGAGATTACAGTACAAGTTTTGACAGATGTCTTTATTACCCAGCGGAAGAGGACCTTTCCCGTAGGCATTCCTTTCTATATGACTTTTATTTGACAGAACTGGTGTGTATTGTTAAATTCCTTTTGAAATGTTCTCTTGTGGGAGTTTATGCTGTCATGCATCAAGAATTGCATAGTGCTTTTATTTAAAATTCAATAAAATGAAAGTTAAAACAAAGAGAAACTACTGATAACAAATACCTTGTTTAATCAAAGGAAATGTAAAGTTCATTTACTTTGCTATATACAGACTTATTGTATGTAAGGAAGGGCTCTAAGGTTTTTGTTTAAAGCAAAATAAAGTTTTTATTTCCAAGTGTCAGGTCTTTCGTGCAAGACTTTTTATGGCAAATGTTGCTAATAGCAAACTTTTTAAGAAAGATTGACTTTGTAAAGGAATAGATCTTTTTATGAAGCTTCTCAGATTCATCTTGATAAGGTCAAAAGCAATTCAGTTCCTCAAAAATCTTTGCGTTTTGCTTTGGTAGATTTTGTATTATCCACATTATCAAAAGATTACCCTCAAATTTATCTCTTGAACAAAATCAAAGGGGATGTGACATGTTTGAATGGAAACTATTTTAAAACAGATACATTAAAGGCAGCCAAAAAAAAAATTCTAGTGAAGAAACTGTCAAAAAAGAAGTCCTCTGTTGCTGTAAGTGCTCTTTAAAAGTATATATATAGTAATGTGTTCCTGAAACATTTCTCAATAAATTGAAACAGAATTTAGTGGACAGGTTATAATTTATTCATGTATCTTAATGGATGTAAAGCAAAGTTCCATATTTAGTGATACTGCATTATAGTACTGGACTGTGGAAAAATGAAAACTTTCTAGTAGAATTGTTAATTTTGAGTTTTCTGGTAAATGGAAGCTGGTAAGATGGCTTCCCCTTACTGAAGGAAGGTCTGTGAAACTGTAGGTTGTGGCAACCATTTTCTAAATTCACATCTGGGGATTCTGTACAAGGTGATTCTATAAAACTAGACAAATGTCCATAACAGCTGGATCCTTCTTTCTGCAAATGACCTGGATAAGGTGAACATGGAAGTGGTTGACTGTCATGGATGTCTCAGTGAATTCATGTCTTTCATGGTCAATGGGCTTCAAATTCGAAATAAGATATTCTGTGACATCTGAATCCATGTGGTATTCCTTTCTCTGTGAGAATAATGTTTTAGTACACCAAAATTACTATTCATGTAGCAATACTTGAATGTAAAGTGCATGCTTGTAACAGTCAAGATAAGTAACAGCTGTGTGCAGCCACTTTCCTCTGTGCTGTTGTTTAACACAGCACAATGATTTTCAAGTGAAAACACACCAGGGCCTTACCCTTTCAATCCCCCAGCATGTTTTGATGATTGAGGACTGCTGTTGCTGATTTTCATTTCTACTTCAAGCCCTGTATGCTTTGTAGGACAAATGCATACTGAGGAAGGTTGACTTCTAAAACAGACTATTGTGTCTCTGAGCTTCAAGACTGTGTCAAAAAAAAACCCCCAACAAAACAAAAAACAACCCCCAAACTTCTTATTGCCCATTGCATAGCTGCCTAATGCTTACACTTGGTATCTCTGTTTCTGAGAGCTTATGTAAACCAGAGTTCTGTTGTACTTTATTAAGGTAACTTTGCTCAATGCAGTCTCCTGGTCAGGTTTCTTCTGCTAAATACATTCTCTCTTTATGTGTTCCTCTCTGTTTTCTAGTGGTTTGCTTTTAGTGACTATAATCCTGGCATGAGGAGGCAGGAGGAATTAAAAGAAGGGAAATGGTCTTCTGTTAGCATAAGCAAGGTGCAAGAGGAAAGGAAAGGCTATGTGCAGCACCAATAAAAGACCAAGGATTTGATTTAGGAGAAGGCTTTGGGTTAAGAGTGATACTTACCTCAAACCTTTGTCTATTTTTAATTTTGACTATATGCATCTCTGTTTATAGGGTACCAGTTTTTTCCTCTGACTCTGCTTCTTGAACTGCAGGATATAATTACACGGACGATAGAGAGGCTAGGCCTTCTCAGGCCTCAGTTTAGAAGGACAGATTTTCCTGTTGATGTTTAATAGATACTGTGCTGTGGCATGAAGTGTTTGTCTTTATTTTATACCAGAAGATACAGGAAAAAATTCAGAAGCAGGCTAGGAACATAATGGGTGATGGACATATGTTCCTGTCCTGATCAACATTGCTGGAAATCTGTTCAATGCTGTGCTTAAGCACCTGCAAAACTTTCTTTATGGTTAAGGTAAGAATAGATTATGTGAATAAATTCTTTTTTAATGATGCAGTGAATATGTGGAAGTATGATTTATAGAATGTTCTATAGCCTTTAGTAACACTATTTTTCTTTTAATATTCCTATTCCTTATGGGTTTTCTCTTCTGAGTCTTTATTTGATATCTTTACCTAAAGCCAACAAAGCTAGCCCAACTTCTTCATGACACCATTTGGAATAAAAAGGGAAAATCTTTTTCTGATAGGCAGGGTCCTGAAAGTAGATGTGTTTATGCTTTGAATCAAATTTTCTTCAAATTCCAAATGGCTTTGTCATTACACATTATACATCTATCTCTGGATATACATATATTTTTTTTTTTCAAGGGAATGGTATTAGTGTAATCATTTATCAAAGGGGGTCCATGATTTTTGGTGATGGAATATCTCCTTTTCAATGATTAATATCAGGATAGCTATTTTGTGAAAAATGAATGAGGTATAGTTTTTAGACAAGGTACGGCAAAGCCATATAAGCAATTATTTTTCCACACACGTGACAAGGAAAGGAAAGTGAGTTATCTGTGTTTTAAAGATTTTAGTACTGTGAAGCAAGAATGACTTCCTCACTCATTCATGACTCTTATAGATGGTCTGTGTGGTCTCTGACAAAAAGTTCTGGTGACCTCCAAAGGAAATGACTACATGGCATAGATACAAAGGTGGAATAATACTATTTTTCATTTCTTTTCCCAAATCTGGACTAGAAAAGATAATGAAATGCAAACTTCCTTTGGAAAACCAAACTGATTAGAGCTCTTTTGGTCAGAGGATATAAATGTGGCCTACTGCAGGAAAGTTCAATGTAACCAACTCAACAAGCTCTACTTGAATTTAAAATACGACAAAACAACAGACAAAAATGGGGAGACCAAAATAATCCCAAATATGTAACCCCTCTTTTTCAGCTTGGTTTAGATAGCCACAACAAAAACTGTCAGAAGTTTTAAGGAGAAAATGCATCACCGTTGACATCTCAAAGCTGATTCTAAATATTTTAAGGGATTGGAGTGATTCACTCAAGAGTACCTACAAGCATGTTAGTGCATTTTTTTTGTTACTAGAATTGGATATGAGGAATTGGTAGCATTTCGTCTGCTCATGGTTTTTATGGGTATACATGATAGCTTTCAGTGAACAGATGTGCTAACGTTTTGTAAATGTCCTTTGGCCTATTTCAGTCTTTGGTGAGTGTCTGTTCTTTTGTGTATGTGATAGTGACTCACACAGTATAATAACCTGTGGTGCAGTAAAGACTATTCATAGGCTAGGAAAGATGGGTTTCAGTGCATCTTCATGAGTTTCTTTCTCAAGATTGCAGGATTATAACTATGTCTATGAAGGAGAAAATTATTATGGTAGATTTATTTAGGGTTCTATGTGCAGTGTATTTTAAATTCAAACTTTGGAATATATGAAAACTTTAACTTATAAGACCTAAAGTGGAGAAATAAAAATAAAGACATTTCTTGTTTTGTATGTTGAAACATATTTTTTTTTAAAAAATAATGTTTTCATCTTTATCTTCATTATTTTATGATCAATGAAACTTTCTGTATTTCAGATTTTTTCTTTAAAAAAAGAACACTAATTATATAACTTGCTCTAAATAAAAGATTATTTTAATACCAAAAGCTTGAAAATTTTAGACGAAAGGTCCTAGATGGTCATTGACCCCTGAACATTTATTGCACCAATTAACCTTTCAAAATGGCATTTGTTCTGTCACATTATCAGTTCAGGTTATTCTGCTTGAAGCAAGGTTCTGCAATGCATTAACAGCATAGAGCTTTGAAGTTTCATCCAGCATGGTTTAAAAAAAATCTTTATTACCTACAAACTGAACACACTCCCTCCAAATGCTGTAATCAGCATTAACTGAAAAGGAGCAAGGAGAAGAGCTTATCCTCCTCTGCCAAGCCTATGAGGGAAAGGACTGACCTTTGTGTTTGAAGGAAAAAAAGGTATGGTTAGCTACCAGCAGATGCTATTAAGAGGCTTGCTAATGATGAACTGCATGAAAAACTTTCCTGCAAACTAAAATACAGTACTTCCATTCCCAAAAAGACTTTTTTTTTTTTATGATGCCTACTTTATGTGGTTCCTGCTCAATGTACTGACTATTGTGAATAGCCAGCACAGGCTATACTGTAGACTGACAAATCTGCTGCTTCCGTACGTTGTGTAGATGGTATAAATAATCAGCCCTGGTTGGTGATTTCTCTATAGCACCGTTATGCCTAAATCCCTGTACATGTTTACGTATTTTAGATAAGAAAGAGTGAGTGGAATATCATTTAAAGGTTTATTACTACAATACAGTATGCAGTGACAAGGTCTTGGGGTAATAGGAAAATTGATCCAGGAATAATGTGGCTGTTGAATTCCCCTAGAGTATATTGCCTCAATGTTGGGAAACCACCTGTGTTTTGTTTCCTTACAGCTGCGGCAAAGGAAATTATTTACTCTTATGACCTGTGGACTGGATTTCTAGAAAATCATAACTAATATGAATTTGCAGAGAAAGGAAAATGAGCTAGTGAATACCTATGATTTAGAGATATTTAAATTGGCTGAAAATGAAGTGCTGAAATTGAGCAGGATTATCTGAGGTGCTCGAACACCTGAAAGTACACTCCATTTGGTCTCTCTTCAGATTCCTTGATCAGCTTTGCTCAGATGCTTACCATGGATTTTTTGTTTTTTGTTTTTTGGGTTTTTTTTGAAAAGTCCTGATAGTTAATATGGCAACCCTATGTTCTGCCTAGTGGGTATTAACAAGTGGTAGATTGTGTTTCAGAGTTAGTGTTTCTCAGCAGGAACCACCCTCAGAGCAAGAAGTTCAGGCAAAGCGTTAATAAGGTTTGATGGCCTTTTGCACCAGCACTTCACTCTTTATTATTCATCTAATTTATCTGAAATTGCATTTCATCTCCTTGGCATACAAAGAGAAAGCTCTAATTTCCCTGACAGCCTGCTCTAAGATGCAGAAATGGCAGTAGAGAAGAACGAACAATCTGCTTTCACCTCCAGCAAATTAGCTACAGTTCTAACAGAAGCAAATAGCAGCACAAGCTGACTGTATTACATTAGTTTCTTTGTGTGATGCTAGCTCAGATTTGCTGAGTGTTAACCACAAAATAAAGTTTAATAAAGAGATACTTTTCTCCCAGAATCTTTCTCATTGGGCTGCTCATCTGTGCTTTGCCAGCTGGACAATGGCATTACAGTTCTCAGGTGCTTGCTGGTGTGTAGAAGATAAGTTGGGAAATTATGTCCCAGTGATCTCTAAATTTCTGGATGCACAGCTCTTGTTGGTGCTTGCAAAAAAACTTTTCTCACATGTAAGTAACAAAATCTGGTGTTCTGCAACAGGGGTGTCTCTGCGTACCTGCTTGGTACCTGCAGAACCCAAAGCAAGTGGGCAGGGTCCTTAGGAAGAGAGAAGTGTTTGATGAGCAGTCCCAGCCTCCTTGCAGCTTTGTAGCAAGAGCAACCTCTGTGTTCACTGGCACCATAGGGAGTATAAGCTTGTTTGAATAGGAATATGCTGTGATGTAACAGTGACTGGGTGTTTGAAGCACACAAGCAAGTGCAGAGCTTTGCACTTGACTTGGTTGTACACAGCAGTGCTGCTGGTTGCCACAGAGATCATTCAAGAAAGTCTCTAAATACTGTGTATTGACTTTCATGCTATCTTTGTGGGTTTCCCAGATAGGCTTATTCTCTGTGTGTGATAAATAAAGAGCTCAGAATAGTTTTTGTTTGATTGCTTTTCTTTCTGGAGGATATTTTTTGGGAAGTTTTGTGGTGCATTGAAGTGTTTGGCACTGATCCAATAGAAGTGAGTGTATGATGTAAGGGAAGGGTTTCTTGCAGAGCAGATGGTATTTACAGGGTTGTGAAGCCTGCCTTGAAGATACAAGCCTTTCTATTAATATTTCTGCCCTCCATCAACCTTAAGCAGCAGCCACACCTTTCCAAATCAATCAGAAATAATGTAATCAAATCAGAGCTGAGCTGGAAATCAGAGTGATCTATCATCCTGTCTTAAATAAAGTGTGTCTAATTAATATTAGACATTATTGTGTCTATTGTGGCTTTTGTTCTTATGACTGTACAGTTGTTATACTATCTTATTTTTTTACATGCAGCATTTGGCAAAATCCTGCATTATTTATACATAAACTGCTGAAGATTGAAAAGTTTATAATGAACATCACACAAATCCTTCAATGTCTGAGACTGTAGATGAAATGACACTGCTTGTTTAATTTTTTTAATCAAACATGCCGAAGCTTACCCCTTCTGGCTAACTTTTGTGTCTCAAAACTGTAGGAAGTCAAAGCCAGTCACATAAAAATTTCAGTTAAAGCTGTAGTTCAGTTCACCCTGTTTATAATTATCATCATACATGCTTCTTGATGGATCTTTCATTTTGCCAAGATATTTTTGTACATTATTAATGAATGTTCCTCAGAGATACTGTTCACAGCTACAGATATGCAATGCACTGATACTGATAAAAGTGCTAAGGCCAACTGTTAAGTGCTGCCAGAACTGTATGAGGTCTGCAGTGTGTGTAAATTCCGGCTGACTTTGCAAGTCCCTGGTTCCATTTCAAACTCAAGACAAGAATAAGGAAAAAAAACCCTCAACCTGCCAAAAAAAAAAAAAAAAAAGAAAGAAAAAATCTTTCCTTGTTTACCTTTCCTTGGGTTTTCTTATCTACTTGCTCTGATACAGTTATATGCAAAGGATGTTGTCACAAGAACTCTTACTGGTTTATGCTGCAATAAAACATTGGCTACTCAAAATATTCAGACATACAGTGAATTATGATCCATGGTGAGGCCCTGCTCCTAGAGTCTGCTTGAGAAACAAATGTGGTTATTTCATTCAGCTCTTCACTGTAGGGATCTAAGTGGGAAGATCCTTTAATTCATCAAAGCTTTAGTATAATAAGTAACTGAGGAAAAACAGGCCATTGCTTGGGGATTTTGGTATACAGTCCAGAATATAATTTTTGTGTATATGTTGCATTCCTGTATATTTTTTTAATTATTATTTTTAAATTTCTAACTTAGCAAAAGTAAAATAATTTCAACAGATTATTTTGACAGAAAACCTGCCAAAGACAGTATCTTTGGCAATGATAGACTCTAGCAAATTAATAACCTTATGGTCTAGCAGAGGATGAGAGATCTGGACATAGTTTCAAGCTTTGTTATTGACACCATCAGTGTTCTTGGCATTGTGATAAACCTCTATTTGCCTTCCTCATTTAGTGGCAAAGTATTGCTAATAGTATTTATGAGCTGCTAGAGATCTGATGGAAAACATTCACTATGCTAAGTATTCCTGTGATTCTTTTTTCCTCAAAAACATCTCTAACAGTGGATTCTTTCCCAGAAAGCAGTAAAGTAGCCTTAATATATTCTTAGAAAGGTACAGTATAGATCTGCAGGTGACACTGAATTATTGCTAGTTTGCCTTTTCTATGTGTTCCTATCATAGATCTGTCTGCCAGTCCTCTAGTTATGGGATTCCTTGAAGTTATTGCTGTCAGAGACCACACAGTCAGTTGTGATGGGTTTCAGTGAGCATGTTCCCAAGCTGCTGTCACAATTCTAACAGAGCAGAGCAAGAGTGTTTAGAGCACAGGGTGCCAATCCCCTACCTCAGTAATCTTGTCACTGGAGATTGCAGGGCACAGATGCTCTGTTCTTGTTTTTCTTTCTTTTTTATGCTTCAGAAAGGACAGGCAGGTTGAATTTTTCTCAGCTGGTGAACTACATAGATTAGGCCAATATTCTTTAAATTATAGTCTGTGTATGCTTTTTCATGGCTGGATGATCCAGGGTATGAAGAGGAATGTTTGCTAAGACAAATGCTGCTGTCAGATTCATCAGCTCAATATGGCAATGTTCTTGTTGAACTGCATGTTAAGGAGAGCAGCTCTTGCATGGTCCATTGACTGTTCACCTCCCTCTCCTCATCTTTTAAAATTTGTTGCAGTTTACGCTTGTGTGAAGAGATTTCTAGATACTTTTCATAGTTAACAATAACTTTCCTTGAAAGGTCTGTGCAAATGTTGCAGATGGAACAAAAATTGTGACACACATCCCCTTTTTCTACCAAACAACTTCCTTATATACAGTCAAGAGTTCTGCTGTGGCCAGTGTGGCACCATTTCATTGTTCTCTTATGCTCACCAGCCAGAGGTGTTCAAAAACCTTCAAAAATGCTGAGTGAGAACCCCCTAGATCACGGCTGCAGTTGACTCTAACTTGGAATTTCTTGCTTATGGGAAACATTTAATTTTGAACTCTGACCTCAGATAACACAGGCCCTGGGTGTAGGAAGAGCTCTGAATACATTTTCTGGTAGAGCTGATTAGTTGCATTTTAGCAATCTGTCTTTGGGGAGATTGCATAATGGGAGGAGACTTCTTCCTCTTTTCTCTTTGTGCTACATTATATAAAAGAGCTGAAAATAGGTACTTGTTACAAGAGAGACACATAATTCACTGAAAAATCACAATCTTTCCTTTTTAAATAAGCTACTTAAAAATAAGGAACTGATCACTGTAGCTCTAGCTTGGTAAAATGCTGAAATCAGCTGGACTGTGCTTTCCTAAAAGCCCTAAATTTGGCTTTTACAGTGGAACTTGATTTCCTAGACTTCAGACATTATAAAAATCCTAGTGAGAGTGTCAAACTGATCTCTCTCTTTAGCCTATGGAAAATATACTACTTAACAGTGATTATGTGATCCTATCCTTAAAATGAAGTGTGAATTTGCTGAGAGCATTTCATTGGAATTGTAGAGCCAAGGGCAACTTGGAGGAGGCTCAGAAAGGAGATGGATAACAGCAGTTACTGCAACCACCCTAAAGTGAGGTTTAGGGGTGAAAAAGGTAAAAGAGGATGGCATATTGTCTGATAAATCCTTGAAATAAAAATATCTGTTCGTAAGAGTTTGTATGATGAAAGACAGATTAATTCTCTTTTAAATAAGGAGGTGAAACTGTGGGTGGGACTAGCACTGTTATGGAAAAATGTCATTAAGGCAGCAGGCTATCTTCTGATTCATCCTAACCTTTGGTAGAATAGTCTGTTTTGTGTCCCAAGTTGGAGTGCAGATAGAGGTATCTCTTGCCTCTCTTTGACTTAATCTCCTACCTTCAGCTTGTCCTTTTTCCAGTGAGGTGCTTTACAGCTGAGACTTAATCAGGTCCTCTTGTACTACTGTTACACTGCATGTTACTAATGGACTCCTTTTCTTGGGAAAAAAAAAAGCACCAAAGCCTTTATAGATCTTCTTGATTAGGGGATAGCTTTGATTCTCAGTGTCTTCAACTTTTAAATTTTGTAACTGTATAACTTTTAATGTATAACATATTGCAAAGAGATGCAAGGCAGAGCAAACAAGGTTCCATTTGTGCTCCATTTCATATTTTGAGCAGAATAACAATCCCTAAGCAATGGTTATGTATAGATCAGCCTATGAACAATAAATTTACTGAAGGTGAGAAGGAAAGGTGCCCTTAAAAAAATTTAAAATACATAATGATAACTGTTGGAGACCCACCCTGGCATCTAGTGCTGCACAAACTACTTAGTGGAACTGGAAACTAGGATTCCTGAGGAGATGGTTAAGGAATCTAAATGATTATTTTGATGTTCAGATGGTTTGTGAGAATGAACAGAGCAACAAATGCAAAACAGTCAATCTTTTGGCTGGCATAAGCACATTTGTCAAAGTCCAGGCTGCCTAAGAATAGAATCAGTCCAGTCACCATCCTTGCATTTGTGAGGGTGCCATTTCTAATCACTTGTCTTGCACATGCAGGATCTGTTTTTAACATTAACATTATGATTGTGCTCCATTTTCTAGTGGAACATGGTCAAAAAAACATGCAGAAAAGGGGAGAGGTGACTGCAGCCTCCAAAACAAACTCCCTGCCATTTCTGCTGAAGCAGCAGTTCTGTCCTTACATGCCAGTAACAGTTCAATTACATTTCACAGAGATTTTAAGTGTCTTAGGTTCACTGGGCCAGTTACACAAATAGCCCTACAGACTTCCATAAAATGATTTGTATATCTGAGATAAGCAGGATTAGGTTCAAAATATCAGAACAACGCCATGTTGTTTTCAGTATTCTAGCAGTGAGGTAAATTTTTTTAAATGCGTAATTAATTGTAATAAATTACTGACTACATAAACATGTGGATGAAGAAAGTTATACATCTAAATACACAGAATATCAGAAAGGTATTGAAGCCTCAATACCCTGTACACTCTTTTTGAAGAACTTACATGAATTTGTATGACACAGTACTGTAACTGAAATTGAAATAAAATTGTACATCAAATGAAAGGAAAACTGTTTTTGTGGATTGTTTAGTGAACTAAATATTCACTAGAGGGGGAACAGAAAAACCAACAGATGTTGTACATGTGTACATGTATATGCTATACACATGTCTGTGTATATGCTATACACATGTACATGCATGTACACACGCCTTTGTAGCTATATCTTAATCAGAAGGAAGATTGGAGATGCTCTGTAAAGGGGAGGTAGAGGAGGGATAATGAAGACAGAAGAGGAATGGGGCAAGGCTGGTGATGGATTGAGGTGAGAATAAAGCAGAGCAAAGGAACACCGTATTTTCTTGGTTTTTACTTTTTTCCTTCCTGTAATAATATACTTCTTGATCTTTTAATTTTCATTCTTTGTTGACATCCAGTTCCATTTTGCTGTCACTCTTCTTTCTCAGAGAGCTCAGAAACTGTAGAAATGTTAGTTTCTCTAGTAGGTGTTTGTCTATTTTTCTGACTTCCTGACTGTGGCAAAACACTGCCAGTTTAGGCCTACCTGCAAAGTGAGACATGGTACATTATGTGTGGTTGGCTACCAGCATTTTCCAATGTTTTTCCTGTTTTTTAAACCAAAGTCTTGGCTTGTCCAACCTACTACCTGAGTGCAACTGTGTTTACTGTTTTCCTTCTCAGCAGTTGTGACAAGTCTACCAGACTCTCTATTCACTTGAAGGGATTCCTTAGCATGTAAGTGATGAAAGTTCACTTAGGTTTCTGTGTGTATACAGTATTCATTTTCTTTCTTAGCAAACTTCTTCAATAAATTAGTGAGATTATTGCTAAGCCCGGACTTCTATATTTACAAGAAAGTTTAATAAACATAGTGAAGGTAATTTACATCAGCTAATGACCTGCCCTATGGTTACCAAAACCCAGGCATAAAATTACTATTAGTTTGAATTAAAAATGCTAAAATTTTCAATAGGATTTCCTTTTGTTCCCCCCCCCCAATGAAATATGTCATCAATATAAAGCATATGAATTTCATCTTAGCATTTTTCAATAATCTCATAAGTGACTGAGCAAGAGGCTTTTGCCTCTTCCAGGGGACATTATGCATAAAAATAATGTTTATGGACTTTATACTGTACTCCTGGAGAACTGTAGTATGTCTTATTATTTTGTGTACATACTGTATTAGAATTTCTCAGGCTGAGCAAAAATGATATTTTTTTTTTTTTTAAAGGAGCAAGCAGTCAAATATTTAGAAACTACTATAATGAACACGCAAGAAGCAATGGAATTACCAAACTTGAACATTAAGCCTTTCTATAGGGATTTACAGACTTCTGAGTCTGTGCTCAGTGCTTTTCTGTGCTTTTGCAGCATTAAAGTATTGGTAGAAAAATAATGGCAGTATAATCGTCAGTACCTATAGAATGCATATTGGCAACTAGTGGTTTATTTTATATGTTACAATAACCGTATTATTTGGCTCACACCTTCATGAAATGGCATGTAAAATTAATAAGGGACCAAAATTTTTTGGAAATCAGGAAATGTTTGATCCCTGGAGTAGCAGAATTTTTATGTCTTGTAAGAGCTGATTACCTAGTTTAAACATGCATCTTGTGAAATTTGAGTTATGCCTTTCCCATTAGATAAAATCACCTTGAGATCAATTGCAACTAAAATGTTGACCATTTTTAAATTCTATTTAAAGTCAGAATCTAGCATACAGCTCCTCCCAAAGATTATTGGTTGAGCAGGAAGGCAAATGAGATATTTCAATATCAAACAAAAAGCTAATTTCTGAGCCAAAACTATTAAACTAAAAAAGGAAAATGGATAGTGTGAAAGGTATGCTTGGGCACCTTTCCATTATTATCACCATGTGATGAACTTAAAAGCTCATTTAAATGGAGTTTTGCTTTTCTTATTTTTCAGTGTATTCCCAGTGGGGCCAGGTAAGAAGGCAGGAAGAGAACTGAAGGAAACAATTCAAAGTGAACAAAATCACAGAACAGACTTGATCTCTGTGGGATTTGGAGCAGGCTATTGAACAGCAAACTGCAGAGAATCTATGTGTCTATTTTTTTGGTGAGACCTATGAGAGCCAGCTAGCCTTTCTGAAGGAATTTGCTTATACCTAGTATCTGTATTCTTTTACCGGAATTTATTAATCAATGAAATGGAGTAACTTCTCTTCATGGTCAAGCTTATTGACTTATTGATGACAGATTTATTTGCTGAGCTTGTTTCTCAAATACATTTTTAATGGCTCTCTTTTATGTGTTTATTGACTTATTCTACATTTAAGTTACATTTCTTTTTAATTCACAAAGGATACAAACTGACATTTATACACATCATGAAAACATCTTAGTACATATATTTCTACAATTTAATCACTTTTGAAAAAAAATCCAGGCCAGTCTATACCTTCCTCACATTTTGCTTGCATGTTCAGTTCACACCTTTTCTTGTTTACAAGGTTCTGAATTGTTTGTGCAAATAACCACTACAGGAAATGTGAAAAAATTAAGGCTGCTTTTCAATACTTTTGTTGCTAGTAGCACAGTATCTTATTAGCACAATCATATTTCAAATTTTAAAATGTTGTGGACGTTTAGATGCATTTACTATCACAAGTACATTAACTTAGCTATTAATACTGAGTTTATTCCCCTCAGAGTCCTTTTGTTCCTCATCTTATTCTAAGTAGATGACATAAAGTCTAAGTGTTAACAGAAATCTTATTTGTTTTGTTATTTGACTTTGACTTCAGCTATAAAGCAGGGTAGGGAAATAATGCTTTTGAGTGCATTGATGTGTCACTTAAAGGTTTAACTTTGCAGTGCAGAGGCAAAGACAGTAGCTGAGCATTGAAATGACCTTGTCATGTGATATACAATCATTCACTAACTGGTACTGATGATGGAAAAGGTGGCAAAGCCTGTCTTCTGTCCATAAAACCAGATGCCTGAACTCCTGCCTGGCACTTATTCCAGTCCCTAATTATTTTTTTCAGTTGCACCAGGTTGACTGTGGAAATAATCTAGTCTTATTTCAAAAACAAAAGAAGAGAAAGGAACAACTAAATGAGGACACACCATCACTTATACAGTGTTCAATTCTGGATTTTAGAATGTCCTACCTCAATTTTCAGTTGGAGTAATTGTCTTTATCCTAAAATGCAACATAAAATGCAAGACAGGAATTTATAGGTTAAGTTTTAATCCACTGAGGAATTCTTCACAGTTATGGGCAAAATATTGAGCCAAATCTTGACCCCTTGACAGTGTGGCTGTCCTTTGCTCTGCACTGGGCCCTACTCCCAGAGATACAAATTTAGAGATCTTAAACACATGTTGTGCCATGCATAAAGAGACTTCTGTCAGGTGAGAAATATGAGGTGAAGTCTCAGTGATGGTTCTCTTTCAAGCATATTCTCCAATGCTCTGTTGAGTTAAAAATGGAGTTGATGTTGCCCTGAATGAGCTTCTTCCCTCACCCCCCATTGACATTTTTAATCAGATTTAACGTCTTGTATCCAATTTCTGTTTACTGGCACATGTATTATTTCTTCTACTATATTTTAGGATTTGCTACCTTTTTTGTAACCAAGTCACATTATATTGCAAAATCTTCATTTTTGTCTGCTTAAAAGCTTGGTCTCTGATGCTTTCAGATTTGACCCCACTTTTGCCAATCCTCTTTCATTTGCAGAGGTATTTATAAAAGTTTTGAAAAAAAATTAATTTCTTGAAGTATAAAAGCCAGTGCTGGCTGTGTTACCGTGGTAACTGACTCCTCTTTCTTGGAAATTAATGAGATTCTTGGTCATTCGACCCTGCAGGAACATTGATTTCTTTAACTGTCTTCAAATACTGGTGGCCTGGTTCTCATCTTATATGCATGCTCAGTGACTTAACTTAGTCTGATTTCAGTTGACTTACCTCTGGTTTACACCGGTGATAGGAAACGAAAGTAAAAATGTTCCACTATGCACACTTTGGCATTACTTTAGTGGTGGTTGTTTATGCAGGATTTGGTGATGGGGCCAAGTCACACACAAAGGTCTTGCATTCATAAAAGGGAAAGATGTCTCATCTAATTTAAAGGATTTCATCTTATAGCTCTTGAACAGATTACTTCCTCTAAAGACTTGGGATATTTTCCTCACTGTTATTTTTTTGCAGATGTTTTGCATCATGATTTGCAGAGACTGAGAGTAGGAAAAGAAAAAATATGTAAGAAATACATTGCTTGGATTTTTATCTCAAATTTAATTAAGGAGAAGAGTGGTATTTTTTCAAAGTTTGTCCTCAACTTGTGAGCTATTCTGAGAAAAAAATGAAGATCAGAATCCCTTTGAACTTTGAGAATATTTTGATCAGGATCTGAACTTCACAACAGGCAACTGCTGGATTTCTGTAATGGGAAAAGCCAGCCTTGCACAGTCAAAGGTTCTCAAACTTTTGTAAATTCAACCCTTCATTTTTATACAAACTCATACTCATAATTTGAATCCATTACTACTTAATGTAATTCCAATACCTAGAAAAGGGCTCTGAATTAATCCCTGTGGACTGGAGTGGGATGATCAGTTGAAGTAGTTTTTTCCTTCGGCAGAGAGAAGACGCATTCCTCACTCAAATGTCAGGGTTCTTTTCTACCCTCTGCAGACAAGTTTCACTTCATGAGTAAATTTACTTTTTGAGAAACATATCTGAAGGTTTATAATGGTCACATTAATGTTTTTCAGAGAGTATACTTCTTCAAAAATGTGAACATTTTGCAAACTCCACTGTATAAGTTATCTGGTTGATTATGCTTTGTTCGCCAGGAAGTTTGAAGCTTCCTGTAACCCCCCAATGTAAGGGGTATCATAGAATCACAGAATCATTTAGATTGGAAAGGACCTTTAAGATCATGGCATCCAACTGTTAACCTAACACTGCCAATTCCACCACTAAACCATGTTCCTGAGCATCACTTCTACATGTCTACATTTCTACATGTAAATACCTGCAGGGATGGTGACTCAACCACTTCCCTGAGCAGCCTGTTCCAATGCTTTACAACCCTTTCAGTGAAAATTTTTTTCCTAATATCCAATCTAAACCTCCCCTGACACAACTTGAGGCTGTTCCCTCTTGTCCTATAGCTTGTTACTTGGGAGAAGACACCAACACCCATTTTGCTACAACCCCCTTTCAGGTAGCTGTAGAGAGCAATAAGGTTTCCCCTCAGCCTCCTTTTCTCCAGGCTAAATAACCCCAGTTCCCTCAGCCACTCCCCATAAGACTTGTTCTCTAGACCCTTCACCAGCTTTGTTGCTCTTCTTTGGACATGCAAGTATATTGCTATTCTTTTCCTGATTCCCTACTTTCTTTGCTTGACTTATTTAACAAAGACAGCAAGAATCCTTTTTTAATAGCCTTTAACAGCACAACATGTTATTTTTATGCTTGCCAAATTTGTAAGAATACAGACTGCAATTACATCCTGAGGTTTTAGACAGCTTAAAGTACCTCTAACATTTAATCTTACCAATACTACATTTCAAAATTGCACTGATTTTGATAAAATGCCATTGATGTCTTAACAGATTTTTTCCCTTTCTCACACTGACCTTGGAAATGTTGACAAACAAGTCTGTTGTATTTCTTCTAAAAATATGGGAGTGTTGAGGAGTGTTTCCCCCTTTTTCTTATTAGGGAGGAGGAAGCAAATGATAGGCATGGTCTGCTCGATAATCATACCATCTTTTAAAGATCACCATTGTGCTGCATGCATCACTGAAGCATTGTCTTATAGAAACACAGAACATTTGGCCAGGCTAAGGTTCACTGCTTTAAAAAAAATGTCAGCATAATACTAATATTGTTCATAACCTCATGATGAGTTACAGAGGACTTACCAAAAAAGGCTGTTTTAATTAGAATGAAAAAGCTTGGCAAGAAAATGGCTGAAGAAGGTATTCATCCTTCAGCATCATGCACCCATCTGCCATGAGGTGAAAACCAAGTTCTATGTTTTTATACTCTGTTTTGAAGTTTGCTGCTGTTATTGAGGCTACAGCCAATTATTGATGATAACATGAGTAACATTTGTTGGGTGGTGAATGTACACTTCCAGTTTGTTCTCAGTGGACTTAAGAAGGTATGATTGAAGGAGAAAATCTGTTGCCATTGAACTTTATGATCCTGCTGCCCATGTTGTGAACAAATCTTCTTGCTATTGCAGCACATTGGGACATATTCCACATATTTTGATTTTTTTCCTTTTTTTTTTTTCATGTTGTGTATTTTTTTACAGAATTGCCAAAACCTCTCATCTTGTGATATTCTCTAATTGGTTTCTCTGTGTCTTTACCAGTGAAAACAGTTTGCAAACCTCACTGAACATCAAAATCCTTTTGAAAAATCTCTCTTTACCATAGCAAATTGGATTAGTTATACAACAGCGTATGTATGTACATGATTGTGGTGTGGTATGTTGTAAAAGTAACAGGAAAACCCCTCCAATCTGGAGTGCTACGAGACTCTGGCATGGCTGTAAGCATTTGTAAGGAGGGATAGCCAAGGGCACTTATTTTCAGCTGCATCTCATCAGATTCATTAGCCTGCTCCCACCACACATGTACTTGCCAATTTTATTCTAGTATGAGAATTTTTTATTCTTATACCTTGTAAAATACAAAATAAAGTGCAAGAAGCTTGTAGTGTCTTAAAAGGTACCTGCCCTCAGCCCACTGGCTTGCCCTAAGTCTGGAGGGAAGCAAGTGAGATAAACGGAACTGACTTGGTGGTAGCTGAAGCTTCAAGTGAGAAGAAACTACTCCCATTCCTGAGAACCTCCCACCAGGAATATCTTATTGACATACACCCTTCTTTGTGGTAAAGCCAGGTGCTCTTCTAGGGCAGAGGACTGGCTATTTCAGACAGGTCAGTATGATGGAAAAAGAAAATGAATCTTTTATTGGCCTGCCCTTAAAGCATTTAGACCAGTCTTGCTCCTACAGGAGCTCATTCTTGTATTAAATCTTGCAACCTGTATCTAATAGAAACCTTAATGTAGCAGCTTGTGTGCACCCAGTGTGTAATTGTACTCAATAAACAAAGTGTAGTGGTCTTCCCAGTTTAGCTTGAGTGATTCCATGGCTCAGTCCCATATGAAGCAGGTATAGGACAAATTGTTTTGTAATGATAAAAACACACATATCTTTGGCAGGCTCTACATCGGAAGGAAAAGCTCAGTTTTTTCTCATGAGGATGTGAAATAAATTTTATTACATAGCAGTCTTTCCATTTATGTCATAGGCCTTCATCAAAAATGTTAGGGGGAAAAAATAATATCCTCTTTGACTATATATGTATCCATGCTACCCCAAAACACCCTGTCAAAGAACTCCATCTGTTTACAAATTGCAACAACTCTTAAAAACACTGATCTGAATAAGTCTGTTTCTCAGACTGGATTGCTCAACCCATGAACACTATCTTCCTTTTTCCTGCTGTAATTCATTCCATGTCCAAGTTCATACTCATATTAATCAGAGATTCATCTTCTGCATTGGGGTTATAACTGAGACCCTCTTAGTCAGTGACTACTCCATTATAATTTTAAGCAGAAACTCATTCTGAAGTGTACAATACCAGAGTTTCAGGAACTTCAAAAGTTATTTGCAAGTTTCTGGATGAAATTCAAGGTTCTGGCTTGACATTTACATTGTGCATGGCATGTAGAATGTAACTTCTTAAAAATACCTATCCAAGATTCTGCACGTGGAAGTGTTTAAACTGGAGAAATGGAAAAGCTTATGAAGAATTCTTCACCAGTGTCCCTCAGTTATGAAATGTCTTCTTTCTTGTTTGTCATTTAGACTACCAATCTGTTAATGTCCTAGGTACTTTGCAAAGTAGTTTTTTGTATTTTCTGTATTTTTTTACTAAACGTAGATGTAAACTTTTGGCTGAATTTTAAATGAATACTTTCAGATTTGGATATCAGTCTCTTCTGTGGAACAATGGAGAATAATTACTTGTAGGAATTTCTTGACAGTGCTGAAAAGCTCCCTTTCAACACTTCTCTCTTGTTCTGCTGTGTTAATTAGGTATACCATCTGCTAATGATCTTCAGCTTGTAACACTGAATTTTGAATTTTTGTGCATTGGCATGTGCATTCACACCCTGTCTGGTACTCCAACGATGTTTGCTCTGATCCCTGTTCTGTGTCACTGAGAGCTTCTATGGAGGTCCTCCCTTAATTTCCTTCTTCCTTCTTCATGACACGTTAACACAGAAAAAAAATGCATATTCTATTTTTATATAAATCCTGCCAATAAGCAAGGAAATATTAAAGTACTCCTTGTTAATTCAATTAACTAACATGTTGTTCTTTTCAGGCCAGAAGTGTTAATTTATTGTGGTTAATGGCAATGATTTTTGGGGACTGCATAGAAGACCCTGATTTTGAACTTTGTTGCAGTGTGCATGGGATGATGTGTAGGGGAAATGCTATATGATGTTTCAGAGTCCTTCCTCCGGTATGATACATATCAAACTCTCTTTTGAACAGAGAGGTCATTAGGCCTCATAGTCACAAGCTGTAGTACATATGACACAAAGAAGACTTGATGCCTGTGACATGCTCAATGTTCTGCACATAAATCTGGAGTGTTAGTATATTTACTGAGGTGCAGAATCACAGGAGGAAGCTTATTTTTATATTTGGTTTTATGAAAAGAATAAAAATTTTTTGGGGGTGGCAAAGAAAGAAAAGGGCAAAGAATGTCTTTATCCAGAAGGTCTATAAAATCTAATAAATGTGGCTTGGAGATATAGGTTTGAGGTCCTAAAGCACCCAAATGGTATTAAATAAACATTACACTGCGCATATCTAGGAAACAAAGTAGCGGTCTGTTTGCCCTTCGGCTCTTTTGTTGCTCCTCCAGCTCTTCTATAAATGGGATTTCAGCTTATAAATAGTAGAAAAACCTTATTAAAATCCCAAAACCACGGTTTCAGATTTTTTTTTTTTTTAAGCATATATTCCTCAGATCGTCTCTGAGCTCTTTTAGAAGAGAAATAAGAAGATTCTTATGCAGAGGCCATACTAAAGCAAAGATCACAATACCTGATCAGATATCAGTTTTACCAAAATGCCTTGTCTAACAACTAAGAGGAAGCCAACAGCTGATTGGTATTGGATTTATCAGGTATAATTACCTGAATGAAAGTAGTGTCAATACACTGCACAATTATTTTTACTGTATGTTTTTGAAAGTTTCCTGATACATCTAACCCTCCCAATTTTACCATGGGTTTTACTGAGTTCTCACTTAATTATTTTTCATTTACAGCACTGATTTTTTCAATGTAGCTCATATTTGGTGTTCAGCTGTTGTATACATCTTGCTCTTCAGCTTGTTGCAGAAGCCTTTCAGGAAAAGATTGTAATTCTCCTGTGAATACTAGTTTCCTGTATTGTTCCTTGGCCATTGGAAACCTAATTAGAATTTTCAGCAAATACTCACCTGATGTTATTCATTAAGCAACACGGAAATCACATATTCACTGGAACATCATGTCCAGGATGACAGTACAGATCACTGTAGCTTCTTTGTCTTCCATTTTAAATAATGAATTTGGTGTCATCAACACTCATTCTTTTTTATAAGTATCATCACCATCTTAAAGAAATGCTCTCATTTAATCTCTAAACAGAATCAACTTCTATATCATAGTTGTACTTTTAAAACAATAAAATGTGATTGCAATGACACCTCCCAATTACATTTTTTCTTCTAATGTGCTTTATTTTTTGTTTAAACCTCTTACCTAAATAGGGCATAAAGCATGGTTTCTCAGCTACCTTGCTGAAGGAAAATGAAGATGAAGACATTATAACATTAGCTGGCCAGCAAAGGTTGCTTTACTGAGTTTTGCTTCACTTAAAGCAAGTGATGAAAAAAATCGTACAAAACCATTTGTATTTTACATAAGGAAGTTTCATCTGAAGACAAGAGACAAGCATAAGGAAGATTAGCATCTTTCTTGAAGCTAAGGATCTCAAGTAAAACATTTCTTTTTAAGTCTTTATATTTTGGGTCAAATATAGATACTTATTTACAAAAAAGGATGTATTCTGGGACTGGTCTATCATCCCATATCCCTGGAGTGTTAATTTGTGACTTTCCTATTTTTGTTCCTGTAGAATGGAAATGGGTTTAGAATGGAAGTCTGAAGAAGTGCTTTTTCTCAATCCTTTGTTATCCCAGTTGATACATGAGAGGGTTTTTACAGTTTTTGAAGTCAATGACAAAGACAAAATGGATTAGCTTATGAATCTTAGCCACTCTGAAGAACTAAAAACAATCATTTGCTGCTCAGATGGGTTGTGTTGCTTCACTTCATCTCCAGTGAAATAATGTGGCAGTGAGGCACTTTTAAGGCAGTGCTCAGGACTCACGTGAAATTTGTAGCAGATACCCAGAAAGGTCCATGCATCCCAAATAATCTATGTTAAGATCAGGTCCACTGTGGAAAGTTAAATTATGTGGTTTTCACCTTTTTGGATAGTTTAGATGATGGATTTATTTTAATAAGCTGAAAATTTCCAAGTCCAAGTTGTTTTTGTAACTGACAACCTATGCAAGCCAGAATTTTCCTTTTCTTCTCTTCTCTCTCCCAGAATGCACCAAATATGTTGTGATTCTAAGGCAAAATATCTGTAATAGGAACTAAAATTGCAAAATATCAGCAGAATTACTGACTTGAGAAGTCATTTATATGGATGCTGTCAAAGGAGAAATGTTATCTGGCTTTGGTTATTGAGATCTGCAGTATATAGTGAAAGCTATCAGTAGTCTGTCAAGCCAAATTCACCAAACTGTAGGGATTGTCCATCATAAGGATAGGCTTATGAGAAAATGAACTGTTTCAGATATGTTGAGTAGCAGACTACAGAATGGTGTTCTAGAATTTTAACAATTAATTTTTTTTTTGCTGTTTGTGGCAATAAACTTTCTATAGTAATGCATGTGTTATGTTGTGTGCAAGACGGAATCAGTTTGGATTTCACAGAAAATTAAATTAAGCAAATAAATTTTCTCCACTGGATTTAATAGATTTCTCCTTCCACACAACTTCTACAAGTCAAGACAATTGGTTTTCCATGCATATAAAAGCATAAAAGAATTACAATAGATGAGTAGACCAACTTTGTTCTGTTTAAGTATAGATGTGAATAGGCAGATGACAAATGATTGACAATGTTTTGAAAAGTAGAGCTTGAAAAAGCTAATTAGGACAGGTCTAACTAAATGTAAACTAAGTGCCCAGCAGCTCTCTCTTGAATTATATTGTGTGAATCACTTCTTACAGACTTAATTGCCAGATGAAGCTGGCTGTGAAGATCACTAGTTAAGATGGCAAACTGCTTCATTCTAGGCTAGTTTGAGCTACTGAAAACAGTCATATGGAAGAGAATGCAATTATACAGAATCCTTACATTTAAACTACTTTTGAAGAACTTTGCAAAGGAATTGATTTGCTTGCCTCTGTACAGACTGAGTTGGCAATCACCACAGCAGAAGTGCCCCTGCAGCACTGACTACTAATGTCTTTATTTATAAGAAAACCAGTGTTGTGCAAGACAGTTCATTAGAAAAATGTAACAGTCCTTTGCTTGTTTGGTTAACTATTAAAATATTTCCTTCAAATGTAGAGTGTACCATCGTGTGGCACTTCTGAACATACCTGGCTCTACTTTTGTATTGATGGTGTTGGGTGTAAGGGCAAATCCTGAATGTCTACAGGGACAAATTATATTTGCAGTATGTTGAAAAAGGGTTCTTGACTAGTTTTAGGTTTCTTCTTTTTCCTTCAGCATTTTCTTATACATTTGAAAGATTGTGAAGGATTTGAAATCAGGACAGTTTTCTAACCCATGAGCAAATCTAAGTATGTTACATTCTGTCTTTCTAGCATTTTGTAGGGTGTATGTGGGCTCAGAATGAAAGTTTGCTGAGTATGTACACTTTTTGATCGTGGAACTCCAAAGGTGTCATAATATTAAGATGGGTCAACTGATCACTAGAAGAATAATGGGCCAGTGCAATAGATTTGGAAAGACATATAATAAAGAAAATGTTACCATCTGCCAAGATGAGAAAACCACAGGGAAAATACTGTTACAAAATTTTCTGTGCTATTAAGAGGTAAAAGCTCTGTTCCTCAGTCCATCAGAGAAAAAAGAGACATTCAGTGAACAAAAGTCTATTTCAGTGCTTTCATGCAAGAGAGAAAATAAGAAGGAACAATGTTCACTTCTCATAATTGCAAGAAATTAATCACATAGGCTGTTTAGTCTCGATGGATTTCTTTCTGTTACTTCAAAGAAAACATAATATAAAGGAATAGAACAATTCAGAAATCCGGTGGAATGTACAGGATAACATTTTCTGATTCATGAGCTTGCTTGAGACGTTTGAGTACAACCCAGAACAAAACCAAATGAAAGCAGAAAGTCTAAAGAGCATTCAGACATGGCAATTCTTTCAGGAAGTGCATGGAGCTGGTTGATGCTACTACTGTGTGTTGCAGTGGCTGAAAGAAAACCATGGTTCCATCTCCTGCCAAGACTGGTAGATATCTGATGCATCACTACATCTGATGCATCACAAAAATACACAAATTTTTGAGTAGTTTCTTTGTTCTTTGTTTGTGAAATTCTTTCGGCAAGCAAGAATCTCAACAACACCCTTTTCCCACCTCATGAACCTAGCTGGGTATTATAGGAGGAGGAGACAGAGATGCTCTTGCTATCAGTAGACAGCAGCAACAACTTGATATGTCCCATGTATTTGTCACTGTGCAGCTCTCCAAGCCAGATGTGGTCTCTGTGGGAAAAACTAGAAGGTCACAGATGAAGATGTGAAAGTCAAAAACTCAGCTATGCAATGGGTAAGAAGGCTTAACAGAAGGAAAGAAGTGTTTAAGACTAGGTTATTGCTGGCAGAAATTAAAGACTGATATCTTACTTTTGCTGTACTACATTGCAAAGTTAAATTTTCTTGGGGAAAGGCTGAAAAATGCAGATGCTGGTTATCTAGAATATTTTACAACTGCATATCAGATTCATCAGACTCTCACCTGAATGTTCACCCTCTTTCCCCAAATTCTGACCTGTTAGAAAATTATATTTAGAAAATTTTCAAATTAAAAATTTGCACTTTTACTATTAAAAATAAGTTATCCTTGAGATGTTTACCCACTTTTATTTTAAAATAAATACTTTCCTAGACTCTTAGATGAAATGTAACATTTTGTTTGGGCCTGAACATGTTTCATTCAGTTTTAAAACATTTTAAGACAATGTTTTCATCTGTCATCAAAACATACAGAATTTGCAATTGAATATCAATATGTATTTTAATAAAAAAAAAAAAAAAGCTTTATATGGGTTTTTTTGGATGCACCTTTTTTAAAACAGTAGGTAGTCTTACACTTTCCCTGTAATAAACCCATTCTGTTCCTTTCAACTGAAATAAATACCAAATGTATTTGTACTAAACAAACATAAAAAGAGCAGTGTAGATGGTCAAATCTGGACATCACTAGGTGTAGTTATTAATTACTGTGTGCTCACACATTACCATTGTGCAAGCAGAAACCTTTAAGTGCATGTGATAGTACTTGAACAGAGATTTATGATATGACTTCTTAAGCAACAGGTAAATAAACATAATTTAATATGTAGTATTTTAAAGATTGATTTCTCTATGTCTCTTGAGATGGTCTTTTTGTTTCTAGGAATGCTGATCCTCGAGGTGACTGCTTTAAACAAGGCATTTCCCTTGTTAAGAGTACTGCATTTCAAAATGGTGCTACTGTACTTTCGCAATGACACAAGACATCTGATTTCATTTTAATGCTCACATCTCTTTGGGCTTGCCTTTGCCAGCAGAAACATAAGAATTAGGGAATAACTTTAGATTTCATGTGCAAAGATTTTTAAAAGATATCATCTAAGTTTAGTTAAAATTCTCATTGTATGGGAATTGATATATAGAATTTTATATATTTTATATCTTCTCATTTCTTTTATAGATTTTATCTGTTTTATATAGAATTGCCTTTCTAAGCCTATTTAAATTCGTTAATTTCCTCACATAAAGTTTATGAAGATTTTTTTCCCACATCTTCCATCTACACTTCTATGTGTTAAAAGCAGTGTCATGTGTAAATGTTTTTGTGTGAGAGTGTGAAACTGACTCCTTCTAGTCCCTTTAACAGAATAATCCAGTGAATTGAAAACCCTCTGGGGGCTGTATAGAAGTCGAAATGCTAAAGGCAATAGGGGCTTTTACTTATTTGGAAATTTTATTCAGCTTTTGCAAATGCAGTTTTTAGCTGTTGTAAAGGCCTTGAACAATCTGCTTTAGAACCTGGGCATTTGTCATTGTCCTAAGGTACCTAAAGCAGTCTTGCAAAGGCTTATTAATAAGCATTTCTCTATAACCTAGAGCTGAATGCTGAACCTGAGCTGTCAGTACGAGTTAGGACATACTATAGTATAAGAAGTCCTTCTTTTAAAGCCACTTATTATTGTTTCTGCCTAGATAAAGACACACTAAAATGGATAAATATGGATTCTGTGAAGGAAAAGCTGGAAAAGAATTAGAGACTGATCTATATCTGTGTATTTTAAAAATCTAGTGTTTTTTTACTTGATTATGCTTGAAGCAAAGACTCGAAGAACAGGGCCCCACAAACACTACACAGCACCCAAGTATGTGCTGGCAATCAGAGTGACACAGTATTTAGTATCCAAAGCTGGACACTGCATGGGTTAGAAAGAAGCCAAAAAACCCCACAACTCCCCAAAAGATGTGCAGAAAGTGAATTGGGTGAGAAGTTCTAGCATTCCTTAGCTTAACCCTTGAGCTCAGTTTGCAGTTTATGGAGGACCTGTCTTAGCCACTGAAGTCAAACCCAAGGCTCACAATCTAACTGCTGACCATTTCCTCTTCTCTTTTGTGGTTGTGATTACAGGGACACCAAAATAATAGAGTAAGGCAATCCCAATCCACTAAGCAGCCAGTTCTTTCCTTGCTGTGCTCTCTTAAAGGGTCTGGATTATTAGCTGTTGATATTTCCCCCTCTCATCTTAAAATACACCTTTAAGCGATGCCAGTTATGCAAGTGATAGAGCTGTTTAAATGCAGTGGATTTTGCAGTTATATGAGAGACATGGTGCAAAATGTTAAACTGAGACTACGTTTGCAATGTTTCTTGAAAGAGTTAATGTGAATACTAATGAACAGACTGCAGTGATATATGCTATAACCTTGCACCTGTTTCAGATGTAATTATGTTCATATTTTACATAATATGTTTAAAAGATAACATTGTGTTTGAAAGAACAATTTATTCAATCTGGTTTTGTTGTTGATGTTGTCAGACTAAAAGAAGTAATCTCAGCCTAAAAAAGGTTAATATGTATTTGAAAATTTATTTAACATTTTAGGAAATGTTGATAATAGTTTCACATCTTTCTTAGTAGTATGCTTTTCTTATTGTTTAGCTTTTCAGATTAATCTTTCTGGGTTGGTAAGTAGAGATATGGTGCCATGTTGTGGAATTTTTCTCCTGCCAGTTTCCTGTGTGCAGTTACTGCAACTTCATCTGTACTGCAACATTTAACATTCAAATTGTGTGTACTAATTATGGGAAATATTGTCACTTTGTCTGGTCAGACCTGTCTTGACAGACCTGTGAGACAGAATAAAATCAACAATCTTGTTTAGTTAGAATACTGATAACTGTATGCAAAAATACATAGTGAATTATTACGTTATGAATCTATACAGCACTATACAATCTATACAAAGCCTGTGGCCTTAAAAGCTTATAGTTTAAAACAAATGCAAACAGAGCAAAGAGCAATGTAATAGATTCATGAAGTCTGAGAGAGAAGAATTTGTGAAGGAGTGGGTTTGGAGTAGATGGAGAATAGAAATTACTCATAAATTGTTGCAGGGCATACTAAGAAGGCATACTGTAGTTTGTGATCATGACAGATCTGATTGCACAGCAGAATGTGACAATTGTTAAGAAATACTGAAAAATGAAGATTTTAAGAGGCATTTATTTATTGTGTGTACATTATTTATGGATACTGATCAGAGGTGACCAAACAAAAAAATATACAGGAGGTTAGATGCAGAATTTTCCACTTTGTATATGCCTTCACAAAATAAGTCATGACAGACTTACACTTTAACTAGCCTAGATCTTGTAATTTTTTCTCTTAAAGCTATGCCAGGCTGTCTGCCCTAAAACTATATGACTGTTATTTAATGAATTTATCCCATTGCCTAAGTCATTTATTTATTGATTTTAAATCCTTCTTGTTGAAGCCTTTCTTCAAAAACCATAGCTTCAGGTACTGACATTAGAAGCAGTGAGGAACAAACTCAGTTTATAACTCTGTATTCCATGCTGGGTTAACTTTGATTCTAGACAGAAAGCACGAAGAGATCTAGAAACTAGGATTTTCATCTGTATAAATGAAGATTTTTAATCTGGAGTAGGCTATGTAGGAGAAATAGAGAAAGAGGCTATCAGCAAGATTACTGGAGAGATAATTACCTGAGTAGCCTGAAAACTACTTAAATATAATAAAGGAGGGAATTAAAGCTGGATACAAGAGGAAAGGAGGTAAATATAAACACAAAGCACTGTCTTCTAGAACTAAGACTGAGTTGCAGTTCATCCTACTTTCGTACTCAAAGATTTCTTGTAAGCTACTCAAATTCACATTGAATCACACCTTGGTTTTGGGCTCAGTTTGAGTGTAAGCTCTTATTTGCAACTTTGAATAGAAAGTATTCAGCAGTTTGTTTTACACTAATTTTAGAACTATATATGTAGTCCTAATACTCTCTGTTATTTCTGAAAACTTTGGCAGAGATTGAACTTTTTTAATCCCTTTTTGAATTGGTACGAAAGCTTTGAAGTTGTGACCTCCTACTTGTTTATGTACATGCAGAGAGTTTGCCTGATACATATTTTCATCTCCTCTTTATGGTGTGGAATTCTGCAAGACTCTGTGAGCAGTACGTGTATGGGTGATAATGTGGGGCATATAGTTTAACGTAAAATGGTCAGGACATTTACATTTTGGCAATCTGTCAAGAACTGTAAGAAGTTTAAGAGGCAACAATACCTGGTGTGACATTCCTAGTGGAGAAATGCCTGATAATGCCTAGAAATGTTACCTCTGCCCACTGTCTATCCAGATGAATGAATTTTGGTCCAAGAACTTTACTCCACCTGTTCCAGATGCTGAGTTTGGCAATATTTTGCTTTGATTTATTCAGTTTTTTTGCTGCATGCTTTACAATAAAAAATTACAAGTCAAGTGTCATTATTAATGTTTTACAAGTCAGAAAAAAGTGTGTTGTCACTTGTATCCATCATCTGACCTTAAACATCAGATTAAAGTAAGACTTCCCTTGACTGGTAAATAAGCATCGAGTGGTTCTGGAGTCACAATGTTTGTGTGACATTTCCCTTCATTCTAGCAACTCCACCATATTATTATAGTAATAATGCTTATTTTTGTACTTAGCAGTGAAATTGATACACGTTGAAAAGGCAAAGGTAGATATTTGTTTCCTTGGCAAATTCATACGACATACTGTCATAGCTAATCATTATTCCACAGTATATTACCCAAATCAGTTAACTGCTAAATCATTGAAATTTAAGGATATCTTGAACTGTATATGTCCATGTCACAGTAAGAATAAAGTCTCTTGCAAGAAAGGAAAATTGTTTTCCTGTGAAATTGTTGCACTTCTAATTTAAAAGGTAACTGCCTTTTAAAAATAGCTAATAAGAAACAGGGCAAGGAGAATCTGATACGCCACTGGAAAGAAAGGTTAGGAATGGAAAATATCTGAGAGTTAGGGTAGGGAGGTACTCATGTGTAGGAGGTAGTGGTGGAGTTGTTTTGAGTCAACTGTAATTTTAGTTTGTGGATTAGTTGCATTGCCAGAATCCTAAATAATTGTTTAGTTCACAGTTGTCTATGCGATTTTAAGCTGCAGGCCCAGGTTCTGCTATGATTTTTTAAAATCAGATGATAAAATATGGCATGGGATAACTTTTAAAAAACTTATTTTTCCATTAGCAGTTGCATATTTAGAAAGTCATCTCATTCTGCACAAGGAATCAGGTCTTCTTTTGGTTTTTTTTTAGTCATGGACAACTAGTGTGTCTGCAATCTCATTGTAAAATACCAGACATTTAAATTTTCAAGGAGTATGGATTTGTCCACAGAGGCACTATGTATAAGAAAAGTATGTTATTTTCAATCTCAAAGCATCTCTAGGATAAGTTGTCCCCCCACTTCCTTTTCCTAAAAGATCACCCTGAATGTAATAGCCACTGTGCATCTCTTCAAAGCAATTAGCATAATTTTTTTGTACCTGTAAGCCTTTCTGTGCAGAGCTATCTGTGATCTTTTAGCCTGCATATAGACTTTGAAAACTATTGAAGAAGGATATATTAAAGGCTTTTGCAGACAGTAAAACAATACTTC
Organism: Elanoides forficatus; assembly: GCA_025311575.1. Lineage (NCBI taxonomy): Eukaryota > Metazoa > Chordata > Aves > Accipitriformes > Accipitridae > Elanoides > Elanoides forficatus. The sequence goes on along the minus strand of JAOBAS010000013.1, from coordinate 5,393,876 downwards.
TGTGTTCACAGAACATTAATTCATTCTAAAAGGCTTGTTTCAATGTTGGCCTGTTCACTCCATATAGTGACATAAATCTCCAGCTCCATAACTTTCTTACATTCAAGAAGCGCTTGCAAAGTGTCTTCTTGGTTCTGTTGTTGTCGATAATGGTTCATACCATTATTTTGTCTTCCATATAACCACATTCTAAGACAAGGTACATTTAAAAGATATTGGTATATTGGGAGAGAATGCAGTGCCTATAATCATCCTACATTTAATGAAAAGTCTGCATCTTCTATAATTTAACAAAAATGTTTCTAGTATGGCATAGCAGAGTCATGAATACACATTAAACCCCAAATCCAAGCTGGATGCAAATTATGCCTGTTCAGCAGAAAATTAAGATTTGGCCAATTTGTCCCTTGGACAGCTCCACTAACTAGGTGATTCTGGTCTTCTCTTTTCTTGTTTCCAATTAAAAAGTTTTGGTGTCAGAAGGCCATTGTTAAAAGACAACTACAGTCTCTTTAATTATGGATGCTGTGTTAGGACTTATGTTATGTACCTGTTACAGCTTAAAGAAAAGTACAGTATAAACAGTCCCATTTGTTTGGTTAGATTCTTGTACAAATAAGAAGATTTATTCCCCAGACACATACATTACTACAGGCAATGTTGCCACAGTCATTCGGAGACCCTCAGGATATTCAGGAAAAATGAGGGAAGGGGTTAAAGATAGTGAAATTTAAAATTCAGCCTATCTGTTTCCTGTGAGCACCAGAGAGCCACACAGACTAGTTCAATAAAGTAGAGAAAATAAATTCTTAATTCTAAAATATTCTTGCACCTTTTTTTTTTTTTTTTTTTGACACATCTTATGCAAAAACATTCTGGAAAGCATCAGCCTTTCTGTGATGTTCAGTATGATTAGTGGCACTGTCTCTGGATCTCAGTGCCTGTGTGTACATGTGAAACTTATAGCTGTATGTTTGAATTGCCAGCAGGAAGTTGCATTCTCTCATGGAAACGTCATCAGATGTTCAAGATCCAGGAGCTAGTTATGCTTGGCAGCAGGTTTTTTTGCTTTCTTTTGTTAATGTGTCACAGTCCTAGAGGAATCACTATGGTGACAGTTGGTGCAAGTTACATTATTGGAGCAAACCTTCAGCTGGAAATGCATTCAGAGATGTTTTTTAACTATTGAGTAGGAGCTGGATGAACAAAAGAAAATTTCTTGAAAGAGAAGGCTATGTTACAAAACAAAATAAGTAGAAAGTGCTGTTCGAACGAAAGGGGTAATTTTGAAGGAATTCTGTATCTTTGAACATCAGTCCCCAAAATCTGTCTTTGTAGCTTATGTGCTGACTTACAATAAAGGCAATGAAAGCTTTCACTCTGTCAGAGGAAGATAATAATTCTTCAGACCTCATTATCCCCATGAAAGAATCGTAATAATGTTTAGCATTTGCATGCACATTCAAAGCACAAGCTAGCCTTGCAACACTCCTAGGATAGACCACTTCTGTGTCAATATCATTGGCCTATTTGCTTGATGATGAAGCTAAGGTACATTCATGTTGCAGTGACTGCAGGTCCTCCCAGACAACTTTGAACTAGCTTGGGTACTGCTAAATGCAGTGTTTCCCTGTAGCTCCAGGCAGCCTCATAGCCAGGATTTTTACCCATGTTTTTGGATAGACTTTTGTATTCTGTGCTGAACACTGTGCTGTGATACCCAGAGCTAGGCGAGGTACATCTGCATGAACTGGAGACATTACACTGGAGACATGCCCTAAAATGTGATGCAGAAGAGCCTTGGCCAAGTGAAATCTAAAGCTGCAGGCTGCATCAGATCTTGGATACATGAACAGAATATATCACCTTCAAATTCAGAAAATAATTGATAAGCAAATACTGGTACACACTCTTTGAACTGAGATAACTGTCCTCATTTGAGAATTTATCCCTTTCTAATTTAGAATAATTTTATCCTGGAAGCAACAATCAGCTCACCTGGTCTTGAGCTCCCAATGCAGTACTTGTTTCTTCACTATCGGTGCCCTCCAGGGTAGCCTGCTTTATCTTCCGTTCCTAGTAATTTATCTTAGTCAGTGCAGAGACTGTTAAGAGTTAGTATGGAAACTGAAGACCCATAGTCCTTCTGCCTTCTTATCTGCTTTTCAACTTCTTTACCTCTCAGAAGTATGAACATTTCCTATAGTTCTTTGGTCAGAGGTTGATAGGGTATTTTTCTGTTTAGCAAGAGATACATTGTGAGAAGGTACCTTGTGCCTTACTTCTTCTTCAGCCCTACCATATATACATTTTCAAACTGCAAGCATAATCCAAAGACAGTTAAGCTCTCTTCTTGGCTGTGCATATCAGAACAGTTGCAAAAAACTTAAATACAGAAATAAACTAATTTGCTGTTTCCATTTCCAATAAGAGCTTGCTAGCTCATTTGCTCCCACTTCCACATCCCTCCCCAGTTTTAAAAGTATTTTTTTTTTAAAGCCATTATAACTGTTTTTCCACTGCGACCAAGTCACAAATATAATTACATTCCAATCGTTCTTCATTGTTCAGGCACTTTCTGGAAACAACTAAAAAATTTACATTCTCAAAGGACATAGGGAATAGAGAGGAACCACATATTATATAGATTTGGCATCACAGTGCTGAAAATGTTTTTTAAATGTTACTTGGACAAGCATACCACAAAAAATATGTTCCCAGGCTGTTGCTGAAATTTTTATGATGTCTAAGTACCAAAAACTGTTTAAGCCATTACAAGACTAAAAGGTTCAGATTGTGCCATGGAGAACTTGCTGGAATTTCTTCTGTAACATGCTGAAACTCAGTATTTCCTATCTTTTTGATTGCCTGCTCCATCTTCTCATTGGCCTGTTGATGGATAGTATGAGACATCTTGAGTAATGAAGATTATCAACTGTAACAGATTGTCATTTTAGCTCTACAACTTCTCAGTGAAATTCTTGGTGTGTTATCCAAGATGGTGATAATTGTGCTTCTAGTCCAAATAATAGATGTGCAACATTTTGATTCCCTGGAAATCTAAAGCTGACGTATTATTTGGGATAGCTTTAACTGTCCGCATATTTACATGTCCTGACCTTGAAAATCATACTCATTTGAGTATTTCAGTTTATGTTAGCATGCTGAGAAACTAGGCAAGGAGGACAGTGTAGTGGGAAGTATGACCTGATGGAAAGGCAGGGAAGAAAATTTAGTATCAGGATTGTGAAAAGCAAAAGAATTAGATAGCGCAAAGCAGGTAAGAAGAATTTTCTGTACCAGAAGGCCCATTAACCAATACACTCTGGAGTGTGCAGTGAAGAGAAATAGGAAATAGTGGGTTTCACTATCTGGTCAGATAAATGCAACAGAATGTGATTATGACTTGGAGGAAGCAAAAAAGAAATAGGTGAGGTTGATGCTGCATAACGGCAATGGTAATAACTTTAAATGTCAATGAACTGTGACAAAAGAATTATTTTTAGCACATTAGAAATGCATGAAGCCTGTGTTGCTGTCTTCTATGTAACATGGCAAATGTTCCTGATATCATGGTGTTAATCACCTATGATTCTTAGGTTAGTACAGTGAAAATTATTGTTGAAGAAGGGCAGGATTTGAAATTAGGACCTAAATAATACAGTGTCTCGATAACTACCTATGAAACCAAGTAAGAGGGCTTATTCCTAAATCCAACATGAATGTGGTATGTTCTTAGAGCTGGTCTAAAGCTGGTATGTGCTGATATGACATTATATGTTTTTAGGTATAATTTTTACATCAATATATGGACAGTTGACTAGTAATACTGTCATAGAAGAATATGGCATGGAGAACGAGCCAGAGTTTTGCTATAGATATTACATGCATATATTAAAAAATAACATGAATATGTTACACATTATTTTTAATGTAAACACTATCTTAGCGCTCAGTATTTGTAAAATTTAATTTTAATTTAAGTACTTTTCACACTGATTTACTTAGTTTAGTTTTCACTGAATGTTTCTAAGTAGAGTATGGATACTAATCCATTTATTAACATGTATGCATATCATTCTGTTCCTGAGATACAAGAGTGAGCGTTGAGTGAGCAGTAGACCAGCAAGCATTTGAGTAGTAACAGGAGGATCCAAAGAATCTATGCAAGTTCATTTTTCCACCTAGATGACTAGGATATACTTGTAAAGGTAGTTAACCCTTATCTAGGAATAATTTTCTCACAAAGACAACACATCAGTTGTTTGATATAGCTGAGCAGTTTTTATGCCATTAGACAATTCTTCAGAGCCACCTTCCATTTGGGCTCAATCCCCAGATCAGACCTGGGATACTGTACATCTCCTGTCTTTTTTTCTGGCAGCAAGTAGACATTAAGCAAAAAACTGAGAGAATTACTTCAAATATCAGTTATAAATCTCTAAGAAAAGAAAAGCCTAAAGGCATACAACTTCCCACCTACAAATAGGAAACAATATTGCTTTAAGTAACAGAAAGAATATAAAGGAATAAAAGCTTGGAAGTATATAGGTAAATAAAAAAACCCTTTAACTTTCTCCATAAATTTTGTAAGAGTATATTGGGGTGGTACCAGACATCTAACATGCCTG
>JAOBAS010000013.1:5340485-5366088 GCA_025311575.1 Elanoides forficatus | reverse complement strand
CCCACCCCCCAAAAAAATAACGAAGCAAAAGTATTGCTCCCCTATCCATGCAGTCCCTTCACCATCGCGGCTGTGATTGGACTTGTGTCTAAATGGTGGTAAAAACATCATGGGAGAACCCACATCTTTTTGTTAAATTTGGTCGACGTGAATTTAGTGCTTAAATTTAATGATTAAATACTTCTGTGACTGCTTACACAAGGGTTTATAAGCGTTGCCAGTCTTGAGCTGTTCCCTGAAGGGAGCAGGTACATGAAGAAGTATCCATGTAAAAGTATGTTGAAACAATTAAATTTCAGACAGGGCGATCCCTCTTTATTTGAATAGCCAAAATATTAATCATGTGAATGTGTTGAGTTTATACAGCCAGCCATGGTAAATGGTGTCTGTGTTTGTTTTCTATTTCTTTTTTGAGGTATTTTATATGTTTGTGCAATATCATTTTTTATTACATCTTAAGGGTTTTTAAATAGCCTCAAGTTAAATATATCTCTTTTTTTTAATGACTATCACAAGTGATTACCTATTAAGAGGATGAGGGTTTGCAGGAACAATTGTTGAATCGCATTTGTTTAATTAGTACTCATCTAAATAAGCGTAGTTAAGATGCTGATCCAGACTCTGTTCCCTATTGTGTCTGTGCTAACTTTGGTGGAATGACATCAGTAATGAATACCACTCATTATTTTTGGTTATTTTAGGTTTTTGTATAGCCCATGCAGTCCTCTAGTTAAAAAGAGAATAAGGCAAGAGTCATGGAGTATTGTATTTTTGCATGTGCTATTTGTCTGCAAGTACCTGTTTACAAATTATGAAAATGCACACGTTTTTACATATTTGGCTCATTTGCATATATCGTCTGACAGCTTTTCTGTTTGTTTTCAGAAGCCGCGTATCCACTATTTAAAACTGGGGCGATTTGCTGGAGTCATGTGCTGGCTAGTCAACAATTTCAAGTGGGACTCAAATTTTTAAAAAGAAATGACCCGTTTTGTGATCCAGGGCTTCGGGCAACTAGGAAATAATACATTTTCTGTGGGGGGAAGACTATGTTTATTGACACGTGCTTCGGAAGCCTGTCTCTGGAGCCCGGAGAGGCATCTTGATTGACAGTTCCTCTTCACCTGCCCGCTGCGGAGGATTCATCTGGAGACAGAAGAGGAAGTAAGCAGGAAGCAGAGGAAGGAAGGAGGTGCAGGTTGGGAAGTTCCGCGCGTCCCTCGGAGGTTCTGCGCGTTCCATCAGAGGAGACCTGCCGGTGCGGTGGTTTCCATGGCTGCGCTGCTCTGTTCGCCTCCTGTAGCATTCAACAACACCCAACTTTTCTGTATTGTTCTAATTGCTTCCCATTGGAGCACATTCCCAGGCTTTTTCTTTTTTGAAGCCAGGTTCTATCCCTGGCTCTAAGTCTTCTCAGGCTGATTATTGCAATGGGTTTTTTTCATTAAAACGCATGCTCCTGTGAAAGGGGCTGGTACAAAGGCAGCAGAGTAACAGAAGCCTGGCTGGTGTTAGGCTGTGGAAACACAAAATCCTACACATTTTCCATGCTACACTTATCAGCTGTCAAAGTATTGCAGTAGGTCAGGTGCTTGCAGTTACTTAAAATGACACCTGCAGCTTACAGATTTCTTGAAACGCATGCAACTGCAGGTAAACAAACGATTTTAAATTATGAAGTTAATACTTACATGCAATCCTCTTTCTCCTGCTGAAATAATATGAAGACTATCCTCGTCTATGTATTGTTATTTTAGATGTAGCCTTACTTTATGCACTTATACCGGTGGCGTACAGGAAATACACTCTGCCTGGATTTTGGCTTTCAATTGTTTGTGTAACTGTGGGTACCTACATTACCCCGATCACCAGAAGCATACATCATATATTCTTTTTTGACATAAAATAAATATTCCCTTATTACTTCTGTGGTTGCCACAAGTCGTGGCTCTACCATGCTGTAACACCTTTAAAATTGTTTTCTTCTTGCTTTACATCCTGAAAAGTTCTACTACTCCCTTTCTGAGTTATATTATGGTATTGAATAGCAATTGGTTTTTAACGTTAAATAGAGAACTTCATGCCAATTATTGATCCCTGAATTGTCTTTCTGCAGAAGAAAGAAGCCCCCAAAAAGCTTCCACTTCCTACCCTTAACTTTGCTCATTTGCTCAGAGGGCACAAAGTCTTTCTAAGGAGACAGAAAGGCAAAGAACACCTTCAGGTAATACCTGGAAGGGCACTTAACTAGGAGCGTCCTACCAAGTTCCCCGATTTTCAGTAAGTGTGTTACTAAAGGGGTTCAGCATCTACCGTGTTGCCATTTAGTACATGCAGCTTTCTGCCCGTTTTGTTCCAGACAGCCTCAGGTGAGCAGAGTTGCGATTTGCTACTCACTCGAGACATTCTGTCCCATCTTAGAGGCATGCAGAACGGGATTTGACGAAGCAATTTTACTATGACATGAGAGCATCAAGTTTAAGGCAGGATCAATAGAGATATCTGCCTGAGAAAAGCTTTTCTCTGCAGTATTTTTAAGAACAGTTTAGGGTGTAGGTTTTACAAAATTTTAATAAACAAGGGAAATTGTTTATTGATATTGATATATTCATATTAATATTGACATCAATATATTGATATTAAATAGTTTTTCTACGAGGGCTGTAAACCTTCTGTAGTTTTTTTATCAGAAGAGCATTTGTCTGAGCTAGTTATTCAGCACGCAGAGAAATGGAGTCTTTAGGATTTTTCTTTCAGCTTTTTTGAAAACTCTTGATTTTAAGTTCTCTAATTAATTGCTCAGTTGGGAGTTACGCAGGCAGTAGAGTGCATTGCAGGAAAGACCCCCAAAATGCACACACTCCTCCTTTTCTAAGCTAGCTGGGGGACAGGACATAAAAGAAAATCAGATCTTGGCCAGAGTTGTATTAGGATCTCAACTTTCAGATTAAAAGGTTCAGATTAAAGTGTGTCCGTGGAATGAGGTAAGAGGAAGAATTAATTCTTGGTTTAGAAAAAGGGAAGAGCTCATGAGAAACCATCAGAAGTAAGATTGTTTTCTAGTTTAGCTGCTGCTGATTTGTCTTGGATGTGTCAAGTATGGAGGATACTGCAGCAAATCAGTTTGCCAGGAGCTCGGTGTTCTTTTATCAGCACAGCCAGCAGTCTCCCTGAGCAGATTCGGGGAAATTACATGGCATGTCTATGCCTCAGTTTCCCAACTGTAAAACTGGAGCAAAAATTTGGTGACTTCAGATGGTGTTATAATGATATCCCCCTCAATTTTTGGAAGGTTGCCGCTATCGTCCTTAAGACGGTTTAAAAGCCCGTGGTTAAATACATGTACTCTTCCTTCATACTCAAAGACAGCACAGTTTGCTTATCTCTTCAGTCATCTACCACAGATGGAGAGGACTGTGCTCACAGTCAGGATAACTCTGACACAAGTGGATGTTACTAAGTCAGTGAGATGTTTTGTACATTTGTCATTGTGTAAAATACATCTATTTTAATGCATGACTAAGAGTAAAAAATTTATTACCACTGAGCAAATTAATTAAATGTCCTTATTCTTATAACAAGTATGCATTTCTAATGGAACATTTTGTAGCATGTTGTTATATTGCTCTACAGCACTAACAAACATCTGCTATTATACACAGCCAATCAAGATCTGACTCAGTTACCCTGCAGATAATTTTAAAATGCCTTAAAAATTTTAATCATGAAGCACTCGAGCACCACTTTTAAAAAAACCAAACCAACCCTGAATTGAAGCATACAAGTGGAAATAGCAAGATGACAAGGAGTGGGTTAAACCCATATTGGAACCAAGTTATGCTGCTGTTTCATTGCGAAATATTACAGCCTGAAGTACAATCTTCTGCGTGTGGGCTCGCTTGAGTGATATTCCTCTCTCCTCCAGTGGATGTTGACATTCCCTTCCCCTCTCCACCAGAGTAATTTATCTACTTATTGACTAGTTTAATATAATATTTGAAAGCCTGCAAGCACTTTGTTGATATGTGAACAAACCAAGGATCCTCCACCGCTTTGCTCCCCGTCCCTTTTCCCGTCACTCACCTCTCGGGATGGTTTAAGCCACGTGGCTTTGAGCCGTGAGAGGCGGGGGGATTCGCCAGTCGCACTGTTTTGGGGAGGTAGGATAAAATCCCTACCTAGATTACGCAGGGTGTCAAGGGATGTGGGAGAATGTGCCTCTGGCTCAGGGTCGGGCTCTTGGCTTTTGGTGAGCAGCTGGCCCTGTTAGTTTACTCCGCCGCAGATGCTCAGAAGCTTCCTTCTGCTTTGGCTGCCTTAAATTATATACTAAATCCAAATTCCTATGAACAGCAAGGGAACATTAACTTTCAATAAGTCAGTAGGAACTATTGGCTGTGCAGCACCTCTGACCGTTCAGCCAGCTGAGAATATGGACCTGGGGACTCATTTCTGGCCACAACTTATTGGCAGACTACTGGGATACAAGGTTATTATTATTATGGAGATATTATTGAGCCACTGCTTTTGTTCCAAACCTCAAACCACAGTTCAAGTATAGTGTAACAAAGTACGTAGTACCTATAACTTAAAATATCTTCTGTCATGTTTATTTTTCCAGTGGCTTGGTATTCTTTACTAAGTCAGTAGTTACATTTATGAAAGACGGGCAGATTTAGAGTTCTCTGAGCACAAGCTTGTCAGTCCAATGGGATATTTCTCCAGCTTTTCACCTCTGGAGGTCTAGCTCTAAATGTAGTCTGTATAATCACCCGTAGTGCAATTTGTTTGTATTGCTCTGGTAGAACTGCACAGTATTAAAAATCAAAGCCAAACGTGGAATGAGTTGTATACAGACACAGTTTGTAGCCTCTCCCCACATTTGCTCCAGTAAGGCTTGACGTTAGAGAAAGATTACTGAAAATCAGAATTCAACTACATTTACAGCGTCATGTGGGAAATCTTTCCAATACCTGAGCGTTATTATTATAATATAGCAGGACTACTATAAACAGCAACTCATACAAAAGTTTTTAATTGGTTCTCCTGATAGTCTTCACTACAGTACTATAAACTTCTTCTAAAGTGGAGTTTACCTGCACCACCCAAACTGTATGAATTCCACTCACCACCACCACCCCTCTCCCCCAAAACAAGGGAAAATACAGACATTTCACTTACTCTGTATTTTTTTAATTGTGTTTTATAAAGGTTGCTTAAATTATTGATGCAAGAGCTTATGTGTATGTATTATCGTATTATAAATACTATCAGAACTGTGTTTACTTAGCTAGGTTATTGGGAAAAATAGCGAAAGGAAAGAAATTTGCCATATACTTCATAATGAACAGAAACCAAGGAAAACATAGAGCTTATCTCAATTTGTTTATATATTTGGTTTTACATAACACATTTTAAATCATTCTGTTTTTTCCCACTGGTAAGCTGATACTCAGCCTGAGGATAAACCACTCTGGGGACAGAAACGGGAAGACTCACATTACGAACCAGCACCGTACAAGCCTGGATTTATCCCACCTCCCTGTCTTTAGGGATTTTCAACAAGTCCTGATTATCTGCTTAGTCTCTGAAGACAGGAGGGCACAGAGGCTTGCACAACCACAGCTCACTTTTGGAAACCTTGCAGTGGGTGCTGACACGCTCGGCACATCAGCAACTTCTATTTCCCCTGACCAGGAGCTTCATGTGGGGAGGCAGAGCCGCCCGAGCCATTCTCTTTCCCATGAGAAATGCCCCAGCGGTAGCGTTGTCTGTCACTCATCACCTCCAAAAGCCCTGCTGCTTGTCCTGCCCTGGCCTGTCGTCTCCTTCCCTTGCCCATTTGCCGCGAACGTGAGCAGCTGCAAGAGGGACGGCACGGGCTGTCAACGTTTTAACAGCTGGGAAACATGCAAGTCTGCTTCTCATTTTTAGATGCTGCACATTCTGTCCATTGCTGGCTGTAGATGTAGGTCTAGAAGGGCAAAACAACAACCTCAAGCAGAATATCTCCACCCTGTTTCTCTCATATTGTTGGCCACGGTCTGTGCTGGACTGTGCTGACTCAGAAGTGCTTCCACAGAAGCATCCCTGAAAAGGTTCAGGATGGGGACACCAAGTGCATTCCCCAACCACACTGTAGGTGATCGTGATGGTAAAAAACTTAAAACTGTGCTTGGAGCTGCTCTGTCACCGACTCTGTCGTACTCCGCTGTCATGTGGGAGAGGCGAGGTGGCAGGTCATGCCAGCAGCTGAGTGGGCAGCTTTTCATCTCCCTTCCTTCTGGCCAGCATCAGACCTTGTCTGGGCAGTACAAGGCCCACGTAATCTTAGCTGAAGCCAGCTGCAAAACAGGACTAGGCTTGGTGGCAGCTTGGACCATAACCTGCCGTTACCTTGGCCAAGGAGCCAGTGGACCTGGGTCTCTTTGGGAAGTCTGGTCCCTGGCAAATCCACTATGCCAGCTCTGAATGTTGTAATCTTGCCACCCCAAACCTTAAGACATTTGTTTACTTTGCCTCCGTTTTAAGAATGATGTCCTTAAATTTCACCTATTTCTGCTTCCATTTCTCTGCTATCTCAAGGGCAACTTGAGGGAGAACCACGGCGAACATCTCTGAGATAGCTAAGCCCCGTTTTGCACAAGCCATGGGCCATTGCATGGTTTGCAGGAAATCTTGAAAGGTAAAAGCAAGCCTTGAACCTTTCTCAGGTTTCAAAGGGTTAATTTTCCTTTTCTGCAAAAGAACACCTCCGTCATACAAAGGTGGATGTTGGCTGTTTGAAGAAAACACTAGGACAATGTGGCTCCTCTGTCTTGGCTCTACTCCTCGAAAATTTGCAAAATGGAATCACCAGAGAGAAGTTCTTGTCTCTGAATTTCCAATTAACGCCCCAAAAGTGCTTGGATAGCTGCTTCTCTTCAAGCTTTTGTGTTTGTTCACACATCCAGGGTAGACATCAGTGTAGAGAGTAATTACAGGCCGTTTTACTTGTAACTCTGGTAACGTGCCTGGTCCATAACTTAAAGCAAATCTAGAACTCTATGGAGAATAAAAATGCTTCCAGAACTTTGAGTTTTCTAGAGACATTTTTATCCCAGTTCGAGAAAACTTCAGTATTAAAGTGTTCTGCAAAATGAAAAATATCTAGTTACAGATGGATCAATTTTTTCCAATTTAGATTTTTTACACATCTCACATATGTCTGTATGAAACACAAAAATCAAAGTAAAAAACCATTTCAAAAAGGAAAGTATAAGACTTTCATTTAAAGATGTCAAAATGAGCTATTTTGACATTGCCAGAGCCTTTCATCCTGGTTTTTCCTCACATAAATGAAATTTCAGTAAAAAAAGACAAGACTTCACAAAGCGTTTAAAGAGAGCTACACTATTTTGATGAAAACATGTTCTGCTAGTGGTTTGATTATCAACTGTAATCAAAATAATGGAAGGTTTTGTTTTTGTTAAAATGAAAAAATGAGACTCTTAGGTAATAATAAGATACAGCAGCACTCAGTTAACTGGCACAGAGTGTATAATAGCATCTACTTCAGAATTCAGTTCTCAACCAGTCATTTATATTATCCATCAGTCACTGATTTTCCACATACAAAAGATAAATCCTCTTGACAGTCTTCAGCTCTGGTAGGTAGCAAACAAATGTGAGTCTGAATTTTTAAAGAAATTTTTTAATAAGAAAACCCTTCTACTGCTCAGATTAGATGCTTCACTAGACTTTTTTTTTTTCAGTTGATTTTACTGGAATTTTGCAGTTTATTTATAGTAACACATGTAGCTTATTCCATGGAATCTGATGGAACTGTGACATTTGCCTGCATATTTGAAGGATAGGGATTTTAATGATTGAAGGACTTCAATATATTTGCTCGAGCAGGCAATTATCCTTCGTGAAAACTATTTTCTAGTTAGAGTTAAAAACAACTCCCTGGTAATAGCGCCCTTCTCGTACAGTGATTTAGAAACACAGCTAATTGGCAAACTTGGCATCATGCTACATTAAGTAATATCTGCTTTATCTTATTAGGTAGGTCTGTTATCGTACCTGATTTTCAAATTTGATTTGGAGATATGAAGGACATGAAGATCAGCTATAGGACCCACTTGCCCAACTGTGAAAATAAACAACAGAAAAAAGTCTGTTTTCCCATGCCATGAAACATCTCATTGCCACCTGGCTGATGTAATTGACACTAAACAGCACATTAGGCTACTATAATTATAGGGTTCTCACTGCATCAAAACATATCTTAATGATTAGTCTTATTTTGTAGGCTTTTTTGCATATATTAATTTTCTTATCTATGAGAAACAAAATGAAAAAAATACACCGGTGCTCAAAAGCCAACTTTTGGAAACTCCTGTTAATAAGAAGGAGAGGCGGATATTAATACAATTTCTTCAGACAGTAGAGATGTTCTTCAAATGGAAGCTTAGTTCATCCCATACAGTTAAACAAACAAAAAAAGGGTTCAACTCCAAAACAGATCTTTCTGGAAAAAAATCAAACTAGTCATCTACTGAAAGGTTAATAAAAAGCAGGAAAAACATTTAAACCTATTTTCTGCCATTTCCAGTGTTTTTTCTGCTTTTAACGGGTACTAAGTAAGCAGGTTTTAAAGGGCACCAAAGTAGTATCAGCATAGTTTCTTCTACGTCATGCGTGATCTTTCATGACTATTGAATCACTCTCACCTAGGTGTGAGGTACAAGCAAGACTAAATTACAAGTAAAAGAGTACTCCATTAAAAATGTTCTGAGATCATCTCCAAGTTAGGCCAAGATATAAAAACTATCTAATTTCTTACATCAAAATCTAAGAAGTCAAATAACAAGTTAAGATGAAGGCAACAGTGTAATTTATTTCTTAGGCTTCCCTGTTAATCTTCCTGCATATAAAATATTCATTTCCAATATTTTCTCACACTTCCACTGATCTTTTTTCTGCAGCAGTGATGGTAAACTTCGTTGGGTCTGACGCCAAATTTATTTTAAAAAGCCGTGTAACTTTCTGTCAGCAATTCCCATCCAAATCCCTGCTGATGCCAAATCTGGCACCGGCTCTCCACAGCTTTTCCACACTAAACAACTACCGAACTCTGAAGATATTTAAATATTAGCGAAAGCCGCGTTTACCCACTGCGACGCCGCTTCTACTTCCTACGTAGCCGTGTCTTTCCCCAGACACGCCAGCCGACCGGCTGGTGACCACCCTGCCGCCCCGGGGCAGAGAGGCACCGCTGCCAGCCCCAGAGGACGGGCGGCTGTGGGCAGGGCTCCCTCCTGCTCCACCTCTGAGTCGCTGCCAACCCCAGACACCTCTTCTTCCCAAGGGCGGAAGAAAGGAGAGGCTTTCACAGAAGCCTGTCCTCCTCCTCCCTTCTTCTCCTCTTCTCCTGTTTCCGTCTCTGGAAAGAAGGCGTCTCATTGCTGAGGAGCCCGGTGACCCAGGAGTGGCTGAATACGTGGATATGCTCCTTGCTTTGATGGGGACAGGGGAAACGCAATGGTCTGGACTCGTTCGTCTTAGTTCCTGACGGCCAGCCACATGGTGCTGGAGGTGGGAGCCGTGTTTTCCCTTCCCTTCTGCAGAAGGCAAGAGGGCACTTTGAGGCTCCCAAACCTCTTCCGTCCGCACGGACTGTCCCCGCTCTTCCCAGAGCTGACGCTTGATAGAGGGGTGCTGGGAAGCACCGTGAGCCTCCCAGGTCTTTTTGCAGAGAATGGCGACGATTTAATGATGGAGTGCAAACGGACGCACGGCCGGAAAGAGGTGAGGGGCACGAGAGAGCGAATGTGCGGGTCTGTGCACGACCTGCCACCACCTTGCAGATGTAAGGCAGCCTCCACGAAGCTATGAGCTGGGGAAGGCTGACCCTCTCCAGCTTCTGCCGAGACGTCGGTCTGCCTGTTACTGCGCGCACCGGGGAACCGGCCGCCCGCCTCATAACAGTGGCATCTTGCAAGTGCCTTGCCTGGGGACGGCATCTCTCTGCGAAACGTATTAGAGAAGTGTCACTTTGGGATGTATCACTCACCTTTTTAAATCATTGAACAATAATCAGCAGTGGTTCAGAGGCTGGTTTGGACAGTTTTCTGGAATTATGTAATGCCTTTCATATCTTATACGTATTGTAGATCTATTATATACATGACATTGTAATTCAGTGTACATACGCATTGTTATACATATAACGTATGCACACACACACACACACATTAACACTCCTGTTAAAAATATGTACAGCCTTTTTATTTCAAAAGGATGGAGAGTATAATCAAATGTCAGACGCTGAAAAACCCACATGCGGAGGGAATGCCGTGCAAGCCGCGACTCCTGTTCTGTGGCAGGTGACTCTGAGGGGCTGCCAGAGGAATCTCATGACATTGAATAGAGCGGACTGCGCAAATTAAGTTTCCTTCCTAGGGAGAGTTCAGTTTGGATTTTGAATTGCTTGCTTGAAGCACAGAGTCTCCAACACACGGTGTTTCTGTTGCTGCTGTTGTTCTGATTTCTTTCGCTCCCTATTTTGCTTTGCAAATCTTTTGTTTAGGATTGATAGCAAGGCTTACTAACCCAGCCCCTACGGACTCAGCCCACTCGCGTGTCAGCCCGGTGAGCTGGCTAGCAGACGAAGGCACTGTCTTCTCCAGAAATAGCAGCCAAGCTGAAGCTGACTTTTCCTCCAAGCTTTTTGTGCTTCTCTTGAATTAGTTCCAGCTGCCAGACTAGCTCCAAGGCGGGATGCTGAGCCTCCCAAGAGGAAGACCAAGCAGAAGACAGCCCCCTCACCTCCTCACATTCCCAGTCAACTCTTTTATGGGTCTCTTTTCTGTTGAGAGGCCACCACCAGTGGGGTGAGCTCCTTCTTCCAGATAGAAGTCTGTGCGAATGTCCTGGGCATCCTCCTGCCCTTGCCGCAGGGACAGGACCCCAGCATTCTCACCTCTTATGGAAAAAAATAGCGTGCTGGATTTATATTTTCGTTTTCGACCAAGCAAACATCTGGAATGCATTGATCCAATCTGCAATTTATATTTAAACCTTTTTTTTTAATGGGTACTCGGAAAATATCAGATGTCAGTCTTCAGCAGTTTAATCACACAATGCATTTTGCTGCTTTCCCCTGGATTTTGAACGTCTACTTGTTAGAGCTTATTTGTGCTACGACGATTTTCGCTTTGTTACATCAAGAAGGTACAGCTTCAGTAATTAATGACTGAAGACTGTGATAGTCTTCATTTATGATGAGTGAGTCCTTACCTCATGGACTGTTTCAATACTTTTAGAATAAAGAAATGCTCAGTATGGAAATTCCTCATTCTCATGAAATGAACAGCAAAATATCCATCTATTTCAAGAGATGGGATTTCATCCAGCTTCACAAAAGAGTACAATATTCTGGTGCTAAGATATAAGAAGATGTTTCATGCTAAAATATTTAAAGTGTAAGATTACCTAAAACATATCCTCGTGACTTCTTATGAAGAACTAGAATTTTACTAAAAGCAGAAAATTGGGAATCGCTGTAAGGGATACATTGATATATTCTTTTGAGTGGGATGTGTCCCATCTCTGAAGAAGTTATGTGTAGTGCTTGTCAGGGCTTCCCTCTGGCTCTCATGGCAGCAAAAATGTCAGTTACTAAAAAGGCATCCCATCAGGAGAAGTGGGAAACATTGCAGGATTCATGACACTCAGCTTTGTAGCAGGATGACTACAGGACATTGAGGAATCTAACCTTGCAATATCTACTGGTTACTGCATGATACAGATGACTTTTTTCTCTTTTTTTTTTTAATTTTATTTTATTTTTCCCCGCTGTTCTTTGAAGGCATTTAGAAATAAGCTAGGGCTGGTAATATTTAAATTTTTTTTTTTTGCTTATACAAAATATATTTTTACAGCTTTTTTGTAGAAAGTAATAACATAATCTAAGTGGTTTCAAAATAAACCTACAATGCCTACTCTGAAGGAAAAAGATTTACCTAAGGAAATTCTGTTTGTGGGTCTTTAAAGCATCCTGTGGATATAATTACTATATGACCTATAGCAATTTTCTGTGGGGGTAACAGAGAGTTCGCCTCTTCTGTGTTTGAGGGAAAGTTATCAGACTTTAAAGTGTTTTTTAAATAATTTTTTGGTGGGATTGGTTTGAGTCTAACTCAAAAAAAGGGAGGTTAATAGAAACCTTTTAAAATGTAATTGAGTGCTGTTAAAAAAAAAAAAAGAGAGAGAGAGAATTATATGACAGATCTTTTAGAAGCCATAAAGATGAGACCACAGTCTTCAAAGATTTGTATTCAAGTGTTTTCACCAAAATATTCTGCTGCTGGGTAAAAAAAAAAAATATCTAAAGCTAAAGCTGGGTCACCACAATTGCTTGCTTGTTTTCTACTAAGAAACTCACCACAAATTAAATTGATAGAAACTGATGTACATTTCTTCTCCCAGGAGAAAGTCTGTAGCTAGGTAATGTATTAAATTTAGAGTGTTTAGAGTGTTTTTCGTGACTCAGGTGATACTATAGGTCTTTTCATAGAGTGGAATTGCGGATGAACTGGCTGGCAGTTTCATCCTAACATTTAGAAAGGGAAATCTCAGTGTTTAGAAGTTTTGCTGCTGCCACTAAAAAACCTGAAGTAAGTAATCATCCCTCCTAGGATGATGAATAAGGTTATGATATTTATTTCTGCAGCATCTTTAGAAGGTAAATGTTGGGTTATCACTCAATAGATAGTACTTGTATTGTACCCAGATCAGCTGGTGCAAAAAACAATCAGAACTTTTGTTATTCAGCTTTGTCATTTCTCCTCATACCTGTACGCATGTACACTGTTTCAGTAACTCTGAAAATTACTCTGAAAGACATCATTTGGTACCCTCAAGAGTACAGACAGGAGCTGACCTGAAACTGGCCTCACAATGTAAATAAATTTCAATTATCCCCAAACATCAGCAACTTAAGGACTTGGTTTGTCCCACCAGTAATAGTGGACTGTCCAAAATGCTTATTAAAAAAGTCTAAAAAGAGTCTGATTTTGTTCTTATAATTTTGGGAGGAAACTTACTTTGAAAGTTTTACAACAGAATGTTAATGTTTCTCTTCTGTCTTTGTAATTCTCCTTTCTCCTGCCTTACTCTTCATACCCACATCGTCCCATGCTTCTTTCATCTACTTCCAAATACTATCATCTGACGACAAAAGAAAAAAAAAAAAGCAAAGCAATAAAGGTCACAGCACAGTCACATATCAATGTGATTTTGGGGAAGGATGCTAGATAAATCGTTGCCTTTGCACTTCAGGTTGCACTGTGAGAACCTCTTGACTTCTCCAACATCAGTTGCAGCGGTGGAAGCAGATGCTGATTGCGATGCTTTATGGGCAGCCACAGGGAAGGGACTTCAGCTCTGCCAAGGCCAGTGGTTTTGGCTGTTCAGCCCACGTACATTTATGTGCTCAGCACCAACAGGTCTCACCTTAGCAATGCTGTGAAGGGACCTCTTTCCTACCACCCCTTCCTTTTCCCTCTATGAAGTGAGTCTCACTCTTGGTGCTTTAAGGAAAAAAGCCATCCAAGTCTGACTCTGCAAATAATTGTCTTAGCTGGGATTCAGTGTTAAGAGGCCATTCACACCTTTCCAGAAAATAAATCCACAATGCAGAAAAGGCAAGGTAAACACATTTTAGAGTTTATTCTGCTGCATAAATTCCTACTGAAAAGCATCTTTCCATTGCTAATGTGGTGATAAATTGACATTCATGTGACGTGTTGCATATTGAATAGCTGTGGGTGATTGCTAAAAGCAGTTTTCAACAGTCCCCTGGAAAAAAATGAAGCTGTTTTAGAAATTATTTAGTCTGTTCACTTTCCTTAAGGCATTTACTATGGAAATAGGAGAAATTGTTTAGTTCTTTAGGAGTGAAAATGTGTTGTTGAGACATTATCTTCATTGTCTTAGTCATAATTATATCCTTAAAACAGATATCTGAGCTATATCTAGTCAGATGAAAGCTTTGACTTGTAACATGTAAGATGTGGACATTTTTTAGGGCCTCCAAGTGGTTAACATGGTTCTGTTCTGACCCTAACTATTACCCATTTTAAGAGAGAATGCTTAACCAAAAAGTCCAGATGTGATGCCAACAATTTTATAATTATTTAGGTATAGAACAGATACCTTAAGTCAAAGATTTGTGGGAGCTTCACTGAGCTCTCCCATCCTCTACCAGTTTTTGTATGTGGCAGGCTAATTTTACAGCCCACCTGCCACCCAGCACGTGCACACCCGTGAAAATCCGTTTTGTTTGCAAAGAGGGCAATTGTGCAACGCCTTTGGCACACCTCTGCTTGAGAACTGATTTCTTGTCACCCCAGCGTGACATACGAGCTACATGGCATACTCTTTATGAAAGCTAAAAATAAATGTGGAGTGACATGCTGCGTCAGCAAGCGCGTCTCCAGCTGCCAGTTTGAATCGAGCCCTGTTGACTATAATGCAAGCTTGGCACCTGGCTCACGTGTAAATACCTATATTTAGCTACCTAACTTCAGGTGTCTTAATCCCACCTCTTAAAGGGTGGGAATCAGTTACCTCAACACTTTTGGCTTAGTGCCATTTCAAGGGCCATAGACTCGAACTGCCCTAGGACATTGGAGACGCCTGAGCCATCTGATATCTCAAATTGCATTAGTTGCTTATATTTAGGTATCATTCTCTGTCTCCAGCCCAGAGTCTGAGAAATGAGGAGCACAAATCCTTTCTTGTCCATCTCACCAGTCTCTCAGACAAACTGCAGGCTCTTTGAGTTCATCACCAGTTTAAAAGAAAGCACATGAGTAAAATTTAAGAGGGATCACAGTTACTGAAAAGAATTGTAAAGATGGAGAGAATTAACACACAGTACCAAGAAAAACTTAAGTTTCATTTTTAGGGGTGAGAAAAGACAAGATTCTAATACAGAATAATGCCTTTGGGGGATAAAGAACTTTTACAACTTAAAAGTTTTGACAAGATCACAATGACAAATACACTAGGGAAGAAGTTTATGTTAAAGTCACAGATAAGACTCTCTAACTGCTAGAAGTGACAGAAGGGAAAAAACTGCAACTGCAAGGCTTGATAGTCAGAGTAGTTTTCTGTACTTGGGGAATGTAGAACACTTTCAGAGTAAACAAAGAAAAATGGATTTAAATTCTGGGAAAAAGAATTCTTGGTGAGCTACAGGACTCAAAATTATACATGAAAAAAGTAGTTTAAAAATATCATAGATCCATACAAGATATCTGACTTGTTTAAATTCATGCTAAGGTTAATTTCTAGCTTCCCATCATTTGAGGTTAATCTTCATTTATGTATACAACTCCAGTAATGGTCAACAAAAAAATAAAAGAAGGAAAGAAGAGACTTTTCATAGTTACTAAGATAGAATACAAATGTATGTCTGAAGCCAGGAATGGTACCCAGGCATTCATTATAGGTAAGTTCCTACTTTCAGTGGGACAGTGAAAATTATTTTATAGACTCGTCATCAATGTACTTACCTACCTGGGGGAGAGCCTAGCATACTGCTCTAGTTTTACTTCTGCATACTTAATATTCATAAGACTTGGCAGCCTTGTATCCCTTTTTCTGGTGGGATGCCCTAATTCACCAGGAACAAGGACTTCATCCTCATTTTGTCTCTGAGCTACTGTATATTGACTTCTTCCCGGCAAGTGGAACAAGACCCAGAGGAAATACGAATATTCCCAGCCTGTCCTATGCAGTTGGCTGTGGTGGCCTCAGATGCGAGTTGAATTTCTCTCACAGAAGTCCGGTGCCAGGGGTAATCACACAAGTGCTGAACAAATGAAGGTGATGATAGCAACTAAGGGGTCTGCATCCACTGTCTTTCCTTGCTGCATTTTTTGTGGAGCCCAGTCAGTTGAGCATTCCCCAGGCAAGCCTGCCCACCTGCAGCGCACCTCATGGAGAGGTCTAGCGGGGTGGGTTTAAGAAGATGGCATTAACTGTTCGGCACTTTGGGGCAGAGGGCTTCCAGGAACCTGCGGTCTCTAACCTAGGATAAGACAGCAGCTGAACAGCGGTTTTGAGGCTCTGAATTGTAGACTCATTTGTAAAGCCCTTTGTGATTGCAGTTCCTGGACTCCTTCCTTAGAGGGGAAAAAATAGATTCTGCATGAAACAATAGTTTTGTCTAAATGCAAAGTGCCACATTCACAAGTGGCGTCAGCTGGCCCAGCTCCACTGCATGCAAGAGTGTTGCACTTAACCAGCCAACATGTGCACTCAGAAATATTGGGAGGGGAGAATGTCTCACTTTCTGGTCTTTACAGTAATTTATATGGCCGTAATTTTAGATGTTTCCAGAGAAGACCATGCCTGTTGTAAAGGAGCAAAATCATTCCACGGAAGATGAAATAAAATAGTCAATGAAACCTCAGAAGTGCATTGTGCCAAGATACTGCCCAAAGCTGCAATTAGAGCAAGCAGGGGTTTTTTTTAAACAGGCAAATGTTCAAACAATAATATGCCAACAGGAGGCCATGGCAGCACACAATCAGCCACTAACTTTGTACCTGTAATTTAGAAGACTGGCTGATGTATGAAGCAGAAACAGTTAACTTCCAAGGGAGATATGCAGAGAAAACCAAGCCCTCTCTAACTCTGAGCAGAGCCAGCACAGGCAGCCGTACCAGCGCCTAGGACATGGTGTCTGGGAGCCATCTGTGCCCCAGGCTCCCAGCTGGCGCTGCCTACGGTGCAGCCCCGTGCACAGCCCCAGCCCCGCGGAGCAGCGGCAGCCCCGGACCTGCACGTGCCAGGGAGGGCTCTGGCCTGAGGGACCTCGGGGGACATTGGTTGGGTGCTGTAATCGCCGAACATCGCTGCTGAGGAAGCTGGGAGGGTGCTTGCAGACGGTGAAATTCACAGTGGTAAAGGGTGTCAGGCTGGAAAGTTCTTCTGTAGTGGTTAGACTCATGGTAGGAAGGTTTTTCTCTACTAATAGGTGGTGTGGAGAGGTGGAATAGCTCCTGCTTCTCCTGTTGTTCCATGCTTGTTTTTCTGCAAAAGCCAGAGGAGGATTTTGGTCGCAGTGGAGGCATGCTGTATGGGAGCAGTGTTCGTGCGTAAGCATGGGAGAACCAACCTACAAGTGAGCTCTCCTCTGAAGACACACTCTCAGCCTGAAGAGGAAGAGTTGCTTTACTGAGGGCATGAAAAAGCACCAATAAAAAAATAAATATGAATGTCTTTAGGGTAAGAACTGAAGCATATAGTTTACCCAGAGGACTTGTGGATGCCCCATCACTGGACATGTTTGAGGTCACATCAGATGGGGCTTTGAGCAACCTGATGTACTGGAAGGTGTCCCTGCCCATGGAAGAGGGGGTTGGACTAAATGATGTTTAAAGGTCCCTTCCAACCCAAACCATTCTACGACTCCATATTTCAAGTTGGCATGCTTAGCCCTCCATCAAGAAGAGCTTTATGGAGAGGCAAACTGTGATGCTGAGTGATGGAAATTATATGACTGTCCTTCAGAAGTAGGAGCTGGTTCATACGCTCTGCTAAGATGCTAAGGCAGGGGAGTGGGCTGTTTGGGTCAGAGCTGGAGGAGAAAGCAGGCAAGAAATATATTCTTTTCCCGTTCATACATTGGCAACATATTCTTTCCACAACATCATTTGGTAGCTCAAAATTTAATTTTATTTCCATTTTGCTGTGTTAGACAAGGAACTTTATTGAAATGTCATTTTTAAGGAACAGTAGATTCCTTTCAATGCTTAAACAGCTAAGAGACTAAAACAATTTCTACTAAAAATCAGCCCTTTCTTTATACAGATGTTTCTTCATAGATGTCAGAGTCTGGGGGCTGAAATTACTCATGTTTTGAACTTTCTGAAAGTGATAATTTTAGGAAAGTCTGAGCAATAGTAACTGAAAAAATCAGGAAAGCTAAAATTTTTTACAGTCAGTATAGTACTGTGTTAATTTGGCACATTGTGTTACACAAACAATAGTGTAGCTATTGATCTTGCATAATTTCACCTTGACTTTGTCCTCTGCTGTTTCATATCTTGTCTGTGTCTTCACATGAAGGTGAAACAGGTTTCAACACACTAAGAAATAAAAACTGAAAAAGATTGAACAAAGGCTGACAGCTGAAGGTTGCAGTTTGGAAGGTATGTAGCACTAACCAAATCACACATTAAATGATAAATTTGGATTTAGATGCAAGACAAAACACCTCAAGACTGTTGTCGAGTTCCCAAAATTAACCTTCGGACAATCATTAGATTTTCTCAAGGAAAGGAGCCTACCTGTCCAGAATGACATGCATTAGGAGTGGACACTTCAGCCCAGCAAGACATGCAAAAAGAGTGACCCAGGATAGAAAAGTATATGTGGGCTGTGGCTTCGTGGCTTCATTGCCCATCTCCTCTTGCCATGGGCTGCTCTCACCCTGCAACTCTGCAGCTCGCTCAGCAACAGCTCATTCACCATGCCTTTTGCAGCAGATTTTCTAATTGCTTCTCTTGTCTCAACTTTGTGTACGTGTGTGTGTCAAAAAACAAAAGGAGGACTATGGTAGTAATATCTTTTCATTAACTTTTCCCAGGTTTTTCATGTGTGAGGTGTTTACATGCCATTTTACAGAGCATGGGAAAGTTGTTCCCTGTAATAGTATTAAGGGAAAAGACCACATTAGAAATGTGCCCAAACCCTTGGTTTCATCCAGCAGATGCATTTGCTGGAGATGGCAGGGGAACCAGCTGTGTCAAACACATTCCAAAGTTATATTCACAGGAAAAATAAGTTCACACCTATGTTCTACGTGCTACACATGAAAAACCCCAGCGATCTCACAAAACCCCCAAGTCTGGGGCAAGAAGATAGGGAAGTAGGCTCTTTGCCTCAGAACCGTACAGCAACAAGGAGAACCAACAAACATCCAGGCATGTGCAATTCAGCACAGAAAAAGGACCCTTCATTTAGATGTCAAGTCCAAGAAGCTAAATAGTCACACTGAAATGGAAAATTTTCTATTACCTAGAAAGGAGAGGAATATTTAGAGAAATGGTAAATACAAGTGATTTTTTCCATGCTTAGTGAAGCAGGAGGCTGTAGTAAATTGTTATCCCAATAAAGACAAAACACTCATTCTGGCCCTTAAAAAAAGAGAGATTAAAGGGTTTGATGAGATTTCAGTCATGAGTTGCTATGATGATAAATGCAAAACAAGTTTGTTCACTGATGGCTCTAAGAAAAGCATTGCACAATCCTTTACAATGGTGTGGTCAAAACTTAAAAACCCCAATAGAATAATCATCATAGGAATGAACAAACCCCAAGATTTCAATAAACTCAAATAAAGAATGTGGCTTTGGTCTCACTCCATGGGTGAAAAATGTTTCATGTTTTTATTTATGGGAGGCCACTATTAGCTGACACTGACCATAAACCACGTGTTGACAGTGCCAAAAGGGGCCTGGCAAACCGTTCTGCTGCCGCTAAGAATAGAGCTTGTTTTTTCAGCTACAAATGTATGATTTGCAAATTGAACACCAAGTGGGGAAAGAATTAGTGGTTGCAGACGCACTCAGAGCATTTTGACAGTGCAATGGAGCTAAGTCAAGGGGTATGTTATGTGCTGTGAATCTGATTAAAAATGTGGTCTGGTTTCAGGTGAAAATGAGGACTATTATTCCTGGCACTATTGTTAGGAACAAGACCCTACAAAAAAATAGCCCTGGAGAACCAGTACAGTGTATTCCTAGACCCCATTGTAAGGGAAGGCTTTCAGTACTGTTGAGATTTTATCTGAAAGCACCAAGATAATAATTGCCAAGCTGTTATGGGAAAAAAAAAGCTTCAAAGGATAGGTATAAGGATGATTTACAGAATCAAAAACCTAAGAGTAGGACAAGACTTTAATGTTGACCTAAAAAGAACAATTGCTTTCATTAAGGCTGTTTGGCTTACAAAAAGTACAAAGAATATATATAGCAAGTCATCTGAAAGAACCAATGCTTGTGATATAGAAAGACTTGGTCCATTAAGGAATTATAGGTAGAGGGTTTTTTACATTATATATACTTGTTTATGATGAGGCTTTCTTTATAGTTGTTCTGCCTTCCCTGAGATTACAATACTAGACAGTAACCATGCTTAAACGAATGTCCATATAGATTTATTTTTGTGGAATATAGTATTCCTGGCCTGACTACAGCATGCTTTTCAGTAGGCATGAGTTTGCAGTGAAATTTGAATTTAAAAATATAATTAACTAACTCCAATTACCTCTAGCCTAAGTAGCTGGAATAAGTTAGTGACAAAAATTTAGTACCTACTTAAAAAGATACTGATTGACATGCATCTGTATTTAATACTGCTCAGTTAAAGTAAGAATATCACTAAGGAAGTACAGGATTTTTTTTTTCCCCTGCAGAAAACTGAAACAAGATACCTTCACTGCTGTACACTGATATCAGGCATGGAAATTTTTGGAAACAAGCAAAAAAAACAATATGAAATTTCATATGGCTTGGAATGCAATTCCTTCAAATGGCATTGCAATAGCACTGGGGTAGCAAGAACTAGCTCTATCTTTTGATGGCATGGTTGCTCAGGATGGGTAAATATGATAAAGAAACAGATAAAACACCTCAATTTACCACCAAAAGAATGGCCACAAGTTATCTACTGTGGACAAGGTGGCTGCAGGCAGGCCACAAATACAGCAGGATGAGATAGCTGAACCAAAGCACAGCAAAGCCAGAAAGAGTGAATGTACAGCTGCCTAACAAAACTGGGGTATTGCTGTGGGAGAGCCATAGGTCTAGCAAAGCTGTAAATTGCAGGTAAGTTTTAATGTCGTTGAATGTAAAACACATGGAGAAAAATAACTCTAACTAGACATACTCACTGAAATGCTCTAAATCAGTTATTACATCTCAGGAAATGGATCATAGAAGTGTTGTGGGTCATTCCAGAAAGATGCCTGCTCGGTATGTAAAACAAAACATTACAAATTATTGGAAAAGGGAAAGAGTCAAAGAAAAGAAAAAAAGAAAAAAAATATGATGCTACTGTCTGTCCACATCTTGAGCATTACGTAAGCCCCTGTCCTCCCAGCCCATGGACACATCTCATAGAATAAGGACAGTGGAAGGTGACAGAGGAAGGTGGCAAGGATGAGTAGGAGTATGAAACAACTGCTTTTTAAGTAGATAGATTAGCATTCTTTAGCACAGAAAAAGATTAGGTGAATATATTAAGAGTGTATGAAATCATTAGCACCATGGAGAACATGAAGAGGGAGTGATTATTCACTAGTCACAACACGGGAATAAAGAAATTAATTTAAGCAGCAACTTTAAAGCAAACAGAAGTAGTCAAAAACATAAGTGTTGTGGAAAGATTGCTGCAGGACATTAGGGAATCCAGAAAAATAAATTAGTTCAACTTTACTTCAATAAATGCATGGGTGAAAAGACCATTGACAACCATTAAAGACACAAGAAACAGGTAAAAACACTGCCAGCTGCCAGGTTGCAGGAAGTTGAGGCAGCAAAGGTAGAGCAAGAGAAGTTTGTCTATGAGGATGTTATGAGAGGTAGTGTCAAAAGCCTCACCAGAGGCAAGACAAACAACATCCACTGCTCTCCCTTCATCCACTGAGCCAGTCATCTCATCACAGCAGGCTGCCAGGTTGGTCAGGAATGATTTTGCCTTCATAAATTCACGCTGACTCTTCTCAACCACCATCTTGCCCTGGATGCCTAGATACGATTTCCAGGATTAGTTGCTCCAGGATATTCTCAGGGATCAAGCTGAGGCTGGCAGGCCTCTAGTTTCTGAGATCCTCCTTGCCCTTCTTGAAGATAGGAGTGGCATTTGCTTTCATCCAGTCCCCAGGAACCTCCCCTGATCACCATGACCTTTCAAAGGCAATCTAGAGTGGCCTCACAATACCAGCCAACACCTTCAGCACTCATGGGCGCATCCTGTCAGGTCCCATGGACTTGTGCATGTCCAGTTTGTTTAAATGCCTCCTAATGCGATCATGCCCCACCATAGGTCAGTCTCCATTGCTCCAGAATTTCCCACTCATCTCAGGAGCCTGGGGTACCTGAAGGCTGCTCTTACTACTAAAGACAGAGGGCAAGTGTCATGGAGCACTTCAGCCTTTTCCATGTCCTTTGTCACTAGGCCACCTTCCCCATTCAGCAGTGGGTCCACATTTTCACTTGTCTTCCTTTTGCTGCTGTTGTACCTGCTGAAGCCTTTTTTGTTGCCCTTTACATTCCTGCCCAGACTCAAGTCCATGTGGATTTTGGCTTTCCTAACCCCATCCCTGCTCACTCAAATAGTGCCTCTCTCCATATTCCTCCAGTGTGACCTGTCCCTGCTTCCCCTTATGTACACTTCCTTTTTATGTTTCAGATTTGTCGGGAGCTCCTTGTTCATTCATGCAGACCTCCTGCCACCTTTTCTGGACTATCTACATGTGGAGAAGGACCAGTCTCAAGCTTGAAGGAAGTGGATCCTTTAGAACTGACCAGGTTTCCTGGACTCCTCTTCTCCCTGCGACTGTATCCCATGGGATTCTTCAAAGAATATCCCTGAACAGGCCAAAGCCTTCACTCCTGAAGTCCAGGGTTGTGATCTTGCTCCTTGCCTCGCTCTTTTTTCTCAGGATCCTGAATTTCACCATCTTATGCTGCCAGCTCAGAGGCTTCATGGACACAGCACTCAGTCTCTCCTCTGCTACTAGGACACTCACCACCTTCTGGAGCTTCAGATCTGCAGAGGGGGCTGCAGCCATCCTCCTGGGGCCAGAAGTCACCAGTTTCCAGCCTTCACCATCACAGCAATCTCCATTTCCCAGTGCCACAAGCATGGACTCTGCCTCCCCCTCCATCAATGCAGCTGGGGGTTCAGGCTCTGGTACCTGCAGGGTTTTGGAGAAGCTCCGGTCAAGCTCTTGTTTGCCACCCCTGATGGCACCCATGTGCTGCAGGTGAGGAGCACATCTAAGCTGGGCCCCTGGTGAGAGGCCTCTGGTGTCTCCAGAGCCCCTGGCCGCAGAGCTACATCCACCCTTAGGAGCTCACTCTGGTCCGAGGTCTCCGATGTGCCAGGGGTAGATGGTCCTGGGGAGCTGGGGACCATGCTCTGCCACACGTCACCACCCCTGCAGAGGATGTGGATGCTGTTCTGAGCAGAGATGCTGGCCCCCTCTACGCATTGTCCTCCAAAACCTGCTGTGTCTGGGAGCAGACTAGCCAAATCAGAAAACAGTCACATTTTTAGTTTTGCACTGGACTTGTAAGCAGAGCATCAACTTTTGGCAGTTCTCCTTCCCAGCAGATGTATGAGCTGCACTCCATCCTCCAAAACAGCTGGAAATGTAATTAAGTCAAGATGCTTGTCCCTGTGTAGACCCCCATAGACTAACAGAGAAGACTCAAGACCCTCTTGAGTCCCTTCTCTTTCTAGAGCATCATAATCTCCTTAAGGTTCACAAGTGTTCATCTCTTTATGTGGAAGGTTCTCAAGGGCTCAGGACTCCGTAAAATTCTCTCAGCTCTGTTTAACCACGTTCTCAGGTGTTTTAATTTATACATACAAAATATATGGTTGCCCTAGAACTTTCTTATTCTGTGCTTCAGTTTTCTACTTGTAAAGTAAGCACAATACACCTTCAGGCCACCTGGTATTTGAAATTATGAAATCCTGAAAACAAATCATGTAACATAACAATTGCAGCTTTGTTCAGTCTGAGCTATTCCACATAAACAGGTCAATTTCTAATTTAAAAATGTTTTGCAGGAATATTTTTCTTAGTTTTCTAAATAAGAAATTAAAAATACAAGACTATTCTATGTAATTTCATGTAATGCAAATTCCAATTCCCACACAAGTGCCACAGTCAATACTATTATAAACTTGGAAGGGAATTAATGACAATGAGAAAAACCTCCTTAGGGGGCTAATTTTAAGTGTGTGCTATAAACAAGGAATGAGACCACATGCTGAACAATGCAGAATAAAAATTAAATAAGTTGCTACCCTTTAAGTAAGATGCCATCCATCCTTTTCAGTAAATGAGGATGAAATCTTGAGAAAGAAGTAGTATTTGTTCAGATAATTAGAGACCCTATGATAGCACATGCCATGTGCATGTACATGAGGAAACTAAAATAAAGTTGAGGAGGAAACTTTAGTTAAGTTTCTTAAAGTTAATTAAGGAAAATCTTAAGGGGGTCCTACAAGCAGCCTTCTAGAACCTATGACAAGGTCATCAAGAAGACAGAGACAGGCAGGATGAGAGAGAATAAACCTAAATTGCAACAGGAAAGTTTCAGATTGCATGGAAAGAGAAACTTTTACATTGTGAAGACAGCCCAGCAGCAGAGCAGGTTTCCTGGGGACTGCACATTTTCAGGACTCATTTGAATGAAACCGTGAGCAACCTGGTCTGACCCCCTAGCTGACCCCACTTTGAACAGGAGGTTGGACTAGTGACCTCCTGGGGTCTCTTCCCACCTGGATTATCCTAGGATTCTGCGAATTTGCTTTTTAATTCCGTTAGACTGCTTGACTTTGTAACCTTATTATTCTTTATGCATCGTATTTATGCATTGTCACAGAAGGCTTGCAAAGGCAGCTATTTGTGCTTTCTCCTGTAGCTAAACTGCTTTCAGGGAAAAACCTTCACAAACCAAAGGCCATCTGAAATAAATCGATAACTCTGATTTCTAAGTTCTTGTTTCAGATCCTGCATGGCCATTTGAAATAAATGTTCATACTGATCCCTGCAACTATGGATTGCTCTTTCCACTGAGGTTTCCAAAGATGTCATCTAGTGCTACCAAAATTGATTATTTTATTTCCAGCCTTTGCCTTTAAATCTGAATGTGCAACTAGCTGTGCTAACTGTGGAGGAAATCAAAACCAGGCCAATTATTGCTGCAGCTTTTTGGTTTTATATATGTATGTAAATTTAGGATGGTCCAGTGATCTTAAAACACGAGACTTCTTATCACAGCCCTCCCCGTGGCAGGGTAGCATACTCCAGCTTCACTAACAGTGAAGGGGCTAAAAGTATAAGGGAAAATAAATTACTCCAGAGGCTACTTTTGCTTATGGGAAAAGAAAATCCATCATCTCCCCTTTCCTTTTTTTTATTGTGCGAGAGACTTTGAGGGACAAGGGTGTTTCCCACTGAATATGAGCTTGGAGAGATTTGTAGTGATCATCTGGGGAGACTTTACTCCCTCTCAACACTAGCTGAGTAGATTTTTTTCTGGTGAATAATGAACGGTAAACCTAGAATTTCGATCAGCCTGAACTTAAATAACAAATTCAGTCCAGGTGTATTGAAAGATTTTAAGTGGGTTGGTTTGTTTTCTTAAAGAACCAGACACACAAAACCAGAATAAAAGAAAAAAAAAAAAGAAATAAAATAAAATAAAATAAAATAAAATAGAAAAGAAGAAAAGAAAAGAAAAGAAAAGAAAAGAAAAGAAAAGAAAAGAAAAGAAAAGAAAAGAAAAGAAAAGAA
>JAOBAS010000013.1:5322953-5340370 GCA_025311575.1 Elanoides forficatus | reverse complement strand
AAAAGAAAAGAAAAGAAAAGAAAAGAAAAGAAAAGAAAAGAAAAGAAAAGAAAAGAAAAGAAAAGAAAAAGAAAAGATAAAAGAAAAAAAAGAAAAGGAACGGAAAAGAAAAGAAAAGATAAAAGAAAATAAAAGAAAAGAAAAAAAGGCCACACAAGGGCTCAAGAATGAGAGCTTTTCAGGATTTTTCAGGAATATGCAGGATACTAGAGATGCAAATTAAGTTCCATTATCTGCTTGAGGGAACTGAAACCTGCCCTCTTACCTTCCTGGTGTAAACCAAGCAAACAAGTTGCCCTCACTCACACTCTGTGATATAAAGAATACATATATCCTCTTCCTAATGGAATGTAAGAATATCAACAGGGATGAGAGGCAAAGCTCAACCTAGCGTTGTCCTAGCAGGCTGGAGAGTGGGGTGCTCTGCGAGGACATGGGGCAAGTAGAAGAGGAGACAATTCAGCCGGTCACAGCTCGGATGAGAAATCTGATCCCTGAACCTATGGAGAAAAGGCATGAAATTGCCACATCATATTTTATGGAGGTAATGCTTTATTTCTTTGGCTTTTCTTTTAAATACCTTAATGGTTTTGTTTGTGCCAAATGGGAACATTCTGTGTCAGAACATATTTTTTTTTCCTTCTTGCCAAAATAAGAACTTAGAATTTGGTTGGTGCCAGTGACATTTTTATTTGTCATTTCCTGTTTTATAGCAGAACTAAAAAAAATAAACCAGTAATTCATATAGAGCTCTGCTGCAGGTTTGCAAGGGTTATTCAGTTTAGAGCTGAAGCTAGAGAGCTCCTTCCAACCCTGGAATAAATAGGCACAGCTCCTGTTGGCTTTAACATTTATCCTGGTAACTATCCAGGGCTGTGTTTGAGCCATGGAATACAAAATAAATGTAACTGAAGCGGTGTTAATAAAAGTTTTAGACACCCATTAAATAATGCACCTTTAATGCTCCAGACACAATAATCCCAGTGCTTCTAAAATTAGCAAGGGTACTTTTTGTCCTTGCCTGAGTGGCAGTGTAGTCCTATCTCATATTACTGATAAACCCTGGAAATACAGGGAATGTTCCTTCTGCACGTATCCTTCACAGTTTGGTTCTAAGGATACATGCTGTACCTCGGGCTGTGTCAGGATCTACTGTGCTTCCTTCTCATCTATTCATTCCTTTCAGTCTCTAATGTGCAAGATCCTCTCCTATTGCCATGGGGATAGCCATTCAGTCAGAAACCTGTTTATTTCATTTCAGACACTTAGATGGTAACAGTAGGCTCAGGTTCATTCCAGCTTTTACTCCTGGTGAGGATAAAAACAAATCCTTCATTTTAAAATATGCTTTGATTTCCAAGTCGCCCATTTGATTTTGTTTGCTTCCACCAGCATCTAGCAATGATTCTTGGAAAAAATGATCTTTCTTTTTCAGTACTATAAATCCGAAAAAGAAAGATATATTCTTCCTTTTCCACTTTGATTCTTTTCAGATGTGTACTAGATTTAAAAAGTCTCCTCAGACCTCCATTGCTACTAGACATGATCCCTTGCCAGACTCACTGTGAAATAAGGTTTCTTGTCATATTAAGGTACAGCTGTCATCTTAACCCTCAGTGCTGTAAACAAGCAGTTGCTGGCAGCGGATCATAAACAGAACTATAATCTATGTACCTCAATTTTCCACATGTCTGGCCAAGAAAGGTATCTCTCCGTGACATCATTCCATCTCATCCATTCTCCTGTCTCCTCAGCTTTACTACGCTTTTATCCTCTTTTTGATTTCTTCTGCATCCACTTCCCTTGCGTCCCCTTGAATCCCTTCTCCGTGCCGTTTTGGTTACTGTATGTAACCCAGTGGTGACTCATGGAAATGCCTGTAGACTCCTCGCCTATTTATTCTACCAGCCATATCCTGTTATTTGTCTGTCTCTCAACTATTCTTGTAACTAGACACCTTCTGCTTGACTTTACAAATGTTGCTTTTCTTGCTTGGGATTTTCGTTCTTGAACATGCAGCCCCAGTGTTGCTTCGGTGCTTTTCTCGTCTCTAATTTTCCATGCTCTGCTGACCAAAAACCCCTACCTCTTTTGCAATTTAGCAGAACGCATCCATCCACGTTCTTACTTCTGCAGTGGAAACTGAATTGGTCTCTTCTCTTCCTCCAGGGAGCCCAGCCCTGGCAGAGGCCAAAGGACTGCCCCTTTAACCCTAGTCCCACACTCACAGTATGATGACTTCAGTGCACCCTGCATGTGGGTTTTCTTTATTTGTACATCCTGTCTCTCAAAGAATTTAAAATATTACCCACTTAGGTATGTTTACGACTGGGTGATTTTGTTCCTCCCTCTGTAAAAGAATGAGAGAAGTAAAGGAGAAAAGAATGAAAAGACAGAGGAAAAGAGAAGACAAAGGATCTTTTCTGTGTAGTATTTTTTCTTCTCCCACATTTCCTACTTCTTTTTCTTGACACTTCTTAACTAGAATACCAGTTGTGTGGATCCAGGGGGGGAAAAAAGTACATATTCTGCACTCTGCTGTCTTTGAGAATACTGAGACTGCCATTAGAAATGCCATCCATAGGATAAAAGGCCCTAATGCTATGTTTCAGTAACATCTTTGTTAGCATTTTTGCTACTAATATTTTAAAATTATAAATCATATTCGGATCAAGTATCATTTTTTTCCTGTTCTGTTAGCCTTAGCAGATATTTTCTTCCTATGTTGTCATCTGTGCTTTTCAAATTACCGCAGACTTCTCTTCCTTGTGATGTAATCTTCTTCAGTCTCGAGGTTAACATTCTACTGCACAAAGACTTCTGAATTTAAAATGACAAAGAAAGTTTCTAGCTCCTTCCTATAGCAACTGTGCTTGTCAGCCCTGGAGCAGGGCTCCAAAGGAACAAGGACCCTCATACTTCCTTCTCTCAGCATCCAGCTTCAAAACCTGCGTGCTCTGGTAAGGACTTCAGCATCAGGTAGGTTTTAGAGCACAGCCAGTACTCACAGTTGCTGGAGCCTTCCCTTCCAGCCCTCTTGCAGAGACAATCCCACTAAAATACAGCACCTCTGTAAAAAAGAAATGCTGTTCTCGGGGGTCACTTGGCAGCTTTAGGCTCTGACAGCAAAGGTGCCTGAAAGGAAAACAGTTATTTATGGGTGGAACACACGTCACTAGGGGCAAAGCAGGAATCTCCAAAGACATCTTAGGGTTCAGTATTAGCTATCCAGCTAGCATTGAGTCTCACTGGCAAATAAAGAGTCTAAGATCGTCTCATCTGTAATTTTTGAACTGTCAGTCACAATCACTTTAATGCGCAAGAACTCACATCCTACAAGCCCACTGTTTGTTAAATGCTCTGATCTAAAGACAAAGAAGGCTGTTAGTCTCATGTAAAAATACCCGAGGCTGACAGTTTTCATAATTTTCTTCATGGGGATTATAATAATCTC
The DNA here is from genome assembly GCA_025311575.1 of Elanoides forficatus. NCBI lineage: Eukaryota > Metazoa > Chordata > Aves > Accipitriformes > Accipitridae > Elanoides > Elanoides forficatus. The sequence goes on along the minus strand of JAOBAS010000013.1, from coordinate 5,336,916 downwards.
AAAATATATACTACTGAAAATTCAGATAGTAAGAAGACATGAAAGACACATTCATTTTGACTGGATTCACTGTACATTGGTGAAAGTTTTATTTTTCAGCAGCAAGACTGCAGCATTCTTGTTACAAAATGGATAGGTCAAAAGTATTTCTGATGCAAAAATCAGTGACTTTGAAGTTGGATGTCACTAGGCTTGGCATAAAATTTTGGGGAGTTTCTTAATGTCTTAGAATCCAAAATCTCATTTTCTAAAGTGACTTTTGACCTTTTGGGTAGGACTCACATAGTCTTATTTCTGCCTAAGCTGCTATTTAGGTAAAGTGCTGCACCTGACTGTCAGTCTGTGAATTTTGGAAAGTGGTAAGGATGGATTTGAGTCCACAAAAGCTAAGCAATACCTAGAACTCAGGCCACCTCCTATGAACATTTCTGTGTGTTCAATGATTTGCACTACACTCCTACACTACAGGCAGGCAGCACCACTCTTCTTCTTCTTAAAAGCCATGATCAGTTGGACATTATTATTTATGCTTGTAACTCCTTCCTAGCAGGTGGATATAATGGCCTTTTTCTGAAGTCTCTGTCATAGTCCTTTGAGGAAAAAGCAAAGTGCAGGTATCTGTTGACAGAAACTACACTTGCAGGAAGGGGAGAGTTAACCAGAGTTTGCCAGATCCTTCCACAGAACATTTCTTGACAATTTGCTGTTTAAAGGATTAAGCAGTTGTCACCTCCCCATTTAAAAAAAAAAAAAATCTCCTGTCCTCATCTAAAACATTCTTTTCCTTGCATTGGTCTTTGAAGAAATTATATGCTAGTCCTTGTCTAAAAATGCTGTTCATGAATACTTGTTCTGGCTGTATTCAGCACTTGAGACACCAAAAGAAATCACTGCCAAGCTTCTTATTGCTTCTTGATCAAAAGCTTAAACCAAGTAACAAACATAATGCAGGAAGTACCTCTCAAATGTCCATCATTCACTCCAAAAAAGAAGGAGGGATATGTGATATTTTTATTCTGCTCTTGTTCACTTCACTGGTTGTAGGGTTAGGGTGGAAAGAACAGTCTTTTTTTCCTTTTCTCTTTTTGTCCTAATTGCATATGACAGTCTGTTGATAGAGAAAAAGCACAGAAATGGATCCTGGTCAAATTGTCATCCCTATTGCCCTGAATTGGTGCTGCAGAAAGATACCATTTGCTACAACTATAAGGCTCTGTAAATTCCAGGATGCTAGACTTGGGTTTTTTTAAATGGAAAAATAAATAAATAAATAAATAAATAACCAATAAAGTAGGATAGCAACAGTAAACTTCTGCTTTTCAGAGACACCTTCTGTCCAGTTAATAAATTATGTTCTTTCTAGGAAAACTTTACTTGTTCATTTTAAAGACTGGCAAAACACTCTGGCTGCCTAAAGGCTTAACTCCTTTCCCTAGCCTGCATTCAGCATAGGAAAGCCTTGGACTATTCTGCTACTGAATTTGCACTTCAGACACCAAAATGTGGTATTGATCTCTGCCTGTTTGATAGCAGAATGTGTGCAGGAAGTGGGGGAACAAACAAACAAACAAAAATCATTCAAAAAAAGGGACTTGTAAGCTGAGAAAACCATCCTTAGCTAAGTCCCAACACTAAGCGCATAGCAAAAAAGAAGAATGAATAAATGGTATGCTTTAAATTGCAAAAAGAAACCTGTTCACTTAAAGAGGGGAAACATGAGCACCAGGGTGCATACTGCCTTTTTTTAATGTCTGTGTCTGATTATGGACTCCAGCCCTCAAAGCTGAGTGCTCTGAAAGGGACATAGCCCCCTCCGCTTCGGGGCCAAGCCTGGGGGTGGGCAGGTCCCCCCGCAGCAGCCTGTGCCTCAGTGTCCCTGCCCAGGCAGCCGTTAGCTCTCCGCAAACCTCCGGGGACAAGTAGGGAGTTTGGATTCAAGCACAATTCTGAATCCCAAGCTAACATATAGATCAAGACTGAAGGTACAGGTCAAACTTAAAGCCTGAAGGCATTGATCTAAATTATTGCAGCCTCATGAGAGGCACTACTGAAAACTACTGTTCCAGTAATACGAAATATTGCCACCTACTCCCATTTGTATAAAAACAAATTATTTTTTCATATTGCCACCCTAAAGGATCCTGTAAGCTTTCACTGCAAATGTCTCACATTTACTTAAAGACCAAAAAGCCTGTGCTGTCTTCTGTACACCTAAGTTTAGAATAGTGAGTATAAGGTGAGGAGAGGCCAAACAGGAGCTTTCCACAAACACAGCTTAACCAGTGCAAGCAAAAAAAACCCAACCAAAACCAAAACAACCAAACAAAGCAGCTGTCTAAAAAGAATGTACGATCACACACAAAAGGACAGTTAAATGAATCAGCAGAAATGATCTTTTTTATATCACTTCATCATGGTAACCATCAGATTTAAGATGTATGTCTTTGACATTACATCAGTGGATACTTGCAAACATGCCTGAGAAATCTGGAAAATTACTTGCATAACTAAGAAAAAACCAAGCATGCAAACATAATAAAACTTTATTTCCTTTCAGCAATAATTGAACTGTTTGAAGCCTCAGGCTGGCCTTTTAGTATCACTGATTCAATCGTAACATTTAGACCAGAAACAGCGTGGTGCAAATCCACAGTTGTGATCCTGTTGTGATGTTCATCATCTGCTGTCTGGCAGTGGAAATGCATCGTGCACGTGGTTGTGCCCGTCTCCCACTCTCCGAAAGCTGGCTGTCAGGGTGGACTTTAGAAAAGGGGCAGCATTGACAAGGTGTCTGGAGGGCTTTCTGTTGCTATACTCTTGGAAAGTGTCTCACACTGGAGTAAGGTGAGACATATCTTGAAGGGGACCGTAGTCTGCATTTATACACAGAGATGCAATACTGCCTTTTGTGTCTTTTTGGTATGGGATGATTACCTGCTACCAGGCTGTTCACACAGATAGCGCTGCAGTTCTGTGGAGGTGGAGGATATTGCTTTTCAGTCAGCGTCTGTTGAGAGTTATGCTCAGGAACAGGATTCACTTCTTCCTTACTTTTCATTTTATTTGCATTCTGAACAGAAGTCACAGCTTTCAAAAGCTTGCAATTTACTTTCCACAGTCTTTGTTACAATATTAACCATTTTGCCATGAAACAATCTTTATTTGTGCCAAGAAGCCTAATGCTTTTTTCAGTTGCAGTTAAAACAGACTGCAGGCCTTGAAGAGCAATTATCCGCTTTCTCTATCACTAGATGCACAAGACAGGGTCCACCAGCCCCTTTTCTCTTTTCTTTCTGGCCTTCCTGCCCATCCTGCATTAAGGGCTGGTTGCTCTCATGCTCCATGAACATCCCCGAAATGCTCAGAGGCCAGGTAGCAACATGACTGGTCCAACACTAGTCCAGTATTTGATTTTGCTGACCTATAAAAGATTCATCAGTGCAGAAATCTTTCTAATTGGATACCAGCTTTTGGGGCAATTTAGCCGACAACCTTCAGTGTTGGATATGAAAGGCACAAAGAGATTAAAACCTTTCAAGCGGGTAAGGACACAGATTTTCTGGAGTCAACTCTTTCCTCTTGCAAACTGCACAGTGTTCATAAAGTGAGGACCCTGCCTCCATCTCTTAGCTGGAGGTTTTCACCACCCCCATTCAAAACACTTCATTTCATACATTAGTTACAGGTAAGCAGTATGATAGAGAAGAAATGCTGTTGCTACTTGGTAACACAGAGAACAAAAACCATGATTTTAACCAAGGAAAGAGTGCCAGTGAGGTAGTCCTTTCACTAGCAGGTGTGAAGAAGTGGGAATTTAATCTCAACAGAACTTCTCCTTCCCTAGAGTTACTGTTTTTCATATGACAACAGCCTGAATCATTTGCGTAGGCTCATGAAAGCAAGGTTTTCCTTTCTGCATGTGCTTTAAACGTTGCCAAGTGTTTTACTCTCCTGTGTAGTCTGCTCTAACTGCTTCTCTTCTGGGGTACTGTGACACAGCTTCTCAGCCTGGGAATTTGTGAGTGTCCTGCCTTTCTACTGTGATTCGGGGATCTGGAAAAACCAAAGTGTTGCTGGTATGTAGCCCCAGTAAGCAAGACATTTGGAATCGCAACAACAAAGGGCTGGTGCGCAGAATCACAGAATCACAGAATGGTTGATGTTAGAAGGTATCTCTGAAGATCATCTTGTCCAACCCCCCTGCTCAAGCAGGCTCACCTAGAGCAGGCTGCCCAGGACCATGTCCATATGGCTTTTGAATATCTCCAAGGAGGGAGACTCCACAACTTCTCTGAGCAACCTGTGCCAGTGCTCAGTCACCCTCACAGTAAAAAGTGTTTCCTGATGTTCAGACAGAGACTCCTGTGCTTCAGCTTGTCCCCATTGCCTCTGGTCCTGCCACTGGGCACCACTGAAGAGCGTGGCTCTATCTTCTTTGTGCCCTTCCTTCAGGTATTTATACACATCGATGAGATGCCACCTGAGCCTTCTCTTCTCCAGGCTGAACAGTCACAGCTCTCTCAGCCCTTCCTCATAGGAGAGATCCTCCAGTCCCTTAATTATCCTAGTAGCCCTTCGCTGGCTCATGTTCAGCTTGGTGTCCACCAGCACCCCCAGGTCCTTTTCTGCAAAGCTGCTTTCCAGCCAGTTGATCCCCAACACGTAGCTAAATCCTTGACATGAAATGCTTGAGTCATATAATAATTCTATGCATATATGCACATATAAACATCAGTATGAATACATACTAATATATATCAGTATGATACACACATGTAGCAACTTTTGTACACACACAATTATGAAAATGAAATAATTTTTAAAATTATAAGTAGTGGTAAACAAAAAAGAAGTAAGTGCCATTTCTTTTCCTGTTTGGAGTTAGTATGTAGAACAAAATAAGTTTATGCCAATTCACATTATCCTTCTAAAAAATCCATGTCTAGCACTGGACAAACAGAGTGACAAAAACAGTAACTCGCATTTTAAAAGCAAAAAACTACACACAAACAAAACCATAAAAAACAGCTGATGTATAAAGTCTAGGCAGGACTGGCACATTTTAGTCTATTGAGAAAAGCCATGGAATGTTTTAGAATGCTCATTATGTAAAAAGAAAAAGGAGACTGATCGAGTACATCAGAATAAATTAGATGCTTAGGCAAATAAGTGTATTTGGAAAAGATATTCTAAAATAAAAATATTCAGTTCTTCACTGAAATTCATGCTGAACGCATTGTACTCATTCACTAGCTAAAACAAGAACTAGACACAGAAAATGGAAAGCAATGTGTCTGTAGAATGTAACTCCCTCCCTTTGCTGAAGATCAACTATTTTCTGTCTCACTGGTGCTATTACCAAATAAGTGTCAAGAAGGGATACCAAAGTATTCCTAAAGATAAAACCTAAAGGGAATCTGCATTTTAGAATAGAATGAGAGAGTGGTTGAGGTTTGAAGGGACCTCTGGAGGTCATCTGGTCCAACCCCCGGGGCTCAAGCAGGGCCACCTAGAGCAGGTTGCCCAGGACAATGTCCAGATGGCTTTTGAATATCTCCAAAGAGGGAGACTTCACAATCTGGCTATGCTACTTTATGTTCTCAGACTGTGATTATGAGATGAATATAAAAGGTATTTTCAGTGATAATCTAATGCGATGCACTTTTAAGCGTGTTTTAATATACCTGAGAAAAGGAAATTAGTAAGTAAAAAGTAGACCATACAACAAACTAAGATATTATAGTCACTAGCAGAACTAGTGCTGGAGCTGTCAGAGAGTATTTCTAATAAGAAATTATTCCACACTTATATGGAGCAGTAGCACAACTAAATAGTACACTTTGGCAGAATGAGTCACGATAGGTGATAGTCTATGAAAGCCCATTTTAACTGTAAGTATATGTCTGGCCCCATTTCTTGCAGTCACTGTATGATGATGGCAGACTTTTTACGTACTTGTAGTCACCACTACTGCATAGTAAAGCTGAGTCTGATGAGTCTCAAGCACAATGTGTGCAGTGGTGTACGATTGGATCTGCTCATAGCTTATAGCAAGGATTAAATCCCCTAAATATTTGGATAGGTGATTTAGAGATAATCCTGGCGGGCTGAGCAACAAGTCCCTATTGCATTGCACAGTGGGTCCACCCTCAACCAGGACAGGGACTTTGCTGGATCTTGGCACTGCCCAGAGCTCCCGCGTTTGCCCCCAGCACAAAGATATAAGAAGAGAGGGGACCAGTGCATGTGTAAGCCTAGCTCTGCTATGGGGGATGCATATGTGGACTAGGGATCACAAAATCCTGCTGGATCTGACAGTTTGGATGGGTTTTGAGACCTCTACTGCAGGACAAGGTATTCTTTACTTCAAAAGGTTTACACTGTTCCCCACCCTTCACGAATGCGCTGGGTTATTCCGGTAACCCTCTACATCCTGATTTCCAACCCTGTTCCTCTCTTGTCCCTTATATGGCTACACTGGGCCTGAGGCCAGTACTGATTTTGTTTCTGGTTTTGAAGATCAGAAACAGTGCTTGGTGGAAGAGTTGGGACTTCTTCCGGCAATTCATTGCCTGCCACTTACTCTCCAAATAAAAGTTAGAGAGAGCAGGGTCCCTAAGCTGTTTCAGGCCACGGGTCAAATTGCTTTAGGCTTCTCACATTTTTCAGAAGCTCTGACAGAATCTTATCAGAAGTTCTCTGGGCACAGAATTGTTGTGATTATAGATGGCTTTAATGTGACAAAATTGAGAAAACATTTTAACATGCAGTTGTTACGTGCCACCAACATATGCGCTTAATGTTTCTCTAGTACATATTACCTTCTTCTCCTTAGCTCTAGCTGGCATCTGTGGTAAATTTGCTTTTCTTAAGTAACATTCCATTAAAGGAAATTCTTGGAAGCTGTGTGCACCTGAATCATCCTGGTGCAATTCTATATTTGATTGTCTTCCATGAAACCAGAAGTGAGTTTGGCTCCATCTGCTTAGGCTAGTCATCATTACTGTATTTCACCTCTTCTCTGCAAATATTTTTATTGTGTTCCTGCTAGCATGAGAAATGATTCTGTAGAATTCATTAAGTTATTGTACTTGGCTGTGCAAAGAGCAATGGAGGAATGCAAGAAGAAGATGAGTTTGAAAGAGATGACTTTTCACCAGAAAAAGCAGGTCCCACCTAACAATCACAACTACACTTAAACAGCTCAATACATTTATAAATTTGTTTCTTAGTAATTCTGGCACAACACATGCTTCTTTTCTCCAAAGTCAACAGCAGCATTTATCTATGTCTTAAAAAATCCTTATTATGCTCACAAAGGAACAATTATTAAAGGATCTAAGAAAATATTGATTAATCCCAGCAGGAAAAATGTTTCTCCGGGGTTGATTTAGGGAGAAGAGCAAAGCTGTGGGTTTAGGACTCCCAGTTCTCTGAGTTGATAGGACCTGATGTGCTGCAGCTCCTAACGATGGGTTGTGATAGGCAACAGCCTGCCAGTTTACAGAGGGAAAGATTAGTCAACTGCAGGAGCCTGTCCCAGGGTTTCCCAGGTAGGACAGGAAACACTGAACCAAGTCAAAAAGAGAACATGGCAGATGTAGGAAACAGAGAGAAACAACAGGCCGCTACCAGGCTGCCTCTCCTTGGGGAATCTCTAGCATCTAGCCAGATAATCCTGCAAAAAGCAAAGAAAAAACTGCTCTATTCTACCTGGTGTTTCTCGCTTAACTGCTATTTTTTTTAAACTAAGATGCTGTTGCAGAAGCAGTGAAGCTGATTCTGCCCAAAATAGTACATTAATTCTTTCTTTATCTTTGATAGCCTCTTGCTCTGTCTAAGGTAAGTAAGACAAATGTTCATTTTAGAATCTGCATTTCTCATTTTTATCAGGTTTCTCATTAAGCGTTCACCTTGGTTTGAAGCTCAGTAACTCATCATCAGTGGTCTCTTTTCAGTCCCAGAATACAGAAAATGGCATCCTTGCCCTTCTGCCTTCCCGCCGCTAAGCAACAAAACAGCTGCAGCCGTGTTAGCTACAGGCACAGCGTGATGCTCTCTGCCACAAGCTACCTTTTCACTCCAGATCTTTCAAAGCTTTGTAGTGTTTTCTCAAGGTATTGACATGCTTGGTATCAGGAACCATCTCTTTGTTCTCTTTCTGTACAGCATCTGGCTCATGGGCCTCCCATGCAGGTTTTACAGTGATGCTGTAATAACAACTGTAGCTAAGACTAAATGCCACCCAGTCACTCGGTTTGCTGTAACGAAGTCTAGAGACGTTGTATAATTTCTGTCTTGGAAACTGTCAAGAAAAGAAGTTGCTTAGCAGGAATAATTAGGAAATACGTCAATCTTTCTTAAATAAATAGTCAAGGCTAACTTTCAGGTTCCTTACTTGCCCAAAGTTACCTGAAAGACACAGCAGGAACATTTCTTTCTTTTCTTAGAACTGCTGTCAGCCATTATCACTGGGGTGTCCTGACTGATATCTTCCATCAGCAGTCTCACCATAATCACCTTCAACCTACAGTAGCTTCTCTCTTCTGTAGTCCTAAGACCTTTTAGCACTTTCAAAATATTAAGGACCACAGAAACTGAGAACAACAAGAGCCTGTACATGATTTCCAGTCTCTTAAAAAAGAAAATTAGAATTAATTTTCTTTCTGAATGCTATAAAAAGACACATCAAAACTAGCAACAAAATAATATAAATATTTCCTACAGAAATATGTTCAAAATTCAAAGTTTAATGTTAACATCCAAATTAAATTATTGGAAAATTTGGGATAGTGGAATGTGATGGGACCCAGCCAGCACTTTCAAATGGCCAGCACTTTTCACTATAGTAACTTCCCAGAAAGACCAGAAAGACAGGTTTTATTAGGCTGTAAATACTTCACACATAGAGAAGCACTCAAAGTGACTGGGTGAGATGGAACAGAAGTAAAAGGGTTTATAAACAAATCTCTCTTCCACTCATTGTACCCTTGCTTTCTGGAGTGCATTCGGCCAAATCTAAGGCTTTCTGCTTGGGATCATACCATGCCTGTTCCTCTCGGCTCCCCAGGATACCTTCCCTCCCACCTCCGTCGATGCTGGCTGCGTGCTGGCTGCCCACTCCCCCTCGGCCCCAGAGCAGAGGGTGCCCAGCTCGACGTGGTGCCTCTCCAGCTCCTCTACTGGCTTCTTCATGGCCATGACCGGGGCTGTGGGCTGTGGGCAAGAGCTGGTCCCACTCCCCTGGCAGGTCCCAGCAACCTTCACCTTCTCCTCTGCGGGCAGCCAGTGTGCTGATGGAGAGCAAACCAACCCAATATGCCACCAGGACCCATCCAGAGGCATTAATGTATACAAAACACCAATGTACTTTGCACATCTCCCAGCCTCCTGGTCTGATGCCAGCTAAGATCCGAAATTACTCGTACTGCATGCTCGGTCATTTAAGATACTATTTCCAAATTATTTTTGGCAGAGGCGTGTGGAAGGTGAAGGAGCAATGTTTGAAAGAAGAAATAATCCTTCCCTTGAAGGGGTTAGTTTTGGCTATGAGGATTTATTACTGTAAAGCATACCTCTGTCATACCCTCTCCAAAAAAACCCACCTCAATTATTCCAGATAATTTTAGGGAAAAATATGTGGAAAAGTCTCCAGCAGTACCCAGCGAACAGAAAGCTTGGTTGTGTTTGCACTTTTGCTCCGTACTTCCATGATCTCGGCAGCTGGGTGTGAAACTCGGTGCCCGAGAGCACAGCGTGGCTCTGCGAGACGCCAGCAGGACACCGGGCGAAGCAGGAGGACCTGCCTGTCTGCAGGGGTAACACAGGCAATGTTGTCGGGTCTCTAGCAAACCAGCTCAGCAAAATTCAATATAAAGTTCAGTTTAGAAGTGTTCTCCAGCACACATAACCAGTTCCCCTTTTACCCAGCAGCTATGTACATCGCCTGCAATATTTGGTAGAGCCCATAGACTGAGCTTCCCAGCAGGGTAAAGGATGGGGGTTTGCTTGCTCTCAGGTTGCAAGGACACCTACTATTTCCCAGCTATAACCTCTCAGATAAAAGGGGATTACTACTTCCACATTTCAAAAAGACAAGAGATTTTTTTTGCTTTTTGCCAGAGATGAGGTCTGGTCAAGGAGTGGTGAGCACTCCTACAGTGCCAGACCCTCTGGGAGATGAAGTTACAGACTGATCTTGGTCTTGCACCCAGCTAGCGTTTGGGTGGGAACTACCTGCCCAGGCATCACCTGAGCTGGGCATACCCACACCTGCAAGTCTGGGCGCCAGGGAAAGTCTCGGGGCATAAATGGAAAAAATCATGGAGGTTAGCTACTGCCCAGAAATAGCTGCTGCTGCACAAGTATTTTTTGCACTACAAGTTTGAATTTGTGGGCCTAAGGGCTACTTAAATCTTGTTTCAAGCTCCTAGGAGAAAAAGAAAAGGAAAAAGGCATCATTTAGATTTCCAGTGACCTCAATGGGCAGGGCAGCAAGCCCAAAAGGACCGGTTCAGTAAGAAACTTGGCTCCTGCTTAACCTTCCCGGGAAAATAGTCCTCTGAAATAGAAACTACTCAACTGTGCAAAATTGGGCATGTGCTTATTTATCTCGCTGAACCAGTGAGATTAGAGCAATAGATTAGCTAGAAGGGAAGGAAGAGATTCTTTATACCATATCTTGGTATTACAAAATGAAAGGAAACAATTTCTGCATCCCAAATTTGATCTGCACATTTCATTTAGTATTTCTCTTGAGGATATTTTTATATTAAACTGTTCACATAAATCTTTTTGCCCTGGATTTTTCAAATATTGTTCACATTTGGGATTATACCTTTTCACTGCTTATTTGATAACCAGTACTTTATAAAATTCTGCTGCACTTATTACCTAGGTTTTTTTATAGACAGTACACAGTAAGCTTGGCATGTAGCTAAATAAAGTTAATTGTTAATCTGGATGTCTGGTACTGATCAAGTATCTTTTCCCTTAGAAATAAAAGTGTGACAGAAGGAACATATTCTGATTTCATTGTAGACATTAACGAGAGAACAAGACTAACTGCAGTTTTAAGCAAGTGTACCTCAAAATTTTTTTCTTTGTTAATTAGAAATAAAATATTTATCTTTCAAGAAAGGCCTATAACATTCATTAAGTTGGGTGGTTTGGAGCTGCAGAACTTTCTAAGTCATCATTTTTAAGATAAAAGATTTTCCATTCCCACTGGCAAAATTACCTGATGGTGAACCACAAATATCTTGTTTGGACTAATATTTTTTTGAGATCCTAAATCTGACTTCCAAGCTTTGTCTCTTGTAAATTCTTCCATTCCTACTTTACCGTATTTTGTATTCAATAGTTCAAAAGGGAATTTTGCAACAGTGATCCACTTTTGCTCTGCAAATTCATACCTCCAAAAAAGGAAAACTAGTGTGAGCTGGTTAGCTTTTTGTCCTGTCTCTTCATTACCTGTCTTTTGATTTCTGATTTCTTTTCCTCACATATTCAGTTATGGAAAATTTGCTTGCGGATTTCCTTTCTGTAAGTTTCTTTTATGAGTAAAGAACAGATTTCTCTCCTTGGGACTACACAGTATGTCTTTGTTCTGTTTGTTACTTTATGATGACTTTAACAATGCATGCTGATAACTGCATTTCAGAGATTTACTCCAAGAGAAATAGACTGGTATTTGAATAATACCAGTGAAAGCCAGAATAAAAAAACCTAAAGTTGAGCTCTTAAACCTGTGCTTAGGTACCCAAATATAAGTTTTGGCATGATTTTCACAGGGCTGAGATGCCCTGACTGAAAAATCTTTACTTAATGCTTTTGGGAAAGAAAGGGACAGAGCAGCTCACACTGCTGAAAGCATCTACTACACTGTCATTATCTTGTATATCCATATTTGCCTTGACATCTGGCAGAAAAACTAATAACTGCTGTTAAGGAAATCAATTCCTTGAAAAAAAATGAAAGATATGGAAAATCCTGAACTTCACCTGAACACTTCAACTTACTCACCCAAAAACCTGGGAGACAAAAATACCAAATTTTAACATAATGTTTAGAAAAAAATAGGATGAAGGACACTTAGTTAACCTTCTGGGTCATGAGACTGTGCCATATTTAAAATCTTTCAGTGTTAATGGTCTGAAACATAAGGTCATAAAGTGCACTTACGGTGGAGAGAGGGAAAGAGGAGTATAAAGTCTCTTTCATATTTGTTCTTGAATAAGTTTGTTCTCTCTGCTGACTTTCCTGATGCATGGAGAAAACCTGAAAGAGAAGCAAGTAGCTGAAAATGTCTTACTGATCAGAGGCCGACTGTAGCACCAAGCTTTGTATCACCAAAATTCAGAAGTCTGTACCTTTACAGGCTTTAGAGACCTTTAAAAAGTATAAGCCATTCCTCTGATACTGGACAAACCTACAAAACTGTTTTGGTGCTGTCAGCACCCGCATACTTAATAAAGCTCTCATTTGTTTGCTTTTCCTCCTCACAGAATGAGTTTGAGAACTGGAAACATGGTTCATTGCCTTTGTCCCAGACAGACACACATGGGAAATGTACACTTCAAGCTCCCAAGGATCCAAATATAGATGACTTGGTTCCCCAAAAACAACATATCCGTGCATGTTCTTTACCTCTTTGCTTTATTATAAGCGCATCATCAGTTGAAAACTGCTATATGTCAAAGACTTTGGAAGTAAATTAACATAAGACCTTTCAATCAGAAGCCTGAGATATGAGTGCGAACTGTATCTCATATTCCCTCCTTCCAGACAGCTTTTCAAGAACAAACTGAATTTGGATTACATTGAAATCTTTTTGGCACCATTGTTTTTTGCACAGATTAAAGATTTGTTAGAATGCATTCTTTCCATCCTTACGTGATTATGTGTATATTGGCCAACATTTTTAAACATGGAGTCCTCAGGCTGAACATTTTAAAATATCTTTAAGTACTAAATACATGCTCTGACTTTCAGATATGCTCAGCAACTGACCTCAGAAATCCCATAAAATCCCAGTGTCTTTTTCCCCGTAAGTACCAGTAATTAGCCGTAAGAGAGCAGAATTCAGAACAGGCATATTTTCTTTTGAAATTTCCAACTTGGCAGTAGATGGTTACGTTGTGTATCATCCTGTTACTGTTAAACAGCTCTTCCAGACCTGACTGTATTGAAATGGGTAAGATAAATTTTGCTGAACAGAGCTGTACAAAATCAATCTGCTATAGAGAAGAATATACAGCCAAAGCACAATTGTATTGGTTTAGGGAATTGAGTGATGTGGCTCAGGTTCAGCAATACTTTGGAAAACATAGAGCAAGAAAGAGACAGTTACAGTGAATTTCATGATTCTTCGAAAGAATATATGGTACAATGGTGACCTTTAAAACTGGTGAAAATCTGACAGCCCATTTAACTTTCTTGTGCTCTTTGCAGACAGCACAAAGAGAAAGCAAAAGTCCTAAGTATTCTGATCTTTAACTGGTTTTAAAAATATACATGGTAATATGTATGCTCATTTTTAAATGGTGGAGGAACTTTAATCTGTGAGGGAAGTAGGGTTTGGAGTTCAACAAGCTTACATCTTCTCATCGTTAACACTTACCGTTCCAAGCAGCTCACAGCCAAAGAACCTCCATTTTACTTACTTGGCAAACAACCAAACAAAAAAGAAATCCATATCATTTGTTTTCACTAACTCTCACATTGTATCTTAGCTCAACATCTGTTTTTTCAGTCACGAGCTCCTAAGAGCACAGACCTCTAACACAGCATCAAAGAAATTATGTTGAAAATCTAACAAATCTAAGCCAGCTGAACCTATTGGAAAGATTCTTATTATTGCAAAAACCTTTGGTCCCATTACTCAATCTTCTTTTTGGAAGCTCTAACTGTTTTTTATAGCCATTACATACACAAAAGTAACATTTCTTCCTAAGCACATATT
>JAOBAS010000013.1:5302737-5322853 GCA_025311575.1 Elanoides forficatus | reverse complement strand
AAAAGTAACCTTTATTCCCCCCCCCCCCCCTTACATTCAGACGTATACACTAAGTAATTAGCAGAAGTTTGGAAGCTGACTCAAAGACAGTTCTGGTTTCTCTGCACACCCCCACTGCACTCCTTGTCCCTCTGTCCTTTGTTCCAGCTTCATCCTCTTATACCTCTAGTTTCTCCCACATATGCTCCCTGCCTGCTAGCACTCCCATATTTCTTCTCATATTCCCTCAAACGTTTTCTATCATCTACTTTGCAAGTCACATAATTTCTAAAGGGGCAAGGTGCAGCATGAACAGTGACTGGCTTGAATGTATATGCTTTTGCCAGCCAGGAAGCCAAACACAGAGGATAAGTGTTGGGTTCACTCAGCAACCTTTACCTTAAATGGGACAGCAATGGGCACCATGCTTCACTAACCACCAAACGGTTTCTATGAGATCTGTAGGAATTTAGTATCTTGCAGACATCTAGCTTTCTGTGAGAGCTTACCGGACAGTGAATTAAGAAGGTCATCTGTATTCCAGAACTCCTTTGGCATCAGTGTCTCCTCCCTGTGGGATGCAGTCTACTGTATACAGGAGAGAAGACACCCTACTGACCCTCCTGAGGTTTGTTGTTCTACACTGTGCTTTGCTTCTCCACTTTGCTGTCCCACCCTGTACTCTCCTCTGCTGTACTCTAGTGCAGTGATGGGATTCTTTCTCAAGTTCACTCTGTGGTATGACTCATAAATATTACCTCTCTCTCTTTCTCTTTCTATACCATGGGAGAAAGTGGGATGTGGTTTAAAACCAAAAGAATATAAACCACATGCAACTAAAAATAGTGGACTACTTGGCCGGTGGGGAGGGGGAGCAAAATTGAGTCTGGAGACAGGTACTTAGCACCTGGAGTAGAGTAAAGTTTACGGTAGATTTAGGTCCCCCAGGGAGATCCATCATTCTTGAGATGGTGTTAAAAGTATTTCATAATTGAATAAGATAATCAAGCCAAATGCCACCACAGAAAAATATTATCTGGAACTTCAAACTCACTCCTGCACAAGTACCTCTGCGTAAAGTGAAAAGATGCTACTCATATGCATGCATTTGCTGGCAAACAAGGTGTTAGAAGGATCAAAAACCTTATCATGGAGAATTAATGCACAATAGAGCAGAAGTCTATTGCAATCCACACCCTTGCGAGAATCTAAAATATTCAGCTTAAATTTCCCCATTAAGACTTTGTCAACTGGAATAACGGTCTTTTAAGATAAAGAGTGTTTGAATTGACATCTTTAATGGATGCTGGAGAAATGTGCAAGATTGTTCAGAAAAGCACATTAATGCCTGCAGAGACACAGAGACAGTTTTGAAGGACTTTTAAAACATAACACAACATGAAACAGCTAAAGCAAGAATGGGAGATGTTTTAATTAAATCTAACCTAAGAGAAATCTTTGTATTTCCCTTGTTTGCTCATCTTCTTCTCCAACTGTTAAGGGTGAAAAACATCCTATTAGACTCCACAGGCCTGGAGAGCATGGTGCTGACTCTGGCTTCGGTGAACTGGCCTTCTCCATCTTCTCCAGTGTTGTGCTGGAGCTAGCAGTTTCTAACTATTTTTAATTAATTCTTGTTAGTTCTGTTTTTAAGTTGCATAGAAAAGTTCTAGAAATCTTTTTTTAATAAAAGTCACGAGTTTCCTCTGGAGACCAACAGTGTAATATTCCAGGAGAAGATATTTTTCATGGAACAGCAGAGTTTCAGAGGCCGCGAGAGGCAGAGCTGCAGGCTCTGCTAAGCGTGGGGGGACATGCTATGTGGCTCAAAGGCAGGAGGGAAGGAAGGCCAAAACGACGGTTTCACGGGGCCCTGCCTGGTGGAAACAGGATTTTGCAGCCGTTGCAGATGCGCTTGTAGGTGAGGACAACGGAGGTGCCCCCATCTCGCCGTCTCCTCACCCGGCACAGCCCAGGACGTGGCCCAGCGGGCCCGACGTCGCAGCACCAGGGGCTCCTCAAGAAGGGCCCTACGGGGGGCAGGGGGCCAGACCCCAAGTCCCCGGGCCGGTGAGCACCAGTGGGTGCTTCTATAAGCACGGTCACCTCACGCACCCGCTTCTGTCCGGGTGTTTTGAGACGGAGGAGCGAGGACGCCATAGATGGGCTTCCCCGAGGAGGTTAGGGGCTGTCGCGTTTCCATAGCGACCGCAGGCCGCCCCCACGGCCTTCCCCGGTGCCGCAGCGTCAACGCTTTTATTGAAGTTCATCACAGACGCTGCGAAGACATAAACCCGCAACACTTCCGTCACACATGCTGCCTTGGGGAGCACTGGAGGAGAAAACGTCCCGCTGAAAAAAGGATGTTGACGAGATCTAATTGCTCCAAAACCAAATAAAGCTTGATCGGCACACTCACCACCATGTGCAGGAGCCAGCAAGTGTCACAGCTCTTACTGGAAAACGTTAATGAAATGAGGAGATGGGAACGAAAGCAAGGACTAGGGTTAACGGGATGATATTTCAGATGCCTCTAAAGCCAGGTTTCGGGACCTGCTGCTGCAGCTGAAGCGACGCGTGGACCCAGCATCAACGTTTTGGGTCAGGGAAGCAGAAAGGAGTTGTGTCTCTCCCAGCTGCCCCATTCCTTGTGTGCCCTCGGGCAAATCCAGGCGCTTCAGCTGTGCAATGAGGATAGCAACGGAGCAGCACAGGGCACAGGCAACAACATTTGTGGTAAGTTCAGAAAATGGCAGCCATACAGACCAGCTCATACAGTGACCCCATTTATCCTACCACCAGTGCTGATGTCTCAGGGAACTCTATTATTTTAGGTAGCACTGTAATATTAATACAAAACTGGTCAATAACAATCTTTGACATACAGCATATTTTACATTTATGTATAGTCTACTTCCTTGGTTCTTTTTAAACAGCCCACCTATTAACATGAATAAAACCGGTGCTTTTCTTCAAGAAGATGTTTTACGCTTGCTCACACTCATCTCAAGTGTCCTTCCCATATGCTTGATCTCCTGCCCATCTGCTGGCTAAGTGGCATGGGTATGGGATATTTTCCAGCCAATGCTTAACAACATATGTGGGAAAATAAGTTAACTACTATGACATTTAACTAGTAAAATAGTTGCCTTATTTTGCCCTGAAAAGACAAAGACTAGAAATCACATGCCACATGCCTGCAGGGCTAGGCGTGATGTGCTCCTGCCTCAGCCATCTCTCCCTTTCCCAACACGGGAGCTCTGCATGGGCCACTGGGAAGTAGCTACACACTCTCACATACAGCAAGCTGGGACAGTGCTCTCCAGCTGCTGGAGGGATGCTTCTGGAAGCACGACTACCACGTCAGTTTTTAAACTTAAGAAGAAAAGGGTTTTCTGTATCTCTTCTCTCCTCCTTCTTTTCACAGCTGTCTCAATCTCCCATTTCTGGTCACTACCACCCCTCCTCAGCTATGACCACCATTTTCCTCTTCATCTGTGTATTTCCCTCCCTTTGGTTTGTACCCATATTTCATATTAATTTCATATTAATTTTGTATCCAACATATTTGCTTCTTTGCCCTTGGTGTTTGTCTTATTCTTGCACTGACCTTCTCATAAACTCATCCAATCATTCACTTCTGTGCAGTTAAATTATCAGACCGTGTCCTGGCCACTAACACTCATTTTTCACATTTTCAGACAAGAACTACTGTGCTTTCTTCCATGTTGATCTCTTTCCCTCATGCTGGGGAAATGTTCCCTAAATTCCCCAAATGCCTACAAAAATTTGATGATGGTTAGATTCCTAATGTTGCTAACTAATATCTGCTTCTTTTATTCATGCATTTCCCATCCATCTTTCTCTGGTTTATGCTTGAGCTGCACTTTTTGAGAGGTAGGCAGGCCCTTTTCACTCTGTGTTTGACCACTGTCTGTCACGACTATGTCCTGATAATGATACCAAGAGCTCCACAAACACAAATAGTAAATTAGTTTTCTGTTAAAATAAAATCCATGGAACTTCAGCTTTAGCAGGGATCGAAGGCCTGATATTTAATTCTAATGTGTCTCTTGGGACACTCTAGTTTATACAGTGCATAGTGAGACTGCAAGGCCTTGAAATAGGCCTACTACCTTTGCTGCATGGAGGAACCATTAGGTGGTCTTGGAGCTAGTGTAGGAAAAACTGCTAGCCAGGACCATTAGTACTTCATAGAAACACAGAGCAGCTGAGATCGGTCAGGACCTCTGGAGATTGTCTAGTCTACCCACTATGCTCAGAGCAGGGTCAGCTACAGCAGGTCGCTCAGGGTCTTGTCCAGTCAGAGTTTGAACATCTCCAAGGATGGAGACACCACAACTTCCCTGGGCAACCTGCTCCAGTGTTTGGTCACCCTCACAATAAGAACTGCTCCCAAATAAACTATCATAGAGCTCTAGGCTGACAACTGCTCAGGCAGCATCTTGATAGTGTGCAGAAGAGCAAAGAGAGAACACGGACAAGCAAACGCACCTCTGAGCTCCTGAACCCAACTTCATTTTTAGCTCATAACCAGCTCCACTGGAGGAGACTCCTCACACTTTCTCCAGAGAGGCTGAAATCTCAAAACCTTTTAATGCTACTGAGCTGGTACAGTGCAACTGCCCCAACAGTCCCACATACGCACCAATTTCCCCCTCGTAAGCTCCAGCAGCACCACTGATGTGTATGGACTATCTGCTGCTTATGATGACCCTAAAACAGAGCATTGCCACAGATAACAAAGCAGGACATTGCTGATGCCAGACATATCAGCTCAACAGCCATGTGAGGCTTCAGCAAACGGATCAAGACCGATTCATAATCTAAGTAAGAAAACCTGTTCACAAAGGAGTAGGGCATGTAATGCACGCCCCCTTAGCTATTGAAGAGAGCTGATTTTCTTTACATTGTTCAGTGACAATTCTCCTCATTGAGGAATATATTTCTGTGACAAATTTCAAAAAACATTTGTCAAAATTTTGGTATTAAAAAATCCTTTATCAGAAAAAGAAGAAAAACAGAACAACAGAGATCTTTTCTCTCCTCTTCTTGACACCTGCCTACACATATACATTCCACAGCTAAAACATTTTGGGGTTTGAGGTTTTCCTTTTAGACAGTGATTAATTACAGAATATTTTGGCCCAACACTGGTGAGCAATTCTGAACTTTTTTTTTTGACTGAGAGCTTTTTCCATTATGTGTGAAGTTAGAGTTTTAAACTCCAAAAGTTCAAACAGCATAAGATCCCATAAATTACAGCCTAGGACATGTACCCTTCTGTTTAAAAATCCCTTTTAAAAAATACTGATCTTAAATTTTTGTGGTTTTCATTATTTAACTGCTACACCGAGTTATTGTCAATGTATAAAATTAGACTTTAATAAGATGCATTTGGCACTACTTATCTGAGCACTGCTAACAGGGCACATTTTAAAGACAACTGATCATAGTTTTCAAAGAGTGTTTACTCTTTCCTTTCGAAAAAAAATAAAATAAATTCATTGACTACACAGTCATCCTCTTTTTGTTTTGTGTTCCTGTTGGGATTTCATATTGAATAGAAGCCAGGCGGTATGAATTGCGTTAGCTGGTGTCAGTGTGATCATTTCACTGAAGCCTAGATATTCTTATCTCATAGAAAGAAATATAATGAAATGAAGCATGTGTAAACTTTTTCTAGCAGTAGATGAGCTCTCTGTGGATATACTTTTATGGTTCAATTCACACAGAGGAGTGTTTATGTGATAAAGGAGAAGGTTTCTTGCTAGCCTGGGCAATCATGTTAAGTTGTTTTCCTGAGATCTCTAAAGTTTCATAAAGAAAACAGATTGTGGATTTTAGATTCTAAATCATGTCTATCAGCCGCAGGCTTGCACTTTCGCCACTAACTACTCTGCTGACTCATTGGCTGACTCATTCAATGAGTTTCATGTTTTTCAATATTAATTTAGCTTAGGGAGAAGCATGCCATCAAGAATTTGCCATCTTAACACACACTCTCTCTCTCAACTTTGATTTGTAGCTAATAACAAAAAACAGAGTTGAGCCAGAATGGGGAAATCCAGCATTTGCTGCCCAGCAAACTTTGATCCTGTCAATGAAAGTCAGGCGCTAGGGTAGGCACATGGCCAGTCCCAGGAGTACTAAATGTGAAATACAATGGCTTTGGGTGTCGTAGCTTAGTCTCAGTTCAAGTTGCCACTAGTTACAGAGTTCTACCATGAAGTGAGACATAAAAACAGTGTTGAAACTCTTCCAGTGGCTACACTTTAGACACTTTAAATATTTAATATAAAGTGATGTTTTGAATATTTATGAATAGAATTATAAGTTGATGCTTTCCTGGACAGAACTTGGTTTTCCTTTTTTTTTTTTTTTAATGCTAATATATAAATGAATAAAATCTGGGATTATACCAAAGACGACAGCTCAATGCTTTGCTGTTTATGTGCTTCATATTAAAGCTTTCTGAAATTCTTACTTCAGAAAGCACACCCAGTGAAAACAGACAAAAATTATTTCAACAAATAGTACTGTTCGAACAGATTCTTATCACAGAAGGATGGTCATCTAATAATATTTTTTTAAGATCCCAAGTCAAGATGAAATACTGTTACATTATTTACACTGCTGCAGCTTTAACCTTCCTTCACCCCAACCTCAGCTATAAAAGGCATCCAAAGACAACAGGAGCAGCATCCTCCCTCTAATTAAATTAGAGCTGGCCAAGACAGAGCTTAAACATTTATCTGAAAACACAGGCAGGGTTTCAGGCTGATTACCTTTGTGCCTCTGTTTTTTGCCACTTTCACATCCCCAATTTTGGGGGTATGGGGGAATACATAAGTATTTGGAGACTTGCTGTCATCTGACCTTGTTTGCTTGTGTACTCAAGGGAGCACGAAACAGCAACCCACAATGAAGGTGACTGCTCAGATGACACAAGAGGTTGGAAACTACTAAGGCTAACCCATAACCTCAGAGACATTCCTACCATCCCGTGTCCCAGGGACACCAAGTCCACTACCCTGTATACAGTAGGTCTGAAAAATAGTAACATTTAATTTTAAATTGCTACCACTTGGGCTGACAAGGAATTCTGGGCTCCAATTTCTCAGACGGTCTACTTGGTTTTGAGGTAACACATCACACATGCCGCTGAGAAGGGGGTCTACCAATTACCGGTTACTGAGAGAAATTAGCTAACTGCCACAATCCCATTTCTAGATGTCAGGCCAGCTCAGGAATAAGCCAGGTAACAAACTGCTCTTTGTCATAGCTCAGGCAAATACAGAAGTACAGCCCACAGTGACCCTCAACCGCTAGTGTGATAAACTCCCTATGGCATTTTGGCACTGAAATATTGGATGATAACTGAATTAGGTTTCAGAACTGTATTTTGGGATTTGAACAGCAACACTCTGCCCAAATCCCTTGTTCAAAGACCACATCCTCTGAACGGTTTGGATGTCCTTTATACAATATAGGCTAAAACTTTCACTCAACCACGAACCGTGTTCCTCATTTTCTGGTTGCTTGCTTGAGACCCAAACGTATGACATGGAAGTTGGAGAGAAGAGATGAAGTCTATGAGAAATCAGCCACAAGTTATTAATGATCAGGCACTGAAACCTAGTGGGCACTTCTGGAAGTCTGGGTTGATCTTCCTTGGTGGTGGTGGAGCACTCTAGTGATGAACGCACAACAAAGTCCAAAAAGAATTTAATGGTTTCTGCTTAGTGGAGAACCTGGAAGATGGGTTATAAAATTAAGACTTAGGGGTGAATAGAAACACAGCACATTCCAGTACAACAGTCACCATTTGTCACTACTGCTTGAATAATGCCGGGTCTAGAGAAGAAGAAAGAATTTGTGTTTATGCAATTGGACTTTCATAATCATGTGCCTAGAGAAGTCAAAATAAGATTGTACATATTTCATTCTTCTTTTTCCTCCCTTTTGATTGCTTTTACTGAAAAATCTTGTATTTTAGATAAATGTAGTTATACACATAAAAGAAAGCAACCTCCCTGCAGACGCGTAAAACTATGCATGGAGCTGCACATACTAGAAGCAAAAACAGAACTGAGGGAAGGTCCATAGACAGATTAATAGAAACTGAGCTGCTGGGGTCAGCCTCCTCCAATACTACAGACATTGTTTATCCCCTGTGCCTTAATTCTCCTTGAAAATGTGTAAAATATAATTTCCTTACCTCCTGAGAGTCTTCAGGAAGAAGAACAATATACCCAGACACTACTGTAAAGAGGCCATCTAAAGGACATATAGATAAGAAAAACATCTGCTGCCTTCTACAACAGCCTTTCCTCTTTTTGCTATCTCCTAGGCAGCAAACTAGGTTGTTCCAGAGGCAGAGATTATTCAGCTTAATACTAGTGTATGCAGAACATTCGTCACATTTTGTCTAATCAAAGATTTTATCACTGTATCATAAGCCACACCTGGTTCCTGTATCAGAAAAGCAAAATTTCTGGCAAAGTCTGTTGTCAAGCTTTGACAACATTTGGCTCAAAATGCGTACTCCTTTCCTGCCTAGTCTGCACACACTCACAGTCTACCTGGCTTCTGCATGGCTGTAAGGTAACAGGAGAGGGAGAGAAAATCAGGTCAAGAGTTGTTTTTCCCTCTGCTCCCATTGCCAGAGGCACAGTTCAGTCTGACTTCTAGTTCACTTGCAAGGCTTTTACATAAAGCTCCACAGAGCTGTGCTGGTAGCCTTTCTTCAATTAATACAGTAGATTCCCTTAATTTATTTACTAACATTTCTTCCACTTTACAATAAAAGTCCCTGGTACAATAAAAGGTGCTGTGACACCAGGTTTGGGAAAAGGTCTACTAGTCCAAGTCCAGAGTTTGGTAGGAGAATTAGGGTGCCGCACAGCTTCACAAGCTTTTAGCAAAATTTCCTTGGGAATTTAGATCTTGTGCTGGCACTCTGCAAAACCACCCTTAAGTTCCTCTACTGCCAGATACATTTCTAATGTTGTGTGAGCTGTAATATGGTGCCACTGTGCTTAATTTCTCAACATTTCTTAACTTTTAAGTAGTGGACTTTGCCAGCTTAATACCATTTTTAAGGCTGCTTTTTGGTAGTGACTGTATATTCCTGAGAATATTAGTATTATGACCTGAACTGAAGAAACAGTAAATTCAAAACAGAAGCTCCTCAAGGGAATTGTATCAATACTTAGGAAGATCATCACCAGGGCTGGAAATTTTTGATCCACCACACAGAGTTCTGCCACTTGGGCTGCACAAGAAGGCAATGGAGTAACAGCTAGGAGCACTGACTTGTTACTTACTCGGAAAACTAGGGACAGAAGAATACTAGTATAGAACTTTGTTCACAGGCAATAGGAAGATTTAGGAATCACAGATTATATTCTTCTGGAAATCAACATGAACTAGCAAACATGATTTTCCTGACTCTTTTTCATCAGCTTCATTTTTTCTCACCTTTGGCTTCATCCCATGCTCATTCTCCTTTGCCAGCCAGCGTGTAGCTTCTCATGCCCATCTCAATATTTTTCTCCAGAAATATGAAGTGCTACAATCAGCTTCATGTGATAATACATCTAATTAACAGAATGCTAACAATATCTTTTAAAAAGCAGCTGATGAATGTTTTATCTCTAATAGCATGCATTCAAATACCATAGGCATAATTATGCTAGCCTTTTTATGTATGGTAAAAAAGCATATGTCAACTTCACCTAAAAGGTTGTAAGAGACTTTGATTTCTGTCTTCTGACATTTCAGCAGTGATTTCTGCTTTATGCACTTTCAGGTCTAAGCCCTAAAAGAGTTTGCTCTCCTTTCTGTGTTGTTCTGTGAGATGACAACTTTTAACGCCCTGACTAGACAGAGGTCTTTTTCTTATAACAGACAAATTGAATGCTAATTTCTAGTTGCATGAACCTTGGTACTCTCTCCTGATTAAATCTCTTGTAGAGCACAAAACTGTTTTTTAAACATGAAAAACATGCCATTAGCAAAGCTTGTCTTGCTGATATTTTTATCTCCTATATTCTGTGTCATGCTTTGAAGTCTAATGAGGCAAGCCACTCTGCTCTCCTTAGGTAGCAGTGCGGAACAAAGGATTTGAAGTGCTTGGTTTCTTCCCTTGGTTGGGAATTAGTTTCTTTATTGCTAGGAAGATGTTAGTTTTAGAATTTTGCAGACCATTGTGTTCATTTCATTATCTTACTGCTTAAGAATTCCATGGAAGAGCACATGAAAAGAGATAGGAAACACTGCTGCAACTAATAGCAAAAGTAAAGATAATTAAGCTCTAAAAATCTTAGGCAGCCCTCAATGTAAATCACTCTAAATCCATGTCTCCAGATTTGCTTTTCCAATAATTAATTTTATTCAGATTACATCATTATTCACTACGAGAAGCCAAACTTGAAAATCTTGGAAATATACCTGGTTTTACATGAGCACTATCTGTAATTCTTATTGAACTACAAGGTATACCGTGCCACACAAGAACCATGGGGTTTTTGAGGGCAAGAGGAGGAAACTGTCAGACATGTTTGGGCAAAGCAAATCTCTTTCTGGGTCTGCTATTCGTGGTATTATTAAATATGTATTATATGTAGTCTTTTAAAGAAACTGGGGATATGGATGTCACTGAACAGAGTATAACTTACTGATACTATATATCACAGAAGAACATTTTTGTAACCCCAAAAGAAGTCTGAGGAATTTAACATGAACAGACTGAGAAGGGACAATTAGTTAGTGGGCTGTCTAGGCAGCTCTGAAGTACTGAAGGCACTTGGCTCCAGCTAAAGCCATCTGGAATATTTCCATTTGTACTCAAATCTTAACTAGAAAGAAATGTCAGAGGGGGTAGGTAGAGTCATATAAAACTTAAGGAGCCATCTGGAAGCCCTAGGAAATTTCTGAAGCCCCAGTTTTTGCAGCTAGGACATGCCAGAAGAATGTAGGTGACAGGTATAGAAAATAGCTAAAAAGGGATCTCATTGTTAAGTACAAATAAAAAATACATTTTAATATTTATCTTATTTGCAACTTTTGTCCAAAACTGTCTCTAAAAGCCTGATGTTGTCTTGCTATTTATGTCTCTGCTTATTTTTTCCACAGAGCCATTCTGGTGCTGGGAACAAGATGAATCTGGACAGAATCAGCAAACACGGGGTATGGTAACAACAGGGAGAACCAGGAAAAGACGGTGCGTGTGGGCCTCAGTTGCCCTGTGCGTGGCAACGGACATCCTACCCATCCTGTGGTTGGGCAGCCAGGCAAGAGCTCCTGGAAAGGCAGCGGTCTTCCTGGGAGGAATAAAGCAGAGGTGCAGCCCATGGCTCCCATGCGCTACCGCTGCCACAGCCCCTCGTAGCATTGCCCTGCTGTAAAGATGTGAAGGGCCAGTTCGTAGCCGAAAGACACAGCTGATGCCGGCAGGGCTGGGCTCTACAAAATGCTGTGGCCCTCCTTGAGCTGGAGAGCTGAAACTGCAGTGGAAATGCTGTGAAAATGTCTGCATTATGGGGTTTGTGTTGTGTGGCGGCTGCGCATTATCAGGTTAGGAAAGTAGATCCAGACTTTGGAGCAAAGTAAGGGCAGAAGGTTTCTTTTGCTAGCTTCTCTTCCCATTCTCCCACACACGCACTGCTGCACTATCATCTCCAGATTTAAAGGAGTTTTAACAGCTCCTGAAGAGCTCAATAGGATCAAGCTCTCTTCATTCAGATTGCCTTGAGAACCTAGTGTCTGAAGAAAACAAACAAAAAATGCAATTGCTTATCTACTATGGGAAGCTGACACAACATTTCCCTAAATTAGATCTACCTTTACCGGCTTCTGGAGGGACAATATTATAAGTAATTTCCAAAGCTTTTCAGTGGAACATGGGCATTCTGCCATATATACACAAATGAATAAAGCACACTCCAAAACTTAGCAAATACAAACTCCAGGTGGACTGGTTATATTTTGCATCTTTCCCAGCCATGGAGAGCAGCCCAGACCCTTTTCAACCTAGGAAGTGCAAAGCCCAGAAAGTACCACACTCTGCAACACTTTGTCCATACCAAAGGATGCCAAGCACGTCCGTAACACATGCGTATGTACAGTCACCATCCAACATTTTGGGAACAGAACACGTGGCTGTTCTAGGACCAAGTGATGTAAAATCCTTTTGCTGCAGCAAAATTTCTGTCTAAACTAGCACAGCAAAGGCCCAATGCTCCAGATGGCCTAAACAAGGTGTGGACTTCCCCCTGTGCACCGAATTCCAAGCTTGCTAAATGTGGCATCCTGCCATGGGAAGCTGAGTCTCAAAGTAATGCAGCTTCACCTCTGGCTGGTCAGCAACCTCCCAGCCAAAGCTGATCTGGGACTGTAACATCAGGGGAAGTGAGAAAGTAAGTGTGCATGTTTATAAAATATCTCCCCACCTCCCTTCCTCAAAAAAGTGTCATTATCCCAATCCTGTAGAGCACGGTTTTATTGTTCAGACAGAGACCTCACAAACAAATGCCAAAACAAAGCTATTTCCTGGGGCAAAATGACCTAGGGCTGTTGCCCACAACCTCAAGTTAGTCTAGCTACATTGACAGGGAAAAGATTTGATTTTGCTAAACCAACCTACCCATACTTTAATTCCACTGCCAGTCAGGTTCATGTTTTAGCTCACTGCCATAAATCATTGCTCTTGAACAACTATCCAAGGCAAAGGCAAAAACAGGCCCTATCCACTTCAAGTCTTAGCGCCACGGGCTTTGAGAGCCTCGTACATCAGCCAGTGTGGAGTTTGGGCCTCGCTCAGAAAACAATTGAACTTTTGTCCTCCCCCTGGGAATGTACATAGCAGGATGGGTGTGCTTAGCAGCACCTTAAAGGACTGGGCTGATCTCTGGATGCAACATGATATAAAGAAAAATGAAGAACAATGATAGAAGCACTCTGTGCTCAAAGCAGGATAGCACGCCACACCCCAGTAGAAAAACACAGAAACGTGTGTTCAGAATATCCGTGGGAATGCAACAGGACCAATTGTGATTTTGCCGATGCTGTGGGCATGCCAAATCTAGCAAGCTGCCTCTGGAACCACTGCCATCGGCAGCTGCCAAATATTGCCAGCCACCTCATTAGCAGCAATCTGCATCTGCCAACGAGAGAAGCTGCTAGAGTGAGTTATAGCTGCTGAACTGTGAGCTTGGTGAGGCCTGGTGGGCACTTAGGAAGGAGAGACACTGCCTTCGTGTCCAGTGGAGCCTCTCCATTTCCCTCGAGGTCAGAAGCAAGGAGCTGGATTTATGCCCTTTGTTTCCTTCCCCTTTTCTTCTTCTCCCATGCACACTACAGATAGCTCCAGTTTGGATTCAAACAATTTTTCCCATGCAGGAAAGAGAGAAAAAAATATCATATCTCAAAATATCCCCCAAAAGAAAACAAAACCAGTGCAGTAACCAAAGCAAAGTTCTAACTCTGAGAAGGAAAACTGGCAGGAGCTCTGTGAAACCAGCTAACAGCTACTCCAGGCTGTCCTTTGTGCAATTTTACACAGAAGGGGCTCAGAAAGCATGGATGGGATGGAGGAGGCAGAAACAAAAGACCTAAGAGTGACAAAACAAGTAGTCAGAGCCGAAACTTCACTGTTTCAGGTAAACTAATACAGTTATTGATCATTCAAACTGCTGCATTGATATTAATGATAGACAAAATATTTACTTGGAGGTTTCTGATCATCTTTCAAGAGCAAGTGATCTTAGGTACTGCACAAAAGACAGATCCAGGCCCAAGAAATTTTCAGTCTTGCTCACCAGGACATCTAAATAATGAGTATCCCTTGCTATTTGTAGTAGTGCAGCACATAGCCACAGAGCTCCTCTAGTCGTGAACTGAACCCCCACTGTATTAAGGACTATACATAGAGGCGGAAATACCGGGCTCTACTCAGAGAAGTGAAGCAGATGAAAAACAGACAGACACAGGGAAAACAAACACATTATGAGTAAATACTGCCGGCAGAGGTCCCATGATCACAATTTACAGTTCACATAGGTTTTTGCAGGCCTTCCTGCAAAGATGGGTTGCATCAGAAGCCTGAAAGACTCAACATTGCCTCATTGCAGGTGATTTTAGAGGGCTCTTCCAAACATGAGGGCCAGGATGGAGACGATCACACAAGGTGGCATCTGAAAATTTTAGCAGGAGACATTTGAAGAAACCAATCAGTGGTGGCAACTGGCCTTCCTTGTTAAAAGGCAGGGAAGACACATAGTGCTGATAGGGTATGAAGGATATAAATCTGAGGGCACGTCTAAAACATCAGATGCAGCAGAGAAAGAGGGAGTCTCTGAGTAACTGTGGGTTGCAATTGTAAAGATGTTGCAATAATCAAATAAGACAAAGGGCTTTGAATCAGAGAGTAAGAAAAGCTAAATAGTTTCATGTAATGTGTTTTTTAAATAGCCCCAGTTTGTAAAGCATAACAGAAATGTCGTCATTGTATGAATATAAACGTTCCTTTTACAATTTTTCTTAATGTTCCTATGAAAGGAAAATCCATCAAATTACTAGCAATTCACACACTGACCTGCAGTCAGGTTCCACCATCACCCTACTTTCAGTTTGGATGACTTCAGGGTGCCTTTCAATGTCAATAGTTATTTCCCCAGAGTAATTTCCAGGTGCCAAAGGAAAACCCGATTCCCTGTAAAATCCAACTTCAGATGTCCGGCTTTAAATTCAAGGACTGGCATTTGTACCCAGTGCTAAAAAGACATAAAATATGGCTTAAGGCCGCAAATTACCTTTGTAATGTAGCCCAGGGGAACACAAAACTGTGCAGCATGGTCATGAACTGCTGATGCAACTCATGCTCCACAAGCATCTGATTGTGAAGGAAGAACTACACTATGGCCTTGATGATGAAGCCAAGGTACTAATTTCATTTCTGACTGCTAAGCAGTATTCAAAAAAGCTGCAATAAATAAAAAAAAAAAAAAAAGAGCATCTCGCTCTGTATTTTTATCCTCTATTAGAGAACGTGAATGGTTTTTAATGTTACTTGGTATTCAAGGATTTTCACAATGTGGGCTGTGGGCTGTGGAACTGGAACTGGAAGATAGCTTTGGGATGTCCAGCTACAGCCCCGTAATGGTTAGAGATGTCCTGAAAGTTAGGACAAGCAGCAGCTGCTGAGCTGGCATGTTGCTCCTGCCACCCACGAAGGAGCGTTAGCGTAAGCGCTGAAAGCAGCCTTTAAGTAGCCTTGCCTAGTAGAGGAGAGCTGGCAAGGGATATATATTTTGGGACCTTGGTAGTGACTCTTTCACGATGTGCCACTTGTGGATGATATACAGAGCAGTACACAGTTCATCTCTTTGGTGAAAATATTAACTGGAGAGCTTACTTGATAGATTCAGCCCTCTTGTGACATGCGAGGTGGAGCGGCACGAGGCTGGCTGGCAGCGTGCTGCAGCCGGGCCATTCAAGTAAGGCTGGCAGCTGGCTGAAGAGCAGAGGACAAAGCTTTCTCAGGATCTCAGTATGTGTTGAGGTCCGTGGCACCATTCTGGTGCCTTCAACTGCCTCACCAGTTGTCCACCTCCTACACAAGAGGCTGCTGGCAGAAAGCATTTCAGATTTCCAAGGATATGGGCAAAATGAGAGCAATTCAATGATGAAGAGGTAGATAATAACAGCCTAAAGTTTCTAGCCTCAGCCATTGCAACAGCTTTTGTAGAAAAGGCTTAAAAGCTTAATCTCACTACAAAATAAGAATGACAGTGCTTATTTCTCAAGAGTATTTTACCAAACGCAAGTCTGGACAGGAATGGAAAATGAAGACTAAGTATTGCATTAATAATGATTAAGACTGATGCTAATCCTCCTTAAATTTCCACATCAGAGTAACTTCTGACTTGAAGCTCCATTGCTCCCTGCATTTTAACCATCTGTTTTTCTTACCTCTTACCTTGACTTTTATTAGGCCCTTCATTATAGAGCCTAGACTTAATTTTTGCTAAGAAGTTGTGTCTTTGATTTCTCTATTTATTCAGCAAAATTTTTAGTGATTACAGTGGTATTCTGTGGGGAGAAAAATCATTAGGCTCCAGTTAAGATCTTCAGCCAGTGGTTGAATCTGAAGTTATCTGGCAGCTTTAAGTGGCTTTGGATATGAGGTTGAATCCGAGGCAGAAACAGAATTAGACCTTGACATCAAACTTCCCATAAAAGAGAAACCTCAGTAGGGAAAAGAACTTAGCCCTTTAAGCTGGAAAGTTTTAATAGGAACGATACAAATCGATATTCTTTTAATTGCTTGCATTGTAGGAGGGCAGGTGACTGATAGACAATAAGTGTTGAGGTATTGTTTTCCCTCCTGCCTCACTTGGCAAGGCCTTTTTCACTATGGAGCTGCTTTTCTCCTTGCAAATACAACATCTTCATCATAGATTAGTCATAAGGGGAGAAGTGATATTAGAAGATGCCAGCACACCTGAAATAGCAAAGCAATGTAGGGGGAAAACCAGTATCAGCTAAGTGTTTGCTTTATGACCTAGGGATAGTTCAAGGATCTCTGGGTAAAATACTGAGTCCAATTTCTTCACATATAACAACTCCAGCATGCAATTTGTCAATATTTTTAACAGGGATCTTTAGTTGTATGGGAATTGGGGTATGCTCCTTTTTAAGGAGACAACCACCTGAGCCCAAAGGTGGATATTTCAAAGGCTTTTCCCCTCCAGCTGAGCAGCCAAGCGAGGGTGTTCACTGTGTAACTGTGCTCCCTGTTATGAAAACAAAGATGGAAGGACTGCCTGCACCACAGTCCAGGGCCCCAGGATTGCGAGCTCTTCCATGCGCTGATCAACCTGCATTTTAAAAAATAGTTGTGTTCTCTGCTATAGTCATGGGCTTTTACCATGTTTGAGGCAACACTCAGAGTTAAAAACAGTCTTTCCCACATAAAAATATATAGAAAAGTACAGATATATATATGTCATCAAAAGGATAACACGAGCCAAAGGCTTCCCAATGGCCTAACTGCATTGCTCCCTCTGAAGGGAACCTTTCAGCCCCTAGTGAAGTTACCGCCAACTCATGATCTGATGACACCATGTTAATATACAAGATCCTCTGAAGTTGCTCATGTTTATTTAAAATCGAGGCAGGGCTCCTGTGGTTCAGGTGTGGGGTATTAAAAAGTGCTACCTGCTTGCTGCTGTCCCCTGGGGACCCAGACTGCTCTAGGGGTATCTGGAGGATGAAGAGCATCCTGCCAGAGCATCTTGTCTGCACATCCTTCGTCTCTCCAGTGATGGACAGCCTCAGCTCATCATGCTAGGAACTGTGCTCAGCTCTTCTGGAAACCCTGTCACAGCAGAAAAGAAGGGAAATGCTCGTACAGTCTCCCAACAAAAAAAGAAAAGAAGTGTTACCATGGGAGAGAGACAACCTGGATCAGCCTGCCCAGCCCAAGGTACTCCTCCAGTATGACCCAGAAAATGCAAATGGACCAGGACTTTGTGATTATTTTGCATCTTCCCTACAGGAAGAAGGTGAAATCAAATCAGGCCATTAAATCCTTGTCCATAACACCAACTGTATTTGTGATGTGTGTGAAGGACGTGAAATTTAGAAGTGCACCCTTTATCTGGATGAATTGCATTTGGAACGAGCCAACAAACTTTATCAGAGAGTTTGTTGCATGAAGCAATGTGTGAGGATTTGTGTGTTTGTGCCCTGGAGCATGGGCAATTCCATTATCTGCCCTTTCTCATTCTTCATGCCAAAATAATGGTTTCCCGGACCCAGCAGAGACAGTTTCTATCTATCAGCCTGCTTATTTGTTTCAGTTGCTGAGGAATTGTATAACTGATGATTAACTCTTGCATTACCACATCAGTGCTTCTAGTTTTTTAAGTGAATTGAATCCTTTGCTATCTGATAGTAATGCCCCACTTACTAATATTTTTTCGGATGTTATGCCTAAACCAAAAATTGAAAGCTGTGATTCAGCAGGAGGCTGAGTCTCAAGGAACTTACCCTGAGCTCCCTCCAGCTGGCCAGCCCTGTACATTCCTTCCCCTTCATCCTCCTCCTTCTCTCCAAGGAGCCCCTTGTCACTAACTTGCTCTCACAGCCTGTCCCCCAGTCCTGCTTGCCTTTCCCTCCACCTTCACTCTTTACATCTTGCAGATTTACATGAGAAGGCACATTAGCCGAAAACTTATTTTACACATAAAGGGGTGAGAGACAGAGTTATGAAAATCCAATATATTAGTCTGAGACATTAATAATGAAAGACCAGCTATCACTGGCAAAACCCCAAAACTAATCCAACTGCCCACTGAAGCATGAACAAATGCAGTCCAAATGTCTCCAGAAACACTAAGTACTATTAATTCACCCCACATCATAAGCTCCAATGCATTTCTTCTGAGTGGGGCAAGGGAAGGTATCTCTATCTTCCAGGGAAGCAAACCAGCCCCCCTTGCTGCATCCTAAGCAGGAGCCAGACTCTTGAGCTACCAAAACCAGCAGGAATTCTGCCATTCATCTCCCCACTGAAGTCCTGGATGTGATCCCATTTTCCTGGCAACAGATTTTTGAAACAAATATTCAAACCTGAATCTCTTTTACCCTGAGATTCAGGATGGCAAATTCAGAGTTTCATATATATGATTAACACCTTGAAAACAATTTCTCTCCTCTTTTGTGGCTTCTTGAAACACATCTACCCTGCTGCACTGGATTCCATAGAAATAATATTTTTTGTATTAGACTGCAGTAACACTCCCTTTTGCTTCGCCTACTTTTTACATAATATCATATGACACAAGTTACAGATGTGATGGCCAGACAGTGAGTTATGTGTGATGGGTTAGTCTGATGCTGGCAGCAAGGAATGTTTTACATTGCATAAGCAACATATGGAGGAGTAAAACACAAATGGGGGAGTAAAGACAACCTTGTCCAGTCCTGCCTATTCTCATTCATTTTATATCAGTTTTAGGCTACAGTATTTTTCTTTTTAGCACTTCTCTTGCTTTATTCATGGGTGATACCTTGTTTCCATCAGCAGTTAGCTCTGTAAGGCAGCAGCTAATTACATGAGTTACTCTTGAGATACCAGAGGCCAGAAGAGGCCTGTAGGATAACTCAAGAGTCCAGTAGGATAATTCAAAGGGAAGGATAAGTCGAAGAGGGGAACAGATACAAGAAACCCTCTGAGCCTCAGTAACCTGGAATGGTGGTGAATGAGATGAATCCCTGCAGGGCCACTGACTGAACTGCAACTTTGGAGGACTTTACTGTCCCTTCATGGGACATTTTAGTGTTTGCGGGGCAGGGTGTGTAATGGGTTAGTTAAGTTACACTTTTGCTGCAGCTTCAGGACAAAAGCATATGTAATCTTCATGTTAGAAAGGCATACATTGCCCGGCGGTGTGCCTGGTAGATCCACTGAGAAATAGTTTTAGAACTAGAAACTCCCTGTTGGAGAAAGTGTTTGTCATCCACAGAACCCAAGGCACGACACAGACTCAGAATATGTTCTTCTCAATTTCTACAAGGAGAAACAGGCAAGAGATGTTGTATGGCTCTCCAGGGTGAAGCCAGGGAGAGCGGCAGGGAGCCTGGCACCCCAGTTTGGACTCCCATTGCCCTCAGGCAGCCAGCACCTCACTGGGAAATCCCAGCACTGGTGGTATCATGTGCTGTCCAGGCTAGATGGTGGCCCTGGTGAGGCATGCTTCATCCTGGTGAAAGCAAGCACTTGTTAATCTAAACGTATCTCAAAAAAAAAGAAAAATTAAAAAATCCATATAAACATATCCTTACTCTCCATCTGTACGAATGACAGTAGGCATATGCTGCATGAATTAACACATTCTTTGCTCTTCTCTCCTGCAGAGTAAATTCTTTATTTCAGATGCTAGTTGTGCTGTCATTTATTATGACCTAGGGTCTTTCCTTAAAATTTTGGCAACTGAACTGTTATAGCAACTGTCTTGCTATAAATAGTTCAATTTCATTAAGACTTACCAAGAGAAATGCAATTTCTCTCTCTCTCTCTTACTGAAGCACAACCCACCCCACCTCC
>JAOBAS010000013.1:5287680-5298284 GCA_025311575.1 Elanoides forficatus | reverse complement strand
CTGGGAGGACAAAGATCTACCTCAGATCTCTGTCTCTAATCAGCAAGGATAAGGGTGAACTTATCTCCCAGGTTACCAGCATGTCCTGGGGCCTACACGTATCACCCATAAGGGCACCTTTTGAAGCTTCTTTGACTTGATCTGTTAATTTCTGCTGCTCCCCAATTGTCCATTGTTTATTTTATATATTTTTTTTCAAATCTTCTAGCTTAACACCATGCTGACTTTGCTGCATGGGGGCTCATATATATAGTTTCTCTGATGATTAAAAAACACCTACTGCAGTACAGCAAGAAAGTACAGCTTTCAGGTCCTGGGTTAAAGTTGACGTTTATTTTCAATGATTTTTCTCCTTTCTTAGGATCTACAGCTTTTATCTTCTGGAAAGAGTAGCCTCGGGGAAAAAAAATCACAATTCCCTGTCATATTTGTTACTCTACTTTCTACTAAAATTTTAGGGAAAGTCACTGCATGTAAATATTGGTATATACTGTATGTGGGGCTTTTTAAGGGTATGCACAGCACCAGCCTCAAAGTAGCTTTACTGACAGAGTATAAATCAGTAATAATCTCCACCGTTTCCCAATTTTTCTTTTTCAGCTTGTCTGAAGGTTCCTCTGCTTCATCTTCTGTCCTGGTGCACCCTGTTTCTGCCCTATCTATTGATCACTAACTATTTATTCTTCCTCTGGCAGTCCTTCTGGCATCAGGTGCAAAGGCACCGGGGGTGCCGTGGGCACCCAGCTGTGAAACACCCCGTTGGGCTTTCTGATGTGACAGTGTGGGCTCACCGGGACACTGAATGCAGGCATGGGAAAGAGCACGGTCCCCTTGCCTGCGTGTTTCCTAGAGGTGCAAAGCCACCCCTATAAGCCTTCTGGCATTCTTCCTACTATCAAGGCAGCAGGCACTGCCCTGTAGCCCGCCCGGGGAGGCTGTGCCGGGGTGAGCTCTGGCCGAGGAGCGCTGGGAGTGGGAGCAGCCCTTCGGCCACCACCACGGGACCTGCCAGGCACCAGGCGGGATGGTGAGGATGAGAGGGACAGAAGGACTCAGGACTCACCCTCTTACAGTTAAACTGGTCACCGGTTTCTGCCGCTCGTGCTTCATGTTCACCAAAGGAAGAATACACAATATTAAATGAGCCAGAAAATAGCAGAGTTATTCCGTATCTCATTTCCCTGTACATGGTTGTATTTCAGAGCTACAGCAGGATTTTACTAATGCCAGCATCGCTTAGGGAGTCATGCTCAGTTCTGTTGCCTTGTGCTCATCTTTGGCTTTTTGGAAATGCTTTGTACATAAATGCTTTGTTTACAATGCACTTTATAACTTATATCTGTGTTGTGATAAATACCTCCTTCCATTTAAGTCTGGTCTGGGCCTCAGCCGTGTGGATTCTTTTATGCTGTGACCAGAAAGCATCCTTTCCTGTACTTACCTCCGAGATTTCATCAGCACAACACTGTCTTTGTCATCAACATCACTCTTTAAATATATTTAGAATTTCATTTCCTTGGTGTCCCATGTTCCCAGTGTGACATACCATCATGGAAAAAGGCAAATGCTCTGCTAAAATCTTGATGGTTTATATAGCCCGTTTCCTAACCTAGCTGTTCTTTATGCCATAGATGCTTTGATATACCTATTTTGTGACAATGTTCTTACCCTCATAAGCCTACAAATCAGATACATTTTCATTAGTATGATTCCTAACACTGAAATGGGATGTGGCTCACGCAGCTTATTTTTTACAGATTGGAATTTGAGATTTCTGTCCCCCCAAAGGGGTACAATGCTTGATGGGTAACAGAAATATGACATTTGGGTCCACAGTGTATTCAACCAATTCCTTCAGATAGTCAGGCTGTACTCCACTTGCAATCATTGTCTATCTTTTGTCTAAATTTCAGGTGATCTTGCTATTGTTTAATGTCCATAATACTGAATTTGTATATATACATACCTACCTAACTGCGATCAGCAAGCTTCATCAGCCCAAATCAAGATCCTAAACACATGCCCATAAAGGTTAAGAGGAATTTGTTTGGGGGACTCTTGATCCGAGTCCCAGTCACAACCAGAAAGAGAATAACCCAGTCAGCTAATTCACATTTTAAGATAATTGCTGAAGAGCTCGGAGCTACATGAGGAGTAAAACTCTCCGGTGCCAACAGAACTACAGGAAGGTAAGCTGCCTGCATGCTACCTGCATGTCTTTTGTAAGATAACAGTTTGCTGCAGGTTACTGTGACTCTGGCTGGCATCACACCCGGCAAATGTGGGATGTTTCAGAAAGCGAGCTGGGAGGAGCAGTGTTGGGGGTGAGCCAGTTCTGCAGGACAAAAAGCTGCTTCATTCCCAGCCTGATGCCCATTACCCCCCACATATAGACCCACTCTCAGCCTCACCTCAGTCCAGAGGATTGTCACTGAAAGGACTCTTATGAGGCATCCTCCTGCTTGTATAACTGTTGGTTGGTTTGTTTGCCTTCTGAAAAGGAATCCTACTGTCCCTAAATAGATTTGATTTTTTTCCAAAGCTGCGAATCCAATTATCCAGTAGCATTATCCAGCTGACAGCCATCAGAAGGGAAACACTGAGTATAGTTTCTGAATGCGAAGCAAAAGTAGATTTACTATTTCTTCATGCTGCAGTATTTTTTCCTCAGATGTTTGACACAGCATGGGAGGGACTTAGCTGACCATTGTGCAACCTGACCTTCCTACCTCCATGTTGCTGATTTGTCATCTCATCTTCCTCTAACAAGCTGCTTAGTGGAAATGAAATGTGAGCTTTTTTTAAGATAGTGACCTTTTTTTCATATTACCTTTCCAGATCCTACCTTTTGGTCACTTTCTGGATAGGCAGTTGGAGAAATTATATTGTCAAACATAGAAGACTGTTACTGAGATAACAGAAGAAAGCTAAGCCATGGATTTCAGACCTGCATCTGCGAACTACACTGATTTCAGTAGAATTGTCTCAAAGAAATATTCAGCTCTTGATAACTCAATTTGCTATGCAAGCCAGATTTAGGAACAACTGAGATGATACAATTAATCTGTACAGGAATGTAAGAACAACCATAAATCATATATTTTAGATTCAGTTTTGAAAAATTAGTATTTGTTCATACTTTTCTCTCATGATAGAGCATCTAGTCAAATGCTGTTGAAGAAAAGAGGAAACCTGGCAGAGAACAGATAAATGAGTGAAGGAGATGAAAATGGTATAAACACAATAAAGATTCATAAATACAAATCCCTTCCTAGTAGACTAGGTAAAAGCTATATTTTTTATGACCTCCATCAGACATTTAACTTTATGTCCAGATTTCTCTTATAAGGTAACAGTAGAATCTCTGGTCTACATCATACTTTGGCCTCACGCTTCTTTGTGCCCTGTGTTTTTGCAGGGCCCCAGACCTTGCCCAGAGATAGACGTAGATGTCAAAGACATCAATCACTTTGAACCTCACAATGAGTTAGCCTCACTAAGTATTTCAAGTATCACTTTTCTCATGTTGCAAGGCTCATTGATGGTCCTAAGAGATTTTAAATCACCCATGGACTGTCAATGAGAACCTAGCACCTGTATCCCTTTTTGTAAGGGCCTTCTAAATGATTCAGACCTTTCAGATAGGAGTGAGGTCTAAATATCTTTAAAAACCTGTGCCATTTCTGCCTGTGTCCAGATCTTCCCCAGCGGCAAGATGGAGAGCACCAGTTACGCAGTCCCATCTCCTTCCCTTTGGGAGACTGAAGCAGGCCTGAGATGGGAGTCTTACTCTCCATTTTCATATCATGCAAAACAGCCTAGCATGGGGCTTCTACTTTTATGGATTTTTTTTCACTAAGACTCAGACTAGAGAAAAAAAGCAGCTTCTTTTTGAAAAGAGATAACTGGAAAATATAAGCAAAAACATATTTTCTGTAATTTTCTTCCTATGCACCATTTTGGCTAGAATATAAAGCAAAAAATTCTGATGGACAAAAAACCCCAACAAATCTCAGCTCATCTGTTTTTCTAACCTGTGCTCAGACAGCATTTAGCATTCAGGCCCTCCCAGAAACCCTTACAGTATTTTCCTCTCATTCAACCTAGCTCCTGCTTAATTTTTTTTGGCTTAAAACAAAACAAATTGACAAATAACACCCCTTCACCCTTGTAGACAAGCCAACTGCCAAAATAACTATTTTCCCTCCTGTAGACAAGCCTAGCAGCTTGCAGACTTAACTTAGTGGCCACCAAGCAGTGACGCTGGTTGGTGAGGTGACGGGAGCAGCCATAAAGGCAGCCTGGTTAGAAGGGGAAAATTAGCTAACAGAAAATATCTGCTGGAAAAATACTGACAGAGGAAATGCCTGCCAGCCTGGGAACGGTGAGCCTGGGAACCAGGCCTATGAACCAGAAGCATCCTTGAGAAGTACACAGCTGGCACCTTTGAAGTACAGCTGGGAACCTAGAAACCAGAGACATCCAGAGATACCATCGATAACTGCAAAAACAAGGAACTCTAACAGCAACTTATCATCTGAAAAGGTGAAAAACAGTCTGGAAAAAAGAGGAAAACATCCTGAGAAAGTATGAATTGGTAGCTGCCCTTGGCTCTTCTAACTGCATGAAAATGAAAACAGTCTGGGAAAATAAAAATTGGTCTGAAAGAACAGAAAACATCATCATCTATTGGCTGTCACAGGTGAAAAACAGAAAATAACAGCATCTGTTGGCTGTTCAAAGTGGTGGTGTCCTATGTCCTCTTATGTCTCTGTGACATAAAAATGACTTTTTTTAAAATCCAAAATGGAGCTGCTCTCTCTCTCCGAGAACTTTCTGTGCTTCACATACTTTATATTCCCTACATAGGGTGAATTCTCCACATGAATGTTCTATGAAATCTTAGACTCTGACTGGGGGTGCCTGGCTGGCTCCAGCCTCCGTGATGCAGAGCATCTCTGAAGTGAGACTCTCGCTGTTAACGTTACTGGTGCCCTTTGGGCCCCCTTCTGGGCTCAGTTTGGTTTGTCCTCCCACTTTTGGGATGGTTTGGCCCCTTCTGAGATCTGTCTAATTTGCTTAATACTGATATTATATATTCATATAAGTATTCTATCATATTGTTGATAAGTTGCTTCACTCATGATAACTTTGTAGTAACCTGTGATAGTATATACCTGCTTGGGTATTGCTGTAATACTACTGATTGTTGCTATACTATTGATTGTTACTATGATTGATTGCTGCCATACTATTAATTGCTGATAGTAATTTGTAAATAGCTTGAGATGTTTATAGTCCCTTTATTAATCAGAGGTATACTTGCTAGTGGTGATTTTTGTGGCATTTGTGGTCATCTGTAACAAAGCAGAGAAATTTAGAGGATAAAGCTTCCATGTTCTTGTGTATTACAGAATCCTACAAACCTACAGTTCTGATCTCTACACACCCACAGGCTGGGGAGCCCTTTAGGTTGCGACATGAGGAGAAGAAAAGGCAATTTCCCCGAAGAGCTCTGAGCCAGACGAGTGGAAGGACTTGCGGCATTGGTGGTGCCACCACACCATGGCCAAGAGGTGAGCTGGGTGAGCTGAGAAGCAAACATGGAAAGCGGGAGCACACACAATGGGAGCAACTACAAGCAAATTAAAAATAATTCAAAATCTGCAGTATTTCTGCATTCATGATATACCTAAGCTTGTTTATTTTTACAGGGAAAGCTTTGGGAAATGGCAATGTGAAGAAGCTGGGACTGGCAAAAAATGGTGAGTGCTGCTGGGAAAAGATGGCTGGACTTAGTGTTCTACTCTGCTACATATGTGCATTTCATTAAAGGAAAAAACAATTATCTTCACTTGGATTTAACTTTCCTTTTGCTTCTCTTACACCACTTCAGGTACGAAAACGATTTATTTACAATGTCAATTTTCTTGTAATTCTCAAACCCAGTTTTACTGCTTGTCTAGTAGTTGTTTATATAAGCGGTTGCTAGGGAATATAAAATTAATTGTCTTTCACATCTCAGCATGTGAAAAATCAAAAGTCTGCTACCTTGCTGCTGTCTTTGAAGGTCTATAGCAAAGGCAAGCATGGGAAATAGGAGAGAATGAGCTTTAGGGCATCCAAACAAGAGCATTGCTATGAGCTGATGGAGATAAGATGATTCTTTTACTGTCATCCTCCTCCTCCTCCCAGCAAAGGTAAAAAAGGTTTTGACTCGAGCTGCTTGGAAAGGGGCTTTCTTTTTCCTAAATACACTTTTTATCTTCTTAAAGAAAAATCTGAACCTGAAACTTTGACGTTTGCCTGTACCACAGCTGCCCATATGGCTGAAAGGTGTTGCTGTGGAGGGGTTCTCTGCTGTTTGCTCCTGGGGCCAGGCTCTTCCCCCACGCACTCTCTCTCCTTTGCAGAGATGCCAGAGCAGCACACTTGCCACAGTGCATTTCAGTAGATATCATCATCCGGAGGCTCGGTGAGGAGAGCAGAGGCGTGAGACAGCCAAACAGTGACTCCCACAATCCGTTGGCAACAGTGCCAAATAATTTTTTTCCACACATCTGGCCAAAATGTTTTGGCTTTTACTGTTCAGTCTTTAGAGGAAAGAGAAAAAAAATATAAATTTTCCATCAAAAGCAAGTGTTGTTTTGTGAAAAGAAAACTCAAAATTTAACTTCAAAAGAGTCTCAACAGAGATTTTCTAACCAGCGGTCTAGTAGAATGGAGGGTGCAGAGACAGATGCTCGCACGAGCAGCATCCATGGCCTCCTGGCCTGGCAGCTAAGGGAGGGTGCATTGGAAGTCCTTGGAAATCCCCCCACCTCCATAACGTAACTCATGGGGTCCCAGCCCCTTTTGCTTTGGAGACCACGCAGCTCTCACAGGGCCCTGCTTGCTGAAGGGCCTCTGCAAAGAAATGAAAGGGCCCCTCTTAGTGCCTGAGAGCTGGAGAGCTAAGGAGGACCCTGCTCCTCAGGGTTTTCTTCCTGAAAAATGAAATGGTGCCATTCAAACAAATTATTCTCGTCTTTCCTGTGTGTTTTCTTTCTTTATGTGGTTCCCATTCAGCAGCAATATTCTGCTTGTTGCAATTTATGGATAAACTTGCCCTCGCTAAGAAGGAAACTTCTGCAGCAGTGATAAATGCCCATGTTGGTCGTTTTATTGCTTTTCCAGTGTGCACCGCTTGCAAAAACTGTGGCTGCTCAGCATTTTTTTTTCCACTTTAATATCTGCAAGATCTTGGTCTTGTCTTCTCTCTTTCATGTACATTAACTTGAGAAATAAGCAGGCACTGTTTCTTAAATCCAGATAAAAAGGATACATAATAATTACCAGCTGTGTGGCTTCCTGGGGTGGTCCCCCCCACCATTCTCCCCTAATCTAATAAAACTGTGAGCAAGATCTGATTATGACTATCAGCTGGTCACCATATTTGTTCATAATGGCCAATAAAACCCCAATTAAAAAAAAAAAAAAAACCTGTGATTTTTTTTGTCTTTGTTGAGTATGTGGAGGTAACTCATGAGGTGCACGTGTATACGAGGCCACTCGGTACCCGCCTCTGTGTCCATGTAACCATCCAGGTTCCTCTTGCGCACCCACACTGCAAAATCTCAGCATTTAATCTCCTTCAGAGACAATTTTTAGTGGCCAAACAGCCCCTCCTCATGGTCCTTCCCCAGGCAGGTTTCGAACACTCCTTCTCAAGGCAATACTTCAACTCTCGTTCTTAAATGTTTTTTTAAAGGAAGATTGAGCTCCTTCTGGAATTTTCCTAGGCATCATGTAAAATATAGTTTCCTTGACTTTTTTTTTTCTGAATTATGAAACTTATTAAACAACAATACTTAGAAAAAGAAAACAGTATCTAATGTGGTACCGCATAGTGTGCATTCAAGCTGAAAGGGAAATAATTTATCACAAAGAAATTCTGCAAAGGAAAGTAATCCTAAGAAACCATTTTTGTGCTAGAGGAATATTAAACAACTCTAAAAAGATTGAAAACAGCATATGGTATTTCTCCCTCGCCCTGCCCCCTCCCCAAATACTAGGACAACCAAACACGTAATTCAGCTTTTTATGATCTGGCATCAGTGGGTGCCAGTTATCATTGTTCAGTTGCCATCACACAGCTCCTTAACAGATTGCAGTATAGCTACAATTAATTAGGAGGAGAGCTCGCTGCTGGCACTGCCGTCCAAGGTCTCCAGTTCTTCCAGGGAGCGTGTGGTCAATCCCCAACAGGGAACGCTCGGCTGGCGAAGGCCAGCAGGCTCTCCAGGATCCTTAACCCAGATTTTTCCAGAGATTGGTTGTGTTTAGCGCCATGTAATGACCAAACCTCAGCATCGAGAAGGGTGTGGGACAAGCCTTTGAGTACAGGAGGCAGCTACAAGTGGAGAGCTTAACAAAACACAAGAGCTCGCTAAGTATGTTAGCTGTTACCTAAATGTACAGCTAAGAGAGAGAGGTTCAAGTATCTTGCTGGAGCTATCACCCTGAAGCCATCCCGCTCCTCCCCGGGATAATTCAGCAGCTCTCAACACGAGATCTATAGGCCTTGAGCAGGACCCGACACAGCACCACCATACCTGCAGCTTCCATGCTGCTGAATTTCCATCTCCCGTCTGTGTGATAAATCTCATTAAAGGAAGCTAAAAATAGATTAACATTATTTCTCCATTTTCTTGGACCAGAGAGGGGGAGGGCTGTGCTGGGGAATGGGAAAAGGAGTCCTGTGTACGTCTGCAAAGCCAAGGAGGTATGTCCTCCAAGATTGTTTTTTATTAAGCTGCTTCTCAGTGTCAAAGCTGGTGAACTCTACTTTAATCCCAGTAAAGGCTTTTAGCTTCTGCTGAATTATATTATCAGGGAAAGTATATCTTTCACAGACTACCAATGATTTAAACATTTGTGTATGGTGAAGCTAAAGAACTGAAGTAAATTGTCAGAGTATGCAGATCATACCCTCCCTTATAGGGCTTGTCTTAAAGTGGAGAAGGCTTATGCACTTGCAATGACTTTTTATTTAATAAAGCCCTCTGTTTATGTGCTTAGACAACAGGAAATGCTGAATACATGGAATATTTCTATTATTAGAAAAAAAGAAGTTTCCCTTCGCTGTTGGTTCTTCTATTATACCTTTCTTCCTCACCTGTGCTGAATGAAGAGTTAAGGTCTCCATCACACTTTCAATACCAGTGACAGATTTAAAAGGGAAAAAACCTAAAATACAACCACAATCCAAATGATGTGCAATGGGGTAGTGTTTTCCCTACAAATAAAACATTAGCTGCTACATATTATATTTTCACTAATTGGGCCTTCTACTTCTGTGTTAGTCTATTCATGTATCTCTTTCAAAATCCCTGCAAAGCAGGAAAAGACTATTATGCTTGCAGATCCCGGTTCAAGGAGTGAAAGAGGATTATTTAACTCAGCTAAAGCTATAGTGAGTCAAACCAGCATTAGAAAGAAGATCCAAGAACCAACACTTATCATCCACTGTTCCTACAGTCTTTTTCCCCCCTCAATTCAGGGAATCTTTTAGTTCTTGTATTTTCCATTCAGAGGACTATTTTTTCGCAGTGCTACTTTCATGTTCTTCAAGAAATTTGAGCAAAATTGTGGACAATTCCAGAAAAAAGTAACACATACAGAAGTCAAACTAGAAAACATGAAAGGGGTCCTCTTTTTCCAGATGCATAAATCTTTATGGAGCTTCTTAGCCTGACACTACCATCTTTTACTGGCAAATGTTTGAAGTTAAAGACAAGAAAAAAAAGCACTATAAATCATAGAAGGATATAACAGGATTATTCACTGTAATATTGGAGATGTTTCTGGCAAAACACACTTTATAATGTACTTTCTAATGGATGTTGTATTCTTAAAATTAAATAAAACAGCATAACTAAATTACATTCATTTTGCAATGAGGAAAACGGTAGCTGAATTAAAAAAAGAGAAATACCATCTAAGTTCCAAGGTGATTACTTACAAGTCTCCTAATACTCATCATTTTGAAAATGCTTATGATTTTCTGATCCGGTGACACTGGTTTTTTTTAACAAGAGACTTTGAGGCCTCTGCTGTTGTTTTTCTGGGTGTTACAGCCCAGGATGGCACCACCACGGGGCAGACGAAATGGTGTGGGAGAGGCTGGACAAGCGCAGCCCAAGGTTACAAAAGAGCATAAAGGGATACGTAGCATCTTTCATAAGTAGTACAGAGTTTTGAAAGTCTTATAGAATATCAACTATTTCCTTTAAAATTATTTTAACTTACTTGTTTTTTAGGACATAACTTGTCAGTCTGGCCAGCTGCAACCCAGGGTGGCCGGGCGCGTGTGGCTGTGCTGGCTGAGGTCCGGCTGGGGTCCACAGGGCAGGGCAGGGCAGGCGTCACCCCTTTGGCCTCCCTTTTCACCCACGGCTGTTCCTGCGGGAAGAGTAAAAGTTTCTCAGTCACAGAGACGCGAGAGCCGGAGGGGGAAGGAAGCCACAAACACCACTGCAGCTGCAGCTCCCCTGGGCTCGGGAGACCAGAGGAGACTCAGATGGGTTTTGGGACCTGCCTGCAGTGAAATGACAAGGAGCACC
>JAOBAS010000013.1:5236291-5268242 GCA_025311575.1 Elanoides forficatus | reverse complement strand
GCTGAGGCGCCCTCCGGCGGCGGCAGGGGGGAGCGGCGGGCGGCGGGGCGGGGCAACCGCCGGACCCGTGAGGTACCGGCGGCTTCGTGAGGTACCGGCTGCCCCTTGAGGCACCGGCGGCCCCGTGAGGCACCGGCTGCCCCTTGAGGCATCGGCGGCCCCGTGAGGCACCGGCTGCCCCGTGAGGTCCTTCCGCAGGGTGCTCGCTCAGCTGAATAACGTGTTCGAAGGCTTTTTGTCCTTTTTCTGCAGC
This sequence comes from Elanoides forficatus, assembly GCA_025311575.1. Classification (NCBI taxonomy): domain Eukaryota; kingdom Metazoa; phylum Chordata; class Aves; order Accipitriformes; family Accipitridae; genus Elanoides; species Elanoides forficatus. Next base: position 5,267,989 of record JAOBAS010000013.1, on the reverse strand, counting down.
CCGCGAGCGGCGGGGCGCTTTCCTCCAAATAAGTGTCCCTAAGGAGATTTATTTTTTGAGTAAATAACACTATTTGCAAGAGCTGGCTGACTAGCGATTGCCCACAGTGGCGGGATTTTCCGTCTCGCTGCCCCTCAGCCGCCCCCGGCACCGTCACACTGGGCCAGGCGCCGTCCAGTGCCACCTCAGCTGTCACGCAGCCCAGAGCCGCGCGCGAAGTGGGTGGCTTTCCAGAAAACGCCAGCTTTTGGACTTATTTGTTAGGGCGTGTGCATTACAAAAATAAAAAGAAAATCAAGGCTCATCTACGGGCCAGGCAATGTCCTCTCGTCACGGATGCGGCGCCTCAGCAGGATGTGCCGCCACTGGCTGTCACCTCTGTCACCGCCGCCATCGCTGCGCGGATCGCCGCCTCCTCACAGAGAAAATGAGGCTCTGCGCTTTGCGCAGCTGGAATCGCTGGCTGGCCTCCTGCTTTGTTTTGCTGTCACCGAAAGAGCCTCGCTGCGCTGTATCAGTCACCTTTTGTCACAAAAGCACTTTGGGTTCAGTCTCATTGAAATCGGTGGCGAAATTCCCAGACTCTTCAGCGCAGACAAAGCAAATCCAGAGTCCGTAAAAAAAAATAAAAATGCAGAGCGTGTATGAGGTATGCAAGTACAGCAAGGGGAAAGTACAGCTGGTCTTAAACCAGCCACGTACAAATGGAAGAGCAGCCCCAGAGAGGCGAGGTATTCAAAAACCCTTCTCTGCTTTCCTCCGCTCACTCTCACTCACTGAAGAAATGTTGATGTTATCAAATCCAACAGGTATGCTCTCTGGAGACAACAGATACAGCTCTGAGGTGGTATCAGGCAAACAAGTGATGGGAGAACAAGGTTAGATTAGTGCTGGGGGGGAGATGCGCACCTAAAGAACAAAGGGAGAAGAACGTTAAGCCCTGAAGAGTGGCTCACTGGCATTGCAATGTATCTCCTTCTCCTCCTTCACATTTGGGGATTTGTTTTAGGGAATATTTGAATGGCATAACAGAAATCTACCAAAGCAGCCTGCATGTATAGCAGAGCTGAAGGATTATATAGATAGCACAGCAGTGACTTCTGGCACAGCTGTAATTTAATTCTGTTTCAAGCTCTCCAACAAAAAAAGACGTGATGGGTTTCTTCCTTCTATCTTTTCATGCACATGATGAATGATAAAGGCCCGAGGTTGGGGGGGGGTTTCTGTATTTTAACATGAATGGTTTAGGAATGCTGGTCTTTTCCACCAACAGGCTTGGGAATCAAGTGAGCTGCTGGCAGCACCAGAGCAGAGCAACTGAGCGCTGAGTCCAGGCTCCAGGCATCAAACTACACTAAACTTTGCTTCACGGTTTGTAGGAGCAATGACCAGGGGAAGGGTGAGAGGAGGGAACTGGCACTTCTTACATCTTCTGGGAGAGCAGATACTGAACTTCAGCTGCCTCCCAAACCTTAGGGCCTTTTCCTACCAGGTAAAAAGAAGGAAAGAGGTCAACAAGCCACTCTTGCAGGAAGCTTTGTGATACTCCCTATTCCCAGCAATTACAGCTTTTATGTGCCTTTTGAGACTAGGTAGAGAGCAACTCAAAGATTATTTGTGCCATCAACTTGCTTTTCCTCTCCTGGTTAACTCCTAGAGAGTCACCCATCAGAAAGGAAAACAGTGCATCATATCTTTTTGACAAGCCCTGCTGCCACCAGACAGTCTGTTGCCAATACTGAAGCAATGCAGTTGGGCCAAATCCTTCAGCCCTTCAGGAAGAAATCCACTGCCATCTGTGAGGCTTTAAGGAGTCGTTCACGCTTCTTCTTTTCAGAGCCTTCAGTTAAAAACACAGGAGCTAAGCAGTTACTCTTTATTTTTCCTGGGTCTCCCTCTTTTGTCCCACCAGAGGAAGAGAGGCACCATTTCCTTCCCTTCCCTCCTCCCCCTCTGTGCTCCCCAAGTCTGCCCTGCCCTCCATGCAGACGTCCGTTTCTGACTCATCGGTTTACCCATCACAGAGCACCAGACTTCTTTACCATGCTAGCCAATGCTTTATGACGGCTGATGCAAGATCCCTCTTCCACAACATAGTTTTTTGAGCTTAAAATTAAATATACCCTTTACATCCCCTAAAGTTAAGCTCACATTCAATGCATGTGTCAGACCATCTCCAATGAGAAAAGCATGGACAAGCTGTACATACAAACTGTTCCGTTAGAAGTTGACTCATGCTCAGAAATGCTGTAGCATCGGCTGCTAACAGACATCCAGCCCTTCCAACCTGTAGTAATGAAAGGGACATCTCGGGGCTCATTCTAAATCCAGACTCTTGTTCTCTAGCTGTTCCAGGGACAGCTGCACTCTCAGGCCTTCACAATCATCAGGTAGTTTTCCACATGGTGTTAAAGCACTGCCCTTTTGTTGCTCACATAGCCTCAGACTCTGTCACTGGAAGAAACACAGCACTTTAAAACTGGAGGGTGAAGCTCTTGGGTGCTCTCTTGCTTCCTTTTGCTGCAGCTTTAACAAACAGCAGCCCAAGGATAATGCTGCTCCTGGCTTCTAACAGACTTTGCTTAGTAACTAAATATTTAGAAAACATTTCCCTCCTGGCCATCTCTCACCCTCTGCATTACTGAAAATCATAACTGGTCGTCTTTGCGTCTATGTGCTAGTCTAATACTGCCATGTTTGCATTATGTGTGGATGTTGTTTCTGCAGTATGTAAATACAGATACCAACACTGATTTCTTTTCCAAGTACACACCGTAACATTTAATTGAAATTCAGTTTTATAATATTTGCTAGATTTGCAAATCTTAATTTTTGGGGTTAAATTGCATGGCAAGATTTCTTAAAATATCTAGAACTGTCTTACCGCCCCTTGTATGAGATTGTTCTGAATAGGATTATTCCGTCTTCTACAATTAATGCTGTAGCATGTACATGGGCAGCTTTCTTCTGTGGAGACCTGCTGTCAGACCAGGTGGCAGGGACTAAAGACAAAGTGGTGGTACAGGCAATGCAGAGGTGATAGTGCTGTTGTGCTTTCTGAAGAGTAGGAGACTGAGACATGAGCCATATGCTGTGTGAAGGACTCTTTGTACAGGGGATGGTATAAACTGAAGACAACAGCCATATCCTGCTTAGGTGTGTGGCTCAGGAATTTTTATTTGGCTGTAGCTGAAATGAAGTGACAAGGTTTACTACAGAAGATAGAGCTTCCTGATACTTACCAGTGTAAAAAAGACTTTGGGAGACAGGACAAGAAGATGGGATCACGTCATGGCATCTCAGTCTCTGAGGACCTCACAAGTGCTTTTTCCACATCTATGTTCTGCTCTTTCCATATATATGCAATGTCTCTGAGATGGGGAATTAGGCCTACACCCATTTTATTCAGCACAAAATCCAGGTGCCTGATACCTAGGTTATCAGAGTTACCCGGAAGCATACATGCCACTGATATGAGAAGGAAATGTGAAAAAGAGACTTTGAATCTTCACCTGAATGAATTGTTGCAGACACAGTGAAAACCCACGCAGATGGTGGTATCACACAGCCTTCCACTATGGACCCAGTGCTTTACCAAGCGGGCCACTACTGATTTGTAACTGTATTTTAGCAGGGCTCTGAAACTGTACACGTTAAAGGCAATCAGAATGAATAATTCTGAGTTGTCCAAGGAGCATTATAATAATGATCTGCTGCTCATCACCTTCTGAAGTTAATTTTTTCAGAGGCCACCTGCGAGATTCTGTGAAACCCTGAGGTGACTCGCTTCTGGCAGCCAGCATCTGAAACCTCCAAAGGACTCAGCTCTCGAGGATGCCTGCCTTTTATTAGCTGAGCCATAAATACCACTGTATAATACTTGCCTTACCTAAAGTGCTGTATTGATACGCTGTAATCTACAGATTCCGACAACTTTTTACCCTTTCCCTCAGTTACTCCTAGCATTGAGCACTAGACTCTTTGACTTAACAAGGCAGAACATGGAAGGTTTTATGTCCTGATGCACAACTGTGGCTTCAAATCATACCGACTACTAAAAAGTACCTAACCAAGGGGCATTCTGTTAGAGACCAGGCTGTGCATTCAGGAGCTGAATCATCATCAGCAGCTGGACTCTAGAAGGAGTGAAGGCAGCTTCCCCTCCCATCTCTGGCACCTCACGGAACTTGGAAGAACATTTGATGCAAGGGACATGCCTGCCAAACACTGCCTCGTTCATAACCATGGTATGTAACTACCAGCATACATGGTCACCCATGCAGACACTGAGAAAACACATGCATGGCCCCTGCGTCGCCTTTTTCTGGAAAAAATGGCAGGGCTGGGAGTGAGGTATTCATTGAGACTCTTGTTACTCTTGATAGATGTTAGCAGAGTTCTTAATCACTCAAATGGCCAGAATTCTCATTACCTGAGTTGAGAAACCACATCCTTCAGTAACAATCTGCTTTCTTGCAGATTGCTTTCTTCTATGTCTCTAGAATTATAGTAGGGTAACATGGGGTGAGCATTTGGGGCTTGAAAGAGTGAGCCACATTGCTGTCTGCCATTACTTTCTTCAGTTCAGGCAAAAAAAGAGTATGAGGCCCATAATCCTTTTTCCTAGAGTTAAACGGGCTGTGAACAGTAGAGTAGTGACTACACAGGAGCAGCAAATGGCCAACTTCACAGAGGACAAGCCTGTAAGTAAAATCTTGGAGTATGCAGAATAGCCACTGAAGATCCACTCTGAACTTTTCTTGCACGTATAGCATATCATACCTGGGCTGAACTCAACTTTTGGGACTGTCATTTGTGAGTGAAAACAGGCAACAAAGGTGCACGTATCATTTCTCTGGAAATTATGAAGGAAGGAGATCATGAAGCTCTGGTTTGTCCATCCTACCCACTCACAGCAGCTCTGATGTCCCTCTAACACAAAGGTCAGGGCCAAAAGCTTTTTCTCCGCCCACAAAGAGGGACACTAAATTTGCATTTCAATGCAAAATTTAGAACATTTACTCATCATGAGGAAAATAACTGTCTGATTATATGGCAGGGATTACGAGTTCAGTATCTTTGCTCTTTCCCTGCATATGGCATATAAGGCAGTACTGCACTCTCTAGGGCAAACCAGGAGGGGACTAAAGCCGGTTTATCTGTGCGTTATAATCCCAACACTCAGCAATGAGTTTTTAAAAGGCAACAGTCCCTGGGAAAGGAGACCAGCACACGACTTCTCTGTCCTAGCAGAGTCTACTACTTCATTCCTGAAATCTTTGCATACGCGATCCCCGTTCGTCAGAAACACCATAAATGAAATAGTTCAGCACGTTCTTTTGCTGCCGTATTTTCTGTGCTCGAGTGGGAGATCAGAAATGCTGAACTTTATTTATTTCTCAGGATCAGAAAGGAAAAGATACCCTAGTATTGGACACAGTATTCGAAGCCATGAGATTTATGAAATTGAAGGCTTTTTGCAACAGTATGACAAACTCTGTATTTAAACAGATCACTCCCACCACACAGAAGCAGAAATATAACATGCCTTTTGTTCAGAGATTTATCATGTTTAATTATTCATTTTTTCAGTAGCTTAACCATGTATTCAGTTAAATAACGTAATAAACAAAAGTGTTCAAAGTGAGGCAATATTGTCTTTATGTTATTTTTAAATCGTGATCAGGTACCTGTGTGACATGGAAAACTAAAAATCAAACAAAGTACATAATCTTTGCTTCTCTAATAAAATCTAGTGCCAAATTCTGCTCTCAGGTAGATTTCTATAAAGCATTGTCCATAACAGCATTACAATACGAGGGCGCATTTCAGGCTTTAAAAAGTGCAAAAGATCAGGAGTTGTTCTCACGTCTTAAAGCACACACCGAATGGAGAGCTGGTGTCTGGCTCTAACACATACCGCCCCGCTGACCTAGTGCAAGCAGTCGCAGCATGACTCAACTCCAATAAACTGATTTTACTTCACCAGATGGTAATTTGGCTAAATTTGCTTTTTGACTTCAATTTGCCTGCTTCAACGAATGAGAGCACAATTTGGCTCCTTTCTTGGTGAAAAGGAAGCCAACCAAACATGACTTTCACTAGGCCTCAGTTTTTGGCCCCAGATTTCAACATACACTATTACAGCGATCAAAAGAACCATAGAAATTACTTATCATTTTACTGTTCCTTAACACATTTCACACAGTCCTGCAGCGAGCAGAATCACAGATGAACCTCAGAACATACAGAGAGCACAACTACTACACTGGACATGAAAAGGAAATTTTATTAAACATGTTTACATAACATGAGTTGGAAGTTCATTTAAAAGCACAGGGGAGTGTTAAGACAAGTGGTCAAAATAGAAAGGTACTATCGAATTATAGCTAGTTGGTTTTTGGCCACTAAGACAGAACAGGATCTAGTAGTAGTGCACCAATGCTTGAGTTCTTCCTGCTCAGCAGGTCGAGCAGTAACCAATCTGCGCCCTATGGAAAGATGGGCAGAAGAATTCCCACGTGTTGAGTAATAATAAATAGTTCACTTGGTGCAGGCAGTATGTCTATGAATTAAAACCTAGTGTGTACACAGTTTCTACATGTGTTACAGCCCCACAGTAGGAATCTACACCAAAATAGTTATTAGAAGGAATTTGGTCCGTACTACGTCACGTTTTCCATAGGGTAAAAAATAAAGTCCATCTATAGACATTTAGCACCAGACTCACAGACCTAGCCTGGCTAAAACCTGCAAAATGTCTATAAGAAAAATGGATGGCTTAGATTTCTTGGTTACTTCAGTATAGTAATTACGAGCAAACTGTACAAGTACATGCAACATACAAGCTGGCCTATGTGGAACTAACATACATTATTAAATAACCTTTTTCATCTCTTTTTACAAAACGTGCATGCAGCTTTGAACAGTTCCAAGTCATGCTGCTCTATTTGTGTGATCACAAAATTGAATGGCCTGTAAAAGGAGGGGAAACATATCAATGCACCTGCAGGAATCTGCAGCTGTTCGCACATTTACAGAATATCACAAGGGATTTCAAGGCCAAGAAGAACTCAAATGAATAAAAAGCAAATCGAAATTTGACTTTTTTTTTTTTCTCCAAAAAGTAAGATATCTTGCGTTAAAAAATCAAGCCTTGTGCTTGCATCAATCTCAAAGAAATGTAAACTAAAATTTGATAAAAACATTAGTAAGTGCAGAATATTTCTACTGGAATTTCCAGTGAAACATTGAACAACTCATACCATGCTCTATCCAGGGCAGACAGGTGCGTCTGAAGCGACACACATCGGAGAAGCCTGGGTACAGCTGAAAGTGTCATATGCTCAATCCATTCCTGGTCAACATTTTGGGAAGTCAAATATACATTTATACACAGAAACGTAAATATTTCCTCTCCATTTCTAGGAGGAAAATTGCATTACCAGTAACATATTCAATGTCAAAATTAAGACTAAAGCTGCTTTATACCAGTCCCCAGCAGTAGTTGCAGAATTCTTCAAAATTCTTCCATGCAAAACATCATAAACATAAAAGTTAGTATATATAATGCAAACATATCTGCTTTTTACAAAGAAAAAGTGGCACTGTGATGATTATTTATTTTTAAGAATATAACTTAGATTGGTCATTTGTTCTGGGTTCCCACGTGAGAGACTTGGAAGTACCAGAACAGAGAAACGATTTGAACTCGCTGGAATCGTAACTGTGGCTGTTGAACACTTTAACGATGCTTACAGAGATATGCTTCAGCCCTTTGTTGTTTGGTTTAGAAAAAGAAAGGAAGGGTCTCTGTTAGGTTGTGAGGACTTCTACAAAACTAGCAGAATCACATGGCAAAAAACTAGTGGAAGTGACAAGTACAGAAAAACTGCTGAAACACCAGGAAGGTAACACTGCTTGAGGGCTCTCTCAAAATGCGAAAAAATACAACATTGTTAACAGAGTGAGAGCTTCCAGTTTGGGTCATCTTTGACTTAGGTCGAATCTAAAGGTCTCTCTCTCTCTCTTTTTTTTTTTTTTTTTTTGATCATTATAAGCATCGGTGATAGCCGCTAGTAGATTGGCCATATGTGATAAACCTTTGTTCTGTCAATTTAAGCCATCTCTCGACAAACAGACATATGTTTGGATAACTACTACAAGCAAAAACAGAAGTGATTGTCTCTCTCCAACAGTGTTTTTTGATCATGTGAATATCTGGTTCCAACTGTCATCCTGGGTGATGTTTTTATGAGACAGCACCTGCTACTATGATCTAATGCAGGGAGGCCCAGTTGAACTTTCCAGAGATGACTGGGAAGCCCTGCGTGTCAGGGGAGTCAAGGTTGGATCCACTAGTGATGAAGGTGGAAATAATTTATACCAGCCTATTACCACACTGGACAGATCCAGTTCCTCCAGAAGGATCTGGGCGACTCCCATGAAGCATTTGTGGTCCATTCGGCCATAGTCTCCCCAAACTATTACCTGGAAGAAGATAAAATACAGGTTCAGCATTGTCCCCAGTCCCATGCTTATATGTTCACTCCTGCTCTTGTTATGTGTAGCATAAGGAAAATGTTATTCTTAAGGGTGAATGATTGCTCCCTCTTGTGGGAAAACCTAATGGCAGGACAGGAGCGAGAGTCAACAAAAGAGAAATGTTTAATACAGCCAGACATTTCGCAGGTCTGAAACCACAAGCCACAAGGACGCGTTTGCTGGTATTTATAAAATTAAATGCTTAGTGAGTTGGAATGGGTTTATGCATATTGCTTAAAGTTAAGTAAACACGCAAGTGCTTCTCCAAATTATAGCCTAAAATGGGATTAAGAAGCAACTGACCTGAAGGACTTTACCCTGTGGACTTTCATCAAAAACTAGTGTCTGTTGGTACAAAGGATCAAGGGTCTTCCGTGCAATTCTTGTCTTCTTCTTAGCTATACACGTTCCATTTTCCAATAAATACACTTTGACATACGGAGCTGCAAACAAAACATCATGAGTTTTATGTTTGGACTTAAAAACTTCTACATTGCACATCTGAGCTGGATGACAAATGCCTTAAAAGGAAGCTGAGTGGAAAGAAAATGACACACATTATCTTCACTGTATAATCTGAGTACAATTATATTCTTAAAATAAATGACGTGGCCCACAAGAAATCAATTTGATTTTTATAAACTTTGAGTGTAATGATCTAAGATGTTACTAACAACAGTTATGTTTCATGCACGCCTGTCAGTTTAAAAACACTTTCTTTTGCCAGGAATTAACTGTCCCTCTTAGCTATTCTGGAGCCTCTATGCATGTTTAGGGGTCAGAGATATTTAACAAAAATAAGACTTTCATGTTTCATTGAAAGGAATAGTTTAAACTAAGTCATTCCAATAACAGACATTAATTGCTCTTTCATCTTCGGCTCCTAAGGAGGTTGTAAAGAACCATGTTGGCAAAACGTTATCTAAAACAACTGCTCCAGTTGTTTCGGTAAGCAGTGGTTGTGGTAGCAATTATAAATCTCCTCTAACAAAGATTTCTGTAAATAATTAGAATGTCAAAAAACACCTTTATAAAATGATACAATATTAAATCTCATTCGTTATACAAATTATTGACACTGGCACTAGCACAACCTGCTGTCTTCCTGAAGCACTGTTGCATACAGAAGATCCTGGCACGTGGTGGGTCTGTTAAGCTGTTTGTTCAAAGCACTTTCATCTGTTCTCCACCTCTTGTTTTGACGTGCAACAAACACAAAGGATTTCATCTACACTGACAAAGCCCCTCTGAGATATATGACTTGCCTAAGATACGCAGAAATTTTTCTGCGAATGTTCCTTCCAGAACAGATGTTGAGCTGCTGAAAATCCTTCCTTGGAAGGTGGCATGCAACTGGCAGATGCAAGGCGGTAAAAATTGGACATTGGTATCAAGGATATCTCCACGTACACATTCCTCGTTGAAAAGCAAACCAAACATGTGCAAATGGAGTGACAGCTAACGAGGAGCTCAAAAAGTCTCCGATCAGCATATTTCATATTCTTGTTTTCTGTTCATATATTGCCTTTTTTTTTTTCACCTTACCTGGGGTAGATTTGGAGCCAGGTTTTTGTGTGAGGCCACGGGCTCTAATGACTTCTACTTCTAATTGGCCCTTTTTATCCACCATTCCAATCTGGATGTCACCTGAAAGGGAGAAGAAAGAAGCCCACATTTTAGACAAGCAGTGTGCCCCAGAAGATAGGGTATGAGAGTGAGAAACGGAAAGACTAGTTTGCTACTAGTCTGCTACGTTAGTGTGCTTGTCACCTCTCCTCCTGATCCCTTTAATTTCCCCATCCTTAAACCAGGACTAAAAGATACACACTTAGGGAGCACAGTGCCCTCTCTTGGTGTACGGTTTATATCAGAGCTCAGTATTTCTGATCCATGGAGGCAGGCAAATTTACAGCAACACGACGGTATAACCACCACACCTTTAACTTTGCACTGCTGAATTACCTAGAGACTTCCCACCTAGGACTGTTGCCCCAGTGTGCCAGTCACTGACATGCGCTGCCCTGACAGTGGTCCCACACTCCGAGAGCCTAAAACCCAAACTCATGTTCAGAAATCCTTTCGGCTGGAAGTTTCTGCCTCCAAGCTGAGACGCAAGAGCTGGCAGTGCAAAGGCCCCTTGTCTGATGAAGGAGGAAGGAGAACTGCTGGTAGAGGCTAACGTTGAAACCTTCTTCTGTAATTACAATTGCCTGACTGGGTCCGCAGCGTAAGGCGGAGACGCCAACCACACGAGGCACGCGGGCATAGCACAGCTTCAGAGAATGACGCCCTGCCCCTCGGGAGCTCAAAAGAGGTCTTTCTTCTGCAACAGTCTCCACCAAGTACAGGGATGACAATTTTTCTGTTTTTATCAATATTCCACACCCATTTTTGGTGTGAATAAAACGATGCAACATGTTAAAATAAGAAGCTGCTTTCGCTACTCAGCAGACAAACTTGTTCCCCTGCCCGAGTTCTGACAAATGACATTTCCTGCAGAAAAAGGAAACTGCTTAGTCCGAGGCCAAGCACTGTTCTGATCTAAATCAACAAAATGCAAGGGAAGTGAACTATGGGCTGATGCTCAAAAGCGTTCTGTCTCTATGGTTTCATATATCGTGGAATCAGCTGGGCAGAAATCTAACAGGCCACTTAGAATAAACAATGCACAGTATGATGACATGGGCAGCTACGTGACACCTGTGCAAATAAACGAACTGTGCATATATCCATGAAACACATGAGTATGTATGTATTTGACACGTAAACTCTGACTGTCTAGAAAAACACACTCACAAATAGATGGTCCTGAACTACAGAATTTGGGGTCCGGATTTAGAAAGACAGCATTTTGTAATTAACTAGGCACACAATTTTCACATCCTTGTCTAACAGTATATTAAAGCAGTGCTTAGACCTTGGTACTGGAGGTATGACAGAGCAGCAGGGAACATTTCTTTATCAATCAAACTTTGCTTGAATAAACAGAGCCCTGCGTTGCACTAAAAATAGTTCACGGGAAAATTCCAACAAGCCTTTTTAAGAGCACATCTCTGTATTGCATATCCAAAATAAAACATGCAACAGGGAACCAGAAGGGGGAGCGGTAATACAAACATTTTCAAATTGTCACTAGTGAAAGGGTACCACATAGAAGGACTTCTGAAAATTGTTAAAAACCATGATTGAGTGCTTTTTGGGGGGCCAGAACTTGAGCCTTTAGTAAATAAAGCAGTTCTAAGAGGTGAAAATAAACGTACTACTCAAGTAATCTGCAGAAAAATATTTAGTCAGAAAAAAAGATTACAATAAAGAGACGGAAGAGATCTAGACCCTTATATTCATACTAATAGAGCCACTTAGATTTTTATCGGGCAAATCATCTCACAAGTACCTTCTCTTCTCTTTCAAGATAATAATAACAAATATGGATTTAACAAGTTTGGTGCTTAGTAATGCACCAGTAAGTAGAAGTCACTTGGACTTACACAGCAGCCCTTGACTTAGGGGGTAACTCAAAGCATTCTCAAGAAAGTTTCTGTCTCCTCCTGCTCACAAGTTGGGAGGGGAACACTCTCTTCTGCAATTTTTCTTTCTTTTCTCTCTCCTTTTTCAGAAGTGGCTCAGTAGCCCTTCCTGAAGCTGATTCTCCCAAGACAGCTGTACTGAAGCATTGGCCATTTATCATTTCCAGCAGGAGAAGTATGGTTAAAGTAGTGGATCAAGGACTCCTCACTTAGCATCCTAAAGCATGTCAAAGAATTGCTCATATATAAGCAAAAAAAAAAAAAAAAAAAAATTAAACCTTTCCCAAGATACCTACACAGCACTGCACCGTTGAACACCTTATACACTCATACTCTGTTCATAACCAAGGTACAGCTAGCGCTACTGAAGGGAAATACAGACTCGTCTGGAACACAGAGAAGATCACAGACAGCCCCAGGCAGCTGCTGTAGGAAAGGATTTTGTCTCTTTCGTGACAAAGACTGGCTTTATCAGCAACTGATTACTGGGCATTGCAAATGTGGGCAGAAGTTTCACATTCTGGGGTTAGATGAACCAAGTTTGGACAAGTGCAGAGTTTGGCCAGGAACTGTCCATCACCTCCAATATAATCTGTGGAAAGTAAATACAAACTCTGAACAGCTGAGATTTTGCAGTGAGCTACAATTGGAGAAGCCACAATAAATTTGAGTGGGAAGTCAAGTGCAACCCCTATCTTCAAACTGCAGATGAGATTAGTTGACACCTCAAATGGAGCAAATACTGTTTCTCATCTCATTCTGGATGCTGTGTGCTAGGAATATCAGTGACAGCATATGGGACCTTCATGTTTACAGTGAAGGAAGCCACTTTGTAAGGCTTTTTGGTGCTGTAGTCTGGCAGTGTGTGCATTAGTTAATTGGCTTATTATTCATTCAACAGAGGAGAACATATTATTCTTACCCATGGCAGGGGTTGCTAGCGTTTGTCGGCCTACTAACTGTGCAGGTCCAAGTCCATCGAGGAAATCACTAAACTGACTGTCAGCACCCAGCCGTACTCCAGGAAATATTAAGCTGAAGACAAAATAAAAGCCGATTAAGCATAAGAACAGGATTAATTTCTATTGTTCTACAGTATTTACCTCAAAATTACTACTGATACAAAGCAAGCAGCTCAGGATGTGCAAACACAAATTGTTCTGCAGCATCAGGAATGAGCTGTCTCCCATGGACCCCAAAGAAGTGTAGTGAAATTCTGCACGTGGACCCGAAGTAGTCCATAAAACAGTTCTGGCTAAGGAGTTCTCTAGGAGCAGTGAAGAGCCTGACAAGTGAATAAACCATGAGTGACCTTGTAGGAGAAAACATAAAAAGCCTCATGAACTTTAAAAGCCTATCCTTCTTCATTCTTGAATGCTTGATTTGCCTTGTAATACTGTTTTGTATCTATACATACATCCAAACCCCATCCATATCAGAACAAAAAGGGAAAACAGATGTATACACTAAATTAATCTGATTGCTGCAGCTGTTTAATGAAGCAGTAAACTGGCAGGTAGTACTAGTGTTGATTAGAGCTAATGCCACTCCCAAGCCAAAATATTCTGGTAGCCACATCTGGATCTACAGTTGGTACCCACCCCTCTTTCAGGACACAAACTGAACTGTAATACATCAGCACAGAATATATGGAAACATTCCAGCTCAGGCTGGACGGGGCTCTGAGCAACCTGATCTAGTTGAGGATGTCCCTGCTCATGGCAGGGGGTTGGACTAGATGACCTGTAAAGGTCCCTTCCAACCCAAACCATTCTATGATTCTATGATATGTGCTTTTCCAAGCTGCTTTCTTGTATTCCAGGATCTCCACTTTCTTTTCAATAGATATACAGTCTCCAAACAATAACAAAAGAAACAAACAACAACAAAAAAAAAAAAAAAAAAAAAAGAGAGAGAAAGAATGATCCATGGTGAGGAGACTCAGCTTTGACTTCCTCACCGTGATTATGAGGAACAAAAGAAAAGACTTTGAACCAAGTCTAGACAGCGTCTTACCCAGCAGGCCATCCACCACTCTGTATCTGCTTGTCCCTCAAAGGAAATTCCCTGTTAGACTGGAGAAAATAATAACAAAACCTCCTAATAAAATTTGATTTCCACAGATCAGGCTTATGTGCTCCAGTCATTCATTTCACACTGAAAACTCTTTGCAAACCCCAGTTTGTTGGCTAGGAAAAGCCCATTCCTCTCTTCAGGACTAATTGCTTTTACTGTGCTTGCCTAAATGTATAGACTGCCTGTAACTAAAGCTGGGCAGAAAATATCAGCACAGTGCTTTTCATTAGAACACTCTGATTTACCAAAAGGTAAGCTTTTCACAGAAGTTTAGTTTTAAGAAGTCTTTTTTTTTTTTTAAGAAGATTTGTTTAGATGGAGGAGGAAAAGAACCTCAAGGTCTGCAGTTCAACCGTGAGCCCACCAGTCACAGCATTCACCTAACCTCGAGATGCAGCTTCAAGCCCACCCTTCCTGCCAAGACACACAGTCTGCTTCTCTGCCCAGCAGCACTACTCCTTCACTCTTGCCCCTGCTATGAAAAGCTTCTTGCTCGTTTCTTTGGCCTTTTCCCCCAAAACATGTTACATTTTGCTATGGAATGACTAACAACATTGAAAATGTTCACTTGAGAGCGTTCTCGCTTTTCAGACACCTGAAGGTTATGAAGTACACATTCACCTTAATGTGTATTAATTCTAATTCATTAACTGCAGATATGGGCCAACCAGAAGAATGTAACATGGTACCTGGGGTACATACTGTAGGAATCTGCATTCGCAGCTGAGCTACACATTAATTGGTCTTATGCAATGCAGGATGAGGCATGATACTGTCAATAAACTATGTGATCCTGGAAGTAAAGTCAGTATGATAATGTACACACACACAAGGAAGGAAAAGTAGCCTGTGCAAACTTAAGCATTTCCTAATTGTCATGATTATCCACCTACAGTAACGTCAAGAGTGAACTGCAGACAAAATACTACTAAAGCGACCAAAGTCAAGCTCTCGCTGATTTTGATGGGAACCTCACAAGAGACAGGAAAATCCTAGCAAACAGCTTCGCTATTCTGAATACAAGGTGCTATTAAAAACTGATTCGTGCACACACTAGAAATAACATCTGAAGTTAAAGGTGACATTTCTAATGTTTGAAAAAGGCCCAGAAGAAGGAGGGAGGGAGGGAGTGGATTTTAGGATCGGCTGGCACAGTGCATGTACCCCTGATTATGTGATGCAGTTGTGTGCCTTCCCTTCCACTTTGCAGCTGTGTCCAACTCATGTTCTACAAGTAAGCCAGTGATGCAAGTGGGGGAAGTGATTAAACAGTAGAAAATTGTTTTATTGGCCATCTTTCTTACAAGAATCTCTGCATTTAACATTTTTCATTCGCTGCAATTTAAACCCAGAGCTGCTGTAACTAACATTGTTCTACCGAACTCACGCAAGTTTGCAGAGCATCTGAGGATTTGATCTATAGCTAAATCACAGAATCATAGAAAAATGGAAGACATCAGAGAAGTTTTCTAAGCCACAAAGTACAGCACCACACTGAACAGAACCCTCTGGTATCCCCTTTGCCTACAGCACTGTGTCCTGTTTAAGGACCGTTTCTCTTCCTTCATTGCAGCAAGATATATTTAACTGTTTTGCCTGAGTTTTGTTACCTGCCTCCTTTGGCCCATTCTCCTGGGCTTCCCTTCAGAGCCACTGTTAGATATTGGTGGTGGTCTCACTTCACTGGCCTCACTGTTTCTTTACTCTTGCCAGAGACTGGAATAGGGATGTGGAGATCAGGGTCAGTGTTTAAGGCCAAGGTCACATGCGAAGCGGGTTTGCAGTCAGGTTTGCAAACCTGCATTGAGGTTTGCAACCTCAGTGAAGTTGAGGTATACTGAGGATCAGGAATCAACCAGAAGAGCTGGTAACTCTATCAAACCAGAAGTCTGGGACAGAAACATAGTGAAAAGTTAGGGAGCCGGTGCCAAAAGTATGGATCAAAAAAGCAGGACAAACGTGGTCAGATGTGAAGAAATCTGTTGTATGAGAGCCCTGAGAGAGGTAAGGAGAATTGTCAGAGGCAGAACTGGTGCTGGAACAAGAGATGGGGAGCAGGCACAGGAGCTAAGGAGGCAGAAACAAGACATAAGATGCAGATAGTGTGACTACCACCTTGCGATAGCTCACTTTACCTCGAAGGTGGACCCAGTTCTAAAGGAAAATTTTCAAACTAAGTCCCACTATGCACACCCAGCCTGCAATATGTCCCAATAAGAAGCAAGCACACTTGCTCTCTTCACTGCCTTACTCAGAGACTGATTCTCAAGTCAACAGTTTAAGGCTCTACCTTGCAGTTTCTGTCCTTCAGATGCCTGCTGTGACCTCCAGATCCAGACCTTGGCTGCCCCAGCCTTGCCAAATCTGTTTACACACTCTGAGGGTGGAGCAGAGGATTAGGCTGTTCCCCTGAAAAGATCCTCACCGTCAGTGCTGGGTCTCCCACCTCTCCCATACTGCTAACCAGGGAAACAGGCTCCCCCAGCTCCTCCTTAGCAGGGTCCAGTTTACTGGGCCCTTTGCCTCCACGGTGAGTGACTGGTGCCTTACACACTGACACTCCAGCACAAAGAAAGGAAGGAGGATGGCAGGATGGAGTGTTGAAAGAGTAAAGGTAATGCCCTATCATAGAATCATAGTGGGAAAAATACTGGGATATTTTACTCTTGTCCCTCATTCTTCATCTGATGCTTATCTATTTACTTTGAGTTATTCATGATGGAGCCTGTTTTTCTTACATGGTTCTTGCAGTTCTTAGAATTATCACAGAATCATGGAATGGTTTGGGTTGGAAGGGACCTTAAAGATCAACTAGTTCCAACCCCCTTGCCTTCCACTAGACCAGGTTACTCAAAGCCCCATCCAAGCTGGCCTTGAATATTTCCAATGATGGGACACCCATAAGTTCTCTGGGCAACTTGTTCCAGTGCCTCACCACCCTCATATCGTAAAAAAAATGAGGGTGGTGAGATCATCTGATGATGAAGAAACTGCACCTTTACACAGCTCCTTGCCACCACCATGGCTGCCCCCGGCTCTTCGTGCCTTATACGACGTGCACTAGCAATTGTGGTAACATGGTAAGCATATAAAAGATGAAGACAAAGAAGTCCCAATCTCTCATTTTTTCCAGATCTAAAGGGTGCAATTTGCCTACCCCCAGTTTATTCTTTTGTGGGGAGGCGTCTTCTAAGAATTTCCTAGTGACCACTGCGCCCTGGCACACAGGGTAGAGTCCCACTGAGAGCTGTGAGGAGGCTGCAGTAGTCACGCACACTTTTGTGTCAGATCTGCCTTTGTTCTCCTTTCCTACGTATTGAGTCAGTCAGCAGTGAATGAAAACAGCTGCCCATTCCCCACCGTTGTCTGCCTGATTTCAGCTGATGCGGCAGCTGGACTCTGGGTTTACAGTTCTCAATAAGAGACTTGGATCAACTCCAAACTAAACTTTCTTTGTATATAGTATTACTGAACAGAGTTTCATATCACAGGGATTTACATACAACATCTGAAGTTTAACTCTGAGTTAATCCAAACATAACTCAAAGAAAAAGTACCCCTATGTTTTGTTTTGAATAACGCGGTCTGAATTTAGTTGTCTCTTGATGAACAAAATGCCTCACTGGATGACAGGGAAAATGTGAATCCTTAAGAAGTCCTCTCTCAATTTCAGTTTTAGGCATGTAACACAAATGTCCTGAAAATAGTTCAGTTTTGCAAACGTTTCAAGAGGACGAATCCTTACGCAGCGCTATCCCCTTCAGCCAGAGCTGGGACCTCTGTTCACATCCCAAGTTTTCTTACAAAGACAAGAAACTTCTCCTACATTGCTGATATTTTTAGTGCCACTTACTTGCCCTCAGAGCTATAACTATTTATGCTGCCGTCAGTGGATTCCCGACTCGGCTGTCGAACCATACGACTTCTCATCTCTGCTGCCATTCCTGTCTCTGTGCTTCTCTGTATCGTGCTCTTCAGCTTCTTGTTGCCAGCCTCTGAAAGCAGAGAAAAAGAAGCAATAGTTAGAATAACAACTTCGAGCAAAGCCTTTCCTTGCAGTTTTCCCCCAACAACAGTGATCTGACTTGACCATTACTATTTAATAATACAAAAAGACTATTCTGATCGAAGAAGGACTCTCCTTCAGTTGCAAACCAGCAATGGCTTCTCTTTAAAAGGGCTGCAACCTGTAGATCTTTGTTAGCGCAAACTGTTAGAAATTAGGTGTCTTATTAATGACCTTTACACAGCTGGAATGTAGACAGGATGACTGTGATAGTGCCTGATAACCATATACTCAGTAAGGCGTCTCTAGCCACCTTGTAAGTTAGGTTGGGTGACTACAAAAGAAGTTACAACTCTCACAATAAAAAAAAAAGGAAAAATAAATCCTTCGTGCATTCCGCAGAAAAATGATAAGTACTAAAATACTTAGTATCAAAAATATAACAATGTGTTTTGACTCAGCAAAATCTTACTTTTCACCACAGAAATTCTTCAAAGTAAACAGTGAGCTTTACATTACTTCTGATCTCAGCACTTCCTAAGCAGAATTAACTCTTGCAGAATTTGTTTAGGAGACGATGGACTTCACAGTCTAGGCTTGCAACCAAACACTACCAAGTAATGCAAATGTTGTGAAATTCTTTAAAGACTTGATCCATTTGGAAAAGCTTCCATCACACATTCTTTAAAATGCAATTTGAGTTTCACCTGGAAGGTTTCATGTTACCCTTGAGGAAGGAGAGCTTCCAGTACTTTACAGGGGTGGTTATGGGCTCAAGGTGCAACAGTCGATCAATGCATTCTGCTGTCGCATGGCAGAAATTATGCTTCTAGATGACGATAATTGTTCTCAGGGATCTGTAACTGAAATACTTCCACCAAAGTCTCTGTGTGATGTAATAGCGTGTGCTGACTTCAAACTCAGTGTCCTGTTCTACTGCATTTAGTTCAGCCTATCATTCAATGGGTAACATTAGTTTCTCTCAGGAAGTAATAGATTTGACAAAGTTCCACGTAAGTGCATGCAAAAACATTCTCCTGCATTTTCCCCTTCATTTCAGGGCTCCTTCATTTGCTCTCTGCAAAGTCTGTGCTTCCTTTTCACACTCTGCTCAGGGGAACATCTGAAAAAGTCAACGTTTCTTCCACCTCCACCTGCTGTGGACTGAATTGCTCTGAAAAATTTTTCACCTTCTTGTTTCACATGGGCACTGCTGATGTTTGAAGCTGACAGATCTTGACTTTTCTTCACATAAAAGTTATGGCTTTGGTAGCCCCGCGCAGCCTACCCATTGCTGAGGGTGTCTAAACGCGCTACGGAGAACAGCCGGCCCTTGCTCTTTGGGTCTGCAGAGCTGGTGGAGGGCAAGGAGAAATCACAGCACAGAGCAGCGCCCCCGCCCCGAGTTATCACAGTGACCTCCCTGGAGCTAGCAGAGAGACAGCAAACGTGGCCAAAGCGAAAAAGAATGAATTGTATATTGGGCTTACAGGAGAGAGACATCGCCACAGCAAAAGGGGCTGTGGTTTTCCTCTTACGCCTTCTGGAGCAGGGGTTGTTTACCCACGGCCACCCAGAAGCAGAGAAACTGCTGAGCAGAGGAAATCAGCTACTTCCACAGATCCTTTACTCCTTTCTGAGGCCAACAGCTCTGAGGTTTTGCTGTGGACCACTGCAACTCATCCAAATTCCCGGTCCTTGGCCAGCTGAAAAGGCATTATTCAGTGCTGCCAAACGTGAGGTAGAGTAGGCGAGACAACGTACACCAGGCAGACCAAGTTCTGCTCGTGGACGCTGCAGGTGGCCGTGGAAGGTATTTGCTGGAACTTCAGTGACTCCATATGTAGAAAATCAAATGCTACATTTTGGACCTGAGCTTTATCTTTAAAAATAGATGGTGTGTCCAGCACATCAATGCTGAAAGGTAAGCTGAGCATCAAAAAGCAATCAAAAGGCAGCCTAGGAAGCATAGCCCACATGCACAGCCCTACACTAAAGCAGGACTCTCACATTTTCAGCAGCTACGCATCTGCCACCCATATTGTTTTGTGCCTCTCTCTCTTGCTAGGACCTGTCCGAAAGTTTCCATCTGCTTCCATCTGCTCCTACAAAGAGGGTGAGATGATGTGGTTTATCCGCTGCCTTCTTTTCTGGAGCCAGCCAGATCAGGCAGCACGACCAGAAGGATACAATATGGTGGCCAGCTGAATAGGGTTGCCCGTGAGTATTCACGGCTCAGGAAATGGGAGTGATGGGACACTAAAGGTAGCTACAAGATCATCATGACCTTGGCACAAATTGGGAAAGAGATGTTGCTCTGGACCACCTGGACAACACGGTGGGTGCTGAAACTTAGGGATTTGAACCAGGCTGAAGAGCATGTTCATAGAAATAACCACCGTAAAAAATACCCATCGATGACATTACAGAAGTGAATATTTTAGCTTTGAGCCACAGCAGAGATTGAAAATAGCAAGTGGGTTTTTCTGAAAGAGTAATTTTATACTATCATGGATAATGTCCATGCTGCTGCTTGAACATCTTTGCTCCACAGGTTTTAAAAGCACAGACCATGAAGCAGGAACCCTTGTGCATGGCCATAAGCAAGTGCACAACCTTGTCTTGCTGTGCTGCAAATCCCAGACTGTCTTTTTCCGAATGTTTTTCAAGTCACTGCTCTCTCACTCTGCTGGATTCCACCTCTTTTTTTCTTGTCAACATTTTTTTTCAGGTTGAAAATTTAAAAAATTCTTTTGCCTCCTCTTGTAAGTGCTACTAATATCCATAACGTTTCCTGGGAAAACTAGAGTCCTCCTGCATATTTCATTGTATAACCTCAGTCTTAATATTCTGCAGTACAATCAGAAATATAACATAAAAGTAACCCAAGCCAGAACAGTAAAATACCTCAAGAGTTCTATGGCATAAAGGGAATCACTTTTGCCCATGACTAAGAACCGAAACACACGTTGCACAGGTTTTGGATGTTTTAACCTTGGTCAGTTATGCAGATCATAGTTTTTTCATCCTTTTATAGCACAAAAAGTAATGAGAGCAGTTTGTCTTGTTGGTGTACTCCTGTAAACTTCTCAGCAAAACCTAGTTCTGCAAGGGAGGGAGGTGGTTCGCATACGGCTGAGTTGGGAACTGCTGTTATTTCTAAAGGTGCCCCAGTAATGTGAAGTCACACTCTGGGGTACAACTTCCAGTCCTGCCTTAACTGCACAATGAAATATGGCATCTGAACAACTACCGGTGTTTCTCCTGCCCTTGATAATGTGTTCTTTTTAAAACTTTCATTTTCATCTGGTATTACTTTTAATCTAGCAGTTCTGCATGTATCTTTGGAACACTGCCTTTATACGAACAGTACAAGTTCATAAAATATTTAAGTTCAATATCTATGATATATTGAGAAGATTTTCTACTCTTGTCTGGTTATCTATTGGAAAATGCTTGGTCCTGCTCCTGATTTTTATTAGTTTGGTATGTACAATTAAGTTTTATAATATGTTACAGTTATTTGCCTGTACTGTGTAAACTACACTATATTCATTGTGCAGACTGAAGATAAACTGTCCCTATACTGAATACCATTTAGGTGCAAAATTTACTCCAAAATGGCCTGTATGCTTCTGTCTGCTGTGTCAATTAGGTAAGGCTTTCTGCACGCAGAAATGCAGATTGATGTGTAAACACTGCATATAAACATCTAGTTTAACAGGTACAAGCTAGAGAAAGACTACTACAGAGCAATTGTGATGAACGCAATTGTGATGAACGTTTTTGCAGATTTAATAACTAATGCAAAAGGATCATGAAGCAGCCATCTGCAGCTACAAAACGTACACAGCTTGTAAGCTTTTTGCAATTCATCAACAGCCTCGTTGTAGCACTCCTGCTACAACACGCTGATGAGTGTGTGCAATGTGCTATTTCAGTCTACGTATTATAAATATAGCCTATAGTGATTCTTTTTTGGTCTGACAAGAAACTGGTCTCTGATTTTGGTTTTCTCAAAAGTAAATTAATGGAGATCCTGATCTAAGTAATGATGAAGAGCAAAAAGCAAGCCCGTTAGTGTATGCACTGTCTTACATTTGCACAAAAGATCAATGCAGTTGATGTGTCCCCAATTTCTGTACTTCCTCATCACCTTCAAGTATAGCAGCCAGGAAACATCATTGACAACAGAATTATATTAGCCAGAAAGGGTCAGCGATAGTATCTATAGAATTAAGATGGCCTACTCCAGATACCTCAAGGCCAGCTTTACGTTTCTAAAGGCATGCAATTCAGAGATGACAAAGCCAGGACAAATGGCCCAAAATTACTTGAATCCATGACCGCTCTTAGCGAAGGCATGACTGCATGCTCCATGTGGTGCCTGGAGGCAATTACTACATTTTGCTCGTTTCCGTATAGTAAGCCTGAAGTAACAGGAGTGGCTGCGTTACGACCTGCTGGAGTAAAGCTTTTATCCTGTGATGTCAAGATGTATATTACATGCCACGGGACAAGGCTAGGGGACGTACAAGAATATGCAAGGACACAAGCTTGGTGATTTAGTCAACAGGACAACGCTAGAGATCTCTGCAGGGCAGAAGAGGACACTCCTGACATGGTCTTCTATGTAGTGCCTACAGGGAGAGGTGCCTTGAGCGAGCATTGCCCAGAATCGTACCTGAGGGCAACTAGTTGGTTAGCACCAAAAAAAGGAATTTACACACATGCAGCCCCTGGGTACGTGGCATGGAAAATTCGTGACTCGTTCAAAAGAACGCTCCAGAGAACAAAGCATACACCACTGCTAAATCCACTAATGAAAGGGATAATAAGAAGGGTACTAATACTCAATGTCATTGCGTGACTCAAGGGCAAATTATTCATGGTATCAAGCACGCTCATGCATCCAAAGAAAGCCTAGAAGGGCTACAGCTCCAAGCCAGCTCCGACTGAAACCTGGCAGGACTGTGACCGTATTGCTGGTTTGCACACCGACTGTGCGAGACACCACCAAGATTATGCCAACTGGAATAGCAAGGGTCATCCTCAATTCAAAGAGCTATAAAAAGAAAAGCCGAGGGGCACATTTCCTTCTGGTCCTTTCTGATGTGCTACTGATTTTACAACCTCAAATTTAGCTGCTGGGAGACCTGCTGAGTTACAAGTTCTGCAGCATCCCACTCACTCTGCATGAAGCACTTTCAAACAACAACAAAATGTATTTACACATGAATTGACAAAGCGCCCTTTGGCTTTAGTCCTAAAACAGAGAAAGAAAAGAAGAAATAATTCAAACAGCGTTTTCTTTTATATGTGTACATCTCTGATGAACTCAGCAGTAGATTGATTGCAAAGATTGAAAATACATAGTGACTACGGACAGAAGATAAATAGTAAAAAAATATGACATTTAAATACAAATGTTTCCTAGACTTCATATTCCACAATACTCCACTGTATTTTCCATTCTGTGTATTCTGCTATACTCTCCTGAATGTATAATGCTGTTTATAAAAAGACATCTGAAATATTGTAGTAATGGTCTTTTAAATGTTTCCTCCACCTATCACACAATATATTCAAAGAAAGGAGAATGCTGTTTATATTCTGTGGTGTTAGATCCAAATATAAACCATCATGTACTTCTTCCCATTTCTACTTATTTAAACAAATCCACAAACAACATTTATACTATTATAAATAACAAAACCTTCTAGAAAGAATATTCACCTTTTAAGCTGAGATAATTTACCAAGATGTACCTTTTTATCAGGAGTTTGGAAAAAACTGTACCTCACAACTATATTTATAAATTCATATATTCAGCTGGCAAACCAATTTCATTCCCAATAAATATTTTCAGATAATACAAAGACGATAATGCAATTGGTCCACTAATATACACAGTATTTTTTCTGACATATTTAGAGACAAAGGAACAAAAAGCACCAATCCTAACAAAAGGAGAATTCACTGAAATGCTGTTAACAGTTATGTTAATGCTTTGATGGCATTTTAGCCAGCGTACTGCAGAATCTCAGCTTTTGACTGTGTTAATCACTGAAAAGCAAACTTGCAAACTCAGACTCTTTTAACAGTTTGCACTTAGATGTCAAAGGAAAGTAACTTTACTTATCCAACAGCCGCTATTGACTTCTGTGAAGCTGAAGAAGTACTTTGAGAACAAATGCCAGGAACTGCTTAAGGTCCATGCTCAAAACAAAAGTAAACAGGAACTTGAAAATCAGGCCATTATTTACTACCTGACAATGGCCTCAAAACTTTGAGCAACTGCTTTTACAAATCGTGTCTCCTTAAGAAAATACAGTCTTAGGCATATTTACTGAAGAAAAAAAAAAAAAGTAAAAACAAGCCTGTTGTTTTGAATGATTATCCTGATACCTATGAATTCCCCATGTCAGGGAAGAAAACCTGGAGAGGAAAAACCTGGAAAGAAAAGCAAGGGTATCTGGTCAGAAGAAGTTCAGTTACGGCTTCTGAAATTACTAGTATCTTTTGTCCAAAGACTTTTACATTAATAGTTTTGTCCACATACTTGCAGTGAAGTGAAATCAGCCACTGTCTGTCAGCCAAAATGAGGCAATCAGTGATGATACATGGTAACGAGTTTTTACTGCTGGGATTGCACTAAACACACTTCATAAACATACAGAAATAACAGCATCTTAATTACCTTGTTTACACATATGCAAAGAGCTATATAAAAGAAGAATATGTCAACGAAACTGGTAATAGGTATACATGCCTAGTTCTTCAACTCTTAAAGCCTATTTCAGTGAAATTCGATTAGCCACACAACAAAGTCATGTTTCCAACAAATTATTTACTATAGAAACAGTTTATAAAATTTCAAGCACTCACTTTCTTACACATTCTTGGCTTTGTTAGACTGGAGGAGAAAGCGAGACGGAATGAAAGCAGCTCGGAAAAGCTGTGTGTGCTTTAACAGTAACATTTTTACAGCAAAACACAGCCCTAGGTTACAACATCGTTTATTACCAGCCAACCCTTAGAAGAGAACTGACATATGGGACAGAGATAACATTTGTCCACCGAAAGGCTGCTGGGACACACCTGCTGGTTAATACAGGAGGGGAAAACAACATTGTAATGCAGGAGAAAGTAGAAGAGATTCTTCAGATAAACTAAACCAACATTTTAGTTCTTTAAAAATTTAAACATATTTAAGTAACTGCATGACGTCGGTTTTGGTTCTAGGCAGCCATTGCAATTTTAGTAAATTTGAGACTGTTTTTAAATAAGAGTCTTCACAATTGCAAATACTTCAGTGTTTATTATTAAAAACATAAAATGACAGTATAATTACTAAAAGACAATGTTTTCCAAGATGATATCGCCCACAAGACAATTTATAAGATATCACTAATAAAAAAACCTTCCTATTGCTATGCATCTTCAAAAAATTTCCTGAGAACTGTGATGTACACAATGGCAACCCAAAGCCTAATTCTTTTAATAATTTCCATAAAAACTGTAAATGGAAACACTGTCAAAACCACTGGTGCCAAAGCATCTTCTAGTAAAACGATGTTGCGTGCCTTTTTGTACAGCTGAAAAGTTTCCGAATAATAACCCAAATTTAATGGCACAGCATACTAATCGGGAGACATTACAGCTTCAGAAACAGCCCCCTCTTTTTCCTCACAACAATTTGCATCCTGCGCATTGATCTGAACACGCCGTACCTTTTCTGTGGTTTGCTTTGTTCGGACTGCAACTTTCAAGCCCTTCAAGTTTTATTTTACCACTAAGAGCACCTCCCAGGTGGGTATTACATTTCCCTTTAAAAACATTCCTAACCTGCCTTTAGAGATCATTTCTAGTGTATCAGATCAATGGAGTATCACGCCAGCACAGGTTTTTCCTTAGTGCCTGTAGCATTGCAAAGTTATAACCCCAGACTAACACACACTGCTAGATCAGGCTAATAAGTAGGCTCATCGCAGTAACACACAGAAAATACAGGCTTACCTCTGGTTTAAGCAAAATTAAACATCGGCTACGATATAATCCTTAGCAAGCAGCCGGCACCTAAAGCAAATTCACCTTTGTTTAAGTATCTCGCGCTGTTTCTGGGTAGAATAAATCTCTGGGGTCTTGGCGTTGCCTCTCCCTCGTTCTCCTGTAACCACTTGGCACGGCAGCACTGCGAGGAATGATCAAGTTGCTTCACTCACAAGTTCCTTTTACAACTCTGATTACATTAGAGGGCCTTGCAGTGAAAAAGTACCGAACTACCTGCCGGCTAGCACTTCATAGTATATCGCCGAAAGGTTGAAAAATTCAGTCAGCAGTGTATTTTCTAGTGATGTGCGAGTAGAGAAGAGCACAAAATATTCTTGGTAACCTTGGTTGATGCATTTTTTTAACGCTGCTGTTCAGCACTGGATGAGGAGAGTCAGACAAACCCAGAAATACATTTCTCTGTCTTGGTGATTTTGACTCATTCTGCATGAATTTTGGTACAAAACCACCTGAAAAACTGCAAAGCTGAGAAACCATCAAATTAGCATTAAATACTAAATTACGGTTATGCTACAGAAAATTCTTAACGATGTTACTTTCTTAGAGGGCCTTTGAGCGCACCAAAGTCAAAGTTTCACTGCCTCCTAAACACCCATGTGCGTTTTGAGAACAGATCTTCCTTTTTGAATTACCCCTTTCATCTTTAAACTTCATTTTGAGGAAACAGACTTTGCCATAGAGTTGTTTCCATGTCAAATCATTCAGGTTTTCTGATACTCTACTCCGAAAATGTAATATGCTTTCCTCTTGCAATTGGTTAAGAATCAATTACTTTAACAAACCTTTATCAACTTGGCATTCAAGCATTGTAGGGACCGATGTGCTTTCTCTCGCTCTCTTTTACAAAGAAAGGAGGTACCCAACCTAATGAATTTGGACATCAGATTGATTAAAGATAGAAAGGAGAAAGGAAATGACTCAGCATTTGTCAAGCAAAAAGAAGAAAACTATTTTGAAAATAATTATAATGGGGAAAAAAAATGAAAACCACGATGCAATAAATTTCTCTCCAGTGGATCTTCAAGTTATGTTGAAGTTCTGATTATTTAAAGAATTGCAAAATGATTAATGAGAAAAATGCCACAAACGATATTGTGCATTTCAGCTAATAAAGATGTAACAGGACTTGTGGTTGCAAATACTGCATAGGTGACTAAAAAATTCAAAATCCTCCACAGTGGGGATGCAGTATATCTCATGTTACACCTATGCAGCATGTCCACTTGTTTTCATTGCATAGGCACAGATTTCCTATATAGTAATTTGTATAATTTGTAACTTCTTGCTCTGCAGTACACATTTAGAAATGATGCTCAGAATACTACAGAGAGGGTGGCTTACCACCTTTTTGAAAAATACGTAGTATGATGTAGTATGTTAAAAAAATTAAAAGAGAAAAATACAATTAACTGGAAAGATTTATCTTCCAAAGGTCAGTACAATGCCATGGTAGGAATGAAATGCTGATGTTGGTAGCTGCTAATGCGTGCCTGTCACCCTCCCGAGACGTGCCTTCAAGCACATGCACGGCAAAGGCTCCGAGACCAGGCTGCCCTGTTGAGCAGTTCTACACAAAGTGCTCCACTTATGTCAAGTGTACAGAAATTCCCTCCCACTCAGGCTCTTACTCAGGGAAACTCAACCGAGGTGTAGAGTTTAAATAAAACCCCCATGGAGGGAAGGCTTTCACTCCTTAGGCTCCCAGAAAGCCCCCACTTCGGTCACAGCCTTTCCTCCTTTACACTCCTTCTCCTAGTCTCAGGAAAAATCATTCCTTATATTTCTTATTTGTATGATCAAAACCCCTTGCCAGGATTGTAACTGTTTGATCTGCAATTCTGGATCTGTAACAGAAAGGCTGACCAGAAGCTTGGCTTGTTCCTCCACCACCGCAGGAAGAGCGAATTCGAGCCTCGGACACTCTACAGAGCAAATTTTTCTGGGCAGCCTCCAAAGTACCACACCCCAAAACCAACTTTCACTCAAACTTTCTACATTCCTAAACACAAACATGTTGTTTTTGCAGCCTTGTTTGCAGTGCTGTACCTTGTACCACCACCAGCGATCCCTCTGACGTTTCAGCTACAGTAACATACAGCCACGCTCTTCTTCAGCTGCAGTACCTATGCCGAGGTTTACTTTGCTTTTGAATCAATTTCTTTTTAAATGTGACTACATAAAGTCCCAAGGCAGCTACGTTGCGATGACATACAGACCCACCTCTCGCATCTGAGGTCAGCCCAGGTAGCAGCTGCCAGAAGGGAGACTAAAAACTCAGGAGAAGCTCCGTCTTTTGGTCAGCTAGAGTTCAAATCCACTTAATGGTGGTCCCGGTGCAAAATTTACCTTTTTATTCACAGTAGTAGTTAAGACAGGTAAGTAGTGAGCGAGCCAGTTGCTGAATGTTTTCGTCTTAAAACAGCTGTTTGTGGCATTACGTTCAAACTGGTTTACATTAGTTACAGCAGTCAGTACGTAAAAACACCTACGGACTTGGGCAGTGGATCTGTGCTAGATAAACACCGCATAACTAAGATATAATTGTTCCCTTTGTGTTTATATTATTGAAAGTGGACAACTGTACATGAAGACTCAGTTTAGAGACAGATCGTTCAGCCAAACTTCCCGAATGAATGCTCCAGCATAACTCTGCTACAAAATCCCAAGGTTTGCATCTAGTATTGCTGGTTTATGCCCATTATCAAACACGCACTGAGGAAAACTCCTGACAAGACGTCAAGGTTCAGCTGTGCCGCAGACAGACATCAGCACAAAAAATTGCCACCACATCAGTATGGCTTTGGTTACAGGGCAAGGTAGGGAGAGATGCGAGACAGCAGGATTTTCTGTAACACCTTGCCTTTTGCCAATAAAAATGAATCCAGGTTATTTTTGCAGGTCCCTATGGCTGCCCATGTCTCATTCTCCTCAGCTCCCTTTTCTGGGCTGCAAACCTTGCTTAGCGAGGAAGCGCTCGTCCTTCTCAAAGGCAAAGGAGATGAGACAACGGTCAACAGACGCCAGGCAGAAAGGGTACTCGCACAGGAAGAGTTGTTCTGTGTTTTCTCTGGTAAATTATGGGAAATTTTTATTACATAGCAAGATTTCTTTATTGTGACCGTTGGCTTGTTTGATAATAGATTTCTCATCTAATTAATCTGCTACAAACACGATAAAAAGCTAAGAAAAATACAAGCACAAGGGAGAATTAGCCATATATTATAAATTAGTATTTGAAAGCATCTGAATTAGAGCCAATAAATATAAGCAGACAGCGAGTGTTTACCAAATTTTAAAGCCCTTTCAAACACAAGGCAGGATGAGATGGAAAAAGAAAATGAAACGGTGCTAATACAGCTTATCTCTACAGAAAAAAACGCAACTCCCTCCCAGATTTCTAGCTATTTCTGAAGTGAAAACACTTCCAAAATGCTATGCCGAGTAAAACACAGGGTTACTTGAACTATAATTTTTAATGCAATGGTGCAGGCATATTAGTAAGTTTAATGATTAAAGGCACCTGTCTTGAGCTAATATAATATCTGCAAAAGTTGCTCCATGTATGCTAAAACGGACATTCCAGCACAATATGAAGCTAATTCCAATACTTCCAAACTATTAAACAGGCCATTTTCCTCCTTCTATGTTATCCAAAAGCAGAGGCTAAGACTGAACATTACATTTTCTTGCTGTTTTGATATAGAGGGCACTAACAAACCTATCACAGATGAAGAGATGACAACCATTTTAAAATAAACTGGAAAACAAAAATTGCATAGGACATCGGCATGAAGAAAATGAGAAAGGGTAGCAGAAAATCAAACAGCTCCGTATGAAGGGAAACCTTCAAATCCACATCATAAAACCAAACATGAAAATGTACAGTAATCAATCAGTCAGTCTGAACCACAGATTTCAAAACCCGAATTTACTTGCAGATAGCATATAGAAAGATGGTTCCCCAGGGTAGATGGCATAAAATGAAAATATAATAAGCACACCTTATTTTCATGGTCCTAGGCTTACTATTGGCAAACCAGAAACTTGCCTTTTACAGTAATTTTAGTTTCTATCTTAGCATAGAATAACTTAAGCCAAGTAGTACTACATCTTTCCAGGGATTTCAATATATATTAGCTCATGGATGAAGATCATAAAATACAAAAGTAAAACAAACTTGCCTTTCATAGCAGGATTACACCATGGTGCTTCAATCTTGCAGAGCTAATGGTTTGAAGGTCAGGCTCTTTGGAACAGATGCACTAATCTCTTATTATCTGTATATTACACAAATTATTTCAGATAGTATTTTTTCTTGGAACCGACAGATAAAGCTCTATTTGCTGCTCAGGATTACTATGATCATTAATGAGAGTGCTTCTTTTTGGGTGTGTTCACAGTGTGAGAGGTTAGCTGTTATTGAGTACAGGTTGCTATAAAAATAGTAATGGCCAGTTAAATAGTAGGCAAAAATAAGACATGTAAATTCTATCCAGGTAAGATGTCATCAAAATAAGGATTAAACACAACATATGCACAGAAAAAAAGATTGCTATATACAATATAAATCAAAATCACATAAGGTAAAACTTAAAATCAAAACACGATCTTGCTCTGTTATTATGAAATGCTCTTTAAGGAAACATGCATTTTTGTTATTATAGCCTCTATAATGTAACAGATTTTAAAACTCCATGAGTACCACAGAATCTAACATGATGGAGTATTGGAGAGAAAACAACAAACAAACAATAAAAAGTGCATAAATCCTGGCTCATTTATCTAAAACTGGCATTACTACCCTCCTGAGTAAGTAAAGACTGGATGGACATAAAACTTATTGTCAGGTAACTTCTAATAAAATCATAATGAAAGATAACATCAAGAGCATGCAGCCATCACAAAAGGAAACGTTTGGGAAGCTCCTTGATAAGTTAAATGATATAGCTAATGCCAGAATAAGAAACAATATAGAAGCAACTTTGAATAAGTTTAAGTAACATACATCATTGGTATAATAACTATTTCAGAGCCTTTAGATAATAATGATCATATGTTATTAAATACACCATCTTTAGACTATGAAAAATATAAACCCTAGCATGTCAGCTATTAGAAAGAGGACATTTTTGGAAAGGAGACTGTAATCACAGGATTTACCTTATCCATTAGTGACGCAGCACTGAAGATACGTAATGAAGACAATCTCCAGTTTCTTTTGAAGTGAGTTTTGATGTGCATTTCCATGGCAACAGGAGCCAATGTCACCGAAAGATGACTCAAATCTAAAAATTATTTTACTTTATAATTCTTTCATACAATGTGCCTGATTGCATACAGTTTCCAAAAGAATATATACATATCATAGAATCATAGAATCATTTAGGTTGGAAAGGACCTTCAAGATCATCGAGTCCAACCGTCATCCATGCCCACTAGACCATGGCACAGAGTACCTCGTCTATGCGCTTT
>JAOBAS010000013.1:5151878-5236191 GCA_025311575.1 Elanoides forficatus | reverse complement strand
CCAGCACCCACCTCGCTACAACCCCCCTTCAGGTAGTTGTAGAGAGTTATGAGGTCTCCCCTCAGCCTCCTCTTCTCTAGACTAAACAATATTCACAATATCTCCTATTTTTCTCAGCTTTAAAGACATGTATCTAATTTTTAACAAAAAGTACATATTCTAGAGGAAAATTGAAGGCATTTCTCTCAAGTCAAGAACTTCCAATATACAGTCAGGAAAGTTCTTAGAAGAATTTATGTTTTCTTCCAGCGAAATTTTTAAGTAAAAGCAATCTTTCTAATCCTTGATTGGACACCATTGTCCAGTGGTGATCTTTCTCTGAAGACTGTATTATGTGTATGCCAAGTTGGGAAAGAGGAAGACGCACAATGAAGACCAAAACTTTTTCAAAGGCCTTAACTTTTCTATACATGTTTGTGTCATCTTCAGAGGAACTTTGGGCTACAAAAACTCATTGACTCTATCAAGCTAAATATAAAAGCGTGGGTAATTTAAAACAAATTCAAAGGGCATGGTCTTATTGAATATTTTCTTTTCCTCTATATTGGGAGGAAGTGGTTTCTTATGTCTTACATACTTATTCACAAAACCATGCAGAATTTTCACCAAGGTCCAAGTTCATCATGTGTAAATCTCCATAGGACTATTCCCTGTGAAACATACATAGGACGGGACCTCACCCCCATCTGGATGCTTAATAAACCATATTTAAATAAAAATTCCAATATGTTTGTAATGTGACAACATGGTATTTCAACAGTGAGGAAAATAATGCACTTTAGAAACCAAAGTCAACTTTCCCAAAAAATCCTGCTCCAGCACAATGGTGCCTGAAAATTTGAAATAATTACAATTACCTAGCTACTAGGATATGAGCTATATAAAACAGTATTATGTTTTTTTATATAACCCCAATCCATGAGTTTATAATATATTCTGTTCTATTCATCCCAACAACACAATAACAAATAAAGCACCAACTCCAAATCAGGGTGAAATTCTGGTCTGCTTTTCTTCAGTATTACAAAGAACATCTGGCGTACACTTAAGCGATCGCTTATCATGCCATCTTCCTATTCAGCAAGGCAGGTAACCACAGTATTTTCAGGTATTTCGTAAAGATAACTTATGACAATGAGAAACTATTATTTTGATAGAAAAACTAGCAATCTGAATACAAAGATCTTGTTACAAAGAGTTCAGCACTGTGCCATCAAGTAAGATAACAAATGTCACCACGCTACGTTCTGAAGTACAAAATACGAGCTGAAAGAATGGTCAACAGGATGTGAGTATAAACAGACACATTTTCAAGGCTACCCAGTGAGGGATGAATCTATTTGTAATTATTTTAATTTAGTTAAAGAGCTGTTTACGTATTTTATGCATTTCTTCACAGTTCAACTAAGTTCACCAAGTTAAAAAAATTTAGGAATCTTCTTACAGTGAAGTCCTGACTCAGCTTGTGGTCAACATAACCTTTTATAATAATATCACTAAAATATGTCAAGAAATCAGGTACTACTATTCGCTCCTTTAGCTAATTTTACGCTGCAGAGAATAACGTACTGTACTAAACTTTAAAGCAAGTCCTTCCTGGCAGAGTATTTAACTGAAATCCCCCAAACAGAAACACTCTTACTAGGAGGACACAAGAAATGACGCTGCTAAGTGACGCCAAGGATGAATGTATGCACAACCCACGTTACATCCCAGCAGCACAGAGGCGCGAGTCCCACTCGAACACGCTGTAGGGGTCAAATGCCGTATTGCTTTCAGTCATAGATTCCCATTTCAAGAAAGCTAACACTGTCCTAGTTTGTATTGTAAATATTATTAAACATCTTTAATATGGAAGTGATATTTAGATATGCTTTAATGGATGGACACTTAAGGTCCCACGTAATCTTTGCTTAAAACAACACCCCTAACTGAAGGTTACACACACATGCTCACACATATGCAGGCACGCTCTGCCGGCGCTCTGGCTTGTTTCTTTTCCAGCATCATTTCAATGAGATTACTATATCTCTTACAATGTGCTCCTAGGCACTTTAAACAGTCGCAAATATTTTTAAATCTGGTAATTACAGTCATAAGTTTTTAGGAAGTCTTGGCTCTTCTGCAGACTGTGAGATTTTCAGTAGGTCACTTCCAGTCCTGGAGTTTGCTCCGCAATAAAATGGGACAATGGCACTTACCGTTCCTTCGGAAAATGCTTTAAGGTCTATGACTGCCAACAATGCAAAGAACAAAGAACCATTGCTACTATTAAAGAGGTCTGACACGAACTATAGAAGTCAGAACATAAATTAAGAGCGCATAAAATAAATTGCACTACGCAGCGCAGTTCAACAGTACATGTTTACATTGTAGCCATAGCAGTTCTTGCTCCAGCTGGGACTGCAAAATGATTGCTATACTTCTGCTGCAACTCTGAACAGGATAGAAAGCTTTGGACAACAACCAGAAAAAAAAGAAATCTCCAAAAGGTCATCCATTTATTCTACAAAACAGTCTTATCGGGTCACCAGATTCTTAAGCCATGAAATCAATGGGATTTTTCAGCATCAAGCTCTCAGGAGCAATTGATTTCTTAAAAATAAGCACATCCCACCAACAAAGAGGACTTTTTATGCACAAAGACAAACAGCCTGTGTATGTAACATGCCGACTAGCGTGCCTGTGGGAAGAAGAAAGGTCTTTAAGTGAAAAAGGAATGCTGTGATGCAAAGCATCAAGGTTCACTTCTCAGTTTTGCAACCTCATTTCATTCACAGTTCTTTTATAAACCACTGACGATCCTACTTCTCTATGGCACACTGCTTCTGTCCTAAGTACTGCCAATACTGTAGTGATGGGTACCACAGGAAAACACAGAGTAAAAGATGAGGAATAAGTCAGGAGATGTCTTATCTGTCACCCTAAACCGACATCATTCAGCCCTCCTTTTGGGAGCAATCACTGATCCAGCTGGACATCTGATTTGCCTCACTCTTTCTCTTCCTCACTTTTAACTCAAGTTCATGTTGTCCAAATATTTTTGCTCTTTCAGCAACAGACTATTTGCAATTATATGTGAAAAGTAATATTAATATTATAATAAAGAAGCATATTATCAATAAAAGCATTAACATGTAAGAGTCCCGCCCCGTAAAACTAAGACAGTATATTTACTGCTCATTATACCAGCACCAAACACATGGCAGTACTAGATCAATAACAGCACATTGCAGCTTGCTGTGCTCTCTGATTGCCCTTTGAAGACTGAAAGCGTTACCATATTCCCACCCTGTAGAAACTGGCAGTGTCACATAATAGAAAAAGTTGTATTTGTGTTAATGGTACGCTAAAAAAAGAATATTATTAGTGAAAGTACTTACATTTTCATCATAAACAAGGTATCACAGGACAATGCCGTTATTACATATTCTGCTCGATTGATGACAACGTATGAAAGGCTTGGATCGTGACAGTTGTGCTGACAGTGCTACTAATTAGCGTTACAATAAAATTACAATTCGCTGTGTCATTTCCATCTACGTGGTGATTCGATTTTTGGTTTGACTGGAAAGATTTATACCAATCACATAGTGTTAGTTCTGATGATGGCGTTTGCTTATCAGAAAAGGTAAGATAGTTAAGGAGATCATCAGACCTAAAACTGCCTTCCCTTATTTCTTCTGATTTGATCACATGTAGAACAATTCACCAGTAGAATTCTTAAAGGCTTTTCATGGCAGTACTTTTCTTCCGAGGCTGGCAATCTCACTATCCTTTATATAAACATATTAATGGCTTCCTTCATGAAAACAATTAATAAAAAATATAAAATAGGCACACACACATATGTAACTCTTGATTAGCGTTCACACAGAGGCTTAGAAAACTCTGACTTTGCATCTGCAACCAAATCCTGCCACTCTTATGGATGCTGAGCAATCAGCAGAGCAAATGAGAGAAACTGCTTACAAGGTAGAGAATTACTCCATCTTAGTAAGAGCATTATCTGATCTCCTTCAAAAATCGCATCAGAAAACTTAAGTCAGTTGTACCAGTGAAAAAATACACCCTCTTTAAAAAGTGGTAACTTCATCGTAAGTGTGCCAAAGGCACTCTTGAATTTGTAATTTGAACTTTGCTATCATGCAGCAAGATGAGGATCAAACCCGGTGCCGTGGCACAGTTTGCCTATTGCACACCAAGCTGCGAGAAGAAGAAAGTCTCTGTTTTGGGTAGCTCAGCAGCTGGGTCATTACTGAAGTAAGACCTCTTCTATCCAGGCGACTCTGCCGTGTGCCTCCCTTCTGCGCAAGAGGGGCAACAGAACACCTTGCGGGATTCAGCTCCAGCAGATGAAGGACGGGGCAGCCGAAGCCCTCGCTCCTGCCGGCCTTCGAGGGGGAGCCAAGGCAAAGGCTGGGAGCAGTAGGGAAGGGGGCTGTGCACAGGCTACGTCGGACTTGGCTCACCGAATTTTACGTGCCTGCCGATGCTGTACTGGAGCTAGTCGCGCCACACTCCTTTTCGAGCGTACAGAGGGAAACAGGTATTTCAGGGTGGAGTTCATTTTTGCTATCTCAGGTGTTTACTCGAGGATGGCGAAGCCATGCGCAGAAGCGTACCTTTCTCTCTGCTGCCTAGAAAGAAAGTGATGAACTGACAGCTACTCCGTGGACACCTACACTTGCTCAGACTAATCCCACTTGCTGTGATTACGGCTCCTGGTCTGCTGCTTTGAAGAACGGTGCCTCTCTAGTTGTCAATGGCAGGTTGCTGCTCTCTACCCCACAATCCCTCTCCAGCTCCTGAAGTACAGCTCGTACCATATCGGTGTATTGAAAAAGCATAATGTGAGAGACATGGACATATGGGATTCCTTGAAGAGATAAGCGGGATAAGTGGGAATTAGTGGCTGGAAGATTTGTGCTCAAGTTTTTCTAGATGCAGCCCCAGATATTTTTTTTCCTTTTTTGATCCAGAGCAAGTAAAGCAATGAAAGCAGCTGCCACATGCAATAGAATGGCACCAGGTAAATGAAACAATCCATGACGTTAAATATTCAGTCACCAGCGCAGAAAGATTTGTTTCTGGGCTGCAACGACTAGGACTGGAGAAGGGCTCTTTGCCCTCTTCTGAGTATCCCCCTGCCCAAGTCAGTAAATTTTAAGTGGTATTGCAGTAGCCAGTTGCAATCTGGAGGCGGTTACTGGGAAGAGTCACTCTTCCGAATATTTTGGGAACATAGTCAGATGTTTAAAAACACAAGCTTCAAAATAAACGCAAGACAATGTAACGGACCTGGGATTTTGGCCACGGGCAAACTTTGGACCAGAAACTCCTGTGAGGCAGACTGGGAAAGCCCGAACCTTGGCTAAAAGGGGCATTTTGGGATCCCATTGAATTTCTTGCCATTGTTCCCAAGTTGGCCATAAACATGCCTACCCTCTTGAAGTAGAGTATAGGGTAAAGGCCTGTACCCAGGCACGGAGCATAAAAATGCTGCCTGAACAAAAATAAATGTAACTGTATTTGCAGCTATGTAAGTGCTGTTAAAGTAAAACCATGAACTGCTACTCAAACGCACCACAGTTTCTGTCACCTTCTCAGTCACTTTTTCTCCTGGATTCCCCAGTCAATGACAATGGCTCATCTGTTAAGAGCTAAGTCCCGACCTGGCTCTATAATCCCTGCATAAATATATCAGAAGTTGCTTGTTCCAACACACGCTAGAGATGACAGCTCTCTTCTTGCTGTGATATGAGCCCGTTGCCAGAACTCTGCATCTTTTTCACATCAGAGGAGAACTACGTGCAATACAAACGCAACTCAGTTCTGTCACACCCAACTCTTGGAGCGGCTGAGCCTCACAAGGGCCCTCACTGAGACTCCAGAGAAAGAGTTTCGTTGCTGCGTTAGTGGGATCCTGTGTGTGACCATTCTTAAGTGAGCACTTCACAGTGCTGTGGAGTACCTCTGCCTAGGCAGAAGAACCTGGTTCCTACCATGGTATGCCTCTAAGGTAGAGACAACCGACTCCCTCAAAATGTTCTCCTGGTAAACTATTCCTTTCCTATCAATAAATACTAAACTTCAACAGAATACTTTTAGTATGCAAAAAACCAAGCCAGCCCTGCTGTGTATACACCCTGGAGTTTGTTTTCAATGCCCCTTGAACATCTGCCCCCATTAACATTTTAGTCACTTTGGAGTCCAGACTGAAGCAAGCAGATGAGCCTTGTCAAAGAAATCCCCCCACCCCGCTCTGACCATGAACTCTAGAAAAGAGCTGCTCAGGCAGGAGAAAAGATGGTTAGTAGGATAATTTTCTAAGGGAGAGTGATGGGTAAAACTGATTTATTTTTATACATAAATCCTGGGTCACATCTATACCTAATTCAGTGTTTCAGTCTGGCCACGCTCTGAGAGAGAACACTTTGCACCATCAAATCTAATCAAATGGCAGAGCTATAAATAAAGCCAGCAACAGCCATGTGAAAGCAAAACTAATCAAAACAGCAGCCGTGAGATTCTTCCCTTAACCCACTTTATAAACAGGAAAGCCATTTGCATATACCTGCATTAAGATAACTTGTCAGCCTGACAAGTTCTGTTCTGAGACCAGAGAAATCATTATGAATAAATGGATTCCCAAGATGCTGGTTTTTATCCCAAAGGCACAAAAGCCACCATTAAAAAACCCCAACTTTCAATACTGTTTCACACTACAAGCACCATTTAATATCGAAGTAAGTCCCCCAGTTAACCCAAGCTTCAAAAACAGGAGCTGGGTGTCTGTTTTGGGCAGCCACCCTATCTTATCTAACCACAGAACTTCTGGGCTTCACAAATCACAGAAGTAAATGAGGAAACTGGAGAGGAGGCGGCAAGAGTGCCCGAAGGAGAGTAAAACAGGTTTCTCCTCTGTACTGACAGTGGGAAGAGGCAGGATCTCACATTGCCTTCTCATACGGACTCCTCTGCCTTGGTTTCTTTCTTCAGTAATATCAAATCTTGCATTTTTCAGAATCTAGCAGGAATGGGTGGCCAATTTTGACTGGTCAAACACTGGGAATTTCTGCTGGGATTGCCAGACATCTAGAGCCTCCCAGAAGAAAAACATCTCATTTCCAAGATTTCTTGGAAAGCAATGCTTTTGAAGCTATCACGCACCAGGAACTGAACTGTTGCAATATGAAAAATGATTATGTGAGTAAATGAAGTAAACTATATATGAATGTCTGTCTGTGAGCATCAAGGACTTTTATAAATACTGAATAATTTCAAAGCAATTCTCAGGTAACTTATGAGGATAAACACACAACAGATCTTCGAAAAAAAATACTGTAGTTTACTCTTTCAGTCCTTTGAATGTCTTAAGTCTATGACACTGCAGTTAAATATTTGTAGACTTCAGTCTGAAAACCTAAACAGATTGTCAAATTTTAGTAAATTCAGGCAAGTTCAGGGATGAACCTTCCAACAGAGACCTGAGGATATATAGAGGCAACATGTACTGTTTACTGAGGTCTAAGTAAGTAACTACATTGAGGTCCGTACAACAGGAAACAGTAATTCAACTTCAATATTACACAGTATTTTCATGCCTTACTCAGAGTAAGTTATACCAAGTAACTGATATACGTAGCACCTAACAATGCAATAGAAATCAATACAGATTTAAACAAACTTAACATTTTACACTATCAGTCCCCTTTTGGAAGTTATAGGACCATCACATTCTAAAATTTGCACGCTTATCAAACTAAAGAAAGGCTGGCACAACATTCAAAATGCTCATGAAACCGTAAACATATGCCACGGTTGGTAAAAATATTTGCACTTTGACAACATGCCAATGACTATAGAGATCCCAACTTTGCTAACTTCCTAGGCTGTTTTTTTTCTTTGTCTTTTCTTGACAATTTGAAGAAAATTTAGCAGATGCAACAAACTGGCTAGTCAAATGGAGTGGCTAAAAATCACTGAAAGTTTAATTTAAACACTTGAAATACCCACACAAAGGAAAAAGAAAAGATACTGTAAAAATAGAAAAAATTATCAAATGTAAACCTCTGTTAAATTCTCACTAGTCTCTGACCGACTTCCTTAAAAAGAAATCATTCCTGGTATGTTTTGATGGAAGTCAGCCACACGCAGAGAGCGCAGTCAGTTCCATGGGATAAACCCCGCTGCTCACGAGCAGCGTTCACACGCGAAGGGCGAGCGGACGCCGCTGAAGAGCCAAGCTTTGGTCTGAAGGAGCAGGAATCCATCGGGTGCCTCAGTCCCTTTTTTCCCTTCTCTTTGCGCATCAGATTGGTTGGCAGGAAGCGAGTTTGGACTAGCAAGTAATATGATGTGCCCATTTTCATCTCTTCTACCTTTGTTCTATTTTAAGACTTGCCAAAGTGGTTATTACTTATGTTAATTTAATTTACATGCCATCTAAAGCATGGAGAGGACTCTGGGCAATAAATGTTATACAATCAGCGATCAAGTTCGGTTGTCACACAGTTTACATTAGACTGCGGCTCCTTCTCTTCTTGGAAACAAAGTCAACATTGGACTGGCCAATAGCCCTGGCTAGCAGATATGCTGCCAGACTGATGCACATGGGAACAAGGGCAGTGACTGTCCTCGTTCATCATCTGTCCTCTCCTGCCCTGCAATGCTGCTGTTATCTGGGTCTCAGCCAGCTGAGCTCAACCTCCCTTCGTGATCTGTAAAAAGTGTTGGAGGAGGGAGAGCTGAATTTTTTTTTTTTTTTTTCACAAAAAAAAAAAAAAAAAGGACAAAAAAAAAAAAAAAAAGGAGATTCAGCAACACTGAAATGGTTTGTGAACTAATACCTGCTCTATCTGATGCTGACAGCATTTGTTTTAAAAAGTCATTCATATTTAAGGAAATATTCAAGCTGAATTGTGTCCTTTCAAGATGGACATCGTAAGCTGTTAGAATTGAAATAGTTTTTCATCCAACTTAATGACTTGCCAAAAAACTTGAAACTTATTTTTAAAAAAAATCTTATGAACATTTTTTCATAATTTTACTGAGTTCTACATATTTCATTACTTATGATATGCAATTCAGAGTATCTAAGGGCCATTATCTGTATTGCAGACTCTATTAGTTACATTATAGATATGTATACAGGTTTTTTATAAAGACATTAACATCATCAGCTCCAATAAAAGCAGCAAGCTTTATTATGATTATCATTATTATCCTTGAAAATCCCTTAAAAACACCTGTTGATCCTCCTTTTTGTCTTAGGTTAGGTTTAGTGCTTTTCCTTTGGATTCTGTTGCTAACAGTTCTATTCCTAGCCAAAAAAAATACTGAAAAATCTCTCAAAGCTTGTCTTCATGTTCACACTTACAAGTGCTAAATCAGATGAAAACACTGTCTCTGAATCTAATGCTTCTTTCCATTCAGCTAAATGCACTTTTTTTTAACTCAGCCCACCAGTATTTTATCATCACATGTATGATTACCACACATTTTTATAAAAGTTTTTTAAAAAAAAAAATCAAGATTTTGAAAACTCAGGTTTATTTTCTAAAAGATCCAGAATTAAACCATTTCTTGCCCAGAACGGATTTAGAGATATAATATTCATATCTGAAATACTGTGCTGGAATCAAAGAAGAATATCTGTCTGTATTTAGATGCAAAGACCCACTTTGTCCTTGACTGTAGCTACACCGAAGCTACAAGCAAGCAAGCAAAATATTAAAGGTGATCTATAAAAGAATGCAAAGAAGATTTCAGTTGTCTGTTTATGGGGAAGAATTAAGAATAGTTTTAAAACGTTTTTCAAATTATTGCAAATTCTTCAGTTACATGAGAAAAATAATACCATAAATGGTTAAGTAAAGTAAGAAATACTGCCATGTACTGGCCAGATTTCAAAATTCTTTCTATGAAATATTTTGATCTGCTCTCTGGAACTCTGTGTTGCATTTACTAAAAGTATCAGAGAAAAGGCCATAGTGGGAGAATCTGCAAAATTCAATAAAAAATGGTGACATTAACAGTCTTGAGCAGCCATCTGAGTAGACAATTGTATATGACAAGTCAGTTCTGCCCCAAACTTCATCTGGACGCTCAGAACAAGCCTGTGAAGGAAATACTGCAGATCCAGCTATTTCTATTCTTTCCAGTTTTAAACTAGATAGCCTGAGCTCCCAAATCTATACTTAAAAATTGAACGAGTTGTTTCATGCTGAACAGCCTATCTCATTCAAATGAAAATTAAAGTTTATGTTAGGTAAGAAAAGGACTGCTTTGGAAAGGAAAAAAAAATAATTTCAGGTCTATCAAAATTAAGCTAGATCATCTGACTCTAAAAAAAGGGGGCTTTATTCTTCTGTAAGACAGGAATTCATTCCTGTGCCACAGAATGAGAGTATTTTTCCTCTGGATGACTGCAGGTACTCCAAACCTTTCTACAAAATCCCACGAGTTCCAGAAAGCCAGAAACTGTGGCCCTGATCAGGCAAGAAGCATATGAAGGGTAATAAAATTCAAGTTTAAGGCTGACATTCTCTTACATATAGATATTTATGTAGAAATGTTTAATGTGAAGATAGTAGACTCTTTTTTTCCCCCTCTTGATAGTACTTTGGCATCACTCTATTTCCTTTTTCTGTCATAATTTTGATATTATTTCAGCTCAGTGTTTATACTTGCACAAAATAAAACCTGTGAATGCAGTGTGAATCAGATGAAAAAGCAAATAAAAATCCTCCTTAAACAAAGCTCAGTTAAATAGACAGAATTATCAGTAGGTCTTTTTATAAAACATTTCATAAAAAATACAATAGAAACATAACAGTGAAGCTACAGT
Organism: Elanoides forficatus; assembly: GCA_025311575.1. Taxonomy (NCBI): domain Eukaryota; kingdom Metazoa; phylum Chordata; class Aves; order Accipitriformes; family Accipitridae; genus Elanoides; species Elanoides forficatus. Next base: position 5,225,339 of record JAOBAS010000013.1, on the reverse strand, counting down.
TATTAAGTACAATTGGCATATTTTGAAATTATAGTTCTACAAGACATGTATGTCATAGCTTAGCTAAAATCAAGATTATACTTCTGGAAAGGAATAAATTCTCCTAAACCCCACACTACTTATATATTGGAAATAGCCCAAAGTACAGTTGTTACTGCTGTAATATCTCTGTTAAAAAATCTAGGGAGAAAATGCAAATAGACAGAAAAGCAAATGAATGCTTTTGAGTACAAGTCAACCAACTATGTAACAGGAGACAGTCAAAATTTATGTTTCAGGAAAAAGGAAAAGAGCCACACGTAACACTAACTCAACAGAGTGGCGGAACTGTGTTTGAAAATACTAGCCCTTATTAGGAAATCTTTTGGAAGATGAGTAACTGGAACTGAATTATGTTTCTATTAAGGGTAGTGAATTCCTCAGCTAGACGGCAACAGTAAATAAAAGAGAACGTGCATACGTTCAGTCAACGGTTTCAAAGAAATAAGTACCATTACTAGAACAAAGAGTTCCTCTTACAAAAATAATCAGGTCTTTTTCTTTGTTTTTAGTATTCTTCTTCATGCGTTGGTTCGTTTCCCCCCTCCTGCTGCAGAAACATTTGGGTGCGGGCAGGGTGGGTATGAAGCTTGTGCTGGGTCCAAGGGGACCTGCTGCTCTCCGCTGCCAGGGAGTCAGGTTTAGAGCCCGGATCCCGTCACCCACCCTAAGGCACCACCACCATCCCCGCGGCTGCACTACAGACTCCTTTTAGATTGGCTGACAAGAGAAATCCATCTTAATGTCAATCTCGCCTCCTTTTTGCGCAACAGAGCCGTTGTCCTCATAGATCACCACAACTACGCAAAGCAAGCTCTCATGCCCTGCTCTGGGAAAAATAACAACCTGGGTAGGAAAGACTCTCACAGAAATAATACCAAACAGCCAAACAAGGCTACTGAGTGAGCTGCAGGACGGACCACCAGACTTCTGCTAGGCTGAGGAGAGTTACTTTTCAAGTACACGCAGTCTAACGTTAAGGAAAAGATTTGCAAAGCATGCAGACTTAAGATAACCAAACGGAGGTACCTGTAGGTAAGGAAGCTCATGGGTAAATGCTAGGCGTTCCTGCAGAGGTAAGTGCCCAGTGCAAGCAAATACTTGGAAACGCTCCTCTACAACAGGGTGAACTACAGAAGACTAAACTAAACCCGTGGGGTAACTCTATAGCTGTAAGACTCATGGTGATTCTGACTTCCAAGATAATTTTCCGAATCTACCTTTAGAAAATTGGGGACCTTGTAGCATTTCGTCTGGATGAACAGGAGATGCTAATACAAAAGAACAGCATCAGAAAACAAACCCTATGAAAACAGCAATGGGATATTATGCTAGATAAGAAACAAAAAAAGAGCTTTTTCATCCCTAGCATGCTAAATGCTTTAAAAGGTTTAAGCTACCCCTCTCTCTGTTCTGATTGTTAGAAACTTTATTGTAATTTTGAGACAAATATAAAATTTATTCATAATTAATTTATACCTGTTTGTTCTTATACCACAGTTTCTGATGGTGTTGCCCCTTAGCTTCAAAAACTTTTCTGCCTTTTTGATGTTTACCTTCATTGCATTCTTACAGAACAATCATATCCCTGTTCAACCTTCACTTTTATAGGCTGAACAAATCAGGCAATAAATCATCCTTCAACGTCTCAATTCCCACAAACATCCAGCATTCATTTTCTTGAACGCTGAGCGACCAGTATTCCAGATGAGCTGTCAGTGGGGCCTCATTCAATGATGTTAACATTTTCTTTGCTCTCCAAGGCAACACCTTGCCCGATGCACCCAGGGTAGCATTTGCCTTTTCCCTGGCCAGATCTTATACATAGCTTACTGTGATTTTGTGATTTTGATCATACGTGTGTCTTCCTCCTCCTCCTGTTTTTTTCTCGATGACAGAGCTCCCAGATTCCATCTGGAAATCTTCATTAGTCATTCTGAAAGGAATGATTTTGCAATCTGCACTACCACATTTTATCTGAGTTCTATTATTCTAGTCCTCAAGTTCATCAGCCCTTGCTCTATAACACCTGGAAGTGACACACTTTCCAAATCAATACCATCAGCATATTCTAGCAGCATACACACTACCTCTCATTAAAATATTAACAAGATCTGCCTGTGGTTTTTGTCTTAGAAACTCAACCAGTAAGCACTCTCTGGCTCTTGTTTTAATAAAACCAGCTGATGCCTCCTACCTAACCAGTTTCTTCCTGACATCAGCATTTCTTACTGATCTCCATGCTTCCCATCCAGTCTAATAACAATAGACAATCTTCTGAACTCTAGATAAAATAAGTCTTCTGAACTTTTGTCTAGCACTCAGCTTTCTTATCAAATAAATGCAAATTTTTAAATAAGCACAATTTCTTTCACTACAGTAACAAAAATATAAACTCAGAGGTTATGAGGTAAAAGAAACATGCTCAGAAATGCATCCTTGCATTGTTTATAACTGAGACTCAATCAATCAAAATGAAATGTGAAAAAAACAAAGCCTGACCACTGCAAGAAAAGGTTACCATGATCCTTGTAAAAAAGTAACAAAATTCTGGAAAGAAGCAATGGCTTTCTCAAGAAAGACAACAAACTACCCCTCATTGTCCCAAAGGCCTCCACTCTCCAACTATTTTATTTCTGATTTATTATCTGCTTTATCTGCCTGTACTATCTAGACCTGTATGAAATCTCTTGTTGTATCATAAAATTACTACAAGAATGGACAGAAAATTACCCCTGCTGGCATTACCAAACAAAGACTGTGAAAATGAAAAACTGAGGGTTTTTTTTATCTAGCAGTGTCTACTCTGAAATGATGTAGCTCCGAGCCTGGAAGATTGCTTTACTCTGTTTAATTTCCATGTTTCCCAGGCAGTGTTATATTTACCACAGCACAGTGGTGCTTGCTAACAGTCACTAAGTCCCTCCAGTGAACCAGCATATTCTCCACCACTAGAGGACATTTTGTGTAATGGATGGGGTTGTCTTTTCTGAATATTTATCTAAACTTCAGTCATCCTGCAAAACCGTGAGAGAAAGCCTTCTTAAGATCAGTCTTAGAAGGTGAAATGTGGGGCAGTCAACCAGATGAAGAAGGAGTGTTCTTAAAGCTAGAGTGAGCACCCAAAAGGAGCATAGCTGTCCTGTGGGGTACGAGATTATCAGGACTTCCGTGCTCAATGACGATTTCCTCACTTACATGACAGTATCATTTTTGCAATTGGGAATTTGGAAATTAATTCAAAAGAATATACAGAAAGCCACTTCTTTAATGAGAAAATTACCAGAAATTACAGAAAATATACTATAGCAGGGAATTCCATGTGAGGACATGTGCGATTTTTACATAGGGAAGTACGTTATAAGATTCTCACGTGGTTTTGTTCAGGTTGCCAGTTACTTCCCGAGTGAAGCAGTCAGACACTTAAAGATTCCTTCCAAGTATCCAGTTCACAGATGCACATAAGTGAACAGAGTCTTTTTTCACTCTGTTTTCACCTTGTGACAATACTTGATTTCAGCTCCACTTCACGGTACGTAACCTCCCCCTGAAATGTTAATGCCTATGGCTTCATTTCAGGTTGTTGACATTAAACTTCACAAACAGGAGATGGACAGCAAGTAACTTTGGTTCTTATGTGGAAACATCTCATTTTGGTTCATACCGCAAACATGGCAAGGTATTTCCATTCAGAAAAATGACCTGATATCAGTGTAATGCGAGACTGGACAAGCTCCCTACTTTTCCAAGCTCCTTAGCTCTCCTTCTCTGCATCTCTTCTGCTCTCATCTGTTTTGAGCCAGTAGTGGGAACAAGATACAATAACCCAGGCAAAGTCTCACCTTTATCTTATATGAGATCACTAATGTTCCTCTAGCAGTGTCAATGGAAAACTAGTCAGAATACTGACGTTAATGGTGTTGAGCACCTTGGAAAATAAAAGTAGTCTCAAAGAACTCGTATTTGGAAAACACAGAGCACATGTCTCAAAAGGCTCACCGGTCACGTCTCAGGTAGTTTTGTTCATATTTATCTCAAAGCTGGTATTTTCAGTCTTCCTATCTGTACTGCTTATCATGTTTTGGCTATCTTAAGTAAACACTCCCAAATTATTTTGTAATTCCTTTTAAACTCTTACTCTCAATGCTTTTGACAGAAAAGTTGCCCTCCGTTAGAAGTGGCTAGAGAATGAAAATCCTCTAAGTCCTTCAACAAACCAAACCAAACCCCAGCCAGCCACCCTGTCCATTTGCCCTAAAGAGAAAAACCCATCTTGCCGACCCGCAGGCAATTGCATCAGGCTGAATACATCACAGAGGTGCGACACTACCAAATCTCCCACAGCAAGATGGCGAAGATACAGCGTCAGAATGGTCGCAAAGCGCTGTTAGCACTTAAAAAGAACAAGAATCTATCAGCAGATGACCTTTCTGAACCCCTATCTGCTGAGCAGGGGTTAGAAAGCAAAAGGGAGGAATCCTTTCGCCGCCTTAAGGCACGGCTCTGCAGGTACCAGGAGAACCGAGAGGGATCCAGGGATGGGAATACTTGTGTTTATCTGAGATTGAGCTTTCCTTTTTCTCCAGAACTCATCTCACCGGTGATATCCCTACCATTATCTCCATCCACTTTGTAATGCACTATTATGTTTCTATTTATGGTATAAATTCTGTAATAAAACTCTTTCCTCCTATGGCAGCAGTTTTTCTCTCTTTCAAAATAAACCCAGAACCCCAAATCCAAATGCGGTATGATCAATACTGCCCTCAGTCACTCATTGATCGGGAAACTATAATATATCTGTAGGGGAATAGGGTGTTGTATCACAAAATCAAGACAATAGATGATGATTTCCTATCATAATCTATTTTCCTATCATTTTCCTATGATGTAAACTTAGTTGCTGTAATTATTTAGAAAATCTGCAGTTATATATTTATTTTGTATATATGTGTATATTTATTTACAAAATTAGACTGGTAAAGAAAGCTAGAAAAGTTGGATTGTAACTAAAATTGTACAGAACATGCCTGTAGCTATTTTCATTCTTCTGTGGCCTTGCTGGGGGTTTTGCTTTTTTTTATGTCCTTTTTCTTTTTTTTTTTTCCTTCTTTTTAACTGTGACAGCATAAGCAGAGCTGGATTTTCATTAGGAATACTGCCAGAAGATTACAAGCTTTTTTTGATGGACTATAAAAACTATCCAATTTGCGGGCACAATGAACAAACCATAGCGAGTAAGGATTTTGTTATTTCAATGAACAGTTACTAAAAGTATTATGAAATCTTAAACATAATCAAAAGGCAGGTGCAGCAGAAATACATACTTTTCCTTGCAGATTTACATAAAAATAAAACCCGATTCTTTCACTGACAGTCTTATAAGGCACATATTCAGAATAAGTATTTTTAAAAGCACTGAAGAAGGGTGCACAAAATAATGTGATTACTGGTCCTTCTAAATCTAACATGCAAGTGGATCTGCCCCATATGTGCGAAAGGTCCATGTGTGTATATATAGACACATACATGCATACACAGGCTCACATACACCCCCCCCACACCTTTTTCAACTGAAAAGAAAATCGACTCTTAGAAATAATAGCTACTTAGTTTCATACACACTCCTTCTATTTTTCTGTAAGATTAAACCCGTGCAGTATGCTAAAAGCAAGAATTATCTAAAACAATTCAAATTCAGCCCTTATTGACCATTTCTTCAAATGAGAAAAAGCAAGATGGAAGTTAATTTTCCTGGTTTTGAAGACAGTAGTAAACTAGCATTTCAGATCTACATGTTCCACAAAAATAGAGAACCTCTGATTTTCAAGAAATATCTGTTTTTTCTTTTTCAAGAAATATTTGTTTTATTTCTGATCTTCTATTTTGAGTTTTCGGAAACGAATAACTATATATGTCATGTGTACCTGACTTACAATCATGCAAGTCATAGGAAAAAAAACTTTGAACTGATCAGTTCAGGAAAAACTGTGGAGGCTACACATACATTTCTGTATTTTTTATACTTCCTTTAAAATACATGCTCTGTGTCAACAGCACACCTTCAGTTACTGAGGATCTGTAGCAGAAGTTCATACCTGGCACCAATTTTTGGTGGCCCGTACACCTCCAACACCAGTTTTAAAACTTCAGAATTTGGCTATTAGAACCAATTTTTACATAATCAATTTAATGACCTAGTTTATATTACATTGTCAAAACAGATTTCGTTTTCTTTTTAATTCTCAATAGTGGAGACATTATTAAGTTACTTAGGCACAACACATTAAAATTAGACCTTTTTAGTCTTCTCCTCCCCTCTTGTACTCTACAGGAAGGAAGGACAGTGGGTCCCTGATTTAGGGCATGAGTATTTAGTCTTCAGCAATGGATTTTCTTTGGAAAACCTATCAAGTCTCTTGTGCATATTGTCCTAAAAAATGCATTAATTCAATTCGACAATTTCTGACATAATTTAACTAAAAAAATAGTGAATGACAAAACATGTCACATTTTATTTGCTCTGCTTAGACCACAGATTGTGCTGTTTGCCTGAGCCACAGTAAGGCAAAGTAAATATCATTCTCAACTCTGTTTTACAATCATAATCATACTTTTCATATTTGATTTGCTCTTTGAGTTTCATTATAACTTTAGGTGCTCCATTCCTTGCAAAATTCCTGTTGTTTTGAAATTTACACCAAGCAAAAAGTGGAGAGCTACAGTAGCTTTCTATGAAGAATGAAAACATCTGAGCTTTAAATAGATAATGCTGAGAAGTGTTTGGAAGTCACAGTTTAGATTTTAAGTTATTTACTAACTTCACTGAAGAGTGAGCCAGAGTTCATGCCAAGCAAATCACTGTATGTTTGGTAGCGCCCTGTGCCTTCCCTGTGGGTGTACAGCCCTGGCTCCTGGTCAGAGCTGCACTACCGAGTAAGATGGAGCAAAGATTTGCTCTGTCACAGCAACTCCTATTTCAGTAAGATTTAGGAGCTAGAAAGGAATGCCAGATCAAACCACAAAAACATTCTGTGAAAGACTTAAAATATTTTGTTCTTTATAATAAGTGGAGTAAAACGTGAATCTAAAATCCTTTCTATAATACAACACCACTTTTTATTACTTTAAGAGCATGTCATTGATTCTGATGCATCTAAAATAACAACTTGGCGTACACAACTATCTATATTCTAGTCTAATATTCAGGCAGAGTGCATTTTCGAGCAACACAATTACAGTGCTGGGCTTCAAATACACCTACTACATCTATCATTTGGTCCAACTGCATGATTATATACTTTCTGGCTTCAAATTAATAAATAAGTTGTGTAGAAAAATATTACAATCTTTTTGCTAAAGCTGACACAGCTTTTCATTTTGAAAGAATCACTTCTACTGCTCATCTGGCAAAAAAAAAAAAACCCAAGGGAAAAGGGTGAGATATTTGATGATATAAATAAACAATATTGTTACTTACCTTCATTTAGATTACCCTGACTATGTGAGAGGAATGCTGCCATATGCGTACGTTCTATGCTAGGCTGAAGCTTTTCCTCTTTTTTTCCCTTCTTTTAGTAAGAAAGAACCCTTAGGGCCAGGTCCTGCTCCCACTGAAGACACGAGCAAAAGTCAGCACTGGGGCTCAATAGGAGCAGGACAGGGACTTTAAAACATTTTTTTTTCCCTTTTGTATCTTTCCGTATGAGCTTTTGTTCCTTCAGGCTGTGCAGATATGAAGCTTTTAAGATTTCTGAAGTTGCAATAAAGAGTTGGAAGTCTTATGTTCCTAACGAAGCATCATGCTGGTTTTTTTAATCTATCTGAAATCACTGACCCCAATTTGCCAGTGTTGTTTTTAAAGAAAAAATACTGGATTTACTCTTGCTAAGAAATCAAAAGTAGTTTGTAAAAACATATTTTTTTGCCACTACAGGTACAACCTTTTATCCAAGTTACATAACTGCCATTCATTTGCTCAGATTTCAATTCCCCCATTCGTACTCAACTCTTGCGCTAGAAGAAATTTCCTATACATAAAAAGCTGCTCTTAGCCAAACCATTACCCACTGTTAATAGCCACATATGTGTCTTTGCATTTCCTTGCCTACCTGTAAGCAAGGCTTCTAAGAGATAAAACCATCATTGATCAGGACAGAAAGTTGTTGCAGTACATATTCTAAAAGGCATTTGTATATTGTTTCTTGCAGATGCCTAACGGTCAAAGAAAATTAATATCTCAGAAATTTATTCACAGCCGGAAAATCTTCTCTCCCGAGTGGTCTATATCCATATACATGTAACACAGATGCCACAGATGAAATAATGGTAAACCACGTTTGGTGAGAGTCCTGTTTCCGACCAGGAAAGCGTGTCTCACTCACCTGTTTGGCTAAGTTGAGATGTGCTTCTGCTCCTTCGAGATACTATGGCAACCACTTTGGCACTAAGGCTGGAACGCCTTTTCTTCCCACCTGTTCCAACCGTGCCGACAGCCGTGTCCGACTGACTCCCGTCATTGTGCTCCAGCTTATACATCTCTCCGCTCACACTTGTGCTCTTAGTGATTCTCCCTGAAGTCCCCATCCGTCTGCCTTGCATTTTAGGAGTAAATGTACTACAGTTACAAAGTAAAAACAAACATGTTAATTTGTCTGTGTAACAGCATTTCCAAAAACCTTTTTTTTTTTTAATTAGTAAATTAATTTTAAGTCTTGATACATTTTCATTTCTTTGGTTCACAAATAAAAGGTTAATTTGACGCTCCTCAGAGTATATATTTGCAGTATTACAATTTGTTCTTCACTTCTTCGAGGGAAATAAATACAATGAACCATTTCCCATGTTTTTCAGAGTGACACACAACATTTAAGAGTCACGTGGAGTCTTCCTGTCTATATCCCCAGAATACAGAATACAGAAATCAGCAATTTTATGGCCAAAGAAAATGAATATGGGCCAAGAGAACATATGTAGGTTAATACATGTATCTTATCGGCACTGTTCACCGAAGCCTTAAGACCTAATAGATATGAAGATATCATCTTCCATATGTTCACACTTCACAGAAAGAGATAACACAATATGTAGTATTTTTTCGGTCTTCGCTCTCTCACTTCTTTCAAGGTAAATGCAATAATCACAGTATGAAGGCAAAATAATGTTGAGGCAAAAAAAATCTAGTAACCCACTAGAACTTTCATTGACTGACAGAAAGATGAATCGCTCTGTCAGTTCTGTTTGATTTCCTTTAGCTATTGCATCGCATTTAAATGTTTCTATACAAATCCTTTTTCTGCTCCTGCACACGGAGGCTGGATAAAGTATTCAGAAACACGCTCTAGAGAACAATCTCAAATAGACACAGGACATACTAATACACAGTCCTAACGCTGCTACGACCACGCGATGCCCTAGCCCCAGTGGCAATACAAAGTCAGCTATCGCTCTGCAGACACCCAGAGATTTAAGCCGCAGCCTGACTCACTTCAGATGTTGTTGTTAAATCAGCCTACTACGTGGAAATTCCTTGATCTTGTATTGCTGATTAGTAGACCTACTGGCAACATACTAATTTTAGGGATTTTTCTTTTTTTTTTTTTTTTTTCAGTAATTCTGTATTTTGAAGTCAAATTTTGAATTTATTTGTTGAGCCACAGTCCTGCTGTCCCTCCCAGCAGGTTCCCTTCCCAGCAGATGTGATGGCCTGCTCCTGCCCACCGCCCCAAAAAGAAATTTAAAAGAAAAGAGAAGATTTAGAGACACAGGCTTTATGTCATGGCAAGTTTCACATAGATAGGAAATCTTGCCAGGAAGAAATGAAGGGGTCTGTGGGAGAAGAACTGACATCCTGTGACTTCTACGGATCTGGGCCCTGCTAAAGCTTAAATCGGTCCTGTCCAAAGACAGATCCAGGAAAGCATAAAATAATGTACACATAAGTTTGTTTTACTGACAGTTACCAAGATTTACTAACGTGTGACTAGGTAAGAGTGGAGAAAAACAGACTATTTTTTGAAGCAGAAGCTAGAAAAGTCAAGTCCTTGAATAGACAACACTGAAGAGAACGGTCATTATCAATCTCTGCACAGGCATTTAATGATGTTCAGCACTTAGGAACTGCTCCTGTTAAGTTCAAAGAAAAAACCAGCTACCACCTTCACACAGAACAAGGTGCTGTGATGCACTGAAGTACTCAAGAACACATTTTAGCGGACCACCTGAGGCACACTGAGCTTAAAATAGGTTCTCTCTTGTTCTTGTTCCACTGCGACTTGAGTGACTGCCTTTTGGGTTTGCATGGCAAAAATAGAAGGACATAGGTATTTTGATGTTGCTATGTAATATTCCTTTGTATTTTATGGTAGATGTCCCTCAGCACACACTCCCTCACATGTATGTGAGCACACACATACAGACAAACACACACACATATATATATATATATTCAATCATTCTAGGAGGAACTTTAACTGCACTTTTTGGCAATTAAAAAAAAAAAACCAACTCAAAAAAGACCATCTTCCATAAATATGCAGGTATCAAGGAAAAGGTTTTGTTTAAGACAAACTAGTAAATATAATATTAAATTAATTAAAAATGCCCTAAAATATTTCCCGTTTTCAAAATAAATCATGTCCCTAATATAGTACAGGTGTTTACTTCATAGGTTACATATACCACCCCTTTTTAAAGTTGCAGTGATCACTAAATAACGGTATTTTTATTGTTATTCACAGAATGCAATAACCTCAGCTTTTACAAAATATCTAACCTAGCAGCTACTTTTGTTTCAAGTAACACAGGTATCTTTCCTCACCTCCTCACAGACACTGTAACATGAAAAAATGTGAATTGGGATTGCCACATAGGAGTCATTCTTCTTCAAATAGCAAATTAATTTAAAAAAGCTGTGATGAACATCACAAAATTCATGCTGAAACTTCTGATAAAATATTTTTCTACAATTTGAGAAGATTTAGTGAAGTTTATCTTTCTTAATTTGGGGGCTGGATATTGGTCTATCATAGCTCTAGCGCAGAATTCTGGCTATGGCCAGAATATCTTAGAAAATGTTTTCTCTTTAAGAAGTGGTGTTATTAACTTGCACACGTATCAAGAAAACCTTAAAACTAGAGATCAAATGTACAATGTGATAATACTGTCTGCATATGCAGTCAGCCTGCACCATTAGCTCGGAGTCCTGTCACGCAGTCCCTGTATTCAGACAGACACCTCACTCTCTAATTCAGTATATTTGCCATTTCAAGCAGAGGGCAGACCAAAAATACAGTCTGATACTTGGAGGGGGCAGAATCACACAGTCCTCATTTTCAGGGCTCCTACTTTCTAACTTGATTAGACATGGATAATTCCTTTCCACGTGGAGAATTCCTTTCCTTTCCACGTGGAGAATTCCTTTCCTTTCCACGTGGAGAATTCCTTTCCACCAGTGCTCGGAATTGGATTTCAGGGACTAGTTCTACGATGCTGATGATGGCCCCTGCTCAAAGCTTCTGTAGTCATTTTGTTCCAATTTTGAGCCATGGAGTTGCTGTCAGTTCTGGAACTCTTGAGTTTATGCATCAATACTTTACTAAGAGAGGGAAGAAACTGAAATACTTCTTTTGAGAGCATCTGTTGACATTTGAGCTATATTGACATGGACTTTGCTGATGTACTAATCTATAAACGTATCATTTACAGCAATAAAGTTTAGTGGACTACAAAATCTGCCATGCAATTAAAGAAATAATTGTTTATCATACTATTGACTTTGTTCTACTGAATTTCAAGTGTTTATGAATGTAATAAACACTAATCTTACGACGTTTTCATGCCATCTTCACATTTTTGTACAACAGAGCTGAAATGCTCTCATCTCACATTATTTAATACGAGTTGAGGAGACAATGATGTCCATCAACTGAGTAATAAGAATTGACAGCATTAACTTCAGGAAAATCCCATTTTTGATGTATTAATTCCCTAATTCAAGGACTATGAATACTTTCTGAATAACAGATAATTTGCTTTTTCAAAGACCCACATAAATTTCAATTTTCATTCTTTGTGACAGGTAGAGGGACGTAGAGGATTTATCTTAACAAAAAAAAGATTGAGATATTCAGACTTCAGATTAATCTTGTACTTGTTTTCACCTTGCGAGTATCAAGTCCTACTTTCCTAGGAAATATGTTTGTACTTCCAGTACAAAATAGCTGCTAGTTTGCTAGAAACAAGCTTAATGGGATAGGGCCAAGGATCAAATCCTACAGCTGTCCAATACTTCCTCCTGTCATAACGAAGCAAACAGATTAAGATTCCTTTGTGTTCCTCTAATCCCTGGGCTAGTTTATTATTTGACATTAATTGGAACAGTATCAAAAGAACAGGCATTTAAAATTCAGTCTTCTTATACGATCTAACTGAGTACCCTTAGAACGCAATATTTCTCCATTCCATTACCGGCTATCACTTGGAGAAATAGCTCCTAGCTCACGTTGTTGCATTCTTCAGTACGGTTAGAGATTAATCAATGAAGCACAAAGAAGCAAAATACCTGCATGAATTTACTTATATCCTTTTGCACTTAACCCTTCTGATAACAACATACCTAAAATTTTATTTTCCTTTACTGGACTCGCTGGGATTATTGACACATTCATTTAAATGCAGACACAAGTTTTTGAAGGCCTGTGGCTAAAATTGGTAAATTAAGTTATATTGTTGATTCAAACCTAGTTATCATAACACAATAAATAAATACAGTTTTCAGTAGCAGGATAACTAAGAGTAACATATTTATCAGTATACTCCATTATTTCTAAATCAAATAATCCACTACATTTTTATTTAGAATTATTTTACCATCTTTAGCAATGCTTTCAATGACTTGTTCAGCAAAAATCTTATGCTATTTCTAATTATTGGCATAACATTATCATCAATGTGTATATTAAGAATAGTTATAGATGTCCTGTTCCTCTGTTTTACCTCACAGGTATTTAGCACGGAAAAAGAGGCACTTGATTTTTAATTTTTTTTTTTTTTTTTTTTTTAATTAAAGTAAACCACTAAAGCAAACCCCCCTTTGACCCCAGCAAGAGCAGAGCCGCCCCCCCCAGCCCAGGCTCCCCAGAACTCTCCCTCAGCACCCACATCACCCACTACCCCCAGGCTCCCGCATCAGCTGGGAAGACCCCGCTCCCTTTACCTAGGGAAAAACGCTTCCATTTTCCTGCCAAAACTTAGGCAGTGGAGACGGATCCTAGCTAAAGTGGTATCTGTACTACACAAGGCAAAATCAAGCCAATATTTCCATGTCAGGCATCAGCCGTGAAAGCAAGCAGCACTTTCAGTTCTGCACGCTGCTGCTACCTGAAGGTTGTACTTGTATCTGTGGGAATGAAGAATGAACTATGAAGATAAAAAACTTGTTCAAGGACTAGTTACAAGCTACCATAAAAATTAACCCTGCGGTAAATTCTATAAAATGAACACACTCTAAAGACATTGTAGATTATACTTGCTTATATTAAACTATAGCATATAGAACTGAAACAAAGCCAATCACATGTATTAAATCACTGTATATCTTTCTACATACAGATATCTAACACGTATATTCAAGATGCATAAAATTATGCCAGACAAATTATTTGGATTGAGAAAATTAGTATGTAGATATAAACTCAGTATTTCTCAATAACTACACAAAATACCTGCCAATAGTACATATCACCTGAAAAAGAAAGATAGTAAGACACAGGAAACTAGAACAAACTTCGCCCATAAACTCACCTATATAAGATCTGGAAGCATATCCTTCTAGGGAAAAAATCTTAAGTCATTAGCCATTGCTAAAATTACAGTATTTCCTTCATTCTCTTAGATTTACTGATGATTTATAAAAAAATACTTTAGGCGTTTATTTTCATGATCACTCATTTTTACTCCATCCAGTTTCCCAATAATGCAAGCCATGAGTAAGTAAATAATCCCCTGTATTCCTTGCCGAATAGATGATATTTTAATATAAGTTCTTTCCACACAGTTGCAGTAACTTGAATCTTTCGACAGAATCCCTGGCCTTCACCAGCATGAGCTAGTAAGCTTCCTTTCTCTTCTGCTCAATGCAGAAACACGTACTAATTCATAGCCCCTATGGCACCCTTTTGCAATGAGGTAGCTCATGAATACTAATAACCTCCTAAACATGTAATAGTTGTGGACCAAAGGGAAGAGGAGCACTCCTTTCATAATGAGGAACATTACATTTCTAAAAATAAACTAAGTCTTGTTATTAGTATTATATGATATATAATTAATAAATCCAAAGTGCAAATTACCTATCCACAAACTGATCTCTCACTCTTAGAAATATAGCTATATTTACATATGATATATAACATTTGCTGCAAGATTAATTACTGTACAACTTACGGTATTTCATAAATTAATTCAAACATGGTGCTTTACAAACCAAAGGACAAACACATATCCTATATTAAAACTCTCTCTAGTTAGTCAATAGACTTTTTTAGATCATAAAGAAGTTCGGTGATTCAATAAAATAATAATTTTGTACAGTCTGTACCAACTGGAACTACACATTGATTTAACATGCACATTGATCATATATTAAATCCATGAAATAGCTGTTAGAATCAGAAAAAAACTTGCTTCTCCTGTAAAGTTACCGTATTAGAGTCCTATTGGTATATTAAGATAGCTGAAATTCAGTAACTCTTGTAAACTATATCTGTTCTTGACGATATTCCTATATTGTAACAAAGCGCTAATATAGTACCGGAACCTGTTTTGTGAAAATGCCTTTCTCAGTAACACACTGACCAGTGAATTGTGCAAGTTTCACAGTTCTGCCAGATTTCTGATTTTTAAACTTGTAAAACTAGCATTTCTCCATGAAATGGAAGGACAATAATTCAGAAAGTAAGTCTGAACCTTAAAAAAGATAAGCGGATTTTAACGATTTCCCACGAACATTTCATCAAGTTGATTTATATTCTCTGAAACAAGCAGAGCAGTCGTCTCCGGACACGGGAGCCCGTGCGTCTGCCTGCGCGTACCCACGGCACTGTCAGCCTGAAGCCAACTAATCCCGTGAATCGTCAAATGAAACCAACACAAAAGCAGTTCGTTACCGCAGGGAGGCTGCTCAGGGTTACCTATTCCCATTAACGCTGATGCAGGCAAGCTAATGGCATCAAAGGGCAAACAGCTCAAATGACCCAAACTTGACTGCAAATAGCCACGTATATATTAAGTTCAAGTGTACCAAACATAGCAAGCACGCAAAAGTTCAATCGGTATCAAGACAATAGGTATTGGCGGGGGGTGTGTGACAAATACAAAAATGTGGAGTTTAAGCTGAACGCAGGAAACTTTCTTCAGTAGCAAGAAAGCTGAATTCACCCGTTTTTCTTTCTTTGTATAACAGTCAGCAATAAGGTATTATTCTCCCTGTTACAACATGTTGCTTTGCTTTCTTCCCTCCCAAGCACGAGGTACCGAAGTACCTGTGATCTCACCGCTCTTCGTGTACAAAGGCCACCTCGTCGACACAAAATAGATTGCTCGCTGCTCCTTTAGAAAAGTAAATAACAGCAACAGGCAATAGGCACAAAATAGGGAATGGAGGAGGAAAATCTGAAAGGCTAAATGGAACGGTGGAAGGGCAGGACTAACAAAGAAAATACAGAAAACATTTTAAAAAAAGATAAACTGAGATGAAGATAACGCAAATGAGACCTACTTTGAGGTCTGAGCTATGGCTAAAGCTATTTTCCTACATTTCTTCAGTCTAAAAATAACATGTACTGCCTCTTAAAAATATTAGTGTAATGTTCTTATACTAAAAGTTTATGAATTATGTTTCAACTTAATCAACTGCAATAATTAAATGAAAAACCAATTCAAATTATTTTTCAGTCTTTTTCAAATCATTAAGAAAGGCTGCTGGTAACATGACAGCTTCTTTGAAAGAGGAAGCATAATTAGATAATTAAAAATGCACAAGCAATGCTCCATAGTACATTTTTCATGTACAGATGTTCTGAAGGGATTAAAGACTCCATTCCTCTCCCTCTCTGACAGACACGTAAAGCAGTTTATAATGATGGATTTGAAAAAAATCATTATCTTTAGATAATGAATAATTAGAACATTAATTACTCTGGCTTCACCTTGGTTTTGTACACAAATGACCTCAGAACCAGAAGTTTCCATCTGTGATACACTATTTGGGGGTAAAAAGGATACATTATATTTTTTAAGCAGCTTAGCTTAACTTTTTTACTATATCTTGCCTCCATGATAATAATTTGGAGACTATTGCCCTCTATTTCCCCCCCAAAAAGCAAGAGTTGTGACTCAGGTTACATCAGCATGCTTGCCCTTGCCCCAAGAGAGATCACCTAAGAAGCAATATTAATTAATTGCCATACATGTTCAAAACGTTTCTCTTTAATGAAACTGGGAAGTGCACCAGTTAATGAAACAGTTTCGTTGTTCAGTCTTGGGCTGCAGTGATTTGGATAATCGGAAACAAAGTAAGATTGGCAATTTACTTCAAGTGTGGTGGTGGATGCTTACACTGTGGAGATTTTTAATGCAAAATGCCAGTCAGTTATAATGTTACTGGCTTGCCTGTTAGTTACATCTATTCTTCACATTTGTCAAACATTAAAAATTTAGGTAGGAATTTTCCATTCCTTGTTTCTGCCCAAGGTTGAATTTCTTCTTGTATTTATTCTAAGTTCCAGCTGAAATACCACAACAGATTGTCTGGTCCTTTTGAAGGAATTAAAAAGAAAAAAAAAAAAAAATCAATATTGTGCTGACGTATAATAAACAAATAAATAAATTTACTTTGCTTTGGGAAGTCCTTATGGCTGGTGCCTGACTGAAAGATGCCAAAGAGGTGATCCTTCTATTTGGCACAAACTGTTTCCTGTTCCTTTGAGTAGCTGTAAATTTGGTAAAACAACATCTTTAAGTCATAAGTCTCATGTTAGAGACTTCAAAGAGATCAACACTTAACAGGACACTTGCTATAACCAAGCGGCGTTGCACTCACTCACAGCTCCTATTGCTAAATAGATTGTACATTTCCTGAATATGACTATTTCTGCCTCAAGGCTAGAGGCAGAAAGTCAGTATTTCCCAGGAATTGCTTCTCTTGGCTACTCTGGATCTGGGAAAGTTAGCTGGACTGTCCAGCATGCAGGGAGGCTGCATCTTCTCTGTTGGCCATCAGGCACGACTCAAGACAAAGTCATCTGACTGGAGCGCAAAAAAGGGAGACGGACAATAATCCCTGGAAGGAAAGAGACTGGATCATGGTGATACTGAAGCAGGAAGAGAATAAGAAGAACTTAGGGAATAAATTCTTTTCATTGCTCTTTCTGAAGACAAAATGGTTCCTAAAAGTTCCTGAGACTGAACGAAAGCCTTTCCAACATACCATCACAAGTATTATTACATTATGACCCTCCCACGAGATGGTCAGTTTATCTTTTGTAGCAACAAAGCACTCACTTTCCCCTTGCTTTTGCAGAGAAAGCACACTGCTTTTTCATGTGCCATTCACCCTGTTCTGCATGATGAACCCGGCTATCATATAATGTGCAATCTTTTACTATGTAACTGGTCCTCCAGTACCAGAGTTGGTGGAAAGATCCCTTCTTTTTCTTCCCACTGTCTATTTCTACCCGAGTTTCTTATGCTGCATTATGGTTTGGATAATCTGTCCTCAGCTATATACTTTTAGCTTTCCTAACAAACTGTGACCAACTCACAATGTGACAGTTTCTCTATTGCCAACAGAAGATCATTCCGATCAGGAAGAATTTTACGACCGAACTCCCTACTTCTCAGGCAGCTGGGAATGCAGATGAGACAACCAAGTCTTAAACTGCCCAACGCTGAAAAGGTTCCTAGAGAGGTTTTATCCCTACGGCTTTGCCTACAAGTCTTGATCAGACTTTTTGCTGCATAAATACTCTTTCTTTGCAAGAATGAACACTATTACCATCCTGAAGTTTTAAAAAGATGCCCCTTCATTTCTCAGGTCTGATGACAGCTAGAACACAATTGTCCACATCTGTGAAGCTCTTAGTCTTTGCTAACCCAGCTAGGGAATTTGCATTGCCACAAGTTGCATTTTGCACTATATTAAAATTATATTCTCTTTCAAGACAATTTGGCTTGGACTGTTTCATCTTACATCTGTATTTCTCAATTGTAAACTGTATTTTAAGCAAAGTAGCAGTCATATCACTACTACTCAAGAGAGTTACAATGAAGACTGGCAAGTTTTCCATCAGCTTGAACTTTTGATGTGTAAAAAGAATTGAAGAACAGTGTAATCATTTAAAAGACATCTCTGATTTGACAAGTATCACTTACCCCTCTAGGGGGGAACTGAATAAAGGTATCAGTTTGTTAAGCACACAAAATAGTCAAACTCCCAGCTTGTAAATAAAAAGATGAACTAGAACCCAGATTTAAAAAGTTACCATTATGCTAATATTTTCCAGAGCATAATTTTCTAAATTAGCACAAAAACATTATTAGTTCTTGTAAAAATGTATCAGTATCTTGAGCACAAACTTGCTGAAAGAGTTTCAAGTGCTATTTATCACACTCTCCTCTGAAAGTCAAACTATTTTTTAGCTTATAAACTTCCAGTTCAGAAAAAAGACAAAAATTAGTGAATTCAATTTTTTAACTCAGATATGAAATTTCTGAGCTTACAGACTTTCTTCCTGTGTTCCTTTCGCAATCCTTAGAGCTTCTACCACTTGTTTCCCTATGGCTTATGGTGCATTTCAAACAGAACTAATCTATTGGGAAGAAGTTGAAGATACCAAGGTTTTAAAAGTGAAGTGACTTTTGTGAAGTCTGATAACTAGGCAGATAAGAGATACATTAAATTAGGTGCCCTGCTGAAGAAAGGCTGCTGTATGATCTCAGTACTTATCTATTCTCTTTGGTCTGCCAGCTGGACGCTCTGGGTAGGGGAAGATCACGGAGATGATTCACTGGAGGAGGGAGGTGATTGCAGCATTGGTGAGGTGATCTGCTAGGTTGTGACACTCCACTAATTGATTTGTTCCAAAACATCTTGCATGCATGGCCTTTTCACTGTGATAAATATTAAAGCTGAATTGAGTTTGATTAATTTATTTTTTTATCAACCCTCCACGTTTTAGTTAAGAATTCCATATCTTTTTTGAGCACAGCACTAATGCAAACACCTACCAGGGACACACACACATGTACTTATAGATGCAACACACACTGCAAATGAGCGTAATAAATGTGGAAAGACTCCATCAAAAAAATGATTGAATCTAGCACCCACCATTGATGGTCTTGATTTTACCTCATCTTATTCCTGCAGTAGGAGTTTGATTAGCGACTATGGATTGGAGAAGTTTCATTGATGATTTTAAAGCATCCTGTGCTTTGGAAACTACTGCTTCTTATAATGCTACCCCATATACCCTTCTCTGCATCATTAATAGTGAGATGCTCTTTGGATGGAATAAACGCTAACATCAGTCACACAATAAAATGCTAATTTAAACATTCTGTTTTTAAATAAAGACTTTGCAATGGAAAATTCCAGGATAAAAAGAAATCTTCTGAAAACATAGCAGGCATATGGCTATGAATCCAATGAGGGCTTTTATTGTTTATCTTTAATAGTAAAACCCATGGAAAGTCTTCAGTCTGTCAGCAGCACTCGCTGCATTACGGATGCTCCTATTCTAGCTATGGGAGGGAAGATGTTCTCCATTGCAATATCAACTAATTAATCTCTCTCAGTATTTAAACACAGAACTATAAACCATGAAGCCACTGCACAATAAACGTTGCTTATTACATTATATAAGAAAATCAGTCTCTACTTAGTGACCCTAAATGTCTTGTTTACAGCAGAAACCTTGACTACACAGAAACAGTCAAACACGGGCAAATTATCAGCAATATAATTAGTGTCACAAATACAGAAGTTGTCTTCTGGTATTTATGAGTCTTTCTTAATCTCAAATTGGAATTCCATTACTGTTGTAGTCATGCTGAACAAAAGCTAAAGCAGTACAGTGTCTTGGTTCTAATACTGACTTTAATAGCTTGTATTTAAAAATTACAAATAAATAATTGTGAAAACATATTTGGGAAATCAAAGCAGATGGTCACTACTGCCATGTGCTTAATTAGCTTATTAACACAAGTGCTGAGACAGTCTAACTCCTGAAGCTGACGAACAGGAATGGAAAAGTACTTGACAATTCAATGCAAGGGCTCAATGCAACGCAGAAGTCCAGCCAGCCAGAATAAAACATACAAACAAGTGCTTAACATCCCGATTCACCAAAGTGCTGCCACGGCCTTGAATCTTTTCCCTTCCAGCAAAACACATGTGGCACAGCACAGGCTACATACTTGACTGAACCTGAGTATAAATCACCAACCACAACCCTTCATCGGTTGTGGGGAGCGCTCATTCAGCCTTCAGTGAAACCATCCGGTTCTTCTTGCACATGTGGGCTGTAGCTCACTATCCTTCCCTTCCCCTTACTGCTGATGGTCACTCACTGCTGCTTGTTACTGGTGTGCAACAGAAAAAGCCATTAATCTTCTCCCCTCCCTGTGCACAGCTAAGCTTGCTGATATGAAGATAAGCTTCAAACGCTCAATTCCCTGCAAATTCCGCCACCCAAACGCCCATCTTGGTACAAACGTCAACACGACAAAAGCAAACAGAAGAGAGAATGAAGAGAGACCTTCCAACGAAGAATGAGACCACTGTGCTCTGCTGGCTATCCCTTGGTGACGTTCCCTGTAACATATAGAGTGACTATTTAAACATTTTGACATCCCAGTTCAGCAGGGAATCCCAGCAATTTGAGCTCTGTAATAGTGCCTTGAATCAAAACCCCCTTTCTTTCCACGAAGAGGAAGCTGGCCTCAACACTAGGTCAAACTGGGCTGTTGTTAACTCATAGTATTTCTGTTTCAGTGACTCTGAGCTGGATGTCTGATCTGCCTCTGCAAAAGTCTCTCCTTCCTTACACTAAATTCTAAGGCTTTGTGAAGTTAAAACAGAAAGTGTTTAGGAAAAAAAATTCTGTGTTTTTCTGCTCTATTAGAATCTCTGGGTCACACACAGAGTACAACCCTGGATTTCTGTGGAATTTAGCTAGGTAAAAAAGAAGAATCAAACTACAGTGAAGTCTCTGTTATATTACTTGCATTATTTCATTTTTGGGGCATGACAAAAAATGGTGGCTCAATATTTCCAGTGAAGAATGAAAATTAGCAATAGATTTTTCTTTAAGGTAGAACAGTTTAAGGTAATTCTCTCTTCTGCTTAGAAGCAACAAAAATCCCCCCACCAGTCTAAGCTGAAAAACTGGACCAAAGGAGGTTCTAGAAACAGAAAGTCATTCAATAAATTTCATCCTGGGGAACACTATGCATTGTTCCCTCTAGCAGGAGACACATTTGAAGAAGGGCCAAAAGAAACCCCCTCAAGTAAATTTTTATCTGACTTTTAAGGAATTCCACTCAATATATTATTAATTGAGAAATCACATAGATTAAAAAACTTTGGCCTCTGGAAGCCACCTAGTACTAGAGGACTATAATGTAACAGACAATAGTGTAATAAAATGCAGTTGCTACACATTGAAGTTAGAAAACAGACATTTAGTTCCTAGGAAGTTGAGATACTTACAAGCATTACACAGTTTTTCAGTTACAGCTTACTGATCCATAACTCAAAACATAAAAGTTTATCTTGTAGGTTAAAGTGTGAGGCTTGAAATTTGATTCTGAACTGTAATAGCTACAAAAATCAGTACGATTTAATTATTCAAATTAGAAAAAAAGCCACTTATTTCTGATATTTTTTCTGCTATTTGTACATTTAAGCACAAAAGAAATATATTATTGCATTATCAATGTATTAATTGCTTTAATCAGTGTAGCCTAGTTCTAGTTCTTAGAAGGGAGGGATTCCTGTTTACAGAGAAGATGGAGGATTTCATAATTACATGAAGTCCAGCCTAGTTACCCGAAAAAAATTTGTACCTGAAAATTGCAGGATCTACAAGTTGTCACAAGAAAGAAATACTCAGGTCAAGAAATACCCTTCAGTCAAGCTAAGTTTGCAGAGATATAATTTAAAAAATAAATTGGGAACTCTCTCATAATTTTGACCATTAAAAATCATAAAAACGAAAACTTCAGAAAAGAGGACAACTTCAGTATTATCTCCCCAAAGCCATGCCAGTTCGCATTATCAACAGAAATAAGTATTGTTTCAATGAGCGCCTTTGCACTGGGGCTTTGACAATTGATTAAAAAAAAAAAAAAAATCATATTGAAGCATGGATTCTGATGAGCCACAGTCCAGCTGATAAATTACAACTGCAGCCATCTATTAATTTGCAAGTGCTTAGCTATGGAGGCTTTGAAGCAGATGTAATACGGAAGATGAATAGCAAATGAGAACTTCATCCAAGATTCTTTATAAATGTGACAAGCTATAATTACCTGGAGTTAAAATTTCTGAAAAGAAAGGCTGACCTGATTCATATGTGAATATATATGCAGCAGAATTAATAATTTCTGGTACTGCTACAGGTATGTAATTGACTGTGTGGTGCTTTAAGCCTAAGAAACATGCAACAGATCTTCCACAGTGATGTTCTGAAATGCTGCATGTAGCAGAATTTAACCACGAAAACAAGAAAAACCCTTTTGAAAAGGCCGATTAAGGATTAGATTTTCAATGTGATGCAGACTGATATTTGCCACATGGCTGTTTGTGGAGCTGCGGAGATTCATAGTCGCTGGGATCAAGCCCTTCATATACTGCTAACATCGACTTCTACTGAGAAAGAGACCCAGATGAGCACACTGCTAGAACACTGCGATCATTAACACCTGACGGCATACAGCTAGGCATGCAGGAGCTACGCAAGTAATACGATTTTTTTTTTTTTTTAATCTGTTTAGCACTGCTGCAGCATATACAGTATAAAAGATGAATCTACTATGTCTTCCAGTATGACACCCTGAAGGCCCTCAAAATCCTAGAACGAGGAACCACCACACTTCCAACTGCAGGACAATGTCTCCTTTGCCAGACAAGGATCTGGGCTGAAAGCATCTTGCACAAATAGAATAATATTTATTTTTATACAGAACACCGGTAGCAAGAGCTATAAAATTCAGGAACATCCAATTTGGCCTAGTATACCCAAACGGATCCCTCTCATGCTAAGCTACAGTACTGCCCATCTCACTGCAAATTTATATAGCTCAATCCTTTCTTTATATAACGTGAACTTGCCCTTACACACAGGTTTGTATAAGGAACACGGGATCAAACTTATGCAAAGTACAAAAAAATCTGTAATATTCACCACATTTTCAGGATCCTCTCCTAGGTTTAGATCATGAGTGTGGCATAGTGAATATCCCACACAAAGCCAGTTTGAAACTACCTGTGAATTTGTTCCCGTTTTCCAGCTGAATTGCTTTTACTGACAAATAAACTGCAGTGTTCTTCTGTTGTTGCCTCCACTAGTTCTGTCCACAATATCTACAATAATAATTACAAGATTTTACATTTTGGGTTTTTTCTGAGTGAAGAATCTTAACTACACCCTGTACACTGTAGCACAAACTCAATAGACAGTTTTTAATTACTTTTGTAACTAACATGAAACGAGTGGGTTTCTTTTTTTCAACACAGACCTCAGTCTCGTCAAGTGAAATGAGTGAAAAGCCTTGGCGTATTAACTTCGCTCAGCTGGCTCTGTGGTGCAGTACTGCTGCATTTCAAGCGAATCAGTGAGCTGACAAGGATGGATGCAGCCCTAGTCTAACCAGAGCGTGGTGGAAGGACTGAACAACTTTATTGCCCAGGTCACATCACATCATACAAATAGGGTGGTAACAGGCAGCACTATCAGGAAGGCTGAGAAGAAGTCAGAAGACCCTTTAGACTCTCTCTACTCCACTCTCCCTCATCGCCATAAATTGTATTAAACTAGATGCAATGTACTATGGGGGAGGACAGAAAACCAATGGGAGAAAAATCTATTTCCAATCCAGAGAGTGCTCTCTGGCTACAGCTTCTTGAGAGGTCTTCTGCAGATCAATGCTGCTGTTTGTCCTCAATGAGATGGCAAACCTCCACTTACTTCATCTGGCTCCACACTAAAGACACCGAGCGTTTTACGTAGGAGAACAGCACAATATGCAGCATGAAATGAAACTCTGAAAAGAAAGGGGGATCTACGTGCACAAACATTACTAAATAAAAGGGAGCTACAAGCATAGAAAAGCAGCCAGTCAGCACTCACCATTTCCCAGTGAACTCCAAGTGGAATGTCTCTGGGCAGGTCTAGAAGTGGGGAAGGGAGAGGTCTTATTTGAGTCACTGGGAGCCTTTGCCTGGCTTAGAGTTTGCAAGCTCATCACCTTAAGAGCTTGAAGAAACTGGCTCCACAGTAACTAACAGGACAAAAAAGTACAACAGCATAAGGACGGGGACACTATCTTGTGCTAGGGAGTCTCCTACATGTACATAAAGCCAGCAGACTCCCTCTCCAGAAGTGTGAGTTTCCAGAACTGTCACAGTAACTAGGAAAGCCCCCAAAAGCTTTGGAAAGAAAATATTGAAATGGCCTCATTTCTAGTTAGCTCCTTGCATGAGAGTACTATCAGCAGAAGAACATTAGGTTATTTTCTTAGAGACTGACAGAGACATAGCAGAGGGGACTTCTAATCCCTGCTGACAAACTGGAAGAATCGTTGTGAGTTGGGCAAAAACCGTGGATCCAAAAAGTTAACGTTGCATGATACGCCAGCTGTGTTATCTTCAGTTTCACAGTGACATTCAGACTTTTAGTGTAAATCTTCAGTCACGGTCAAACCCAACTTTAATAAGTTCATTCCTTTTAAAAGAAAGAAATGAACAGCAGATTCATTAATTAGCAGACAGTTCCTTTTCAGTACAAAAAATAAAAGATATTTGGAAGCTACTGTTATATCTGAAAGCTAATTTAGATTCACCTGATCTTCCCTCTCAGTAACTATCGCTAATCAAAACTCTGAGGGGATAGAAAAAAGACCTAAATTTCTCAGCTTTCCTCCTGGCTGAAGCGGCAAGGAGAGCCTGCAGAGGAAAGACCAGGAGCAGGGTGCTGAAGAGAACACCGTCCCACAGTCCACACTGGTATCAGCCGGCTCTTCACGCATGCTCAATATCCGAGGAGAAAGGACTCTGAAGGAGATGTAGGGAACTGAGGAAACCATCTAGCTGTAACTATGCCTCCAAAGGCACAGCTTCTGACATGGTTGGAGTTTTTGACTATTTTGGCCAACTGCTACACAACCAGCACAACCAAGTATTATGGTTATGAAAAAAGCAAATGGATTCTTCCATGTGTTGGTTAGGGCAGAATTAATGACACTGTGCAGGAAACCTCATCTACACTACTGGTGTCACAAATTGAGCCTTCTTATGTTTAAAAGTGGGATTTCCCTAATTGCAGTTTGTACCAATTGCCTCTCAACCTTTCACTGAGAAGAGCCTGGATCGGTCTTTACTCTCCCTCACGAGGCATTTATGCATATTGATAAGATCCCTCCTGAGCCTTCTCTTCTCCATGAACAGTCCCAGCTCTCTCAGCGTCTCCTTGTATGACAGATGCTCCAATCCCTTCATCATCTTCATGGTCCTTTGCTGGACTTGCTCCAGTAGCTCCATG
Organism: Elanoides forficatus; assembly: GCA_025311575.1. NCBI lineage: Eukaryota > Metazoa > Chordata > Aves > Accipitriformes > Accipitridae > Elanoides > Elanoides forficatus. The sequence continues at coordinate 5,199,477 of JAOBAS010000013.1, read as the reverse complement.
TCTCTTGTACTGGGGAACCCAGAACTGGACTCAGCACTCCAGATGTGTCTCACTAGACCCGAGTAGAGGGGAAGGATCACACTGCTCAGCCTGCTGGCGACACTATTCCTAATGCAGCCCAGGGTAGCATTGGCCTTCTTTAATGCAAAGAGGCATTGCTGGCTCAGTTTCAACTTAGTGTCTACTAGGATCCCAGGGTCTTTCCTCCAAAGCTGCTTTCCAGCTCCAAAGCTGCTTTCCAGCTGTGAGCCCCCAGTGTGTAATGGTACATGCGATTATTCCTCCCCAGATGCAGGATTCTGCATTTCCCTTGTTCAATTCCATGAGGTTCCTATTGGGCCATTTCTCCATCCTGTCGAGGTCCCTCTGGATAGTGTCAGACCCTATCAACCATTCCCATCAGTTTTCTGTTGTCTGCAAGCCTGCTGAGGGTGCAGTCTGTCCCATCATCCCAGCCACTAATGAAGATGTTAAACAGTACTGCCACAATATTGACCCCCAGCGTATACCACTAGTGACTTGCCTCCAGCTGGACTTGGTGTCACAGATCACAACCCTCTGAGCCTGGTGTTCAGCCAGTTTTCAATCTGCCTCACTGCTCACCTACCTAGGCTGTCCTTCCTCAGTTTGTCTGTGAGGATGCTTTGGAATAGAGTGCCGAAAGCCTTACTAAAGACAACATAGAGAACATCTGCTGTTCTCCTCTCATCCACCAAGCGAGTGAACTAATGAAAGAAGGCTATCAGGCTGGTCAGGCATGATTTCCCCTTTGTAAATTCATGCTGACTATTCACAATCACCCTCTTGTTCTGTACGTTTGGAAATGGTTTCCAGGATTATTTGCTCCATCACCTTCCCAGGGGTTGAGCTGCGGCTGGCAGGCCTATAATTCACCAGATCCCCCTTGCCCTTCTTGAAGATAGTAGTGACAATTTCTTTCTTCTAGTCTTCAAGAACATTCCCCGGTTGCCATGATGTTCCAAGATTATTGAGTGGCCTTGCAATGACATTGGTCAGCACCAGCTCATTTAGTATTCATGGATGCATCTTGTCACATGCCAACAACCTGTACATGTCCAGTTTGTTTAAATGTTCCCTGATCCGATCATCCTCTGCTGAGTCCTTGCTCCAGATATTCCCTCTGGTCATCAATGCACTACAGAAAGCTCCTGGATTGCTTGTGCCCTACTGCATTGCTCAAACAGCAGATACCAAGATGGTTTAAGTTCCCCATGAAAGCCAGAGCCTGTGAATGTGAAACTTCCAGTTGTTGGAAGAAGGTTTCATCTACTACTTCCTCCTGATCAGGAAGGCCATAGCAGACACTCACAACATCATGACATTGTTTGGCCCTCTAATCTTTACCCACAAACTCTCAGCTGGTTCATCACCCATCTCTAGGCTGAGCTCCCTGCATAACTCTGCTCTCTCACATAACAGCCCTTCCTTGCCGTTCTGCCCTGTGCTTCCACGGATTGCAGCACTCCAGTCACGTGAGCTATCCCACCACGTCTCTGTGATCACGATGAGATCGTAGCCCTGCAGCTGCACAACACACCTCTAATTCCTCTGGTTTGTTCCCCATGCATTAGAGCATGGGCCATTTCGAGAGCCACCCACTTGTGCTGATCTCCCAGATACAGGTACGAGAGCTTCCCCCAAACGCTCTCCTCTCAAGCACATCCTTATTCACGTGCATACACTTGAGGCAGGCTCCTTCCTGCCCTGTTTTGTTGATTACAAGGTCCAGCCTGTCTCCATCACCCTGCACCCTTTGCTTATCAACCCATCAACCACTTCCTCACTCGATCACGTGCCGGCATTTCCCTCCTCCATCGTTCCTGTTCCAAAGCTCAAGGGTACGAGCACTAAAGTTCTAGTATACAGAAAGAATAACAGCTACATGCAAGTTGTATATGCTGTTCTGGAAACTGGGGATGAAACTGTTTGTCAGAGAGAGTCTGACAGCATGAATCAAAACCACTTCTTTTCCTTCAGCGATGTGCTGAGAGCATACCTGAATCCCAAGAAGCAAATATGAGTTTGTGATACAAGCCATTCAGTGGCATGGTATAATATGTGAAATAAATTAGGACTGGTTTAAGTCCACTGTTACAACCCACCATATTACCCTCTTTCTTTGATAAGCTCATTTAAAATATTTAAATTAAACTTAAGCATTCAATTAAGCAAAGCATGTAAAACCAGATTAAAATATGGCACATACATAATTATGACACATTTATTAAGATACTAAATATAATTCTTAATAAAGATCTGGTTTTCAAATTTAAAATTAGGAATAACAGTGATATTCCTAATGCAGGGACAATTTGTTTGAAGCCCAGATACACTGAAAGAAATTCACCTTAGAACTAGTTATCTAGTCTTTCATATATTTAGCAGATTTTGTTCAATCAGATTTAAGCGAAACACTTTATGGTAGCCAACTTGCTAAATCCTCCAAACCAGAAGCCTCCAGCTCACCTTTACCACGCATGACAGTTCCCTACTTGATATCACCAAGACATCCAGGTGCCTTTGCATTAAGCAGGTCCCTAATGAAAAATGATGCAATGACATCATTGGGCATAATTTTTAATGAAGTGAGCAAATGTCCTTCTCTGATCAAGCCCATATGGTGATGATTAATCATCACGTATTTAACATGGATTCTTACTTATCAATCATTTGCATTAAACCGTGAAAAATTTCCTTCTGTTTCATTTAGGATGTGAGAAATGCTCCTGAGTCATACACAGTAACATCTGTAGCATACACAGGCACCAAGTATTGCTTGACTGTATTATGAATGCGTAAAGACCATGACTGCTGAAAGCAAACCTCCATCAAGAAGGACTGGTAATCTGACTTCAGTCATGAAATACACACCAACTCCAAATGCTATGGCAAGCCAAATTCACAAGTCTGCCTCCCGTTCAAGTCAGAAGTCCCAGAACATTTTGTTCCCAGAACAAAAATTCCTGATATTTGCCTGCACTTCCACTAGAGGGCATGGCAGTCAACCAGACTTCCCAGGACGGTAGCAAGAAAGATGTTCGGAATAATTTCATATGCAGACTAGTTTATCCATGCATAGCCATTTGTTATGACATTCACCTGAAAATGCCAACAAATTAGAAATTAAGAAGCTATTTTACATACTTATATTTAGAACGTGCATCAATCATAATTCCTTCTTGCAACCTATTAGAAGTACTAATCAACAAAATCTCCAGACTGAAGATTAACTAACGGTATTTTCCATGCATGCTATGTCACAGTTTTCTGACAGGTAATTCAATTACAAATATAATGTAGGAATGAAATTGTCTTCTGCCTTAAAAGGTTTACACACAGTCTTGTCATTGATTAAAAGAAAAGGAAGATTTGCTTTCATTCTCACTATGTTACTAACTTCTTCAACATGTTCAAGTTTCCTAATACTAAAAAACCTTAAATTTGGGAGTTTTGACCCAAAGAATAGCTAGAGTGTTATCTAGCTATTCAAATAAGATGCACAGTATTTCTGTGTTGTTCTGCATCAACTGGTTTTATCCTTGCTGTTCAGACAGTGTTTCATTCTATAAATACTGTATATTATTAAAAGCAGTGTAGATTGAGTAATGTAACCAGAGTTACTTATAAATATTAAAAATTGCTGAAAACCCACATGAATTGTTCTACACTTACAGCTAATACACATAGACTTTAGAGCCACAAGAAAAAGAGATGTGCTTCCAGGTTTTAAAATCTTTACTGCTTTGAATAAAGAAATAACTATTAATAAACATAGGATAATATAGAATACATTGTCTGAAATGACACAATCTCAAGTCTTCAAAACTGATGGAGAAGAAAGAGAGATCGATTCTGCCTGGATTGATAGGGAAAAGGCATTAGCTAGATTTTTTAAGGCTCTTTCCTCCATTAGGATTTGGGAGGAAAGGTCAGGAAGCTGTTTGTGCTGGCAGAACTGGTGGTGAAGTTAGTGGATGTAAACCACACTTCCTATGACCTGAAACCTCGGTCCTTCTAACATTTGAAAGTAATGATATTTTGTACAAAATTACAAAAAAGTTTGCTTTCCTGAGGCCCTAAAAAGGACAGTATCTTGTATGTCTAGGATATGTTTAGGAGCTTAATTTATATCCCTTGTCACAGACGCATTAATATAAGGGATGATGGAGTTATACTGACTAACAACATTAACTAAAACTACTGCTGTCTTAAGCTGGCACACTTCACATTCAGACCTTTGACACCACAACTCTAACAGGAATAACTAACCAGTGCTTTTTAGCTCATGCAGAAATGTTAGAGGAGCACAGTTTCACTTCGGGTTACTAATCTGAACTCTGGAGTACTCTCCAGTCACACTTCTCCATTTAATTTACTCAGCTTGCTGGTCAATAGCCCTAGGATTCATTTTTCTCTACTCAACAGAGAAAGAGACGGAAACACCCTTTCCAAAGGTGATGCATACCAGGAATCTTGCTTGTGTATTCTGAATTTGTGTGTTTTTCTTCTGGATACAAAAGACACCTAAGGATATTAGTTGAATGACTTAGTTTAGTGAGATGGCTGAAACTGGGCCATCTCCTTTGAACTTCTATGTGCTTACTAGGTTCTTCATAGCTCTCATCTCCAGAAGGTATCTGGAGAACAAAAGTAGGTGCATAAAAACTAGGCAGTTCAACAAACTGTCTTTAAACTTAACATGACACTCACACACTTGCCATGGCCACTGGGCTGACACACTTCCAAATGAAGATGATGGTGTATACCTGGTTCCAGTAAGACAGAAGTCAAAAAATGCTCATTTCTTTGCCCCTCTTGCTCGACCATCCCATCCCACTTGAGGTATGTTAACATTTGGTTCCTTGCAGGCAAAAATAAAATTTGAACTTCAAATTACTAATCAAACTTGAACTTCAAATTTCTAATACCTTGAACTTAAAGAAACATTAGTAATTAAGAGAAAGAATCCTTTTCACTTAATTTTAGATGTCTAAAATGAAAGCAACCGATCTAAAATAGTCATCTAGGGTTCCTTCAACAATTAATGCTAGAAAAGGACAATTCACCTGTCTTTGACATCTATCTGAAGATGAGGTGAACCATCGAAGATAGTGGTGTTTTCTTTTTAATGATGACTTAGGGAAGTCAGATGGTTTAACAAACTCCTATTTTTTACATGAAAAATATTCCACTGCAGGTACGTAGTTTTTCAGGCTAAAGTTAAACAGCACGAAAGTCACTCTGAAAAAATTGTTTGTAATACAATCAATGCTTTCCCCAAATTAACTCTTCATTTCCATGTAATAAGTAAACCGCTCAAAGAATTGACTAAAGACTATGTGACAGAGGCTACCAGTACAGACGCAGGAGGGTAGGAAGCTGACTATGGCTCAGATCATCAGCAAAGTGCCTTCTCCTTTTCTTTTCTTCAACACCCAACCTCCTTTCATTCTGACCTCTTTTGATATCTAATTCCCATGATACAACATTTTTGCAGGTCTCTAAAGACTTTGACCTTTTTATAGCGATGCTAGGCAATCGTCCAAAAATAAGAGTGCACAACTCAAATGGAAAATTTTGAACAGTGGATGTTAATCTGCTGGATACAATGTTTTCCAACATAACATTAAAATTATTTTAAATTTCACTCCACTGCACTTAATGGTTGAAATAGGCTAATTGCAAAGACAGTACATTAGGCATGTCCCACTTATTTGAACAGGTCTTTCAGGGAAGCAAAACCTCTGCCAGCTTAGAAGAAAAATATTGAAATTTATGAGTCATTTATGATCTGTTAATTTCTTCCTCATATTTCTACTGAATGAGCTGCACTGTATATTATTACGGTACATTTTGTTCACTGTGGAAGCACTACCTGAATTTAGAGAAAATTGAAGCAAACAAGTATAAAGTGTCTAATCTCTGAGGTATGGATTCTGTGGACGGTGTCAGAAAGGGAAGGCATCTGAATTCTACTTGTATCTCACTTTAGGGGTCTAGAGTGAAGGTGAACTGGAGCTCCCATTGCAGACACTTGGTTTTGTACACTAACTAGGTCGGCTAATCCTGTACCCAAGGTGTTCTGCTACTCATTAGAATGGAAGAGGTAGAACGAAAGCAAGGATTTGACCCTAGGTTTCCCCCTTCCTAGCCTCACACGAGGTTACTGGTTCTCCTCATTCTGATATTTGTGATCAGACATTCTGAACCCAAGGAACATCTCTGATAAAATCTGTTCAACATAGAGATATTGATGGGAAAAAAAAAAATCCCATTTTGTTCAACCTGCCCTGTGACAGGACCTCGTTGAGAAAATTCCATGTCTAGAAAATACAGGTATTTTGGTATGACTAAAGCCCTCTGTAAGAGGCAAATACTGAAAAGCTAGGACACAATGAAATGCAGCATTTAAACACATGAATTGAAATAACTTTAAATACATTTACAGTTCCATTGCAGTGTTCTGATGGATTATGGATTACTGCAGCTCCCAGGTTATAATTTCAGCAATCTGAAACATGATTTTGAATACCCTTGTGAACTTTCCTTAACAAAAAAAATGAGGTGGAGCTAGTTCATATATAGAGGCCAGTTTCTGACTTCCCTAACACCCCTTCCCATTGCATGAACAGATCAAAAAGCCTCCAGCTGGACTTGTCAGATAATGGTCTGTCTAGAAGTGTGCTGAAGTAGTAAATGATGCCATCCAGACTTTTATCAGACTGATCTCCTCCATAGGGATATGGTTTTTTTTATAGTTCCTAATTCTTCCTGTGTCTTATAACACTTAAAGTCAAATTTTTGAGAGTTCAGACATTGGTAGATGTAATTATAGACTACCAAGCCAATCGTACAGTCATTATAGCTGGTGGGAGTTTTGTCATTAAGTTAAACAAAGACAGGAACTGCGTATCTAAAAAAGCACTGGACCAAGAATAGATAATTATCAAAGATAAAAGAAATATTTGGTTATTGATAATGCAAATGAATTAAACTACTTTTGAACCAGAGATATCAAAATTACTATACAAGTACTTGTTTCAAATCTAGTAATTTATCATATGCATGAAAACAGCAAACTAAAAGCAGGTAGGTAAGGAAATAAATACATATATTGGAAGAAGGGAAACCAAAGCCTTTATAAAAGAAAATTCTTTAGATTAAAAGTCTAGTAATATTTCTGCTGTAATACCTTATTAGCATATAGATTATACTGATTCATAGCTAGCAATGACATGATAGTGTGTGTTCAAGTTTCACTTGCCACAGATACATTAATCTGTCACCTCCTCATGGGAAGTCTCCTTTCTGTTTTAGATGCACAACTGCAAAAATATTGTCAACTTAGGCTAGCAATGGAAGACGGTTTATATGTGCATAACATTTTTCATAAATTCTTATGTTCTCTTACGTTGTCATAATATCTTATGGTCACCTCGTGTCAATAATTTCTGATTGTATTTTGGCACTAAACGAAAGAGGGGGTGTGATACAATTGAAGCTGCACTGAGAACTCACCTGATTCTGCCCCGAGGGCGTTCAGATTGCTCTGACATAAAACTTGTGCTGCTGAGGCGTGAGGCACTGCTGGTTCGGGAAATGGCTGACACATCACTGACATCACTATCTGATGATTTGGCAGAGACGTTATCACAACTTCTGTACTGATCTGTTTGTATATTATACTAGAGATCAAGAAAAGAAAGGGTGAGGAGTCTCATCAAAACATAGCGCATATATTGAGACAACAAGTGACCTAAGTATGACAATTCTGTTTTTACATCTAACAAAACTGTATGAAATTTAGAAAAATGCCTATATTAAATAATGCCTTTATGTCTAGTGAAGAAATAAAACATGATATTTATGGACTAAGTAAGACACTTGAAATAAATTACAGCATTGGAATTGAAATAGGCTGCTGGTTCTTTAGTACACTGGAACTATAATAATGAAGTATTTATGCAGTGGACATACATCTTCTCAAGCACATGCATACCATCTATTTGGCTATAGACCCTTTTTTCAACTCTTCAAATATTAAAAAAACCCATGCTATGAAATACCTGTAGAGAGTTAGTTTGGAGCAGGAGAACTGCATGTGAGTCTGATTGAAGTGTAATGATACATGAAGCTGACATTGGGGATTGATTTCAATACCTAAGTTCTATCAGAAAAGGAGAAAACCCTACATTTTCTACATCAAAATAGCTCTTTGTATCATGATGCTAGAGGACTAGTCAGGCAGAAAGCTGACTGAGCAAAACCAGTATTTGTTTTCAGGCAGATCAGTTTCCTGATCTAGTTGCTTTTACACGCGCACATGCATGAGAACTTGCAGAAGACCCAGCAGGAGGAATATGTGGACGGGGGTAGAAGTCTTTTGCTAACAGCAGCAGCTTTGATTAGTTAAAACCAACTGCAACACCACACCGCCTATCACATAATGCTCATACTATTCACATCATCAGTCAGACGTGTACAAAAGGAAGCTTCAATCCTAGCAATGTCACACTTACCTAAATTTTCAGTCACACAGATATAAGGATCAAATCACTGCCAGGCTCGCAAACCTAAAACCCACTATCATTAGAAAGCAAGGTAGCCTTGGCTGGGAAGCGACTAAAACAGTGGTGTACTTCCCAGGGCATATTATAGGAAAACTATTAACACGTGGGAAGATTAGGCAGTGTTTGACATGACACTCTAGGGAGTTCATTTTCCAGATCCGTGCTCTGCAAAATTGCAAGTCATAAAAGTTTATTCATGAATTATATGGAAAGCTGTGACAGTCTGTGAATATCCCCAGCTCAACTAGGCACTGGGTTACAGGCCGAGTCAGTCGGCAAATGTCATGACTTAACTTTAAAAGCCTGGCAAACACAAGCTCGGGTTTGTACAGATGAAGGTATCAGGCCTCCTGTCCTCAAGCCAGGTTTATCTTCTCTTGCTCCAGAGCCTTTCACAGCAACTAGGTTTGAGGTCTCCACAGCACACTTGGAAACCTCTTAGTAAAACATCTAAGATAAGATGAGGAAGTCAACGGGAGTAGAGAAGGGAAGGGAATAAAGAGGATCCTAAGCACTGACTGTAAATATAGAAATCTGTAGGAGAAATGGAGGTTATACACATTTAGTGTCTCACTGTGTGTTCCAGGGTTACTCACAGCTCCTGGAAGGCATACGCCAAAATTAAAAACACAAACTAATTTATCAATAAAACCCTGGGGGTTTGACCTGAGGGGTCAGGTCAAATTCCTTGCATTGAGGAAACTCTTAGCAATACCCTGTGAGGGGCTTGCGCTGGCTGACTGAATAAAAACATCTGTGGGAGAGAAAGCTCTGGTTTACTAAAGGTAAATTTTCAGCTTGAAATACCAAATGAAACTCTGCAGATAATTTCAGAGTAGCTTCGAGCACAATGACTTTCAGCTCAAATAACACGTCTAACAGGCTTCACATGGAAACAGATGCAGCAGAACTCTGATTTAATGAAGTAGGTAACACAGAGGACTCAAGAACTCCAATATTTAAAAATATTTTCAACTTCAGCAAGGATTTATTTGGAGATTCTCTTTCCAAGTGACTAGGTGTGACCTATCTGAATATAAATGACCAATGGGGTTAAGGTGAGACTATGCTGATATGTTTATTCAGATCACCTTTTGGAAATGGCTTGTAGAGTCTGATATGTAATTTTGATGCTTGCCCTCTTTCAGACTCCAAAATAAACCTCTCCGAAATGGAAATACAAAGCACACTAATTCTTATCAGCTCTATTTCATAATAACGGAATATTTAAATTTCTTTAGATGACATATTTTTCTTCTAAAGTCTAAAAAAAAAATTCCAAGCAAGAATAAAAGCTATGAAAACTTTTTACTTAGGCCAAACAGAAATGTTCAGAGGCTGGAAAACTGAATGGTTAATTTTTTCCAGTTTAACTTAAACTGCCCCACTCCTGAGCCAGCCTTGATATTTTATGAAAAATTCCCACAGAATTCCTAATGAATCCTTTAAGCTTGCCTAAAATGAGGCATCTAAAACCACAAAAAGTATCTGAACACATGGAATGTTCTGGCTTTCCATTGAGCTAAATAGAATTGCAATCGGCAAAAGAAATCGTGATCCTATTAAATAATAAAATTTCTGTTGACTTCAGTGAAATAGGGATTTCACCTTTCCTATATATTTAAACTGTATCTACAAATGATTCCTCTGCAGGTGAGGTTTTAAAAATACTTGGTTTAAAATATAACCATGCAGTCTCTCTCAAACACATGGGGTTTTATGCATGGTAACGGAGTGTCTCAGCAATATCTCCGTGTTTTATTTATATTTGCTGAAGACAATCTGACTTCCCCCCCTCCATCATTATGATGTCTAGTTACTTTCCTTCCTCACCAAAAAGTCCACAGTCTCTTTGGGGCCCTTGGTTTGAGAGCGCATACAGCAAATCTGGAACGGTAGAAGAAGTTTCATGTGGTCGCTGAGCAAGCGCCACAGGCTGCCGGAGAAGGCTGACCCAGTCTGAGCTCTCCCCTGCAGGGAACCATCAAGGCCAGCTCCAGTCGCTTCCTTTGCCCTGCTGGAAGCCTTTCTTCTTCTTAAGTGTTGAGGGAGGTACAGGCTGCTGGCCTTTGGCCCGAGCCACACCTGAATCCTGCTCTTTGTTTAGCACTCAATTTATTACTCGGCAGCAAAATAACGAAGTTGAACACAATGGACTATACGTGGCATGTGGAGCAGCAGAAGACCGCCCGTTTCACTCGTACAGAATTTGCTCCACCTTTCACGGGCTACCTACACAGGCTGGGAAAGACGGGGAGGGGAGAGGGAGAAAGCACCAAGCATGGTTGTCCAGCTTACTGGTTAGGATACTGGAAGAGAAGTCACAAGTCCCTGCTTGTGTATCACTGACTGTTTGGGGACTCAGCCTCATTGAATGACTGCTCAATATCAATATGAAACCATTTATTGCTGCAGGGTCGTCAGCCCAGGTATCATCCCCCGTAAGTGGGTACTATGTAGCTATCCTCAATTTCGCTTGCTCCCTGTAGTCCAGCAGTCTGTACAAAATGGAATTGCTTTGTAAGTATTAGACTGGCTTAACAGCCAGCCTTTCACACGTTGGTAAAAAGAATTTTACAGTGAGATGGGAGATAAAGAGAAAACTGAATCCATGTCTTCTACTTGCCTTGGTAGTCCAATCACAGAGCTACTGCATAAAACATGGAGCATCCTTTCCTAAATGAGTTCTTCATGGCATGGTTGAACTTTTACTACCCCTTTATACTGTATGCTGTGATTCCCAAGAAACCAAAAATCCTTCCCTTCACAGAAAAAGATTAGCACAAAAAGTGGGGATGCTGAAAGTTAATGCTGAGTGCTACAGTGTTTACATTTTCCCGATTTAGCTCTTCCTTCCTATAGCTGCTGCTTCTACTGAATTCACTGTCCTCTACAGGAGGCATACAACTTTTCCTACTTATTCCCTACTGGTTACCCCCTTTCAGTACAATCCGATAATCGGTCATCTCAGCTAACAGATGAAAAAGATGAAAGCAATTTTGAAGTTAACCTTTTTTTCCCCTCAAATATAGACAGAATCAAAGAGTACTCTCCCACAAAGCAGTGATCGTTAAAAGAAGAATGTTTTACTGTTGCAATACACCTGAACTTATGATTCAGAAGAAAAACGTCATGGGCTAAGATCCACTTATTTGGTATCTGCATTAAAGTAATGCCTGCAGTTTTCTGACTGGGCTCAAACATAATATGATACAGTCCTGCTCATCATAACTCTGCATGTATTTGCAATAAATTTCCCTGACATTTTATATTTAAATAATACATAATTTTGAAGCTTCAAAATAAAGTGAATTTTCAGTGCAATCACTTCTCCTTCAACTCTATATCTTATGGAGTTAAAGCTTATGTAACATTTCTATTCCGAGGTGCACTATTTATCACATTAGGAGAGTTGCTGAAGTTTGCAGCAACTTTGATAGCAATTACTAAAGAGTAGGCCTGTTTTTTTTAAACAATAGCAGCTAGCTTCAAATGTCCAAACTATCTATCTGCACCGTCTGCTTCTGCATTACAAAGAAGTTTTTTCAATATAACTCTTGGAAATAGAGACAGCTGAAATGCAGTTCTTCCACTCACTTTGCCACCTGTGGAGTTGCTGCTGCTTCTACACCAGCAAAAGGAGAAATCCCGGGTACGATGTCCAGGCCTCATCTCGGACTCCTGCCAGCCCCTGGGTCTCTGTCTTAGGAGCAGCTCACCTGCTGGCCCAGTGCCCAGTAAGCACCAGTCATTCTGAGTAACTCTTCCCATAACGGTATCCAGCTCAACTACTGGGAAACCCACTCAACTACCTAACAGGGAACAGTAAAACTGAGCAAGTCAAACCATGGGAAAGCTGCAGTGAAGCCCACAAGGCGAATGAATGGACCTCACTGAATTTTGTGAAACCCTACCAGTACTGGGATGACTGTCGTATCAATATGATATGTAGTAAATATTTTTTTTTCCTGAAGGCGGATGAAGGGGGATCAAAAGAAGGTACTCATCACATCAATGGCCAAGAGCATTTTCTACACATAGCCTTTTACTTTACTATTTCTTTTTACTTTATACTATTAAGTATATACTATGGTGTTGTGATCAGTAACTCTCTTGAATAAACAGTCCTTACAAAAAAAAAAAAAATAATGTGTTGCACATTCTCTGGAAAGCTGGGGCAGCTGCAGCATGATGTTTGTGTTCTGCGTGTGGCATCTGGAATAAAAAGCTTACTGTATTTTGAACTAAAAGCCTAATTAAGATATACTGTCATTTATATCTATGCAAATCCAGTATTATGCTGCCAAAGTGTTTTTATTCTCACAAACACTGAAACAGCACAAATATGTGTTTACTAGCCGCGACAGCCTTACCAATACACAAGAAAGAAGGCAGACAGATGTTTAAAGCTGCTCTTTAAACCCTTTTGCCAAATCCGCAGAGGGTTTATTGTGTTGGTTTTATTTTTTTTTTTTCCATTTAGCTTTTTAGAATTTAACTGTTTCACACAAACTATGGAGTCTCTCCACTGGAATGGAAGGAAATAAAGATGTGAGCTCTGTGAAAGTCTCAAAACAATTAAAAGTGGAACAGCCATCAAGACCTATACAAATGTTGTAGAGCAGACAGCTACCTATTCAAAATCCATTAATGGATGTTTAAAGCAGACATGTTTAAAAATGTTTACACACTAACTTGCATGATGCATGCTTGAAAAACTAGTGCTTGCTTAGTGAGATTAGAAGATTGAGAAACTGAGAGGAAGAAATTACAAAAATGGAAGAAATGCACCAGAAATGGACTGGAAATTGCAAAAGCCGTGTTATGATACCTCTGAAAAAAATGCTTGTTTCAGTATAAGAGAAAACATATTTAAATTTAAAGAATTAATTTTGCATACAGATAATTAACTATTGCAAAGGAGAACCAGTCCATACTGAAGGAAAACTTTTGAAAGGTTTAGAGAATTTTAATATGTAATAAACTAAGCATATTTGCAAATGCTAAAATAGTGGAAGGATCAAATCCATGTGAGCTGTTTGCTCTGAAAAGTAGAAGGGAATATTTTCTCAATGTGCAACACAGCATAACTTCTCTAATAATTATAAATACTTATTTTCTGAAGAAATGGGCAAACAGTGCTACTTGGGAAAGAAAGAAGCATTTCTGCTAAAGAGGGACAAACTTTGCTTGCAACTGCCATTTCTTTAATAGCCATTTAATATTTCTTTCTCACCATCCCAAAAATGTCTATTAGACCACTGAACATTTTTTCTTTTTTATTTAAAGTAAGTCTTGCTCTTGCAGCTTTCAAAGAATTTTCACAGATTTTGGCAGCAAAAACTAGGTATAGTCTTAAGTCCTTAGAAGTCTCAGTCATCAGCTTTACTGCACCACCTGGTATAACTTACTACATTTTCATTAGAGCTGTCTAAACCTTCATCTGTCTGGTTTATTTTCTTGCCTTTCAGCATCTTCTGAGGATAAAGAAAGGCAGTAGCACAAGGTTTGCTTTAGTAACACTTTTAAAGTGATGACTATCACCATAGAGATATGAAGCAAACAGCTACATCACTGAATATAGCACAGTGCTAGAATGTGCTAATATAATTTGATCTCAGTACTTAAAAATTTATTGCAGGTTTTACCATCCTATCTAGGACTACACCATTGTCACGTAGAAAATACATGAAAAGTTAAAAATTTTTGGATTTAAATTCCAGGACAATTAATTCATTCTCCTTACTACTGTTTTAGCATGGAAAGGAGTACATGTCTGTCAGAACACTGGGTACTCCAAAAATACTTTTCTTATAACAGCAGACAGAGAATTTGCTTCCTCAAAGTTGTGGTCATACTTTTAAAAAAAATTTCTGAATAAAACAATTTTCAACAGAGTTTGTTCCATTTTGTACTCATCGTGGTGTGATTTCAATTTGGATTTTGTTTCCACACATATTTAAAAATGAAAGATGACACTAGAAAACTCTAGGTACTGGAGGATAAGAGAAATTTGCAACATTGCAGGTTGACGTTTTCCAATGAGTATTTAACCATACACTGGATCTACATTAACCCAATAAGAAAAATATATTGAGGAGCAAAAATAATGCTTATGATAAATATTAAAGAGAGTCAGGATTAAAAAATATGTTTCGTAATGAAAAAATACAAACATTTGACTCAATCTGTAAGCACAGTTAATCCAAATCAGAAAACTGGCCTTTCAGTAGGAACAAAGATATATGTTTGGTCATCCTGGCCAAAGTCCTCAGATCGCACATTACCTTTCTCTCCTGCAAACTTTATCAAACCCATTTTTACTATTTTTTTAACATGTTAACTGGTTGGGAAGTACCACAGAGAGGTGCTGCATCTCACCCTCTCGTCCTGAGTTGACCTCTTGTGAAGGTAATGGCAAACCCAATATCAAATGAGCTCTTCTAATTATTATACAAATTCTGTCTTCCGAGAGATGATCTCATTGGAAATTTCCATTCCAACTGTTGGGGTTTTTTAATAGCACTGATATCCCACAGTTTGGCAATTGGGGGCCTAAAGCCTTGATTCTCTTATTTCTCTTCCCTTTGAGAACTGTTTCATTTACATTCTGTGTTCACAGTGAGGTGGTCTCAAAAAAGAAACATCCTTGTTAAAGTTATCTCCACATTTAACCGTAACAAGATCTTGAACAGATCTTTCAAATCTGTTAGATATTACAAGTTAGATGCCCAATTTCGTATTTACCCATCCCTAAAGTAAATTTCTGATTTTGTTTCTGCCGAGTACCTCACTTATCCGTTATTTTAACCTGTGCCTCCAGGAGCACGCCTCAGTTCTGTGAAACACGGGGAAGTGGCCCGGGGGTGGGGGGCAAGGACAGAAAGTCCAGTGCCTGCGCTACCGCAACAAACGCCAGGAACGTTCTGATGTCCGCAGCTGTTGAAAGCTTGATGATGGTGCTTGCTTTCTGCATGGCACCTGCTCACAAATGGAATGGTCATCTCTTAAAATGTAGAAATAAAAATACAAGCGTTTAGTTCTTACTGATGAGAAGGAAGTCTTTGAAATGTGGCTCTTGAAGCACAGAAGTCTAAATTAATAAAAGCTGTGATTTTCTTCCAGCTACTGTTATTCTGAGACCTTATTTTTAACGCACACAGTTGCTATGGGTGTCTTTGAATTTTTTTACTGTGGACTTTTACATTCATAGTGCTGTCCTGTGGTCACTCATTGAAAGCACATAACTCTCAGTGGCACCAGAAGAAGAGAATTGTAGGAATGCTTCCCCCACAACTGAGTTACTGCTGGTTTTGTCTCTGCCCTTTACTCTGCCTACACCAACACAGTGCTGTATTTCTAAAAAGGAAACATAGAATCGAACTAAACATTTTCCCTCCTGACTTCTGCAAGTGTTCCCCCTCTGTTAGACATCACAAGGCAAAATGTCTTTAGCCAAAAGTTCAGCTCCAGCCCCTCACAGCTTGATTTGTAAGTGGCAGTGCAGATGTGTGAGATGATTTCAGCAGTTTGCTCAGAAGCCTATACAGTTTTAAACTTACAAGGCTGTGGGATATGATTTTAGTATTATCAAGAAAAAAAAAAAGTCCCTCTATATAGCTTCCTTAATGTAATTTCATGTACACTTAACTATCAGAGGAAATCTTTATGAAAGGAGATCAAAGTAATCAGTATGTATTTCAAGAAAGGAAATATTTTATCTGTGACATTATCAGGATGCAAAAAAATTATACAAATATGAGAACATCAGCACGGGATTGGATGTAATTCTGTCTAGCTCTCTACACGTCAGACACCAGCAAGGGCTTAGAGAAGAACCAAAGAGTAGGACCAACATACCACGCTACTTCCATGCCCACTTTTCCAGCCTCCAGGGATCTGCAGGCCAGGGACTTCCTAAGCTAGACGTGGCATGGATTTGTTTAACAGCTGTTGAAGGATCTGTCTTCCCTGAATTAGTTTTGCAGTGTTCTGGTTTTTGCAGATTCATTTTAGGTGACATTAAAGACTAAGTCTAATGCACATTAGGTGGGGGTAAAAATGATGTTAAAAAGCTATCACTCGAAGACATTTCTGTCAGGCTTTATAACACAATGTTCTTGAGGATTATATAATGTTCAAAAAAAAAACAGGTTTATGCCTTCAATTTTCAAGCCAAAGTACCATTTCAATACTACTGACTTTACCTTGGTATATTGCTCACGCTCATGTTCTTGGCTAGAACCAGACCCTGATGTCTGATTATAACGGTGCACTTTCATTTTCATCTGTCTCGTTCGCTCCTCCACTACTAAGCTTGCTGCAAAAACACACAATGAAAATAAATTAAAAATAGTGAACACTTTTTGGAAAAACAAGTGGTTTAGCAACAATTTTAGCTTATTTCCATCTCAATGAAACAAAGAAATGTACAAACATGTAGAACAAGCAGGGTGTAAACACAGAACAAAGGAACACTTATGTCAAGAAATCAATCACTTCCATTGCAAGAGTGTTTACCTGAAAATGGGCAGACATCTCAATTTTCTATACATAATCAAGCTGGTGCAACAGATACGAAAAGAATGAAAGAATTTAGGTGATAGGCTGAATTATAAACCTGTTAAGTATTCTGGGTGCACGGGACATAAATCCATTGTCATCTAACCAGGTATTTGCCTAAATGTAGAAAATATTACAGTAGCATTCTAAGAATGATTGCATTAAACAGGCATTAAAATTTATTTTTAAAGTAATTAACTCCTCCTACTATCTTAAAACATAACTGCTTACCATAGCTAAAGATTATTTGAGAAGAATAATTTATTCATTCAACCAGTCATAGTAAAAAATACAGTAATTTTCTAGCCATTTTTTTTTTTTACAAAAAGTCCTTTAAAAGCACTACTTTGCTCTCTAATGTTCACTTCTATTTCAAAGAAATTATTTGTTCTTGTGCTTTCAACTTCCCTATGACAGTGTTTGTTTAAAAAAATAAATCTAAACTCAAACCTTCAAGAAGTTGAGGTGCTATAAAGAGCTTTTTCTTCAATTTGAACAAGTTATGGCAATTAATCTTGGCTGTGCTTGCCACAGGAAGATGACCTTGTGCTAACGGAAAGAGTGGTGTGAAAGCCGTTGGGCTAAGGGTTCCTTAAAATAAGTTAACCTTTGTGGCAGTGGATAATTTTCAGAGGGAACTATATATACCGCTATTCTTAAAGTTGGTAGCACTGTAAATGCAAAGGAATACCAATAAAACAATACCTTGAAAACTGGCACTTCTTAACAGTTCTAGAACTGGATGCAAATAGTCATCAGTGACTATTCTAAACAGAAGTACTCACTATGCTCATTGTGTTTTAACAGGTTATAACATCCCAGAACAACGTCTTTTAATTAGAATTTTTTGTGTGGTCACAAATTCAAGACTGGCATTTTATTTGGGAAAACCTCCATAAAATTTTCTGCTTTTGGGTCAACCATGGATTTACATGACTCTCCAAAACGATGAGTTTTAAAAGTCAAGATTTTTTGTAAACAGCCCTCCCCAGACCAGTGACAGGAGAAAGACACCAATTTAAACGCTGCACGGAATCAATTTTCAATCAGAAAACACAGAGAATTTTAAATTAGTGGAAAATAAGTACTCTGTATCTCTTAATTCACAATACAGATCTTTAAACTCATGTTGTTTAAAGATCTGTATTGTGAATTAAGAGATACCAAAGTTCTCATATGTGGGTTTTATGCTGTTAACTGTGGGATTCTTTACACATCTATTTTTTTGGCTGTGCTTTGCAAGCACAAAGATACAAAAAAACCAAACCCCAAACAGTACACTCAGGGTTGGATATTTTAAACTGTGTGCTCCTGCACAAATCACAAGTTTGCATGCATGTACCATCCGTAATAAGCTTGTGGAAATGATGGAATGTCTGTACGCTGGTTGGGTATGAAAAAAATATACAAAGACATCACTGTGAAGAATATGTTGCTTTCATGTCCTTCTTCCACATTTCTTATTTAAAAATAGGAAAATTAAATACAGCAAATTACATTAAAATTCTGCTACAGCTACAAATTTAAGGCATGAAGTAAAGTTATCATTGTAATCTTCAAATCTCCCACACGCAGAGGGTCCAATCTAGGAAGTTCTGCACATGCAGAAAGTCACACTGGGCCCAGCAATTATTCCAGATGACTAATTATGTTGGTAAATGTGTACCTTAATTGCAATGAGTCCAGTTCCACCATCAGATATGCAGGCACAGCTCCAATTACTTCAATGGAAGTTGCATGGAGGTATCTGAAGGCAAAATTGAGCACTTTAGGTGAAATTTTTAAAGATGGCCTCTTATTTTAAGGACAGATATGAAAGGATTAAGATACACCAAATAGTGACTGAAGTAAAAAACTCAGATATCTTAATCCTATCATACTTGCATGAAATAGACTGAGGATATAAAATAAGAGGGAAAATTGAGACCCCTTTAAAAATTTAGCCCTATTATGTGTATGGTGCACAGATTACAGTTACTCTAGAAAATAACCCTTTCACTGTGTGACTTTTAGGTGTTTCACCCTGTCAACTGTACATTATACTAAGTAATTTATATGATATAATGTTACTCTGTATTACTTGCAATACCTGAGAAAGAATATTCTATTATGTAAGGAGATGCTAACTCAGGGACTATATGTGAAAATACTGCAGTCAAGGTTGCGTAAATATTCAACCTTAACTCTCTAATTCTTGATTTTTGTTATGTTTAAATCCTTATCCTTAACAACACACTTATGTTCTGGTTTTCATTATTAGATATCATTATATAAAATAGCATGAGAACAATTAAGGAGGACTGTGAAGTAAGTCTAAATTCTCTAATGGAGAGATTTGGTTTTGTGCATGGAGTAAAAAGTAATTTAGCACCAATTAGTTGTTAATGTATTTCTAAGCAAGCAACTGTGTGAAATGTAAGTCTGCTCTAGAAGATAGATCTCTGTCCGTTCTTCCAGCTTTGTTTACCATGCATGTCTGAGTGTATGTTGTATCTAACTCAGTT
This sequence comes from Elanoides forficatus, assembly GCA_025311575.1. Lineage (NCBI taxonomy): Eukaryota > Metazoa > Chordata > Aves > Accipitriformes > Accipitridae > Elanoides > Elanoides forficatus. The sequence continues at coordinate 5,179,820 of JAOBAS010000013.1, read as the reverse complement.
CTGTGATGGAAAATTTCAGCTGCCTGATAGGTAGCTTGGTATACTCTTCACACGTTAATCACAAGAAGCAGAAAAAATCTAACACAGGAGCAAAAGCACATTAGCAGAAGCTGTTAACAATCATAGGTAACGCCACCATACGATCACATTACTTTTCTGGAACACAGCTGGTTACCACAGGTAACAAAAATTTGACATAAACAATCCCTCAAGGACTTAACCTGCCTCTTAGAAAAATATGGATCTACTTTCTTTTAGGACATCAGTATGTACAGAGTGCTTTTCCTGGAGCTCTTGAGAGGTAGGACTACACAGTAATTTACAGATCGAAGCACTGTAATCCCAAGACCTTTAAATTCTACAGTGGCTCTAGAGTTCAAATTATGGAGGTTTACCATAAGTGTCTCAAATTAGCGGTACAACTACCATCAATAGCAGCTGTGTCAACATGTTACTCCCTTTGGTGTCAGAAGTGATGCTTCAAAGAGCTACAACTCTCATCTCTTGAAGAGCTGCTGATTCAGATGTGAGATCAATCAGTATAAGAAGTAATTGAAAGAAGAGAACTCATTGAGCAGACTGCTTAGATAAGGGTTGCAAGTTTAGAGCTAAGGCTTTTACTACTACTACACCATGTGAAGGCTGTACAACAATGATGTACATAAACAATCAAGCCATGCAGGAGAGAAAAGACAGACATACGAATGGCATCAAAATGTTATACTTCAATTCCATTAATATATTTATAAACCGGTCTGACTCCTGTAACCCCAGGTGTACTGGGTCTGGCTGGGATGAAGGTAGTTTTCTTCACAGCAGCCTGTACGGTGCTGAATTTTAGATTTGTGACGAAACCAGTGTTGATAACACACCGATGTTTCAGCAATTGCTGAGCAGTGCTTGCACAGCACCAAGGCCTTCTCTGTTTCTCACGCTGCTCCACCACCCCCAGCAAGTAGGATGGTGACTGGGAGGGGAAACAGCTGCGGCAGCTGACCCCAACTGACCAAAGGGACATTCCATACCACAGAGCATCATCCTCAGCAATAAAACTGGGGGTAGTCTTTCCAAGGTCGCTGTTGCTCAGAGACTGGCTGGGCACTGGTCTGCTGGTGGGAGGTGGTCAGTGATTGATTGCTTTTGCATCACTTGGTGGTGGGGTTTGTGGGTTTTTTCTTTTTCTTCATTTTTTCCCCCTTTACTTATTAAACTGTCTTTATCTTGGCTCATGAGTTTTTAACTCACTACTGCTCTTCAAATTCTCTTTCTCATCCCACCGTGGAGGGTGGAATGAGTGAGCAGCTGGCGGGACCTTAATTGCTGGCTTAGGTCAACCCACCACACCAAGCTACCAAGAATTAACTGCCCAACGTAGTTCTGAATGGTCTTCTGTCAAACAAAAAAAAAAGTTCCCTTAGCTATTAATTAGTTTAATATTCAACTCACTGCTAAATCCCATCTGGCTTCCACTGTGAATAGGATTCAAAGGAAGAAGACATGGTCTATAAAGATTAAGATCATCTCCCACTCCATAGGCTAGCAGGTCCATCAGCTCCTTCTGGGTCTCTTCCTCACATGTCATTCAAGAAACATCCTTGTGAAGACTGTTCACCTCATACTGCAACTCATAACAGATCTTACAGGATTCTACATATGCTACATGCTGGAAGTACAACTAAACATCTGGATTTCCAATCTTTGCAGAGGTGATCACGGTATTACTAAAAGAATAATTTAAACACATGCACGTAATGGAAGAGTTGAAAAGTAATTAAAAAACTTGCTTGTATTTCTTGTGATAAAAGGAGTTTTGATTACCATTAAAGGCAGTTCTTGGTATATATTCCCATTATAAGGAAAGGTTTGGGGTTTTTTTTATTGATAGCCTATAAAATACATGCTGTCCTTCAAATGTCTAAAATGCTCAAGTCCGTAATATGCTACTTAAAGGAAGCAGGGAATAAATGAAAGAAAACAGCTACAGATCTCATTTTCAGCCTGCAAAGAAAAGTAGGACAGGCTAACAGCAGTTTTTTTCTCAAAGGAGACAGACATTTCTTAATTTTTCTAAGACATTATCTGTTTACTAAGAATTATGTACTAGTCATACTCCTTTTATTATGTCAGCGCTATGGTAAGGTTTATAGAGTTACATCTGATGGTATTAACTAGTTGACAGCCCTCATCTTTATTTCTGTCCTCAGAAAACTAGTATGGGCACATTTCAACTCCTACTTGCTGTTTAACTGATAGAGAAGTTAGAGCTGGCTAGAATCCTAACTGTTCAGAATATGTGCCACCTTTCCAATTATGTACAGAACAACAGAACCATAAGCAAATACTATACTAACATATCAAACAGAGTAGGCCAGATCAAGTTTTCTCTCTTTTTTTTTTTTTTTTTTTAAATACTTTGTTAGATAGGCAGAATGTATCATATAGCATTTTTCTGTTATCCACAGAACGGGAATCTAACAATGCACAAAATGTGACTTTAGAATAAATTCAACCTGCATAGGTATCAACAACAGACGAATCCTATGAAAATCAGTGAGAGCTACAAAAGCTGCACTAAGAGTAGTGACCAGTGCAAAAGAAACTGAAGTAATTTTAAGGTTTTAAGTCCCTTATTTAAGGTTTGAAAGGGGAACTAAACTCTGTATTATTTGCAAAATTTCTTAAATGGCATGATGCTATAAACACCTATCTATTAAGCTGATAGCATAATGTGTGAAACATATGTCAGCTCATTTAAATAAGGATTTTACCCCAGGCAGCAATACTGAACAAGCAAGGAACAGCAAAAATGCTATAGCTGCCTTTCTAGCTCTAGTTTTTAATTCCTGAGCTTAACTGTTTAGGTCTCCACCTCTTTCACATTACAACAGTCACAAAAGAGACTCTACATTCTGTAGACTTTGGAAAGCTGTGAATCTTGTCAATAAATAACATCTAAAAAGAACCCACTCATACATTTGAAAAAAGGGATAAGAGTTGTTTTAGCACTGAAACTAACTCCTGTGTAGCAGTGTAAACATCACCAAATTCCAGGGAAAACAACCTTATACTCAAAATTGAACTGCTGTACATGCTCCACATGTATCTCCAGCAAAACATCACTATCTCTGAAGACTTGTTGCTATTTAGCAAATAATAAAGCAAGAAGGAGAAGGGAAATTTTGGCAAGGTATATGAAAATAAGCCTTTATGCTTATAAAAAGAACAAATTCTTAAATGCCATACAGAGATATGGAGTTTTAGGACATCAAAAATCCACACGAAAACTGGAAGATCTAAGGTTTATCTAAGGTTAATGGATTCTGATATTTTAGTAAGACTATCATTCCAAGCATACTGTTGGTGAAAAAGATTCAGAGAGAAGTCATGAGAATTATACCAAGTCCAGGACACAGTCTTTCAGCAACAGATTTAGGAAACGATTAAAAAGAAAGGAGATACGTGGCTTGATTAGGGTCCATAATTATTTACATGTTGGAAGACTTCCAACCATAAAAGGCTCTTCAATTTAGCAAATACAGGTACAATAATGCCCAGTAGCTATGAAGTTAGAGAAGGTCAGATAAGTAATAAGACATATGTTTAAAAAGTCAGGTGGTTAAGCACAGGAACAATCTTCCATCGCTTGCAGTCATTAAGTGAAAATACCTTTCTAAAAGGACATTCTTGCTTAAACCCAAGTATGGGCTTAATGCCAGAATGACTGGTGACATTACCATGGTCTGTGATTAAAACTGATAACCATATTGTTTTTTCCTAGACTACAGAAAACATATGGATATCTTGGCGCTATGTCACCTTCTGTAATGGTGAAGTCTGCAAACATAGAATTGGATCTTGAGGCACTTCATGTTTCTGTTCAAGATGGTCAAGACAGAAAGCAGGTGTAGGCAAACAGTACAATCTGGAAATCCTCCAAGTCTTACCTGCCCTATTAAATGTTGGAGTAAGCTATGTAACAAGAAGAAATTGGCATCAAGATTTCAGCAGCTGTAACCCTTACCAGCAGATATCACACATGCTTTATGATGCAAACTTCAAGGGAAGAAGTCTAGAAGTCTAAAATGACAGAAAGATTTGCTTATACAAGGAAGCTACTGAAAAGTAAATTGAAGTGAAAATTTATCTTCTAAAAACTATTTCATAGTAACAGTGTCTCTGGGGCACAAACAGCAGGTTCTGGCAGGGCAACAGGGAACCGCACTTACCCCAGAAGGCAACAGACATCTCACCTATTCTTCACTCTCGGCCTTCACACTAAGAAGAAAAGTTGCACAATGACAAACAGCTACAGCTCTAATGCAGTCTAGAGGCACATACACTTAGCTCTTCTACACAGCAAAAGCCAGGAGCTTCATCTGTCTGTGCTGCTTAGATGCTCTGTTCATGGGAACTGGGGGAAAACCAGCATCTGGTTCGAGGAAGTGAGAACAAGAAGCTGAAGAAGAAACTAGGCAGAAGCAATGTCCAGAACAAAGGCAGGGAAATAAAGCAGTGGTGAAATTTGGATGGCAGAATCCCCGAGTGCAGTGGGCAAGGGAAGTGAGGAAGGAGGGCAGCATTCACTGCAGAGCTGGCTGTGCGGCACAGCAGAGAGAACTCACACTGGTGTTGGACCAGGATGAAGCATTTCAGAAATAATAGAGAGTCTCCAGGTTATTTCTGTTCAGCCTCCAGGATGAGTTTTGCAATATGCACATACAAAGTATCCCTGTGGTAGGTTTCGTGACTTTAAAAATCCACAGCAAACTCTACTGTGAAATTTAAAAAACACACAAAATTTTGAAATCATGAGCGGAGGAATGTCTTGAAATACAACATTAGTAACCCTGAAAAGTCAATCTGTTGCTAAGATAAAGAACTTGTTACCACTTTTCTCTGCATATACGAATTCAAAAACTACTTGTCAGCAACATGCAGGTAGTGAGGGAGATGGGCTTGAAGCCTGCTCTGCAGCCCTGGTCCCTATACCTGACTAAAACGTGCTGTGCGATCCTTTAAGCTTGTGTACATGGGCTTCCTTTCCATGGGAGCTGATACCGCTCTGGACCTCCTCCCAAATCAGAATGGAGACGTGACCAAAGCACATACTCAGAGTGCCAAGCTGGGAAACGAGTTTGGATCTCCCAGTACGTGCAGAGGCATGGTGCCCATCTTGAGTTTAATAACTCACTCCAGAAGGAAGATAAGCCAATATAAAAATCTGAACTGGCTGATGCAACACTCAGTTCTTCCTCAAAGAGTTTAAAGGATGATCCAAACAGAAACTTCTATTTAAAAGAAAACAACATGAAAACAAACATATACTTCTTAAAATTTGAAAAAATTAAACCACTGGTTCTGGCAGCAATCCAAGTCAGCATCTTTGTAATCTGCTGAAGACTTTATTGCAACCCTTCTCATTGATTACGTGGAACAGATGCTTGATTGTTTTGTTGTAGATCTATCTGGTCAGTATTGTTCACATCTGTAGTATATGCTTTCCTTCATACCTATGTCTCTTGCCACATAATATCCTGTAACCCTCTCCATCCATATCTCCCATTCACCTACTGTCTGTTCTTTTTATCTCTCATTCTGCCCTGGGGAAAGCCCGAGGTGACAGTGGGCTACTAGTGTAAGTCAGCTCAACTTAAGTTACTCATGGTCCCCCAGAACTGCTAGCTCTCCACTTCTTCCTGCTCCTCTTCTTTTGCCCAGCTCTCTTCTGTCTTGGGGCTGCATCTGCATTCAGTTCCCTTGAGCCAGAAGAATATATGCACATAATGATCCCACCACCTTCTACACGCTCCCGAATCTTGGGCCAGACCCATCCAAATCTTATGGAAACAAGCTCTTTTACAAACCTGTGACAGGCACGGTCTAGTTTGTCTGCATAAAGTCAATTGTTTTAAACAAAGAAACATCCACTGCAGTCCAAGTCACAGGGCAAGGTTTGTGAACTTGAAAGAGGCATATAAACCAAACTGGCAAGAGTGATTTGTATTGTTCTGTTTGAGAGAAATATAAATATTGAAGAAAGAAAAAATGACAGAAATAATCTGTAAAATCAATCATTCTTAGCACTTTCTTAAGACATTTCATAGCACGTTCGTAACACTGCAAAATAACCTGTAATTTCTAACACCTAAATTAAATGTTATTTCTTTTTCGTCTTTTTTTTTTTTAACATTATCATGAAAACATATTCCTGAGTATTGGCATCGCTTTTGGAGTTTGTAGCTAGTGGAACAGCTGCTGTATTTTCATCTAAGCAAGTATGAATGCGTCAGTGGGATTTGCCCCTTCAGAAAGTAGAGAGGTTGTAGGAGATATTCTGATTCAAGTTTAACTTATGGTTTGGCTTTGACCCACCAAAGCCTGTATTCAGACCAGAATTTCCCAAGATGTGCAGGACTCGGGACTAAAGGTCAGAAAAGGTTAATCTGCGCTATTAATGTTTATGCAGCATAGCATTTTGCTGTTAATATTAAAGGGATTAATATTTCTCATTTTTTCTCTCCAAATCTCATTCTGTTTTGAGGTAACTCTTACTTTCAGCAAAAAGAAAGAAAAAAAAAAAAAACAACCCAGAAAAAGGACTTCTCTGCAGCATTGCCTCAATAGGGACATATCAGACTACACTTCTCACCGTGTGGGACAGCCTTAGATACCTGTTGTTTGAGCTCACTGATTTACTGGTATCAGCACAGACATGGAGAATTCATAGGAGGTGAGCGCTGTACGTCTGCCCCTAGAAACCTGCCCTGCAACAGGACTAACTTTCTGAGTGTCAAGGGCTTCTCATGCAAATAAAACACAGCTCATTCTTCAGAAGCTCTCTGCATACGAAGGATACTTTCTGGCCATCATCACCTTCAAATATTCCCAAGCTCAGACCTATGGAACATCCTTCACAGATGCCAAACGCCATGGCTGCATCATCAGAAGCAGATGTTGTGCAGAGGTCAAGAGCAGCTTAGGTAAAACCTTAGTCTTTGCGTGAACTTTAACGCAAGCACCTTCTAAGCCATGTAAAATACCATGACTACTCCTGTTAAATCCAGTATATTGCATTTCAATAGGAAAATTAGAAATTACAAAAGAAACCATTTTCAGATTCTAAAGAGGGGCATCAGATAGCATATAGATCTTTGAGAAACAACCTCCTCACCTGTTAAATGCTGTTAACTAAATACTATATGCTGACATGGAATATATTGAGGGAAAAGCCAGTATTAACAGTTGCCAAACATTTGTAAAAAATTACATAAATATTTACCTTTGGTGGAAGAGTTAAAAGTCTCTTGCTCTTCAATGAATTAAATGCACGGAATGATGGAAACAGAAAAAGAAATCAGCAAATTTAAAGTTAGATAAAGAAATGTGTTACATGTGACAATGGCATGTACAGTAGGCAGTACTCCAGGATATGTAAAAGTAATGTAGAAAATTAAAATGATAAACCATGATAAATAATAAAGCCTATGACTTTTTCTTTAAAATTAACAGGAACAATGAAGTTACCGAGAACCAGATTGTGGACTCTTTAAGTATTCCGCTCGAGCAGTATTGTCATACCCAAATTTACAATTAACATAAAAATCTTAAAATTGCTTTAAGTATCACTCTCACTCCTGAACCACATAATTCTCATTTAGATTCTGAAGCCTCTTCTTCAATAATGAGTGTTACAAATTTATTTTCTATTGACTGAAATCTACAATACTCAATAACCACTGGACTACTGAAAATGGGTCTTTAAGGAAAACATAAAAGATTATGAGGCTTGAACTCTTTTGCAAGAGTTAGCAATGCTGAGAAAAAATACTCTCCAGCGTGAGTAAAGATTCCACAAGCTGCCTCAAAATATGCAGAGCCACCTAATAATTTCCAAATAAAACCAGAAGTATGAAGACAAAACAAACAATGCTAAAGACTAACATCTAAAATTGAAATGACTTATTCTTTTTCTTCTGCCACTCAAGTTTTATACTGATGGATCCGAAAAACGGTTTTAACTGAAAGGGTTTGATCTTTTACCATTACTCAAGCCACACTGTCACTGCAATGACATTTCAATGATCAAGTACATATACACAGAATGGTTTTCACTAGCTATTAATTATTTTTAGGATCTTAAGTTGGTTAAATATAAAAAGATATTTGCAGCTCAAAGGTATTATTTGACAACATACTGATTTTCTGTACAGAATTCTGATTCTTATTTGTTAAAAGGAAACACTGGACATCCAAACACTTCATTCCTCTATGATGTGACTACCATTAAAGACTTGTACATATATGAGACACGTGAACTTTATACAAGTAATCCCCATTCAGTACCAGCAGAGTCTTCAACGTAGCTTTCCCTCATGAAACACTAGCACACACGCACACACGTACTTCACCCTGCATACAAGCCATGTACAAAGCTTACGCAGCTTTTTCTAGCATAAGCTAAGATACAGCAATACTTTATGCTGGTCGCACTTTCGCTTCTCTGAAGGTCACTGCATAAGGCCTATTGCCATAAACAGATGCCACTGGAAACACAGAGAACCACACTAGTTCCGTTAGGTTTACAGATGCTCTTTACATGTAAATAGACTGCTGATTATCACAAACCTTACTCTCATTATAGAGCTTCTGAAATATGAAAGCACATTGTCGAAGCTATGAAAAAGAAATGCTGTGAAGAGCCAAACAGAAGCAGATACAGGGAGAAAGACCTGTTTTGCATGAATTAGCTCTTAAAAATAGTTATTATACTACAAACAATCATTGCACATTTATCTTGCTGGTTCATAAATTTCAATAGTACATAACATGTTTTTTCTTATTTATTTGCTAGATTTCCTAATATTATCTACCGCAGCCAAAAAGGAGTGTAGAAAAATGCTACAAATCTTCAGGTTGTATTCATTTCTTTGATCAATACAATGATTAACCATTATACAGAAGTGTAGAGACCCACCCTCAAATCCTATTCAAGTAAGAATTCCTGTGATTTTTGATAGTTGCAATGACAGAGGATGGACTGAATAAAGATCACAGAAATATGTTTTATACAGAAGTATTACTTAAAAACCGTGCAACTACACAACAAAGTTGTTACAGAAACAGCTGAAACGCAAAGTCAACGCAGAATCCCTGCCCCTCTTAACGATGTGTGCTGTTCCACTCGAACATGATGCAAATAAAAAAAAAACACTGACGCAAATCTCTTACAGCTCGGCGCAGCAGGACGTATTGAGAACACACCGTTGTCCTTATCATGGCTTAGAATTTCACTGCTTTAGTCACTGAGCCAAAATATCTTCATATTATTAGGTCCTTTTATAAATTTATCAGTAAAAACCAAGAAATAGAACCCGCTTCTTAAGTAGCATAAGTTAGGGTAATGACTACTAAATTGCGACTTTTTGAAAACACACACAGACACATCTATACCAGACTAACTTTCAATATTCAAGCATCTCAAGACCTTTAGATGCAATAACATCCCACTGTGTCTTGCACTCTAGGAAATACTGCCAACGGGGTTTCAAAGGAAAGAAATACAACCATGCCTTCCTTGAATATCACTGGGATTAAAATAAAAATCACATTGCCTAAAAATTACAGAAGCCTACAATCTTAACTATAACCACTTCAAAAAGTCTGCGTGTACTGGCGTTGCTAAAAATATTATTTAGTTAGAACTGCTCCAAGTGAAAATAACTACCCACCCCACACTGCAAAACTAGGCAAAGCTGCTATCCCCTTTAGAACATAATCACCAAGAAGCCTTTTCTTTTGTTTTTTTTTTGCTACTGTGCATAATTATGCTCTTTTGAGGTTTTAGTCCTTAAATTGGACTTTTTCCTCTACATTTAAGATTTTTTTCTCTCTTCCTGATCAGTAGTACCAAACCCATTTCTGTAATGGAATAGGGACCACTACTTTGGTCGTCTCTGTAAGAATTACTTCTATGAGATTTTTTTTAAATAAAGAGTGTCTACTAATAAGGACCTTTTAAAACTACCTTATTTTCTTACAAGTTGACTTTTTATGATTCTCCAACTGCCAACCAGAGCAGTGACTAAGACAACATCATCTGGTAGAGAGAAGGAAACAACTGTTTTTTTCAGTTCTAAACTTGACAATGACAAAATGGAATGTCCGAGATGCAACGTCAGTCCTAGAAGAAGCCTTATTAGCATGGATATGATCATTTACAATTGAGAGCTAAAGATTAAAGATTTAGAGTTAAAATATCACTCTGTTTCTCAAGATGAAAACCACTACCAGTCTCTTGCTCCTTCATTAACTCTCATTTGTTTCATAATGAGAGCTTCAGAGAGTAATAAAATTACTTTACTGGATTCTTCCATGGCTTCTGAATATGACAAGAGCAAATAAAAAAAACCCTCTTGATATACAGACATTCAATTTTTTACAGCAATCACTGTGATTTGTAAAACAGCCACAGATTCAGAGGTGTATATATTTAGATGTGTATTCAACCCTCCTGACACAACAGAATTCCTGTAGAGCGTAAAGAAGTACTTTACTATAAAAATGATACCTTATGGTTTATCATGCAGGATTTCCTTGAAACACAGGATGTCAGTACTGACCACCAAAAAGCAGCTTGCTTTATAAATGAAGAAAAGGCATTTTGAAATGCTCCCTATAACATTTGTATATTGCACTAGATTTTGACATCGTCTATATCCATGGTGACTGTGAATTTAAATCATTAAGGACACAATTCAGTTCCAAGTACAGCTAATGGAAATCTTTTACAGACCTCACCACGCTTTGGATTCAACCCTGCATTAGGGTCAGATCACTTCTGCTCAATCCATTTGACCCCAATGCTCATTTGACAGGGATTAAAGAGGTGAAACTGATATTAAAATTTGATACTGTAAATCAGAGCAAATGCTTCGGTATTATAGCCTCACTGAATTTAATTTCCTAAAGTAGTATAAAGTTTATACATATTATCATATTTATTTCAGAAGATACTGACAAAATCATTTAAAAATATTTTATAAATTATTCAATTTAGTACTTCTCTGTAAATACATTCTCAGCTTAAAGTATTAAACATGGGTGAAATCAGAAAACCTCCCCTTCAAAAGGATAAGCTGGTCACTTAGACAAAACCAAAGTACTGTGTAGAGAGGGAAATGTCTTTAGCCTTCAATTCCATGTGCTGTAATGCAGCTATATTGACACAGACGGTATGATATATAACAACTAAGTAAATGATATGTCGCATCCTACTTGCACATTTTATACATAAGACGCAAGCATATCAACAAGTGTAAATAAGAGTTCAGTGAAACAGCATTACTTTACAGGTATTCACAGTACCAACAGCTTTCTAAACCTAGAGTAGCTTTAGCCTTCTGCTCAGCTTTCATTTTTTCTTTTCACTTCTTTATACAGCCCATCTCTACTCATTTTCATGGTAAGTTCTACATTCATTTCCAATGTCTTTAACAAAATATAAATTAGCATTTTATTCTCAACACACCAGTTATCAAGAACAGCAGAAAGATGACAGATGAATATCCAAAGGAAAGACAACTTAAAATTAAATTAAAGGCTGATTCATCATTACATATTGTGCCAAGTTCTGAAATTGCAGAAGAAACATGAAAGAAGTTTAAAATTCATTACTTATTACATTTCCCTAAGAGGCTCCCAACTTACTAATATGCAGAACTAGAAGATGTAAATGTAGTTTGTAACTAGTTTATAATCCAGACAGTCCTAGATTCACTACAAAACAAAATGAGAGGACTTGAATGTAAAGTTTAAAATTAATAAACCCTACTTGTATTAGTATATTAGTCATTCAAAATAAACACATGTATAAAACAAGAATGCATTTTTCTATGTGTTAACTGAAGGTGTAGTATGCCATCACAGCTCAAAGCCATAAAATTAACATAAGCTGATTGCATGTTAATGCAAGCCATCATACAAAAAAAACCCATGATAATCTATCATGATAAGAAGGTCATGGTCAGCAATATTATCTATTCAAGAAAGCAGTCTGCCAACAATTCTATAAAGCACTACAATATTTCACCATTAGAAGCATTTCTATAATTTCCACGTAGAAGAAAACCTTGTGATACATGACAATCTCAGTTGTTGCTTGTAGTCAGTGAGAAAATAGGCTTTTTAAACACGAAGAAAACCTGAATGTGCAATTATTATCCATTGTGCCATTTCATTTTATCACAATAGCTCATACTCTGTGTGCAGTATGTTGCTAGAAAAGGAAACAGCAATATTCATACTTATTTGATATTAGTATGTAGAAAACATCTTCCACAAGCATTACGTCTACGTTGTCTTTTTCAGAAAAGAGCAGCACTCCTCTGCCTGATCAGTTTATTCTTAAGAAAGAGCTGATGACCTGTGCTTTCACATTTCCCATGGTGACTATTTTCATTCTTTACTCACTGAACTATGAACTCCAGAAGAAAAACAGATTTGTGATGTTTATTATTAATTTATGTTAATAATACATAACAATTAATATAAACCACAAAATAAGAAATGAGTAAGACTGTCAAAATGTTGTCAGAATCTTTGCCCCTGATTTCTTTAGCTGAATACAAACTAGAAACGTGTTGGAAAACTACCACGACTCTAATAGAAATTAAAAAGTAGACAAACATAAAATTAATTACTAGAAAATTAGGGCAATTAAACCATGTGTAATAATCCACCGGTCAAACTCTACTGGATTTCCCAGACTACAAATATGCTTTCACTCTCTTCTATTGCTTTCTGAGTAGAATTATAGCATTGAACATGTAGTTATGAAAGCAGACTTTAAGGAAAGAAAGGTAAGAAATCAAAGAGTTTGAGCTATCATAAGCTCTTTGTTTGATACCTTGCTCTATACTGCCACTTCTTACTGGAACTTGCGGTAGCTGTCTTCCCCTGCGACTGCTGAAGGATGTGTCTGCAGGAGGAGACTGTGTGGGACTTCCTTGTTGATGTACTCTGCAAATGAAATTAAGATAAAAGTAAAATAACCCAAATGAAGAGAATGTTTATATTCTGAATTTTAAACACATATTAAGTTGCATATACTGAAGATGGGTTTGAAGAAGTTTGCATTTGGTGTATGCCGTGCGCACATACTCAGGTCTAGATACTTAGTTAACTCATAAGGCCTCACATTTAATTTCTCTAACTACCTTCAACTAAGGAGGAATATTTTTCTGTGTTTTGTTGTTGTTTTTTTTTAATAAAGTACTAGTCAAAACTCACTGAATGAAAAACAGTTTTCTAAAACCCATTTATGATTACGACTCGCAATTTATGTATGTTCTCCTGCACTGACATACGGGCAAAACAAAATGTCACCTCTATGTTTTACTAACTCTTGTATTCCCCTTGTGCTGATGCAATAATTGCACAAGGCCACAGAGAACTGGACAGCAAGTATCTGTTCCCATGGGATAACATGTTGTTTTACCCTGAAATCAGAGAAGGAAAAAGAACTTTAACCTTTGTATTGGGGGGGGTGGTGCATGTGTGGGTGCGCGCGAAGAATGAACAAGATTTTTAGTAATCGTACCTAAGTAAATATCCTAAACCGCTTTGGCTGAATTCTAGCTAGCACTATTTCAGAACACCTTGGCTGCTACATTTCTTATGCATAGATACAGCATCTGAGCGCAACACATCAAACACCTTTGGAACACTGGTAAGTTTGCATTTAAAATAAGTAGGGCCACCTCTAATAACTAGGGAAAAAGTTTAAGAAAGTAAAACAAAGATGAGAAGAAGCAGACCACTGAGGGGGAGAGCTTACTATTAAATGCCCTTGCCAGTTACAGTAATATCACACTCCCTACAGTGGATAAGCACTGTTTAGCTACTACCCTAAGGCTGCAAGTAGATAATTTGTGATTTTGAGTAACGCATTTGTGCAAGTCCAAAATACTGATGGCTTTCACACTACGTAGACCAACTGACTTTCTCTTAGCCTGTAAGCTCAGAGCTAGCTGTGTGAACAGCACATGATTTCCTGCACAGTGTTTAGAGAAATACTTTGATAATTTTCATATGGATACAGAACAAAACACAACAATGGAAGGACAAAACACAGCCAATTTTTTACTCTTACATTGCGTAAGTATTTAAGTTCAACAGCAAGAAGTACCATCTGGATGGTGAAGATAGGTGGCGTAAAGGATATGGGAGAAGTGTAAATACCATGAAGAGAGGATAATCTACAGTGCCAGAATGAGTGAACGCGCCATGTATGCTGAGGAAAGTACAACACCACACTGACACCTGGGAGGCAGGACACGAAAGCTGTGCTGTACACGTAATAGCAACCTTGTCAGAAGTGGAGAAGGTGGCGCCGAACCTCCGGGCGCTAGGTGATGTACAGAGCATAAGGGGCTGATACTAGAGTGCTCACTCGACCTTGAGCGAGCGTGATGTTTTCCCCTAATGACTGGCTGTTCACTCGTTCGTGGGGTTGGAAGTCCCCTTCTAGAAAGACATGGTAGCAGACCCCTAAAACATCAGGGCCAAAAAGAAACTGTTCAGTTGTTAGCTCCAGGCATACCTTCCCATGCCCCCCTCCATCAAAGAACATTGCAAATCCTGGCTGCAGGACCAGGGTTGACATTTCAGATCAAAGTTATTACTTCTGAACGCAAATCCATTTTCAAAATGACAAACTGCAGAACACTCACCACTGCAGATACACATGACCCTAACTGTGGAACGTTGAACTGCACTGCATATAGCGGACAGCTGGCCAAAAACTCTAGCTGCATCTTAAACACAGCAAACACAAGCTAAGGAGACATATGACGTAAGTACTAGCACAGGGTAGGCTACGAATACCTAGTTTTTACCACAAAGCATTCCTAAACCATACCTTTTCTCTTTATTTGAAATATTAACTGGATTTCAATTACTGTCCTAAAAACAGGACAATATGTAGGCACATATGTAATTCCCTTGGTTTCCCTAGGAGTCTGAAATAAGAAATCTAATTAAGTATCTTTCTGCTGTAAGCCCTAAAACAGAAATACAGTTCTGAAGGAACTCTAATGAAAATATAATTGAAATATTCAGTAAAATGATTAATCATATTAAAATTATAAATCATAATTATTAGTAGTTTAATAATTACATACACTGCAAGTATAAGAGAGAACCTGAAACACTTCAAGTTTGGAGAGTTACAAAGTATTCTAACTGTGCCTTTTTACTCTTCCTTGGTTTCCCAACAGTGCAGCATTTTGTAAATGGTACTCCTGTATCTGCTTTTATATTTCAGAAATTTCAGTTTCTTGTGACATCATTTCATTGTGTTTTTTTTGTTTTGTTTTGTTTTAAATTTCTGCAGACTTATAAAGTCTCCCTTCACACACCAAGCACAACTTCTTTCCCACAAGATACAGTCAAAGTAACCAAGGGACTGTCTAGTTTATATGACTATCATACACAGAAAAGTCATCCTAGAAAATATAAATATATGTGAGATAACATGTGGATGCCTACCAAGGACAACAAGCAGGTTTGGTTTCAAAGGCATTTCATCAGTAACAGTTTATGTGGAAGTCCAGTCACAATACAACAAAACCAGGATTCTGCTGCCCTTGCCTTATTCTCTCTCAAACCCTAACGCTTCTTTAGCTTAACTCCTGGTTTGCTGTGGTGGTAACTGTAACATTCCTGCAGAGACTGATGCCCCTGATTCCAAAAGACACTTACGATAACGAAGATGAGCCCAGTTCTGAAAATGCCTGTCTCTCCATGCTGACTGCGAAAGTAAACCATGCCAACTATTGCACGCATCCAGCTTTTAAGCATGTTTTATCAGATAACATCCGTAAGGTAAATATGGATCCCACCCTGTGCCAGAAAGTGCTTGTTTGCTTGCTTTTATTATGAATGAATGCTCCAATCTAACAGAGTCATCATGTTCTCGGTTCTGATTTTTCTCATTTTGGAGGCTAAATGTCCTGGAATTTATCTGAAAGCCTAGCAAAGCACTAGGAGAGTCTGCCCTGTCATTACAGAACACTTTATCTGAGACTCAGAAACTTACCTCCTGCTCTTTCAGTAATACCCTTTTTATAGGGCTGGCCCCTTCCACGAGAGAAAGACAGAAGATCTGCTTAACTAAAATGAAGACGCATCAGGCTCAAGACTTGCATTAGCTTTGCTATTACACCGAGACGAATATGCTACTTGGGATGCAAATGAAAATAGAGCTAAAAGGGAAGTGGAGAAAAACTAGAATGGTGTTAAGGACTTGCTGGCCTAGGAGAAAGATCGGTTGCTGAAAGGAGGAAATCTGCAAATGGCTGATCAGAATGAGACAAAAAGGAACAAGCACGGCAGACAAAAGCTCGTGTATGACTGAGGAAACGGGACGAAGTGAGATAAGAAGCATGGAGAGGAGAGGAATTTGGGAGCGAGATGATACCTGGTGAGCAACAGACTGCAAGGAGCACATACGTGTGTACCATCTGGTTCCTCAGAGAGGAAGGTAACACTTCAAGCAGCAAACCTCTTAATTCAATTGGCAATGGTCTACAGGGGAATCCTACAGGTTCCAGCTCTGCCTGCACACAAGAAAACTCAAATTCCTTTCTCTTCAGACTGATGCCTCAGTGGCACGTACTAAATAAAACACGCTGCCACTTACAGAACTATAAAGAAAAACTAAGAATGAGAGAGCATCACCAATCCAGCACACGCCCGGCACCAGGTCCTATGTAAAACATAGCAAGTACAGTTGAAGACCACATGTATCATAACAAATACGACAGGTAACCTCAAATCTGGCATTTCTGGGGTGATCAGTTAGTTACTAATGCAAGTAACCTCAAATCTGGCATTTCTGGGGTGATCAGTTAGGGCTGAAAGAAAACATTTTAGGATTCGGATGAAGCAAGTCTTACCACAGTTTTTCCTCATTCATACAAGCACAGAAAATGTTTCATCTTCACGTAATCAGTTTTACCCCTTCAGAAGAGTTTACTGAATCCCATGTTGAAGGCTTATCACAGCAAATGAAGAGAATTCTTAGTCTCTGTAAACTATCCTGAGAAGATTTGCTTTTTCCCTTTTATGTACATTTCCTAAGCTATCACAATACATGGAAAACTTAATCATACAGAGCATGCTGAAAGGCTCTACAGAGAAGCTGATAGCATGCTGGTATCTTATTCCAGTAATCTGCTTAGCTAATAGTAGTCAAGATCTGCAAATTGCAAAATAAAGATCAAATCTAAGACAGAAATGGATATTTGAGGAAGAAATAGTCTTGAGTTATATTTGCCATTTGACAAGAAAATTAATTGCCTGTCCCATTATCAAAACTTTCTGGCACTAGTGCAATGTTATATCTATGATGAAATACTAAACTACAGCACTCAGACTTATTTAGGCATTTGTATCTCGCATCTAGTTGTAATGAATCACTTGACGGAAACAGAAGCCTACACCATGTGCCATGGAGACGTAAAAAGAAGCAGCGCAACTCATGGTTCCCTATGCTCTTGTTGCATCGGGTTCATCACTGAACAGTTATCAAGAACTGCGAGTCCCTTGGACCTCAGACCCAGTGGCTCCCCTTACTCTTCATAAGTTAGAAAAAAACAGGGGTAAAAATGGCTTTAGTGGTCCCTGGTTCAAACACAGCAAGGATTTCAGCCATTATTTAGGTAATTGCTCTGGTCTAAACTGAAAAAGCAACTGGGCTGTTGTGACAACAGAATCGTCAAAACTAAGAAAAATGTAACCATCGCTTTTGGATCAGGAACAGTAATCTGGGGCTTGAAGCGGTAAAATAAAATAAAAGCTCTGAAGTTTTTCTACACAATGTGCATTTTCATTGAACAAAAAATTTGTCTGTGTTGTTCACAGAAGTTTTTCAACCCTCACAATGCAAACAGATGTACGTTCCTCCTCTGCTAAGCAAGATAACATAAATCTGTTTCTGACAAAGGCAGGATCTCACCCCTCCTCACTGCTCTTATTTCAGCCAATACACAGGGTTTAATACTTAACTAGATGTACTGCTGATTAAATATATTTTTGGTTTTCACTTTTTCTTAAGAATTTGAATACATAACCCTATACTACTAAAGCTAAAAGTTACAATGATAATATAAGTACAGGAAAATTCAATGAATTCAAAGGTTAAAGACTCAGTGTTTATAGTGACTTTATATAATGATAGATTATAAAATTTTCTATACATATTTAAATGCATAACTTAACATTTCTGTATTATAAAATGAAAGTAATTTGATCAGAGACATCTTGAATTATTAATCTGTTAATATATTTTTTCCATCCTCAGATTTATTGTAAAACAGACGAGATTTTTTGGAAAAAGATAAGTGGTAAAGCGCAGAAAAGGTTTAGTCCCGTACTAATCAAATATACTACACACTTCCAAAATTCATCTTACAGAGATCAAGATAGTGGCGATGGGTCTCAGGTTTTGGTTTATGAAATGGATGGACTGCTAGTCTTTACCATTGAGTTTATCTGCCATGATGGAGAATGCCAGAAAAAATTCCGTATGTATGCAACACAGCAAGCAGTGCTAGTAATATAGATACAAAGTAAATAATACTGTAAATTATGACAACAGCTTTTGCTACTGTCACAGTCGTTCTACTTTGAAAGTCATATTAGAGGTATAGCCCAAAAACTGGAATCAGATGGATTACAAGAGATGTTTACTCATCAGTCAGCAATCCTACCTTTCTGTTTCAGTTGCGGAGCCTTTCCTAGTTTGTTTTTGGCTGCTATATCTTTCCACTTTTCGGGACTGCCTGTGAAATGACATGTCAGAAAACAAATAAACAAAGAAGAAAAAGAATACAGAAATATGAAGATTATTTATTAATGTATTATAAAGGTAATAACAGAAATGGTTGACAGATGAAAAAGTGACAACTCTTGTCATGAACAGGCTGGTGAACTCGAGGTTTAAGACGCATTGCACTGATTAGGTTTGACTGGGGCTGAGGGTGTGAAAATTCTGAGGTACCAAACCAGGGGAGAGAACATTGATCCTGACTGAACCTGTAGCTAGTTCCCACTTCACAGTCTGTATCTGATGAGAAACAACATCTCCTCATAGGCCTTTTAGTCATCTCTTAACAGCATGAAAAACCAAATGCAGAGTAGACAGAAGGAAAAAAATGTTGGAGAAAGGACCAGAAAATACTAATCAAATGTAAACTTTAAAAATTGCTTTTAAATCTAAATTCCAAAAGCAAAATAAATACGGAATCATATCAGATTTAAATAGTGTTGTCACTATATTAATAAAAACTTGGCTTTTCAAAAATCTCATTGTATTAAAACTTGTTAAGGTTTTTTAGAAACAAACAATTCTCTTTTTTTTTCTAGTCAATATAAATCAGATAGAAGTTTATTCCATTCCTTCACTCCTTTCCCACATAAATCTTTTATAGTATTCATCTGACATTTGGATAGTGAGGCATTAGTTACCTGTGACAATCTAAGCATTTACTTTGATAGTAAATAAAAACAATAAACAGTAATATGAGTCAATAAATGTAAGAAGGAAGGTAAAGCAGGTTTCACCATTATGACCCAGGACTATAAATATACTAGGAAAATCTCTGCAAGTCTTGTGTGTTCCAAAATCTTCTTTACTACCCATAGTAATGTGAGCATTTACAAAACAGGATTTACAATTTTAAACCTTTGATAATCATGAATATATATCAGTTTTTCAGAACAAAAAGTGCACACAGTATTTCAGGAAGCGATGATTATTCATTGTTAGATCAGAAATGTTGACAAACCTTAACCTGCATCTTACGCTGGTGCAAGAAACACGTATAGCAACTTGCAACGATATAATCAATGTCATATATTAAGCTATAAAAGAATTACTGTGGGCAAAACAAATAGATAAAACTAATATTTTAAAAAGTATTTTTTCTTTTTAAACCTTTGTGGTTATAAAGACTAATCCAGTGTCTGAACTGAAAGACACCTAAACAGCTGTAACACCAAATTATACCCAAAGAATATAATCACAGTGCATTTTCGCGATTTGTACCCACTGCAATATCTGATGAGCATTATATTGTGACACAGTATGCTCCACAACAAAGAAAATGCTGCAGCAAAATACAAAATGCTTTTGCATGAGCAGAGGTCATAACCTGATGCTTTCCAGGTTTTAAAAGAAAATACTTTCTTACCAAAAAATAATATCTCGGATGAAAAATTAAAATCCCTTTTGTCCTCAAACTATTTCCTGCAGATTTATTTTTTTTGTATTCTCATTACTTTTTAAATTTTTTCTTTACCAGGCCAAATACAAGGTGGATACACAGGGAAACACATTTAATGCTGCAGCTTTACTTAAAAGCTAAGGTTAGCAAAGTATTTAAAGTTACGGTTAGATCCACTGAACGCAGCACCGTTATCACTCAAATGATGTCACCCTTTTCGTTTCCTGTTTGTCTGGGTATTTTCCTTACTCCTTATGTCACTTGCTTAGACTGTGACATTATGTGCAATGGAGAAAAAGAGCACATAGTGACTACTCCTTGTAGGATGGAAAAGCTGAGAGTAGGACATGCTTTCTTGTGAAAAGTGACAAAGTAATATATAGCACCGGTGAGCTGAATATACTTATTTTTCTGCTCTCCGGCTGTCCGTGTGAGCAGTACACATCAGTTATATGTTCAAAAATCACAATATCCTCCCTGTTTCCCTCCTCTTGCTAAGAGGATGCTGTATACAATTCCATATAGCTCAACAGCCTACTACGGCACTTGCCGTCCTGACTCAGCTCGAGCACAGCGTGGGCATTGGCGGGTACGTATTTACAGGTAGGTGTCCTTTCATGCCCATATACAAGGTACGAAGAGTGCACTGGGGATAAGAACACTCATGTCATACTCAAATTTACCTCTTAAACATACTTCAGAGGGGATTAAATAGTATCTATGAATAATACATACATATATGCACTTATACATAAAAAGAGAAAAAACTTCATATGCAGAGGATATGAAGAATATACTATAACCAAGACCTCATTTATTTGGAACTATAATTTTAGTAAATAAGGATACCTCTGTGCTGCTCCAGGTTTAGCACTTAGGTGGTCTACACTGTCCTGTTTTGGAATGCAAGACTCCAGCGTCCTTGTTCTTCACAAAATTTGGAAACATGGATATGAATTTGGACAGAATGAGCAGAAACAGAGAGATGGTCACATGCAGTGAAGGTGGAAACATGCAGTCAAATATATAAACCAAACGCATTAAGGTGCTATCTGCTGAGAAAGGCTATATTTCTCATTTCCCCTTCCATCGATTTAATCCATACACTTTAAGGAAATGTTAAAATTTTTAGACATAATACCAACAACCTAAGATGCAATAAAGTATGAAAGAATGAAAGCCACAACAATATTGTTAAAAACCTTTATACTCTACATGCTGAACAGCAGCACTGTGGCTTAATAGTTGCCATTATCCTTCTTGAGAATTAATCTACAGTATTTTCATTACATTAATATATGTACCTATAGAGAATATCTTCCCTTAGTCATTTGAAACATGCGTATTTTGTCATATTGTGAAATTCTCCTGAAAACGCAGGTAAATTTCTGAATTTCATATATTCTGATGAAAACTTTATATTCTGTTGCCAGCCGGTCTGCTACAGTAACAATTAACAACAATTCAACAGCAAATTAGAATACCTGACTCAGCTTTCTTTTAAAAATTCAAATAAAGTTCAGACTATTTCTTAATTTCTATATTATTTTCATTTTTGCTGAAGCTGTTTAAGAACCTCAGAATTTGTTCACAGCTTTCAATAGGGCATAAATATTATTAGCTTGTTGGTTTACTATTAGTTTTTTATGGTACATGTGGTAAAAAAAAATTTTTCTTGATAAGGTGTATCAATGTAAGATTTTTTTCAAATATCAAATTTGGCTTTTAATGAGAAAACTCAGCAAAACTTGCAGTCCACTAATAAACCAGGGTATGTAATAAATTTGCATCTATACCTCCATTAGGGTGAGGAAATGCTGAAATTTCTCTTTAAGGTCAAAAATCTACCAAGTGTCACACCAAATCACCAATCAATAAGGCCTTGTTACATATACAGGCAAGCACTATATATTATTTTATATAGAGAGAAGCTATTCACAGTTCATCTTCCAACAACCCATGTGGCTGAAAATATTTATCACTGTTGAATGTAAACAAAATCTACACACAGAAATATAATTATATTCATATCAAAATAAAAAATTACTATTCTTAAAGTGACAAAATAACATTTGTGTAAAATTCAGTGTCAAACATTTAAAATGGTTTATTACTGGCTTGTACAAGAGACCTCAGTGGTTTGCAGTGAGTCTGTTCATTTATGTAGCCTTAAAGCCATCAAAATATCATGTTTACTACTTCCTGATTTTTTCCGAATATTTCTGAAAGGCTGGATCTATATGGTATGTGAGCTGGGAGGTCACAACTACTCTGAAGGCTTGATAGCTCCTCGCACTCAGTCCTAGTACTTCAATTCATGTCTTGCAAAACCGCATCCCTGATCAAGTCACATAGTTGCTGGAAAGACGGGAAAGGATCACCCAGGCGGTATCAGCCTGCCGCTGGCAGTGCGCTACAGCTGGCTTCAGGAGGACTCTTGGACAAGCATTCTTACAGATGCATGCATGACCACCAAAAGTTACTTCTCTGAACTGAAAGTACATGAGAATTAATTTTTTAAAAGGCTGATTTTATCCAGTCTTGGTTATATGCTGAAACTGTCTGCAGACTTCTCAAAGAGAACAGTCTGAATAAAATTCCCACCTACCATTAACTACTTTTATTCTCCTTGTTTTTATCATCCCTTACAATTTCACAACTTTGCAGTTCTCCAGTTAGCAGAAAGTCTTTCACTTTAGACGGACTTTCTAATTCTAATTTCTAATACAAAAACCAAAAAAACTCCCAGCAATGAAGCTATCAAATTCAAACCAAAAACTACTCTTTAAAACGTCTTAAAGAAATACATTATACTAACCAAACACTTGTTAATTCTTAACACTGAAATAACATACAACCCACGTCTTCATCTTGTCAAGGTACATCTACAAGTCACTTTTCCTGATATGGCAAGTGAACGAATTCCAGAATAACAGCAATCTTGCCAAGACTTTCACTAAAATTTATGTTATGAATCATTACCAATAAATACAATGTTACAAAAACTGGATGAAAATGATCAAAATTAGAAATAATGCATAAGTCATGTTTAAAAAAATGTATTCAGAAATAGATCTTCTTGATTGCACCCTATATGCAAATTGGGCCAATTTCTAGGATAAATCTGGAATGTACTCAAATGAAGAGTAAGATGACATCTGTTGAAGTCAATTAATCTGTGAAAATATGACTTGAAAGCAGTGATCAGAGTTAGTCAGCTACCCCTGCTGATCCATCAGACCCTCATTCCCTGACACCCACTGCATCTGTTGTCAAATTGATACAAGCACAGCTTAAAAACCCATACATTATTGAACTGAGTGGTGTTGGCCAACTGCTAAAGCCATGGGAAATAATCCGAATGAATGTAAACTTAAAGAGTGTAAAGCAAAGGTAAACCACCTTTGATTCCCTCATTTATACTCTCTCTACAGGCAAGGTGGGCTATTATTTTGTATTGGGCATGCAATGCAAAGGAAGATCCTGGAACTGAGGCTGCAACCAGTCATCGGGACTGAAGTTAGCCTAAACTCCAAGGTCATCCCTGACTGCATCACTGGGATTTGGTGACCAGATTACCTGCAAGACTTCCAAACACAAGAAAGTACTCATTTCACTAAAAAAAAATCAGACTGCTGTTTCTCTGACTCAAAATCTTTCCCATAACAGATTCTATATTGTACAGATGCTTTATTGTAATATGTTCGCTAACAGTTATTAGATGATTTCAGTCTTACTCCACAAAACTTTAGCTGACATCAAAAGGCTTACAATTCTGCATTAAGAATGGCAGTACTTAGATGAAAACCTCATTTCACTGATATGTGATATGATTATGATTTAATTCTAATCATTTCAGTGACAACAAGATTTTATCAACTCTGATCCACTGAAGTCAAATACAGTCTTTCCATCGACTTGAAAAATGGAAAGCAAACTTACTTAAAAATGCCTAAAAGATACAAAAGACATTTGTAAACTATTAATAGTTGTCCCATCAAAGGGATGTGTTGGCAAAATTTCTAGAAATGCAGTATCTGTAAGGGGGGACAATTTTGAAATAATGTTTCACAAATTTAATTTTGTAATTTATAATCCTGTTTTACTCAAATAGAAAAAGAAGTGCTAACCAAACACTATTACACTCTTCCCACCTTATATTAGTGGAATACATCTGGTATCAAGTAAACAAGACAAATTACAGTACAAATATAAGTACTGTGGATAGACTTTAGCAGAAGGTAAGCACTAGCACTATAGTAACTGAGTTTTATCCATATACCAGTCTTAGAGTTCTAAGTGCAACTTCGTAAGAGTTTACACATGTATGGATTATTTACATGAACCATCTGTATCCTGTCATTTACTGTAACACAAAAAATTTGAAGGGAAAACTTTGAATTTGCATCTCAATAGGAATTATAATGTCTGCTTAAAAAAAAACCCCAGATCTATCTGGAAAAAAAATACCCCCCAAAATTACTACCACCAAGGCAATGGAGTACCAAAACTGATTTGAGGAGAAAGTTCATGACAAGAAAAAAACCAAAGCTGCTTCTATTAATCACAGGTGGTATTCAGCATAAAAAAAAATTATTTCGAGCAGTCGTGTTTTTAACCAAAACCTACCTTGTTAGGAAAACATGCTCCATGAAGACCATCCTGATTTGGACAGAATTTACAAACAGTGCCAATTTTTACATACATCAACTAGCAAGTGTTACCAAGGCTTCCAAGATATCAATTTGTGTTTTTTTTCCCCCCCTTAGAAACAGTTTGCTAAGAAAATGGAGAGAAACCCAATAAAATAAAAATAAGCACCTAGACAAGAATAGGCTGTACAACAAATACTTATCATATTATAAAGCACCACAGTGGAACCACCACCAACGTTTACAGAA
Source organism: Elanoides forficatus (assembly GCA_025311575.1). Classification (NCBI taxonomy): domain Eukaryota; kingdom Metazoa; phylum Chordata; class Aves; order Accipitriformes; family Accipitridae; genus Elanoides; species Elanoides forficatus. Next base: position 5,154,634 of record JAOBAS010000013.1, on the reverse strand, counting down.
GCAGATAAAAACAGACTAAAGGACATTAACACAGATGATGTTCTATTGTATTAGATATCTTATTTCATGGCTTGTGACCATTCAGGCAAACAAAGACTTGAAAAGACATTAATTCCTAGGTGCTTTATAACAGTTCAACAAAATGCAGAGATGGTATCTATGCTGCTGTTTTATTTTGGGCTTCTGGAGGTTGTAAGTCTCTCTCTACATATATGCATACTTTTAAATTTCAGTATACTCCTCCGAGAGTGCAAGATGCAGTAAGCCACTTTCCACTGGGAGGAGTTGACTAGTACCTGTCATCCTCCGGAGATGCATGCTGGATATGAATCCTGGGACTAGTAGGTCGTCTCCTCTCTAGGGAGGGGGACCATCTACCCCTGTTTGCCCAGTCAATAAAACAGGAAAAAAACAGGATATTTAGTTTGTGATAAAATTAAATATATGGGATTTGGGACTGGAAAAATACCCCAAAAAGTCATGAAAGTGTGTCATTTAGTTATTTTTTCTAGCAGTTTTCTAATCCCCAAGTATACTACTCTAATGGCTGTTTACTGCAGAGACATTACAGCTGAAACAAAGATAATGTGTGCCCAAAGAGGCAGAATTTAGACTGATATAAATCTTTTACATAGCGTACCATTAAGTTTTCAAATATTCTCAAATGCTAAATTATCTAAAAGTCTGTCATTCACATAGGAAGTCGTAATTCCAAACTAGAAGAGATTTTCAAAGACCATATGATGGTCATTTTCTGTTGACTACTGGCTGGGATTTTGTTAAGTCCATGTCTCCTAGCTCTTTGTACTGAAGAATGCATTCTCAATAAAACTATACGACTATGAATTATAAGAAAAATTCTAAGGCATAAAGTGACCCTTTTCTGGAACACAATGAAAGAGTAAAGGTAAATTAATTAGCTACAACTAAGCTACACACATTTGTGTACATGTACTGGAGTAATTTTTTTCATTTAAAAATATATATTGAAAGCATGCGCAGCCAGCTTCCTCTTCTGTTCATTTCTCTGTATCCCTGCAGTACATGCCAGCAGATTATGTTGTATAATTAAATTTAATAAAAAGGACCTGAACTGTGAATGAAAACTGGTGTCTTACATGATTTTTTTTTTTTAAAAGCTCATTTAATTTAGAATGATACATACTATCCTATAGACTGGTGTTGCTTATTTTGTTGGGATGTTAGGTGTTTGTAATAGTACAAGTGTACGTGTAACAATTTACAAAATCAAACTATACTGATTAATTTACAAACAGCAAACTGTTTACATAAACTCTGCACAACTATCTAATATTTCACTTTCTGAGGCATCCTTCCAGTCCATGTAGTAAGGAAAAGGGTTTGATTTATGGAACATGCAAATAACAAAGTTTTCAAGGAGATTAGCATCACTTGAACAGTAAGGTAGAACTTTCCGAAGTTTCAAGAGCAAATAGGTTGTTAGTAGTTAGTTTCTTTTTCTCTCCAAAGCAAGAGTTAAAGAAAATGTTAATGCATCCGTGCACTCAAAGCCCTTAATATGCTGATATCCACTACAAATATTAAACAGCATTTGATAGAATTAACTAGGTCATGCAGTATGAACTTTGAGAACATGCTCTCTCTCACTGAATGCTGAATGACTGTGAGCCACAGTACAACGCAGACAAACATGCAGTAACCTATTCCTTTACATGGTTGAAAAGAACTGGAAACACAATACGTTGCATACCTAATGCAAACAGTTATTTTACTGTACATTATCTTAAATGTAAATGGTGATATTCAGCATAACTGTTAAAGGCATGCAATATCAACACCTACTACTTCAGACTTACTAAAAAACCTTAAAAAGATCAACATGAAATCAGGACAGGTCTTAACTGGATCAAGTGACAGCTCCAACTTCTCTGTTACCTGTTTATGAGTCGGTAACACGTAACTGTTGGGCTTTGTATCTTCTTTAGGTGGTAGTGATCAGCTAATAGCAAACATCCCCAAGATCTTTGAAATATTGTGATTCCTACTGCAGCAAAGCATCTCAGGACAAATCTAACACCACAGCTGCCGGGCTGCATTTTGCAGATGTGCTGACCCTGTGTTCATGAACTAATCCCTGGGCTGTGCTCTTCGGTTTTATCTGCTCAGATCTCCACTAACTAACCTCTCGGGACCAAAGCATACAAACAGCACCGATCTGTACAACTGCTCTTGCGCTAACTGCTAATATACACAATTGCTTGCGACATAAGAAACTTAGAAGGCAAATAAAAGCCACACTGCGTATTATTGAGTACCTATCACTGCCTGCAATCTTATATCAACCTGGGGAAGATGTCATTATGATGACAAACCATTGCTGAATCAGTTCAGATACTGCACTTAAATCTCATGCCTATGTGCTTTCCTAACTGGAGGCTGGGGGTTGCAAATTTCTCCATTCTAAAAAAATGGTACATAATTTACAAGAAAAAAAAAAGCAAAAATTTCGAGACACAGTGAAAAGGAGAATAAAAAAAATCATAACAAAGGAAGTAGTAGCAGCAAAAATCTTTTCAATGGCATTAGAGGATATTTATGACTATATTATAAAGTAACATAGGCCTTGCAGATCATCACAGGAACTTAAACAATGCAATCATTTTGAAAAAAAAAAAAACCAAAACCAAAAAACCCCCAAAACCCCCAAAACCAGCTTGGAATAAAGGGGGAGGTGGGTGGGGAGAGGGAAAAAAAAAAAAAAAAAAAAAAAAAAA
>JAOBAS010000013.1:5132515-5151778 GCA_025311575.1 Elanoides forficatus | reverse complement strand
ACTAAAAAAAAAAAAAAAAAAAAAAAAAAAAAAAAAGCAGGCATGGTGCAACTGTATAGATGTATGCAGTAGGGGCCGGATATTTCTGAATATCCTAGTGTATACTGCGCCAAAGAGAAATACATGAAGGATTAAGTTCTGTACTAAACGATTCCAATTACCAGAAAACTTCGGCAGGCGTGTGTCAGAGCAAGGTCAGTTTGCCAGTCAAGTTACACAGACTTTCTTTGCTCAAATGATGAGACTTATAGCAGGAGAAAAGGAATGTCTTTTTGTTGTCGTTTTGGTTTTGGTTTAGTGCAACTAACAAGACTCATATATCCCAAATTCATATATACTGCTGAAAGTTTTTTTCTGCTGGTAGAGGTCGGTTAACAAAATGACTGGCAAAGCAGCATCTCAAAAACCAGTAACGAGTCCGACCATTCCAAATGACAGGAATGATGTTGTATAGAGTTTAAGCATCAAAACCATTTCCAACAAATCACTGTCACAGACAATGTCACAAACAGGGCTCTATTGTCCATCAGTTACACGCAGCCAACACCAATTTGTGAAAAAAAGCTCAAGTGGACTGTTTTGATTTCAAATTCAATCTAATTTATACCCTCCAAGACAAAAGGTTGGGTGGAATAAGTAGAAATAAATTTCCATAGGTGAGTACGCTCATTATTTTGTTGAAGAAAATATACAATGCCACATTTAGAAGTCCATCTTTATATTTTGAGGTCTAAAAAGTCTAAATTTTAAATAAAATCTACAGTTCCATTTGGGGGACAGGGGGAGAGGAAACACCATGAAAACAACTAACAATACCTTTAACATAGGTCCCTCAAATAAAATGATAATAACGTGGTGCTGTATAGATCGGACTTCATAAAACCATGTAGTGTTTCTCTTTGCTACAAGCAGGACCAACTCTACACCTGACAGATGTTTGTCTAATCTCTTCTTAGACAATCTCCAGTAATGAAGTCAAAACAACCTTTTCCATATCATCTACTGCAGCGTTTCATCATACTTGCTTTCAAAAAAGCTTTCCTACTGTTTAAGATGAACCTATCTTACTGTATTTTAAGTCCCTTATTCTCATCTTGTCCAGCACAGGAACAAAATGCTTTCTGCATACCTTCAACATTATAGTCTTCAAACTGAAGCCTCCTCTATCATTACATGCAACTGATCACTAACCTCAAGTTAAAGTGTAAGCAGATACATTCAACAGTGGAGAACTCAATCTTCTAAAATTAGCCTTCCCCAAAACAAAAATATGAATTTGGTGGGTTTTATACATTAAATATAACATCTTCCTCCAACAATTGGGCTGTGTTGGAAAAACATCATCTATGTTGGAAGAAAAAAAAGTCCTAAATCCCCTGTCAGAGCCACACAGGTCTTATTTTCAACAAAAACATTATGGAAAATTTGAATATGACTTTCCTAAAAAAGAGTTTTCTGCACCCCCATGAAGGATCCCAAGTCAAAAGCAGCTGTTTAGGACTTCTAAAAGCAAAGAAGTAAAAAGTTTCATAGTGATGGGCAATTTTCCTGGATCAGGCCCACAGATGCTTTGGTAAAACCACGTGTTTAGTAGCAGTAGAGGCCATTAACACACACTAAACACTTTTCTTTACAATGAGCTGATGAAAAATGCTGCCGATTCTGTGCAGTGCCTATAGGACAGAGGTTGCTGGACGTGAACTATAAAGACACAATGGAACTAGTTAACATCAGTGACAGGTGTAGTTTTGAGTATAATATTTTAACTAGATAGTTTACAATTGCCAGTTACTGTTTCACTGAATATTCAAATGATGGGTGGCATCTTGAAATGAAAGTTATTACATAAAATAGTTGCTTGTAGACGAATACAGATGTATATATCTACACACATAGTTCTTAATATGAGACTACGATATTTTTTTAAAAAAGATCTAGAATGATAACCTGTATTTCACTCTGAGTGGCCTTATTTCTGTCATACTTTTTTGTTGTTTTTTAATAACCATGTATATATATCAATATATAATAATATATGATTTTGAGCTCAATCTCAAAAAGGAATGAACTAGTATAGATCCATCTGATGTATCTCAGCAGAACATTAGTCACTCCTCTGCAAGAGGGGCACAACTTGAGAAAAGCAAAGTTCCAATCAAGGAGCAGCAGGAAGTGGGGAGGAGAGAAAGGGGAAATTTCACAAAAAAATTAGGAGAAATCTTATCTCAAAGGGAGAACTACGTTCTTGCTGCCTTTCTTCACAGGTCCTCTCCCACAATAATGAAAATGATGTAACTGTTATAACCACCACACTGTGGGGACTGAAAAAGCAACTTTGCATTCCTAGCTGCCATACTAGTTCAATATGTATCGCACAGATGAAATTGTAATTCCACTATAGTCCCACTTAATGGGAGCCTATTACAGCCTTTAGTGAAGCTAAAATCTCACTCTAAAATGGTATAGTCCTTAACCAAAACCACAGGCGATGATGAAAAACTCCCTTGTGGAACAATCCCGTCTGTCAAACACACTGGTAGTATTTGGTTCATCTAAGATTTTGAATGAAGCTATTGTAATATTTAAAATTCAGAAAGCATCCATAAAATGCCTGCACAATATATGACACAACAATATTTCATTTAAATTGCAAACATGTCTTCTTAAGACTTATGTGAGCCTTAATATAATGTCAGAGTGAAAAAAACAATGCAGTGATTTGCCTTGTAATTGCAAAAGCAGGTGCAGCAGATTAGATTAAGAAAGCAATGAAGTTTGGCTGTTTTGTAGAAAATACATCACTATACAAACTACAGTTCTGGCTTGAAATACAAGAGTTTTGTCATAATTTATAAATTATGTCACCGCCTTAGCAGTCCACAGACAGGCAAGAAACAAATGTAATACTTTTTAGCAAATTACGATGAAGATTAAGACTTTGTCAAAACACTTCACACTGCAATGCTATTATCAGCATACTGAGGACTTTTGTTAACAATGACAACAGCTTGAACTGAAACAAGGAAAGAAGCCAGAAGCAGTTATAAACTCCAACACGCAGTTCACATGACACACATGAATATGGGAGCAAAAATGTCTACAAATACCAAAGCAGACATGAATGTACAAGAATGTAGAGTACTCATATGAAGAAAAACAAAACTGATAGAGATCACCAGCACAGATGACAAGAAATTCATAAGTTTTTATTTTATACCTTTCTCGTTCTGGTGAATGCAAACTAGTATCTGGTCTCAAGCAGTTGGTACTAGCACTCCTAGCCCTGTCAAGGGAGGGCTGTAGTTCACTAGTGCCAGTGCATTGCATCCAATGGTAGAAGAGAAAGAAAAAGAAAACAAAGAAAGGAATACAATGTTAGATATTAACTCATAAAATAATGCTCTCTTTACAGAAAATGTAGAATCACAATGATTTAATTAAGGAAAACGTAAAAGAGCTGACTGGATGACACTGCCAAGATTTGTTTACAAAATAAAAGCAAACAAAAACTGCTAGAAATTTTTTGCTAAGATTGTTGAAATGTTTAAAACTGAATGAGACAGAACAACATCCACTTGTAAGAAAGTGGAATGAGAAATATCAAACAATAGATTTAAATCCTTATTAACAGCAGTAAATATTAAGCCAACATAAAGGGATGAGATACACTATATATTATGTGAAATCACTTTACAGTGAAGCTCATTTACTCTGCAAATCCATATTAGATACCAAACAGGAGGGGGGATTAATCCTCAGTTTCTTACCTAACCAGTAGATCATCTCCAAATTTCGGTATTCGTGAATTAAGGCAATCACGAAGGAGTGAAATATCCTGTCTAATCACGGATTTGGTCTTAGCACATGCAGGAAGAGTTGAGCTTTGTAAATTAAAATTTTTTAAACAAAATGAAAATAAATTTGACATGTAACCAAAACCTTATACATAAACAAAAGAATGTAACAAAGAAAAACATGCAACATGTAATTTTAACAGTGAAGACAACTCTACCTAATACAAAGTGGTTTGGTTTGGGTTTTTTTGTAATGTGGGGGTTAATTTAAACAGTTATATGAAGTTTTTTTAGGATTATATCCCTTATCTCAGTTATAAAAAGTGTATGAAACATTTGTCTTGGGTTTTTTTATTTAACAAAGCAAGACTATTTATTTTTTTAAAAAGGAACTAACTACTTAAAGGGGACTCTAAACACTTCTTACCTGTACAGGTTCCAATGAGTACCATTTTCTAGTAAAGGCATCTTGGGTGGTAATGTTTTATAGTGCCTAACAGAACTTCTTGAATGTGGTGGAACAGAAAAGAAAACAGAACAACACAAAAACATGCCAGAAATAAAAAGACAGGCAAAGGTAAGCCAAGACTGACCAGAATGTAAAACAAATGCATAATGCTCTACTACATTTAATAGCTGTATGAGTAGATTCCTCAATATATGTTTTTCTCAACCACTGTGACAGCTATCTGGGGGAGAAATTTTTGTATTTACACTTTTGTTAATGCAGTCCACGAACTCATGACAATACTAGTCATGTCAGATTTTTTCCTTGCAATGAAAGTAATCTAAATTCCATTTATAGAGATTTTTAATTAAAATATACAAGCTGTTGTAAAGGATTAGGTTGATACGAAACTTGCTCTTTATTCCTCTTAGTGACGCCTTACTTAGGCTTACAGAGACTTTAACCTCTTCAGTAGCTAAGCATGAAAAGCTTGCTGAAACAGTGATATATAGTATCACAAACTTAATTATGGATGTATTAGCATCTGGCATTTTTGAATATGGAAGTCTTTTGGAAGTGGTTTATCAGCTTCAATATTTAACAGTAAGTAAATGCTATTAATAATAAGCTAATTAAAAAACCTAGGAGATCTACTGTATCAGCCAGCACAGCAGCCCTCTGAGCTGTTACATGACAACTGCCTAATATCATCACCTACAGTACATGAGATTTTAGGACAGGAAACGTTTGCTTTATTATCCAGCTCTACCCAATGAATAAGGGAGAAATTTAAAGGCAGACAGTGGCCTCTGAATGGGAATCACGGCCGTTTAATGGTTAAGGGTTAATAACCAAGTTCTAGCAACTTCCCACCTGTCCTACCAGGACACAGCTGCAGAGCTATGAGCGGAAGGACCAGCAGCCTTGAGGGTTTTGAACATTTTGATTCCTGTCGAGGCTGGGACCCAGGCACAGCAGACCAACATTACAAACCCAGCTGTGTCACAGACAGATGAAACAACTTCTCTGCCTGGAACCCCCAGTGTTTGTAAAACCCTGCGGGATTGAACAGAGGAGCTTTGACCCTTCTTGTACAGGTTTAGTGGTCATCACTGCCGGCATCGCTACCAGAGGTCACTGTGACGTTGCAAAGTTGGAATAAAGGAACGGTTGTCCATCAGATCAATCTTGGCACATTAGCAGATATTAGGAATCAAAGTGAGTGTGACCTAAGACATGGAATGTGACAAGCCATGGTCTATGGCATAGGTACACACGTCCTTCCAGCATTTCTGCTGTTAGTCAATAATTGCATACAGATGGACAGGATGGACAACTAGGACTAGTATCATTCTAAACTGGTGTATTAAACTAACCATATATCTTAACTTTGTAGCTTGGACTATCTCCTATTAATATTTTGTTCATTTAACATTAAACCCATAACATCTCTTTCCCATTTTAAGCTGAAGCTGTCTCAATTATTTAGCAAGCTCTCTAGAAAACAAGGATAAAGCCTTATAATGTTTCTAACATTAATAAATGTCAGGCCGCTACAAATGAGAAAGGACAGAAGATGGCAACCAATGCACAGAACAAATTTTTGTTGAAACGGTTTTTGAGACTATTCAGTCAAGAATGGGTATTGGCAATTTTGGGGGTATTATTCAAACTTGGATTAGGCTGTATAAGCCTCAGAGTTAAATTTAAAAATCAATCTATTGTCTTTTATTGCCCTTATATTCACCTTCAATACATTATTAAAAGTACCATTCTGTTCTATAGTATACCATTACTGTTACTTTAAAGGGGTGAATTTGTTACTTTTCTGGATCATAAAAAAGTAAAACCAATAATTAGAATAAGGAAAAAGGCAAGACAAGGCTGTACTCTATGAATTCAGTGCAGCTCTTACTTAACTCCATTGCTGCCCATGCACAATTTTTAGCTGGTTAGCGGGCCTGACTGGTTAGTAGATTTGTAAAACTATTGGAACTCTATAGTGGCTGGGCAAAGTGCATCAAAAGCCCATAATACAATATTTACTTTGTGAATTAAGTGAGAATTTAAGCATTTTCATTGAAGAGTTTAATGAAAATTATAATCTTTAAGAGGGAAAGGAAAAAGCACAGAGCTGGGGGCAGGGAGAGGGGTGAAGCTATAGAAGATGCAGCAGAAAGAGAAAGCCCATAGGAAGGAGGCAGGAAAAATTGCTATTATATGACAATAAAAGGACATAAAATAACAGGGTGTGAAATAAATGATTAACTTTTAAAACCTAAAATGTTGAAGAGAAGGCTTTTTTTAGCTCAAGTATGAGAATGAAATTTTCTACTGATAATAAAAACTTGAATTTTAATTTAACAGCTTCACTGATGCACAAGGTTTTTTTCAAAATTTTCTTATTTATTATTTTACCTTTATACTACTGTGCCTTATAGTAGGACCCTATCACAGCATCTTCAATGCTGTTTCAAATTCAATGAAGAGAATTAAAGCAACCCAAGGCATATTAAAAAAACCAAACTACTCTGCATGGGAAAATCCTACACCAAGTAAATGAGTAAGTACATTAGACAACCTGGGTTTAAAAGTTTGATAGTTTTAAACATATAGCACTGACGCAAAACTCTTAGCAACACCCAGATCCCAAAAAGAAAAATGGTTAACTACCTGGTTGAAGTAGCTGACTGGTTAACTACTTCCACTTCAACCTACATTTTTACTGATTCTAAATGGAACATTTTCTACACAATCCGATTTGTATTTTTAACAAGGTTAACAGATGCGGTGGAAAAAAAAAAGGGAGGGAGGGGCAGAATTAGATTTGTTAGATAAAGGTATTTCAGTCCCATTTAGTTTCACAACATTCGGAAGAGTTGAGACAGGGAGCTCCATGCTTTGGAACAAGAGATTAATGAAGATTGAAGATGAGCCCAAACTACAAAGTTTATGCCTGGATCTAATTCATAGCACAATTTGTAGACGTGAAACCAAGTAATACAAGATTCCTCAGATCTGGAGTTCCCAGTGAGCCCTCGTTAATCACTGTTTTTTCCCCTACAAGTGACCAAAATCAGCAAGAAATTAGGTGTCACAACAAGAAAAGATTGCTGGCTTCTGCGTGGCTGTAATATCAACATAAAAATGCAAATAAAAGAAAACACAAAAACAACTAAAAATGAATGTTTGAAATTACAACACCAGTGTCATGCATTGGGAGATCAGGACTTCTGTGACTAGACAGAAAATCTACCACAAAATATAACTGCAAAATCAGAATTTCTTCAACTGCTTTAATCCTTGCTACTGAAGTTCACAAACATATATATACACCTCAATCTGAATTAAAACAAACGAAAAAGAAAAACTGACACCCGGATCACAATGTACTGGGAAGTTCTTTACTTACTGGGACTAAATACCACTATGGAAGAAAGTTGGGCAACACAAAGTATAGACAACTAACCAGATGTGTTGATGATTACCAGATTCCTGTATTTACCTGATGGTATGTAGGCACTCTGCACTTCTTCCTCGTTTTGCTCTGGGCAGCATAAGAAGCTCACTGCACAGACAGGATGGGTGGTGAGTGAAACAGATATAATTATGAAGCATTAGATGACATGGGTTATGCCAATGATATGCAAATGAAAACATAAAAAGAAACAAGAAGCTTCCACCCAGATAGTCTGATAATGTTCAAACCCAGACTGCACTTCTCAAAGATGAGCCAAAAAATGTCCGTGATAACTACATGTTCAACAAATTCCTTTTAGCGTGGCACCTATTTTTGTGGGATTTCTCCTTTTAAAATTCAGAAGTACTGTTTCAGAGCTCTTCCTGACAAAAGGTATCCGTAAGACAGCTACATTTCTCTAATAACCTCCTTTCCTGTGAACTAATTAATGAAGAAATACTTTAGACAAAAAAGAGTTATGCTTGTTGTTTGTTTTATGGGTTTTTTTTTTCTTCCTAAGCCACAAAATCATAGATGAAAAAACAGGGAGGGGGTTTGCTACTAATTTACTGCAGATCAGTTTATGAGAAGAGTAACCAGTCACCTTTTTGGGAAAAACAAAAATGTATGTTCACTGGAAATATTACATTTGGCCAAATATAAATTCTGACTTATAGCTATTGACAGTATTTTGTAATGCAATCCTAAAGAAACAAAAAAATTGCTAATCAGCCATCAGACTTTTTTTGTTTCTTACTGTTTCCAATTGAGAAAATCAGCCATCTAGTCTATTCTTCATTTACTGTAACCAAACACATGCTACAGCCAGCAAGATGGTAAAATTAATACATATTTATGCCTATGGTAAATATGACTATGATATGAAATATCCCTTGAATCAATCTTGTAGTTTTACGCAATTCAACAGAATCAGAAAGACTGAGCTGCAAACCTCCTAATTATTGTATATATGAAATTAAAGGTAAACTTCATGGAAACATGCTATTTTAAAAGAAGCAGGGAATAATATGAAGTACTATGGTGACAAAGAGAGAAAAGATTATGAAATAGATAAAGCAGCAGTTGTTCAATGTGCTTTGTGCTTCATGCCATTATAAAATGACTCGATGCAATATAGGTAATATTTATCTAAAATTCTAAACTGGGCAGCTTGAAATAACAGCTTGAGAGTCACATGTGAGATTTAACTTTGCATCTGGAACCACTAGCCTGATTTGATGCAACAAAACGTATTAAAGTTGAACTGTTGGTTGTTTGGTTTTTAAGTAAAATTTCCATTCATAAGCTCAGAGGACTGATGGAATTTATATGCACCTTTCCAAATTACAAATAAAAATGCACTTAAGAAAATGGTAACTGTTTTCCTAAAGAGTTGAGAAGTAGATGCAAAGTCCATTTTAAATCACAGGATACTTTATTAATATTTACTCTACGTTTGCTAAGCCAAAGAGTATTTATTGTAAATGGCCCATGGAAAAAAGTAATATAAAATTCATCCAGAAAAGGGATATAAAATAGCAAATGCACCATGAAATCTTCAAGTTAAAAAAACAAAGCAAAAGAATCCATCACAGTAGATTACTGATAATATAAGAAGATACTCACAATTCTATAATAAATTAAGTCTGGTTTGGAGACATTTAAAATACAGATTGTTGTTCAAAACCAAGTGTTTTCTAATGTGAGTATTTTAGTACACACATTAAAAATTTTATTTAGGAATAAAAGAAACCCTAAAAAAAAAAAAAAAAAGAAGAGGGCCATGCCCTTGAAAATTGGATGATGATCCTAAATTCAGAGCAAAGTATACTGCTTAGGTAGATTTCCTAATAAAAAGCTTTTCCTAACAGATGTATATATGTATACACACACACACACACGTATATATGTATATAAATATATATAAAAAAGGTAAAGTGGACAAATCAGTTCCACTGGAAATTTATCATACCAAATGCTTTAGTAAGACACTATAGTAACTACTTTTACAAAGATCTATTCAGAATATTCAATATTAATTTGGGACCAATAACAGATGATTGAGAAAATGATCAAAAGTGATCAGCAACTGTAATTTCTGCCACGTAACTATCAGGTAATTACTCACCTTTCAAACCAGGTTTTTGTTAAGTATCTACATGAAGGTACTTGTTTAGATGAGGTGTTCAGTAACTGAACAACACATAATACTTATACTACTATTGATACTAATACATAACACTGAATAGAGATTGGGTTTTTAAATCCTTGGATGGAATAGAGAATCTTCCTCAACAAAAGCTGGTTTTGGTCTTCCCTATGACGCTGCTCTTATGTACTGAAAGACAGTGAAACCTGCAAGGGTTAAACAGTCTCGACAACTGAAGAAATCTGGGGGAAAGATGAAAACAGGAAAAAGGAGACCACTGCAGACAAGATTATTACTCAAGGAGAGTAAGTACGTGGACTCATCTTTAAATCCTGCAAATAAGCCACATACATCCATCATGTCTGATCTTTAAACTTCTGAAAAGCGTTTTCTGAACATTGAAAAGAGCTGAAGACCGTGTCTTACGCTTCTGAACAAATCCACCAGCTCATTTCTGCTGTGGCTCTGGTCTCATCTCCAAGAAAGCCTCAATGCAAGCCCTGCTCTCCAAACATAATCCATGCATATATCATCATTTCTATCGTGGTTTGAGGCTTTACTGGAAAAAAATTTTCTAGACAGTCAACTGTCTATATTTATTTCTACTGGCAAAAGCTACTTTGTAATGTCTTTACCTCTTCAGATCTGCTGAATAAGAAATCTAACCAATAAATACCCTCAGCAATCTTTTGAATATATCACTACTTATAATAAATAATAACATGAAACATTTGCCACATGTGGAAATTATTTGAATTAGCTTAACTATAAATCTGACTACTACATTTAAAAAGCATTTCAATTTGCCTCTGAAAGGAAATTCAGTACAACAATCCAACTTTGACAATTCTGTATATACTTCTTGCCTATAAAGTTGAATTTTAACATGTTCTGAATAACTCATTAATTCCTGTATGTATGTTAGCACATTCAAAAAGCAAAACAGGCAAGATCATATACAAAACTGAACTAATTTAACTGCAAAAGCCATCTGTTATTCAATTTCTATGTTGCTTCAAAACTGGACAGAGTTCCAGAGATTTTTATGATCTATTCTTTACACATTTTCACATCACTATGAAGTGTATGTTCTGTATTGAATTTACTGGATCATTTGGAAAAGTTTTGTTGTCTTTACTCATAAAAAATAGTAACTTACTGCAAAAAAAAATATCCAAAGGCATTACTAGGATAATTAATCTTATCTGAATGGTAACTGTTTGCCAATATAGTTTAGCTATATGATTTTTTTGAAGTAAACAAACAACCCACAAACACTGACAATCTATGTGACTGTCATCATTACGCTTCCCAAATATTGAACTGAAATACCTTTTTAAACTTTTTTCAGCTATAAACTAAAGAGAAATTCTCATTTTCTTCCATTATATTAGAATATATTCCTAGATACCTGAAAACAATGTCTAGTAAGAGAGACCAAGCATTCTCTGAGGAGCGTAGCCACTGCATGTATTCCAGGGAGAGATGTGTACATGCCACGCATCTAAGTTTGGAGAATTTTGCTAATTACAAGCACCGCAAGTACCCTTGCTATGCTTGGGTACTCTACCAAGTTCCCCAGAATGTTACATAAGATGCTGTGAGACTTCATATATAGACGTCCAAAATCTATAAGCACAGGAATGCAAATCATAACATATGCAACTCCCAACTAGTAGGAACACATACCTGGTATTTTGCTGGCTACCAAAACAGATAAATTCTCAGTTACAAGAAGAGCTAGGGCATATGTCTAGATTTATGTTTTTCTAGCAAAAATCTCTGGGCTTTGTTCATGAAACAAACAGCAAAATACTCTAGGACAAACACCCAAGAACCATTAGTCTAGATACCTGCTATTATTGTCAACCCAGTGCACAGTTTTACCAAAGAAGAGGCATAGATAATTTAACCATGACACTAGATTTGTCAGTTAGGGTGATTTCTCTCCCTTTCCCATTACTATCAGTCATGTTTCTATTGAACCCTTGAAAATTACGCAAACCGACAAAGACATTTCTAAAATTTTTCCCAAGTTCAGGCTGATGATGTACCTTTCTTGATCAGACAAATACTGACTATCCATGTCTCTGGATCTGTAATCAACTGGAGTTCTGGAGGCATCGTGGTGTCTAGTTGGAGAACGTGATCTTCTCATTTGATGAATTTCATCTAAACTCCTGAAAGGCAGAAATATGTATGATAATCTTGTTTTCTCATAAATAATACAGCTTAATGGATTACAGTACAAGTTGCTTGAAGGAAGTTTTTAATCATTAAATTGTTAATATATGACTTCTAAAAAAATATTGGCTCCCAAGATTAAAAAAACCTCACCTCTGAGCATAGAAAGCATCCATTTCTACCATTTTTAGAAGTACACGCCTGTTTCCGTGTACACTGATGGATTCAATAATGGCATTTTCAAAGCCTGTACTTAAAGACTAACTGAGATAATTTCACGTGAAGTGTTATCAGTTCTTGTGTTAAGTTTTATGCATTTGTAGATTCACAGCCAGACTTCTAAAGGGCTGATTTGGGGCTGTCAACTTTGTGCAGGTATCTCCAAGTATTCTTTAAGAAATTCTGGTATAGGATATGGGAACTTACAGCAGATTGATAAAATCTCAAACTAAGTGTTATACAAAAGGGGTATGATTCTGTATAAATGCAGGTAAACTCTGACCTCCTCTTCACATGGAAAAGAACAAGAAAAGAAAGTACTATCTGAAGGGCAGATTCTTCCTTTAGTGTAGTAACAGCCATTGGAACAAGATGCATTAGTTTTTCAAAGTATAAAATGAAGGGATGGGCGGGATTGACTGAAATATTTCATTTGTGCATCATGCTTGCAGATAGAAAGAGTGAACAAGAGCACATATAATTGTTTGCAAAAGCAGAATGAGGAGCTCTCATTCTCTCTAGAATTAAAAAAAAAAAGTCAGTGCCAGTCTGTTTTATGTACAGCCATACTCCTCTATCTGTGAAGAATGCATTACTGAGAAATGCAACAGCAAGTGATTTGGTGGGTAGTGAAATAGCTTCATCCGTAAGAACCGACGTAACAGGGGGATGCATGCAGGGACTTAAGAAGCACACAAAATTTCAATGCACAAGAACAGTATATACGGCATGCAGGATGGAAAGGATGAAGAAAGATCATCGGGATTCTCAACTGGGAGAAGCAGCTGGTTTTCCAGAATATACCATCAGTTTGAAACATCACAGATGTCTAGTACTAAATGACCAGTGATAGAACTCCAAAAAATCAGACACAGAAACGATTGATAAGGACAGAACTCTAGCACAGAATTTTGTACACAAAACTCAGCTAAGAAGGGTAAATTTTCAGTAAACTACCATAGCTAGTGGGCAATAATGTTGCTAGTACAACACTTCAAGCTCTTGCGGTAGTTCAAGAATAAAGCTTCCTAGAAAACAGGGGAAAGAAAAACTGGTAAAAAACTGGCTGATTTTTAGGGTTTCATGAGAGGTTCCGAGAGAAGCTTATTCCCCTGCACAATAAAACAAGCAAAATCAAGTGGGTCAAGTTTTGTGCTTAAACAGTCTGTACAGCACCATTCAAAAAAAAGCACAAAGCATGCAAATGAAAAGCTCAAAAACGATTCTCCTTTTAATAGGCTGTCTATTAAAAGCAGTAAATGCAGAAAATAGAGATTGATAAATCACTATCTGATTCTGTAAAGTATTTTTTACTTCTTCCAATAAAAATGTCACATTATAAATACAATTGGTAATTTCAGCTTGCTGTTACTTCAAAATTAGTTTAATTCATAGTTATTATACAATTTGTACATGCCACTATTTATTATTCTACAAATATACTTAAGTGGTTCCATATAAGACTCAGCCACTGACTGAAAGAACATTTCCAAACCTATGTTTTAGTTATGGTACACAGATGATGAATCACAGAGAAAATATCAGTAAGAAGTGGTAAGTCATTCAAAGTTACAATTCAGCCCACGAGCGCTCTTGAATGAGTAATAAAAGCATACAGCATGTTCAAATACTACACTATTAAATTCAGATACAAAAAAAGTTTTAAAATGTTAAAAATTGCTGAACAAGAGAAAAGTTAATAATGACAGATTACACAAACTTGAAATAACCCCCTGTTTCACTAACTTGTGATGCCTACCTCTGTAATGGCACATTTGGTAAACGTGAACGGGTCCTGCCCTGATCGTCGCCACGGTGAGGAGATACAGATCGTGAACGATGATGTGTTGTTCTTTGCTGTTCTGGCACAGTTAGCGTTGTAGATTTGCTCTCTCTAGTACTAGATCTATAACCTACTGGCAAGAGGGCAACAAAACAAAATTAGAGAATAGAAGTCTGGGTTTGGAAAGAATTCAGATGGTTAGTCCTTCCAGGAACACACTTCTAAATGCTTATACAACTTTGAAGTTGCCATTCAGCTGTTGCACATCTTGACGTACCATGCAGCCAGGATAAATTACTAGCATTACCTTTAAATGTCTACATGTACAGAGACAGAGAAACTGAGATGATTTTCATTATGTACTGGAACATGTGGACGAGAGGACTGAAATAGGTTTCTGACTTGGGGAAGAATACCCAGAGTAAATTGTATTTCAAAATTGTCATATGGCAGCAAGTATTTGAAAGGAATCCAAGCAAGTAAGTTCACCTCATCTAACAAATTATATGCTTGTGTACAACAGCACAGACTCATTCAGGACTGCTCATGTATAAAGCATCCTTCTGACTCTTGTTTCAGTTAAATTCAAGTATCTTCTCCTACTGAACTTGGCCAAAGCCACCTACTTTCAGAAGTTATGACCATTTAGAGTATATTGTATAGAATACTGGGTGCTGCATACTCTGCAGAACATTTTTTCTGAATACTATGAATAAGCTGCAAGGTTCCTCGTAGTTCATTTTTACATAGGATTAAAAAAAAAAAAAAAGTCATCAGATAGTTAGTACATTTAAAGTGTTGATATTCCTGTGCCTTTTTCCACGTAGCACACTGTTTGCCTTGTTATACACTTTGAATCCCATCCTAAAACAGACAGTGAAGCTCAGTAAGATGAACAGCTTTCAAAAGGTGCCTGTTACCTTTCCAAAAGACTCCAAGGAGATTTCCTCAGGCTTCAGTTGCTCAATTCTAGACATTTAAATTAGATCACAAGAAGCCCTTGACAGAAAAATTCCTTAATGACAGAAAGGGTCATCCCTTAATGACTTCACAAATTATTGTTTAGATTCCAAAATAATAATTTTGCTGCTTCTCTGAATTTGTCTAGCATTGAGTTCCTGTAATGTGTTATTTTGTTCAGCTAAAAAACCAGCCTGTATCAGAAATCTTTCCACGCAGGAAAAGACTATGATTTAGTCACTCAGTCATCAATTGGATAAATTAAATAAGTTGCACTTTTTAAGGATCTTGTTATAGAGTTTCAAGTTTGAGTATTTTTCATATTTTGTATAATTTGTATAATTCTTGTAGTTCTCCTCTGATCTTCTATCAAATTGTTATAGCCCTCTTAAAAGTGTGGCCCGTATACAGTCTGTGTTAGTCTTGGTCACGTATTCAATGACACCTACCAACCTGTTTAGCTGCAAGTCTGAACCCTGATCACAAACATCAAGGAAGCATTCATGCTTTTTCCCCAAACTGTGCAACAGTTTATCAATGTATTCTAACTGAATTGTAGCTTATCTGAATGCATTATCTCATTATTAGACCTGGAGGACAACACTTCGTTAAAACGGTGATAAGTAAACCTAAAATAATAATATCTTCCACCATAGAACAGATTCATCTTAGTAACACAAAAGTGAGAACTGGGACCTACTAGATGATGCATTTTATCATCCAAGGAACTCTAAAACTGTTTTCCCTGATTATACAGCTTATAATATCACAGCCTCCAGACATGTGTCCACCTTTTACACAGTACGGAACAAACTAGCAAAAGTTATCCAAAGATAAGAGAAGAGCATCTAGGTGCTGTAGTATCCTACTGTAGCTTTCAGCCTTATACCAGCTTTCCAGCAACTTCAGTAAATAAAAAAGATTGGCTTCAATAAGTTCCTGTCTTTAATATATTTACCACTACAAATATGATAGGGAAGGCAGATAGGAAGGAGAAAATGTTGACAAAAAGATGATTAGACAATTTTACTACAGACTTTCTGGTTACTGTCAGCTAGAAAACATATGCAGAAAGACCTTTGCAAGTTCCATTATAATTTTGTCCAACTTCCGTGTCTTCTACTTTGTAGTACAGCAGCTGGTGTGAGAACATGGGAAATAGCTTTTTTCCTTCCATTTCTTGAAGCAGAGGGGTGGGATGAGGTTAATAAATTGAGGAACCAAGAAGCACTGTGAGTATTGATAGATCTTAGAGGGTAGGACTGGGCCCAAAGAAAAGCACTCGTAATAACATATCATGTAGCTGAGAAACAAACATCGGGGACGATAATGTTGAGTGCACACGTGCACTGTCCTCAAACAACAGTGGGTTAGTCATGCCAATAAAAGTAATTAATGTAATTTCATATTTAAACTGTGATATTGCTCAGGTTTGGGGATGGTGGGAGCTATTACTTGAAAACCAGGAAAACATGGAGAAAAAACTTTTGGGAGAGCTCACTTGTAGCTACTAAAAGGAGCTCACTAGAAGCTACAAAACCAGCAAATGATTGCCACTTAAAGACCATCTTTAATAGCGAAGCTGTACTGAGTACTGACTGCAAAATGGGCCTATAAAAGTTGATGGCATGCATGAAAGTATCTACCGAGGTTTATCAACCCTTTACAAAGGAGGACTCCAATGTTTCACAGCTTTTTAGGTACTCTGATGCTGGAGTACCTTGCCTGCCAAAAAAGTGTTTCAGAGTTGTGTAATAAAATTAGAAACATGAGTATCGCCCTGATCTCAGGACAAGGACGGGTGCAAATTTTGAAGCAAAAAAGAGACTCCCTCAGGACTTCAATGGAGATTCCCTTATCTCACGTACTAAGGTTGCTGCAGAAAATGTCAGGGGTTTTTTCAGAGGAAGAAAAAAGACGACGCATGACAAAAGCTGGTTGTGTTCCGTTTCCCAGGATAACTAAATTAAGCTGTATGTGCTAAAAGATATTTCGTTTTCCAAACAAGCTTGTTTTAGATAAAATCCTGTCACCTCTATCAGAAGGAATATTAGTTTATTTTTACTCAACATTAAAATCAAAGAAATCCAAAACTTCTTTCCAAGCCTTAGGCCACTGTACTGAAATACATATAATTTAAATATAAAAAAATTAAAGATACATTTCAGTTTAAAATATATTTCTAGACTGAGTATCTCTAGTCTGCCTAAAAAACATACACCTAGGATTATCCTGTACACTTAAAATCTGATACAGAAAGATGATTTTATCCTATATATTCTTCATAGCCAAGCTATCCGGGGAACAGTATCTGATACTTGTGCATTGTGTGTACACAAAGCTTACAGAACAGACAGAGCAATAGTAATTCACATTTATCCTAAGTATTAGCTCAAGTATTGTCAAGTTGGTCAAATTGCATCCATACTTCCATAGTGACCGTGACAGTGACAGCAACAGTAACATTTCCTCATATCCTCAAAATACAAAGGCTCTGTGCTCTCCAGAGTGAGCAGAGAAATTGTTTGCATGGACCAGCGTGATAGCAGCAATCAAGCTTATGGTAGTTTATGCAGAAGTTTCTCAGTTGCTCATGGGAAACTGTCAGGTATGATATGAAATGGAAACTGGACGGATGATGAAAATGGTTCTAGCAAACAACTGATACCAGAACTACTTTTTTTTTTTTTTTTTTTTTTTAAAGACAATACAGACAATGACAAAGTGTTGTGTTGATGTCACCCTGCTGCTACAGGAGGAAGGTAAGGACAATGCAACCATTTATACAGATTACATATGATAGAAAAATAAACTGTTCTGAAGAGTTACCCATAGCATAAGCAATACAGCTCATTAAAAATACCCTTTGGGATATTGCCAACTGTATCTCAGCTTTTTTTCTTTTTAATTAAGAAAGTTAGTGGGGATATTGCCAACTGTGTATCAGCTTTTTTCTTTTTAAGTTACTTAAGTTTTGGTTAAAAAGACCTCAAAACATGTCCGGTTTTTAATAAATCCTTTAGTGATCCTTTACTGACCCTTCCTATATACTTAGCATTAATAAGACCACATCTGGAGTACTGGGCTCCCCAGTATGAGAGAGACATGGAGTTACGGATGTGAGTCCAGCTCAGGAGCACAAAGATCATTAAGAGACTGCAGCATCTCTCATATGAGAAGAGGCTAAGAGATTTAAAATAACATTTTCTTCAGGTAAATGGGTGTGGACTTACCACAAAACCCTGTCAAAAATCAATTCTATTAAAGCTGAGCTTCAAATTAAAGTTACTTTCAGGGGTTGATATAAACACCTTTTATGATCAGTTCTATGAGCTGATTTTAAAAAAATTATAAATATCACTGCAAGATAATAATAATAAATGACAACAGTACAATTATATGAAAGATAAGACACATTTGTGACATGACAAAGGAAAAATACTTTTCTTAAAGTATTCTTGAAGTCATCAAAGTGTCATTATTTTTGATGTGGCAGTGTTACTTTCATTGACAAGCAGTGATTCTTTGCAGCTGCTGAAACCTCTAGGAAAGTAGTTTTCTCTGTTGTTACTAAATGCTAATACTGCACTTGCCTTAAAAATTGGTAAAACATTTGAAATTATAGTTTTAAGGATTTCCACTGTTAGTTAAATTAGCCAAAATATTTTCATCATTTCTTTTCTAGCTTATGGTGATGATGAAGTGAACTTTTGTGCTTTACATTTTGTAGTTACATGCCTGTTTTTTAGAAAACGAGCAATAATCTTTGTGAAAATCTTGAGATATTAAGGCAGCAAAATAACTTCCTTCTCTTCTGAATATTTCAAGAATAAGAATAAATTAACATTTGTAAGAATATACCTTTAATAAAGACAAAGCTGATTTATCATATAGAAGCCTCACGGTGCGTAACACTGGCTAGTAAGTGGTAAAGGGGCTTTAAAGGGAAACATTTTCTTTTGCATTGCACGTTGTAAACTCAGTTTTGATACTTTTACTTCTGTTGCGAAGGATATCTTAATCCTAGACAAATCTATTGAAGCCAACAGAGGTTATGCCACAATGGTCTAAGAGTGCACCTGAGCTGCATCATCAGCCTACATTATGGGGAAATGGGGATTTTGGTTGTTCCCTCCCACAGGCACACCTTGCAAGAGAATGTGTGGCAAATCCGGAGCAGACGAGCTGCAGTGCTGTCCTGGTTTCAGCTGGGATAGAGTTAATTGTCTTCCTAGTAGCTGGTACGGTGCTATGTTTTGAGTTCAG
>JAOBAS010000013.1:5103423-5132415 GCA_025311575.1 Elanoides forficatus | reverse complement strand
TCTTGCTGGGGGGGGGGGAAGTGAGTGAGCGGCTGCGTGGTGTTTGGTTGCTGGCTGGGGTTAAACCACGACAAGTGCGCTCTGGTGAGGTTCAAGGTGTTGAGGGGCAGGAGGAGGGAAGGGGCAGAGACCCTGCAGCACAACAAGGAACTTGCGGGCAACTTAGTTTTAACAGAGGAGACTGTACTATTCATTTAGTGCAAATTAAGGTAGCAGTCCAAAGTCTTAAAAGATTTTGCAATGGGATAAGTAAGGAAGGTTGGAAAGGAGGGTAGAAATGCGTATCTGAACTCGGTGTCCAAGCACATTGTGAATCTGTGCCTAAGACTGTTGAGCAACGCAGTAGATGGTGGGACTGGCAACCTTTTCCAGCTCTCGCTGCAAAACACATTTTCATATGCGGTCTAGGCTGTCACGCATTCGTGGCTGATGACTGAAATTTTCTTTGCCCCTGCGTGCCTAAAGTCTGACCCCCATTTAAGAATTCAGGCTGCACGTGCAATCAACCCCCCCACACTTACATATATCTGCACTTTGCATAGGGATCACAAACAGATGAACTCCACTTACAATTGCCAAACAAATGTATCCATTACACTCAAAATAGACAAATTTGTGCTTGGTCAGGTCCAGAAGGAGTTTCCTCACCGGGCCCTTCAAGTTTCAGTTTAGAGACTCTCAGCTCATTGTAAATCCTGTTGCTACAGATTAAATCTTGTGATTTTCTACAGTGATCTCTGAGAAAGTACGGACCCATACATTCTTCAAAGACACACCTGAGCTTGCACAGTCCCAAGAAATTTCTGTAAGAATCAGTTACTCAAGTGCTGACCCAGTGAACAGAGTCCAATGCATTCAGCTGAATATTTTTGAATGCTTCCTGTCAGATGGAAAATGGTTTATTTCAAATGGCAAATGGATGTCTTGAAGAACTGGCAGCTGATAAAAAGCCCCAATTCTTAATATGGTATACTGAAATCTTAAACGTAAGTAAGTCTACACAGATATGCCAGTATCTACATTGCCAACTAAAAAAATGAAATAATTAACAGGAAAAAATATTTAGAACCTATGATTTACTTTAATTATTCACTCTCTTAGCTGATGTAAAAATATCAAGATTAGTCACTTCATTAAAGCAAATATTACTACACATACCTGAACAAATTTCTCTTAGTAACTCAGGTGGTAAATGCATTAAAGTAAGGAAGGAACTCAACATGGAAGGAAGGAGAATTTGGCTCAGTAAACATCAAAATGATATTGTGTTATTAGAATATTTGATTTATCTCTGTGGTTATATAATGAATAAATAAACTGTCAGATTATTTTAAACACAGATCAGGAAGATAGAGAGTTTTCCAAATCCCACCATGATATAATTCAGCGATTATCATCAGGAAGATCCACAGAAAAACTGATTTAGTGCTGGCAATGACATAGTGACGCTTCACTTAGTTTGGGACAACTGGGAA
Organism: Elanoides forficatus; assembly: GCA_025311575.1. Taxonomy (NCBI): domain Eukaryota; kingdom Metazoa; phylum Chordata; class Aves; order Accipitriformes; family Accipitridae; genus Elanoides; species Elanoides forficatus. The sequence goes on along the minus strand of JAOBAS010000013.1, from coordinate 5,130,940 downwards.
ACATTCATCTGACTTGTGGCAACAATCAAATAGAAGTAGAAAAATGTGGTATCCAAAATGATCCTCAAGATTTTCAGTATGTAAGGAATGCTGAACTGAAAGTCAAACCACGATAGTCTCTACAAGGATATATTTATGAACATTTAGGGTAATGACAGTTCATGAAAGCTTATGAAAACTATAAAAGATATAGCCATGCTACATGCATCTTAATCTACAGCCATGCATTCTCAATAAAGTCCATGGGAGACTGCATTATATCTAAGTTTCAAGCAAAAAGCAAAATAAATTAAAAAATGCTTGCAATAAACAATGAAATCTTAATTGTTATTTTAAAATTATTTTTTGAATTTAATTTATATTTTAAATAATGCTTAGAACATTACGCAGTAAACAATTAAACAATTTGAACCATCCAGTGGTTCACATACGAAGAATGATATGTAAAAGAAATATCAATGAATGAATAGTAAAATCTTTTAATTCACCATGATTTAGGACAGGTACCATGGAATAATCAGGAAAACTGTTTTTTTCACAATGCACTCTCCAAAACCAGTATCCTCAATATTCCAAAATGTTATAAAGAAAAAAAATCAAACAAGCAAAAAAGAAGAGGAAGAAAGCAGGACCATGCTGTTCACCCACGCACCTGGAGGAACAACTCCAATACCATCATCAACATCATAATCTGAGATGTCACTATCACTGATTGGCCGAGATCCTGCACAACAGTAAGGTAAACAAATACCTGAACATCTGGTTGTGTTATAAAATATTAAAAATATGTTCATTTAATGTACTAGTGAAATTTAAAAAATGATTTTAAGTCTAAACAATAGAGGAGGAGAACTCAACCGCAGTGACTGACAGTGGTGTTTCACAAGACAGCTGAGCCAACTTAACATCTTATAGCTGCTGCAGCCTCCTTTCCCCTTCTCCTTCCCTCACGTTCTCAGTAATCCTCTACTAGGATGGTTTATCTCACTAAACCAGCAAAAAGTTAACTCAAAGAAGAAAAATACTTTTGTGCTATTTCAGTGAGTAAGCTGAATCAGCTTGCTGAACAGGAAAGGAGAGGTGGCAACATATGGTGAAAGAGGGGAAGAGGAAACAGCACTGCCAGCTTTTAGGAAAATGCAAATCTCTCATAAAAACTAACCTTTAATTTGCTCTCTCTATACATATCCTCATGTAGCAATTACAGCAATATCACATTTTTATAATTCATTCCTGAATGTGCACCAATTTCCTACGCATTGGCTGGAATGAATGACTTCCATGTTCAAGAAAAAAATCCAGAAAAATAGCTTGGAGACATACTTGAAAATAATCCCCTACGTCCTTCATATTTCTAAATAAATCTTAAATTCATTTAAATGAACAGAGAAGCTACAGTATTAAAATATTTCAATACATTCATTATTTCAATATGCCTCGTACAAATCTGAAATCAGACTCATCAAAACAACTGTACTTCCCAAATACATGCATACAACTTGTTTCTGTTGCAAAAGCACACTTCTCATCTGATTGTATAATAAGCATATTGGAGGTTGCAACTAACTTTATGATCAAAAGTGTTTTCAAGCCTCTTAAGTCTTTAAGGACTTTCTTTTTGTAAATGAAAAGCTTTTTATTATTAAAAAGAAGTATCCAATAATGATGAACTTCGTATTTCTATTTAAAAGGAAATTTATGCAAACAAATGTTAAAACAATTTTCTTTTGCTAGTGTAGACCAAACTATTTCCAACAGGTTTCACATACTTGAAAGTTATGCATCACAGGTGAAAGGCTGCTACGTCGTAATTTGTATCTCTCTTCTGCCATACATTTTCATTATGTTTAAAGACTATGAAATAGAATTTTTATCTTTTATATGGAAGTTAAATACCACTACACCATATCGAACATTTCTAATCTAAAATTTAAGAGATGAACAGAATTTAGACCTACTTTGTAATTTTTTGCTAGTGCTTTCTCCACTATGAACATGTCTTCTTGGCATGAAAGGTGATGGTTGAGGCAGAGGTAGTGAAGATTCATCATGTGTCTGTAGCTTATACCAATGTGGTTCATCATCTAAAAGCGCTGTCTCCAGCTCTATAAGAATCTAGTAGAAAAATTATCAGGTTTTAATTTTACTTACAAGGCACACACATACAAACACATATATATATGCATATGTACTCAAAACCAAACAATGAACTCAGGAGAAATGTGATTGTATGTATCACCTCTCCAAGAAATTCACTCTCTTCTTCTTGTACTCTTGGCTGATCCCATACGGTTATTTCAAGCATTCGTTCTCTAAAATCTCTACGATGTACATGTGAGTAGAGAAAAGTTTGGTTCCATTTTGGCTCTAGACTTTTCTTTACTGTTTTGGTCCTCCTTTTACTCTTATCACTGAAAGATAAATATTTGTTGTAAATTGTTTGTAGAGATAAATCACAAAATGCCATCTACTCATCAGCACTTACTTTTTTCATTCTTTCTGATCTGATAATGCCTAAAGAGAAAAGTATTTGCTCTACAGTGGATCACATTCATTCCAAAGTCCACAAAGTTAATTTGATACTGACTTGCATGATTCAAGCGCAAATTTTTGTTTTAATTAATCTAATTATAACAAATTATAAAAAGGAATTCTTCACTTCATAAGCATTCATTTAAAAGTTGATTCAATACATGGTAAATTACAACATAATTTTCTAGACTGAAGTTCTACTACCTTCTGTCTGGAAGAAAATACATTTTTACATAGGGATTCCTGGGGCGTCCATCTACTCTTGGTGGCAAATCTGTTGCTTGCAGAACATTTACTATTAACTGATGTCCCACTTTGTCATACCACAGTTTAACCTACAAGAATCAAGTTACCAGAAAACATTACTGAAAATGGAGAAAAACTGAAATTTTCACACTGCATCACATTAACTGCAATGTAAAAGTAACCACTGTTTTTTTCTGAGAGACCATGACATATATTTTATTTCAAATCCCTTAATATTTAATTAAGTTAGATGGAAAAGATGATGGTATATACCAAAGACTTTTCTGTTTGCCACAGCTGAATAAAATGGTGGTGCCTGATTATACTCACATCGGTTATTGTACTCGCTGCATAATCCTGTATCTGAGCGCATTTAAACCAGCATATGTCCTAGCTCTGAACCTTAAAAACTACATGCAAATAGGAAGCCCTGACTGCAGCTAAACTCGAGGCATACTTGAAATCTATCTACTCCGATTTGTCACCTTGCAAATGTTCTTATGAAAAGTACAATATAGAGCTAAGTAATTTCTTAAGAGAATCCTAACACTATGAAATTTTTGAGCCTGCTGTATACTTGGAAATTAATATGATCAATATAAAAAAAAATATAAGAATGTTCAAAAAGTCTAAGTACTCACAGTATATTTAATAAGCACAGCTTCAATTAGTATTACAGACAGTTTCAGGATGTAGTGTACATATAAATTAAAACGCATTGCTGAACAGTGTAACTCTTAACAAATATACAGCTCTTTAAATGTTCCCATAAAGAAGATAAAGTGATACTACGCTTATCTGCAGACTACTGGAATGTACAGAAGAGACACCATTCTCAGTGCAGAGGGTAGAGGATGCCAAGTTACAAGGCACTTTTACGGCTCCTCTCAATGTAAATTCTTGCACTTTTTGGTGTATTAAGACAACAATTCTTTACCTCTGCTGTGATTACAGTGATGGTTTGTGAGTGTGTACAGAGGGTCTTAAAAACATCTGAAAGATGCTAGTCTTTACCAACAACAGACATTTCTCTTGACCTCCCAACACACCCTGGCGATGTAAAGTGCTGAGGGACCAGTACTTCATAGATTTTCATTAACAACTCAGGAAAAACAAAATATGCTCACAGAAAGCTGCCCTGGTAGGACTTGTGGTGCATCTCGCAGGGCTCCAGGGCTGGTCGGAGATATAACAGAAATAGAAGGCCTTTCCATCTTCTGAGATTCAAAAGAACTCGAACCTAAAAATACATGAGAAACACATGAACTTTCCATCCAAAACTTTGAAGCAAATTTGGATAACTTAGGAATTGCTTTTTCTTTGAATTGCATAAAGTATGCATTTATACACAGTATAACTGGATTAATATACAGAAAGGTCTTAAACTGATGTATACAGCATGGTGAAAAAGACTGCCTGGATAGCCTTACCCCAAATTAAACCTGCCATTTTTTGTTTTATTTCAAATAACACATAAAAAAGTGCTCCTCATATAGCAGTGAAAAAGCATACCAAGTGTTTTAAATAAAACATTGTCCTCTGACAGAATTACACATTCTCCCTTCCAACCCAAACTATTCTATGATCTCAAATCTTTGATGAATAAACCCACATCTGTTGTATGGATTATACTCCTAGTAGCCTCTGAAATCTTAACTCCCAAGGAACTGGCACGCAGTAAGGTATGCAGGACATGCGTCTGGCACGGAGGATGCTCCGGCACCTGCAGGATATCAGCAGTTCTCCACCGGCGAAGCAGAGCCCTCACAAATGAGATGAGCTCGTGACAGGTATAACAGCACTCGCTGGCCCCACAGCACCCTGTCCCAGGGAAGGTTTCTGGCTGCATCTCAGGCAAGGCTCAGCTGAGAAAAGACTGGGAGCCGTAGCCCTCTCACACTCTAGCTGACACTGTTCAAATGGAATAGTTCAAAAGAAAAACATTCTTTTGAAGCATGGTACACACAAAATTTCACCTAACCAATTTCTCCTTGTTAAGAAAAAGAGAAGCAAGAAGTCTGGACTTAGGCTGCATGGTGCAGGAGGTGAAATTCTGACACCATTTGGCCTTTGGCAATTACTTATACCTGTTTTATCTCTTATATTAGGGCAAGTAAATGACTGTTTTGGGCCACAGCATGAATACCAGTATGGTTCTAGCAACACAAGATATAGAAGAAAACAATAAAAACCTACTAACATTTGAAATCTGTATAGCTTTAATCAAATCTATGTTGCTTCAAATTTAACACACATGACCAAAACCGAGTGAATTTTGTCATACAGAAACCTCGGAGCCCATGCAGTCTCTCAGTGCTCATCTTTCCGAAAATTCATAGCTGAAATTATTGCGCTGGATACAAGACCATGCTCAGTGAAAGGAACGAGGTGTGTACTCACTAGACTCTAACGGGGGGTGAGAAGTCTCAGGAATCCGTGGAATATCACTAAAATGTGAATACACACATAGTAGTTAGAAACAACAGAGACGACCTTCTGCTGTGACAAATACGTTTCTGTGACACGTTTCTAGAAATATGGCTCTGTTTCTGTTCTAATTGGTTACAAGGAAAGAAACGCACATTTTCCACTAGCATTCACGAAAATCTTACTAATGCAAACTACTTCTTTCAAGTTAAGGAACTAGCAGATGTAACAATATGAGCACTAGAGTGTTCATATTGTGGATGGATTCCACAATATTTTTACAACCAGAATAAAGTTAGAGAGCTTTTAGGAAGTGAAAGGTGGCAAAAGGTAGTACAGCTACGGATGTTCAACTATTTTGGGGAGGAAGAAAAATCCAAAAAATAAGACATAGATTAACTCACTAGTAATTTTTATATAAACGTCTCAAGGAGTTCACGGAATGAAACTGATGAAAATGTCTTATAATAATAAAAAGAAAAAGCAAATAACATTAGCAATGTTAAACAAACAAAAGAATAATGCATTTCTTCAAAGGCTTAAAAAAAAATCAAACCGTATTACGACTGGGTATAGAAATTTTTCAACATACACATACCCAGCACATACAGAGGTATAAGCAAAATCAAACTGGTTAAGTCCACACACATCTATCAAAATTTTGTCATCGACAAATTTACTCTTCCATCAAAATCTGGATGATGCTAGCTCCTGGCTCTCCTCTGTTCTCAGCAATCATTGAAAATACATTGCAAGAGCAAGAAACAACTGTTATTGTACAAATGTTAGCAAAGCAGCAGAGCAGGAAAATGGAAACCAAGTTCTTCATTGAATTACTTGAAAAGATTTTTATCTACACAGAATAATCCAAAATTGAGACTACAATAACATTTCTGAAGAACATTTACAAGATTTTAAGTCTGAAGCTGAGCATTTTAAAGGTATTTAGGCACTTCTCTGTTCAGTGAACCACTATCTTACTGACTTGGAAGTCAATAAAACTAAGACTTCTAGGTATATAAAAGTCACTTACGAAAAAGAAACAGACAGTTAAGTCAGAAAAGGAATGTAACAGTGCCCAATCGGATAGTTTTAAATTCACTTTTCACGTCCTGCAATTTAAACTTCTGGTGCCTGTGTTTTAAAAAAGCCTGTTTCAGCTCCACGTTAATGTCTCACATCAGCTTACATCTAACATCACTAAACAAGAACGTGCTTCTCTTTGCCCTGACTTTGTAATTTGAGAGTAATGTGGTTTCCTCAGACTCATGGAAATATAACTGTTTTACTCATTCTTGACACGGCATAGAACTACTTTACAAACATATAAACAGATTAACAACCTGTTGCACAGCAGGGCTGCTGTGCAGACTTCTTCCCCGTAACATTTTCTCTCTTTCCAAGGTAGAATTTCCAGGGCAATTCTCAACAGTCTGAAATATTTACTTACCACATTGAAACTGATTTTTCTGTTCAATACTACATTAAGTTTGTAATGGTATCTTGTGCCAGAATATGAACACTCTCATCTGCAGTATAGCATTGTTCATAATAACATCACGTTTAGGATATCTAAACAAAGGCTTTTATGTGCAAGGAGTATTTCAACATGGGAAGTGCAACCTACAGCATCAAGTTTCATAATCCCTGGGTGGGTGAAGAAAGACACTAAAATGAATTCGGTTTGGATTTTCTTCTGTATTGATGACAATACAGTAAAAAGAAGCCTAAAAATAACAGTGAAATTACATATATAAGCACTTAAGAATTGATTTATACTTACACTAAGGCACTTTTGCACTATTAGACCAACAAAGAAAAGTCTAACAATAAACCAAGATGAGCATCAGATCTGCACAGTTTACAAGAGGAAAAACAGACACTAGAATGAAGATGCCACATCATGAAAAAAAATGGTCAAGTTGAGAGTATCTTCCTCACTTAGAGCTGGCAATACAAAAGTTCTCACCAGGTAAAGGTAAATGACAAAAATAATCAGATCTTTCTCAAGACTTTATGCATCAGACAGGAAAGAACTGAAAGTACAATTTTTTTTTAATGTATTTTTCTAAACTCCTTGTAATTCTTATGAAAAACTGACAGGAACAGCATAGGCTAGAACAAAAATTCCAACTCCAGACAAAATGCATGTTTGCAATAGAAATGTTATTTGAAATCTCCAAAACTTTATAATACAATAGACAGCTTTTTTAAAAAAAATATAGTTTGTATATATAAATATATATATTATTTATATATATATAAAATGCATGTGTGTGTATGTGTATACATGTGTGCATACACATATATAAATTATTACTAAGGAAATCGCATCCCTAATATATTTATTTTTAAGTACAGCTCCACACCACACTGCAAGACACAAAACTAAAAGAAATAAATTAAGTATGCAATATAGTACTGATCACTAAACTCATGGCAGAGTATTCTAACAAGCTCTCCAACTGTTCTGCTTTCTGCTACTGATTTCAAAATGTACATGAAGCAACTCAAAGCTATGCTTCTGTCTATACATGAATTTCTTACAAATTCAATAATGCAGTTTACATAATCATTTCTTAACTATAACTTGCACACAAGAAAAACAACTGGTGTACTAGACTTTATCAAAAGTATGAGTGGGTTTGTTTTTTTTAAATGCTGGCATTTTAATTAAAGAATGAAAGTTCTAAAAAGAAACTATAATCTAAAACTTGTTATATAAGAAAATTAGTCTTATCTAGCCTGCTTTTATTGTTGGATTGCAGAAAGCATTCTAACACTATGATTTACAAAAAAGCTCTTCAGAAGTAGTAGCTCATGACTTGAAATGTTCAAAACTGGACTAGACAAAGCAAATGGTAAAAACAAAGTAAGAAGTTGCACAACCACTTATTTAAAATAGTAACAAAATTTCACTCCCCTTCCGGAGCAATGTGAATGTCAGAAAAGTCATGTCAGACACACATCCAGCAAAGAGCTGCCAACATCGAACTTTGTCTTTCAATCTCTGCCTTGGAAGGCAAAGTTATTTTGTGGTCTTACATCATGTTACATATGATAATCTTATGTCTGATTCTTCCACACCTCAATGAATACATAAATTAAACCAAACTATACCTTAGGTTGAGACTCCTCTGTGCAGATACATGGTTTGTGAGGATCACTATTTTGCAAAACACAGGAACAGCTATAATTTCTCTGAGTTCTATAGTCAAGAGCTTGATCACTGAAGACAAACCAAATTCGACTGTGGCTGCAACCCACACTTTTTTTTAGATTGCTCTAGGGACAGAAGCAGAGTCCTCTACACCTTACAGAGTTTTCAGTTTCTGAGTACCTGTCCCCAGTGCTCAACCTTCTACTTCCAAAAGCACTCCTTCCCATCAGAACCTGTAAATCAATCTGCAGTTTGCACTAATTACATTACTTGAGCGACTCTCTGGAACTCGGTGCTGCCTGGTTTGTGATGGAGGTTCAACCTCCTTGCGAGGACCTAGAGCACAGTAGCAGTCCCTGCACAGAGGAGCTGAATCACACCAGAGAAACAACAATTTTGGCAATATTATCTGTGGAAATCCAAGCAAAGATAGCGACCATCTGACAAAGAAAACAGAGACAAATGAAAAAAGATTTGTTTTACCTGTGCTATCCCATAGAGCTCACCCCAGCACACAAGAGACGGTGAGTTAGTCACCATGCCAGGTTTCTTCTCCAAAAAGAATACTGCCAGAGGATTTTCTGTGCTGCCCTCTGTTAACCACCTCTCACGTTGTATGCATATTCATAGGTAATTCTTCCCCTCATATACAAATAGCCAACCCATTAATTCTACTTTTTATAGGTTTCTTATCTACCTTGTGTTGCAATCACTAGCATTAGCGTCAATTAGTTTCTATGGAGTTTTCAGCGTACTGCTGTGGTTATACTGTTTATTGTTGCTATGCTTTCATCTGCTAATAGTGTTACATGTTTCACATTTTTCTCTAATAAACATCCTACAATTATCCATTACTCAAAATTACATTTGCTGGTAGACACACAAATCCAAATTTACACGACTGAGCAAATTGTTTAGCCATCATTTTTGTAACTGGCAGTCTAATTTGTGGGCAGTCTAATTTGTGGGCTTGCAATCCTCCCATTATTCACTTATGCCAAACTGTGTCATATTTGGGCTTTTTAGACCTACTATGCTAGGACTTTTTAAATCAAGACCATTAAAAGTGATGGCACATTATTTGCATTATTAATACTAAGAGATGAAAACATGTAAATTATGCAGACGAAATATCATTTTTCAGGTCTTTTGAGAACCTATTTCCTCACAGGAATTTTAGGTGTAATGGACTACCACTTAATGCTGTATCAAGCAGCTTCAATTTTGCTAAGTCAGCACCTAAAGTAGACACAAAACTTCTGATACACTAGATTTGTTGGATCAAATAAAAGTCGCTGTCACGAATTGGAAACAATCACTTAGTTTGGATAACAAGACAAGGAGAAGCTGGGGGGGAAGTAATCTGTTAATGCAAGTAAACCATTTCCCACTATGTAACATAATTCACGTAAATTATAATTATTAAAAAAAAAAAAAAGAAGATCCTGTGTAGTATGTTCTTTTTTGTTAACAAATACCAGGATTTCCTTCACTGTACGATGTCTGATATTTTTTGTTCTTTTAAGATGACAGACAGGTAAATCCCAGTCTGATACAAACCAACAGGACTTTGACTCATTACTCCTGGAAAAAGGAAGTATCTTTAGATTTCAAAGTTACATGCTCTAGTCACTTTGGGTTGTTTATTAGCTCTTCTCAAAAAAAAAAAAAAAATCCCAAACCAAACAATCCTCAAACAAAACAAATAAACAAACAAACAAAATCAATCAAGACACAACTCTGCAATAGTGTTATTACAGTATGTAAAAGCCTCCATGCCAAGACTCTATTTATCTCAAAATAAAAGCACAATCTTATGTGCTCTATTTTTGCCTATGTCTGGAAAAAATATGCATGGGTCATCCAAAGCAAAATTTTACATTTTACTGGTACTATTTCTGGGTGCACTTTTTCCAGAGTAAAATTCACTGCTCAGATTCAGACATTCTTTGATTTTGAATGCGAACCATGTTCTGTGCCTCAGTTCAACAGTTGCAGCATTTTCTCTTCAAGAATGTGTCACAGGAATGTAGTCACCTCGTACTTCACTTTTTGAAGCTATTAGATCTGCCAAATCCATAAACTAAAATAATTCAAATGGTTTAATAATGAAGTTATCGTAAAAGTTCGAGGATGCATGACATTTGCAAACATACTGATAGCAATAAATATACCTAACGCTCATTATTTAAAATACTAATCTAGCACTTTCCTTTCACATCAGTTATACAAATCAATTTTCAGATTTTCTTCAATTGAGACATGGAGTTTAAATCAGGTCCAGTATCAACATATTTCTTTTCTGCTGATTTAAACATAAAAACTAGACTTCCAAAAATCTCCTTCTGGCATTTTATTTTTAATTACAAAGACGTAGGACTGAAGTTGCAATTTTCAGTTCAGGAATGTCTCCTAGTTTATCTGACTAAAGAATGTAAAATAAGGTTTCTACTCCCCCACAGTCTCCATCTGGATGGTAATTTTAGCCTTTAACAACCACTATTATTGCATCAAGCTTTCATTTTCCATTAGAAGGTCAAACTCATAACTGGAATTAGCAACGAATGTCAATTTTATTTAAGTACTTTTAATAGTGATTACCATTAAAAAGGCAGAACTCATTTGCAAAACATAGCTATACTCGCACAGTATAGACAAAACCAAAAATCAAAAGCTGATGTGAAATAAACGTAGAAGAATGTTTTAGTCAGAAAATTAATCATGGTTTTTTGTTTCTAAAAGTGAAAACTTATATTTGAGACAAATAAAAATTATAATTAGGATGAAAACTAGCAAATTCAAAATGAAATAATCATGCATTCATAAGGAGGAAACAGTTTAACATCTACCTACAGGACAGTGGTATTCAGAGACTTACAGTGAGCGCACATGAAATCTGGGAAGGTGATAAATGACAGAGAGATTTAAATCCTTTTAATTTTTTTTGAAACTAGCCAAGAGTCACTTTTTACTGTTAATCATGTAACTCTGTTCTACAATACAAATGTGAATTTACAATATATGATTCATACTTGATCCTGTAAGACTTCGCTCAGTACAGTCCCAATAGACCCACGTTCGGGGAAGGAGTGCAGAATAACACTGAAACAATTGCAACAAATGCAGGGCCAGCGCCACTAATCTTATCAATTCAAACAGATTTTATGATCTTTCTAAGGTTTATTTGGCAAATCAAGAATATAAGAATTGTTATCACAAAACCCCAAACCTGGATTTATAATAAATAAAAACTAAGATTATAAACATGACAAGTTAATGCTAATTTTTGATGAAACTTTTTGTTTCCACTTTTGATTTTGATGACAGTATCATTTAACACTAAATATAGTTTTTTCAGTTAAGACTTTTGGTTTTCCTTTATTTTTTAGCTTTTAAAGAAGGCCTGTTTAAAATCCTACTAGCATCGACTTATTAAAATTGTGCAATGTTCCATGTTTGCTGATGCTTCCTTCTACTCATGAATACTTGTATAAGTTATTCTGATTTAGTGAAGCTAAAAGCCTGAAAACCAGATTTTTCTCATGCACAGGTCCACTTGATCCACCAATTTAGCTTCGTCACTTGGCAAAAACCTTGTGAGTACTTTGACTGTACGGAAAACAACATTTATACATATCACTGCAAAGATCCAAGATTGTAAATGGCAGTGAAGAAAATGGAATATACAGCATGTCAATAATAGAAAGTGAGTAATTTTCCATTATTAAGAGATAAAAAATAATGAGCTCACAAATAGTCCCTTTAAAAGTCCCACTAGTAGAAGTAAAAACTGTACTTAAGAAGCAAGTCTTTAGCCTTACCCAATAGGCCTTGAAACAATAATTTCAACTTGAGGTTCTGATTTTGATTCTAAAATAATGTTGTAAACTTCTTCATTTGTAGCTCCAGGCAAGGGTTTACCATTCCATTCTAGAACTTCGTCCCCTTGAATTTAAAGAGAAGTTTATCTCATTTCCATATTCTTTTACAAAGACGTGCAAAACATTTATGAAATCTATATAACCAAATAACATTGCCCAAAATCAATTAAAAAGCTGTGCTGAAACCCAAAAAAGGTTTCTGAGACACTATCAAGGCTCCTTTCTCAGAACACAGCTACAATTCATACACACAAAACATATTGAAGAAACCACTCGTGGAAACATATTAAGTATTTCCAAAATAATACAGGACCTGTTATTGCGCTATGAAATGAAAGAGTCTTTTTTAAAAGTCTTTTATTAACTAGCAGTTAATAAGCTTTGAAAACAGCTTCATCTTCAAAAATTAAAAATATAAATACCTACTGTTAAGTCTTTAAAAATCATGACATTTTATTACAATTTATACACTGTGCATTTCAATTTCTCTACAAAAAGGACAGTCTTCACTGTCTGTGTCAAACAAACCAAAAATAAAAGCAAAGAATGAGTCACTATCCCCTGAGGATGTTAGAGGGGACAGAAAGGAAAACATGATGCGAAAGTTATTTAGATAACTTTCTTTTTTCAGCTTGCTATTTCTGGAATTTAAATAGCATGTACATTACACTGTATTTTGGCCTTATTCTAAAAAGGTGAAAACCTTGAAGGGTAGTTTCTAAAGAAAGATCAGTATATATGACTGAAGTGCAGGAACCGTAGGGTAAGTTTACACTCTTACACCCCACCATATGCAGCTGCCAAAACTTCACAACCACTATCTGATGCCACAAATAACTTATTTTATGGACAATGATTTTACGTTTATCAGATTCAGTCAGGAACAACCCTTCAGCTGCTGGCTTTGCTCCTTTCTGAGGAGATCTAAGCCAAATGATCAAACTTGCGCTTGTTAATAAGTCAAGGAGAAACTGAAGTCGTTTTTCCCAAACAGCCTGTTATTTTGGTATTTTAAGAAAAGACTCTGCAGAGTATTCCACTGGCCTTCAAAGCATTTTGGCATTCTTTAAAACATGAGGGCTTGCTAAAGACAGACTTAATAAATGCTTGCTGGCCTAAGTTTAATTTTCTACCACGTTGTTTAGCTGAAACAGTTTTAAATATTTCATATATTTATTACATAATCTTATGTCGGGGGGAACAGGAATTAGATATTGCCTAGGAACTTCATTTAAAATTTATACAACTCAGTAAAAACACACCCAGTTTCTTCTGTAATACTGACTGTATTTTAAAGCTAACAACTGTTATAAACTAACATGTTGTTTTTTCCCTAAAATATAATCTGATTTCTTTACAGATAGTTGGCTTAATTTACAAAAGCATCCCAGGCCTTAAAAGGAACAAGATGTGGCCAGCTTTGCAATAGTTATAACTTAATACCAAAAACCGACTGGGACATATGCTACATTTGTAACACTAAAAATCACAATTTAAACCTCATTTACACAGCAATGATCTATTACATTTTGAAGACAAAATAGGTGCAACACGGTTGAGAATCCTGAGAAGTAACATGAAGGTGTCTGTATTGCAATTTTAGAGGACTTAAGGAACTTTTTTACTTTTGAGAGTCAATAGGACATCAAACAAGTAAAAAAAAAAAAAAAAGAATTGCCAGCATGACTAAACGTAAGATCATCATAGTCAGAATGCTAAATTAACAGGTGTGGCTCCATTGACTCTTACTGAAAACTAGACCCAAATGGAGATTTGAGTGAAATGACACTTCTGCTAGTTCTCACCAGGTCACCACCATCCATCTTTTGCTCAGCTTGTCGAGTTATCTTTTTGACCAGCCAAGCCCTTTTACATTGTCTCCTTCATCTAAGATACTGTCTATAAGGCTTACATTCCGATTTCTGCTCTCAGTAATAGGCATGGAAACAGGAAAACACCATCCAGATAGTCAAAACTTGCACATATGCAAAACCCAACTGGACATGGTCCTGTGCAACCTGCTCTAGCTGACCCTGCTTAAGCAGCGGGGTCGGACTAGAGATCTGAAGAGGTCGTACCCACCTCAACCAGTCTGTGATCCTGTGACACACTGCTACAAACTCAGGGGAGATAAACTCTCCGGTCTTAAGTCCCACGGTAGTAGCACAGAGTTGCAAGTCGGTCAAGTCGAGGAGCTGTTAGACACCTTACACTGTAGATGTTTAGGATAACCAAGATACCTGCACAAAGCTGGCTGGTGGAACCTACAGGACACATGCACCCTTACAGAGCCACTTCTGCTGGTGGGGCATATATCCCAGGGTATCCAAGATGCCTCTAGAAAGGAATATTAATGCATCTTGCATTCTACCCCCACTTACTGATGCATATGTGGCAAAGATGGAAAGTCTTCAGACTTACGCTGCAAATCTCTAATTGTTTTTATATTGATTTCTAAAATAGTAATTCAGATTGGGAGATACCTCTTGTGGTCAAGCTACTTCCAACCCCTGCTCAAAGTAGGGCCAACGTCAAAGGATAGACCAGGTTGCTCAGAGATTTCACCAGATGAGATTTGGGTACCTCAAAGGAAGAATATGCAACATCTCTTCTGGGCACCCTGTTCTAAGCCTTAACTATCCTCTCTAGATTAAAAAAAAAAAAAAAAAAAAAAAAAAAAAAGATTTTCACAAACAGGATCTCCCTCATTCCAGCTTGTGCACATTGCTTCTTTGGTGATCAGTGTGCACTTCTGAGAACAGTCCAGCTCTGGGTTCTCTACAGCCTCCCATTAGACAGGTAAAACCAAGAATTAGACCCTCCCATATCTTTTCTTTACCAGCCTGAGCTAACCCAGTTCTCTCAGCTTCTCATACATGATACGCTCCAGACCTGTAAGCAACTTTCTGTCCCGCTGCCCAACCTGGTCCAGTTTGTCAGTATTTCTTGTACTAGAGGAACCCAAATTAGACCCAGTACTCCGGATACAGCCCCATAAGCACCGAACAGAGAGCAACGACCACCTCTCTCAACCTGCTGGCGACAGTCCTCCCAATACAGCCCTGCACATGACTGGCGTTTGCTGCAGGGCGCTTTGCTGACTCGCGTTCATCCCGCTGTCCTCCAGCGCCTCCAGACGCTTTTCTACCAAGCTGCTTTCTAGCTGATTGGCTCCTAGTGTTTACTGTTGCACTGCATTATTCTGTTCCTGATGCGGGACTTCGTATTTGCCTTTGTTAAAATTTGTGAGGTTTGTACAATTACTCAAAGATTTACCAACTAGCCAAATTTTGGAGGTTTTTCATTAAGATGAAAAAGCGTGTTTTCCTAACGGCGAGGACTCTTTCATGTCTTCTTTGTGGTTTAGTCCCATACAATAGGATGAATAGACTTTCATTCATTGAAAACATGCACAAAACAATGTATTTTTTTTTTTCTGTGAAATTATTTTGGCTCTAAAAATATTTTTAGAAATTAAAAATAGCTTTGACTTAAAACACAACCTAGACCAGACATTAGAAATGTAATATTTCAACCCAAATAGTTCAAGACTAGTGGAGTGAAACTTATTTTCTGTAATTATAATCTGCAATTAAAATCTATAAACAACTATAATAACTGGTACTATCAATCCCATGTATATTGACTTGGTAAAAAAAAAATTAACAAATGCCAAAACGAAGTAGGATATTTTTAGAGACTCATCTTTTCTACTTCTGTATTACTATTTTCTTCATGCAACTATCCTAAAATCATACAAGTTGTCATTGCAGCTTCTGGATTCCTAAGAAGGCATTGCATGGACTTTGGTTTGCTAAGACAACACTTGGAAAGTAGTTGCTTAGAGCCACGGTAAAAATATAAACTGCTAAGAAGTAACTTTGAAAACCAACTGTTGTGCATAGTTCTCGCTTCATTTAGAACCTTGAAATATGCCAACAGCACAGACACTTATTTGTAAGTGCAATATATACATCTTATATAAATGAAATATTTTGAGACCATTTTCTTGAGTTGTTTTCCATTTTTATTTGTAACAATTCACACTGAAAGAAGCACTAATAAAGTCCATTGTGTAAACAGTGCATCATCCTTCAGGTGACAGTATAGGGCAAGTAAAGTAACTGCAGTGAGCTTTGTTTGCCACAATGAAACAGTTTTAAAAAACATTTGCATTGCTTCTATAGAGCATAACAAGCAGCTCCTGAGCTAGCAAGCAAAAATTTACCTGTGACACTCCATTCTGACATCAGCACTGATGAGGAGTGTCTTGTATTTTGCTCATACATCCAAGCAACTGGAGTTAATAATAAATTAGAAATGTACGCAGCTGTGGCATTCCATAATAACATTACAGTATCATCCTAGATTTTAAAAAATATTAGCATACCACACAACCAATGTTAATATAAATTAACAGCTGCATTACAAAAAGCTGAAATTAAAAGGCAATATATTTTATATGCAACTGATTGATTTACCTGCTCTGAGATGCCCCACCACATCAGCCAAGCTACCTTTCTTCACTTTGGTAATGAAGGCACCGAGTCGTCCTAATTCTGTCATTTTTCCTCCAACAACCTGGTTAATCATAAGTTTGTGAGTTTCCAAGCCACAAACCAGACATCATATCAAGCATAAATATACAGACGTATCAGTTTTCACATTATATTTAAAATTAAACCTAAAATATGTGAAAGCAAATCTATTGTCAATTTGGGCTTTACAGAGGCTTACGGACAAAGTTAAAGATACAAAAAGGCCAGATTTACTTGAAAAGAAGTACAGCTGACACAGAATGTATAAAATTGATATTCCTTTCGATGTGTTCGAGTAATCAATCTTATGCAGTTTGCCAAGTATCTAAATTTGTTGTAGAAAGAATGTTTCTTAATAAGTAACAGAGAAAATGTACCTTTTGCAAATAGATGTCTGTCACATGCTTAAGTTTAAATTGCAAGTACACATCAAATCAAATGTATGAAAATCCCAAAATGCAATGGGTACAGCAATTAAAAACTAAGCAAATACACTACTATGGAAGATGGGCAAACAGTTCAGAAGAACATTGCTATTGCTAAATCCCAGGCCCTCTCATCCAAGCACATGACAGGACGAAACAGCAACTTCTGGTTTTTGTTAACAGAACTGAACAGAGCTATTTTTGAAGATGACTGCATGATACAGAGATCAGGAAAATCAGAACAAAAGGTGCTCTCAAGAGATTAGATTTTTAATAAAATATAAACCAAGAAAATGTAGTCTTGCTGACTTGTTATTCTCTTTAGCTACCTTACTCTCTCCAGACATGTTGAGGTTTTTTGTCAGGAATATCCTGGGAGGAGTTTTATAATAAAAGGGAACAGTGGAATGCTAGTTCATTAGGTATTATTTCCCTACGTTGCAACCACAATAACTAGTAGGAGCTTTAATACAGATATATATCCAAGAAAATCGAGAAGCCCACCTGCCGACAAGGTTGTCACAAGATAATGAGTTACATTTGCCAGTGGGGGCCTTAGCTCATATCATACAACATTGAAACATGAAAAATCAAAAACAAGCTTTCCAATCTACATTTCCTACTAGGACCAACCTTTTTCTCTCACATATTAAAAAAAATTGCTTGCTGTCAGCAAAAATCAGCCTTGTGCTACAGACTGCTAAACATTTAGTAGAGTGAAGCTGTTCCCGTCTCCTGTATTCCCATGCCACGCTATCTCATTTCAAGGTGGATAAATGGCTCCTACCCAGGACATGCCATTACCAAGTTCACAAGGTTCTTTCCTGATTTAATTCCCACCATGATGAGCAGAACTGACAACCCACATTTCCATCACATATGAGGGATTGAACTATCAGAAAACCATATGCAAGGAGCGGTTCAGTGTCAGCGCCCTTTGAAGTAGACTCAGTCCTAAGTGGATGGGAATGTTTCATATTTTGCACTGTTTCTGTTGCACTCAGTGGGGACAGGAAGACATCCAAATTAAATTCTCTCAGTCGTCTTTGGAGCTCCAAATAGCGAAAAATATACCTTGAGAGAGAAATTCTTGAACTAGCACACTGTACTCCCCACCAGCTTCAGAAAGAGCACTCTCTCTCTTTTAAGTGTTCCGGCAATTTAGGGACATGAACCTAAAAGTCCGCTACAAATTACCTATTTAGGGATTTAAGTCAACTGGACAGTGTTGCCAATTTCTTAATTTTGGGGGCACCAGATTAACTGGAATTACATTTCATATAATCTCTACTATGCTTTAAGGGTTTTTTTTTGCAAATTTTTGTGTAAATGTTTAGTTTCATTCTATAAAATTTCTGTTTCCGAATGGCTGTGTGGATTTTAAACACTGACCTTGTAAACATTTGCATCCAGATGACATTTATGTATGTGGATTATGAGATGAATTACTTGACTGAAATGCAAACAGTAGAGCTAGAAAAGGCAGAACTCCACTAGTGCATTGCAACATGCAGTATATGTCTTGCAGACAAGAAGCTAAATGAACAGACACTTCTTAATCAAAACAGTTCAGCTCCTTTGCCATGCATAAGTGGAAGACTGCATAGAATGATTAAATACATTTACATTCATAGTTTTTCTGTATAACTTTCAAAACTTAATAAAAATGAGGAATACATTTTTGTCAAATGACCATATAATTGGAGAGTCCTCTGATTTAACGTATAGGACCTCTAGGTCTAAGGTCAGTGGAAGCTTCTTCCATTTACCACATAAACCATGTAATACTTACTTTTAGCCCCAGTAATGCACCTGATTCTTTTGGCATGGTTGTTCTCTTGTTAAGAATAACACGCCCAATTAAGCGATCTCCCTCTTTAGAAGGCTGCCACGTTACGGGATGCTGTTAAAAAAACAAGCAGTGGAATTCAAGAAGTGCAACCATCTTCCTGTATTTAGATGCACATTTATAAACCAATAAGATTTCTGGATCATTATGTCACAGTAGACACAAACATCCTTCAGATGTGTTACATACTGCACCCAAGCTTCTATTATTATATCTGTTGGACTCTGGCTTCATTAAATATTTATGTCCACTGTAAAAAAAAATATCAGCACTAAGTCTGCAGGTAGAATTATAATACAATTCAAAATTCAATACAATTAAACATTTAAAACATACCTTAGGTAATAAAATTAAACATTTACTTTTAAATTCCATGACCCTGCAAAGTGCATTCATAAGTTCTCTTCTTTAGAATAATATACATGTTACACAGCTCTACTACATGGGTTCACTACGTAATAAAAATCCAAAGGATCCTTTCCCAGTCCAAGTCAACAGAAAAAGTCACTAATCTCTCCCAGAGCAGCATCACACGCACAGCTGTTTTTGTGGTGCGTAGTGAAATCTAGTGTCATGTCTATAAAAGAATTAAATTCAAGTTAAAATTCAGGTAATTTTACCAGTATATATTTTGATGAAAATTTCTTCTGATTTCAATTTCCATGATCCACTAAACCAAAGTTTCGTGTAATTTGTATAGAATATTTTTTTACAACAAAATATCTATGCTGAACTGAAATAATCAGCAAACATTTTAATTCATACTGACGAACCTCTTTTTTCCTATTTCTTACCGAACTAATAGGGGATGTCTCCCTGCTGTGCCACGTGGCAGGATCCAGCCAGTAATAATCCAAGTCACCTGGAAGAATACGAGTAGAAAGAAATGTGTAATCTCTCAGAGAAATATGTATGAATTATTACTCCTGCATACATTAATTTTAATGTGCAATAGTTTGATGAAGCAAATACAAAACCTGCATTATGATTCAAATTAACTTATATCGATTTGAAAACAATATGGCCTAATAATATAAAAACAAAAACCACATAATAATGCATTTATTTGGACCTCTGCTTTTTCACGAATTGCACCTCGGAATTGCTTGTGCACTCCAGCGGGTTTTTACTTTGCCCATTCATCTTCCAAGAACGGACCCCAAAGCATCTTGTTCGCAGCCCTCCTCCTCCCCCCACCTCCATAACAAACACACAACACTACAGCCAACGACGACACGAGAGAGAATACTCCACAAAATAGGCACTTCGCTATAGTTAAGGACAGAATAGTCAACCACACTCAGAAATCTGCAAAGTAGTTGATCAATACTGGCCATCGGGTACCGTACAGATGGAGAGGCACAGGAGCTGGTTAAGGGTAACAGAGCACCAAGGAAAACAGCCACACAAATAGAGCAAAGAGTACCAACAGCAGATACGAGGTCGCAATCTTTCGTTTTGCTTGGGACAAATTTATATACTATGTCCATCAAGAACAAACCCAGGAATTACAGTGCCCTAGAAGCCACGAGCCCATCGGGCCAAGGAGGGCAACACTGGGCTAAGGAGAAAAGGCAGCAGAGTGTAACACCACACAAAGTATATATGAATTTATGGAAAGCTATGGAAACCAACAGTTTGACTTAATATATTACAGCTGTAGAAGGCTGAGTTGGTAGCAAAGAAACTACCAACTTCACTGGCAGTTGTCTGTGACAGAGGACTGATGTAACTGTGCACCCCAAGGAAGAAAAGGACGAGGCAGGAATCGCAAGAGGAAGAATATCAGGGAGTGCAATTCAGAGCACAATTTTCTTTACGAAGACGAAGGGCGCAGGTGATACTGGGAAGGACATAGGAGAGTGATGCAGGCTAGAAGAGATCCAGCAGAAGGCTAAACATGAGACTGATACAGCAGGAACAATTCTGAAGGATTTCAGTGCTAGCACTAGTTTTCAACAGAATATACCTGTGAGCTCTGAACCTTGGTGTTATTTCATCCCTTTGGGCATTGCCACAGTGTATTAACAAAAACGCAATAGTGTCCTTAGAAATGAGAATGACAACTCTTGTTGTCTCTTCCAATAGCAGTAGTATGTAAAAGCTTGATCTGAAATAGCCAAGAGATATTTTTGAATTTTATCTGGGAAAAGTAGACTATTCTGCTGTTTACCTTTCAATCCCTTTAAACACACGAACAAAAAAACCCCACCAAACCAAAATCTAAACTATCACTTCAGAGGTTAGTTTTAGACCCTGAAGGAAATACAGTCACCTCTCACTGAGGTTTATATCCATACCTGCACTTCAGGCATTTTTCACCCTCAATTTGGCAGAGAACCTTGGTCATTTGAAACATCTTAGTGCAACAGTTTGATAATACTGCTTTTTGAATTCACAAGTGATTTTTTTTTCCCAAGTCTTTAAATTATTATGTCCCAGCATTAGCTTTCGTTACAGAACAACTCTTCACACACTTTCCTAGCAACATCCCTACAAACTCTTTACTGATCATTTAAAAACCACCAGGCAAAAATCCTACTTTATCATTTAAGTCAGATACTTATTGACAATACCCTCTGCACTCTTGATATGCTCTATGTTGTCAGAAAACATATGTTATTTATTATGTACACTTTAGGCAATACATCTTCACTATCTTATTTTATAAAACACATCTCTATAATAGTACTGTTACATCAATACTCTTACTAGCACACAGACATCCAACAGAAATCCAAACAAAGCATGCTTCCAGCAAGAAAAAAAAAAATACATTTACACGAAGAGTTGATTAGTTTGGACTCTTTTTTGACAAATCTTTAGATGCTGATTATGAAATACAAGTTGTATCACTCTATCATCTGTAAAATCTTTAATAGTTTACCATCTACATGATCATATGCACAAGCTTATTTTTAAACAGCTTATTATGATCATACGCATAACCACGAGGCAGTTTGTGGTTGCATTAGCTACTGAAGTCCTGCAATTTTGGAGAGCTTAACTTCACATTAAAGATCTTTCAGTTTTATTTTTAGCAATGTTCCTTACACCTTTATAGACTTCAAAATGGCAACGAGAACAACAACGAATCCACAAACCAGACTGCCACCCCAAGTGCTGGCAGTAAGCTGGGACCTGCGGCACAGAGCTCTCCAATTTTCAGTAACGGACTCAACAGTAACACCAAAAAGCAACTCTCTCTTGTGTGAGCTGGCCTGCCGCAGGCAAAACACAACACACTTTGCCTCCATGTTCCACAGCTATTTACTCAGCAATGGAGAAACGTTTAGGCAGGAGTAAATGCCCACTCCGGCATGCAGATGTGTGTGTCCAAGTGCTCAAAAACATTTCTGCTCTTGTCCCCATTGCTCCCTGGTCTTTTCCCCTTCCCTCCTTCCCCAGCCTCAGTGTCTCAGTTTCCTTGCTGCTCTTCCTCCTGGTTGTTAAATATCCACGTCTACTCGATTCATGCATCTAGCGTCCTTCCCCACACGTCCCTGCTGTAACAAGATCCCCTCACATGCCTTCTGCCTTGGCTAACCTGCTAATTTTCCCATCCTCACCAACTACCTACCCTTCGCTGCCTTTCTTCCCCGTCCATTTTGTTGTAATCGTCCATCTTCTATCTCCTTCTGCTTCCGGCTTTGGTGTCCTTTCTTTAGGTTGTGTACCTTAATCCCTCCTTCCCCTCACACCCCTCAGTACTAAGCTACATCCTCGCCACCCGCTCCTCCCCACACCTAAACCTTTAGCTTTCTGTGCCTTTCACCCCTCCTGTCTGTTCCGCGCTTCGGTAAATTCCAAGCCGTCAGCTACGTCCGCCGCGGCCGGCCACGGCCCTTTTGCCGTCCGCCCTCAGGAGCAGAGAGCGGGAACCGCACTGCGAACGCGGCTCTGCTGAGCTGGAGCGTGGATGATACGCGGCGAAGGCGTAACGCTAGGCATCACATCAAAAATCTTGACTGGAAGCGATAGGTCTACAATTTGGTGAACATTTTAAAAGCTGCAAAAATGCATGAATTGGGGAGAAAAGAGTCCACATTCTTGAAAAAATGACTTAATTCTTCATTCCTATTAAAATTCAGTATGAAATAGACCACTAGCATGCAAACTTTTGGTTGAATCTACAACTGTAAAATGGGTTTTACAATGGAAAATGTCAGTTAATCTATATGTATAAACACTCATAGAGTAGAACACACAAATCAAAACATAGAGGAACAAAATCCCCAAATGAGGTTAAAAAATATTTTATGCCAGCAACACTGACATTAGCATCTTGACATCTGCAATTCAGTACTCTTTTACAGCTATACTTTAAGAATAATTTCTCCTTGATCATCCTGTCATTGCTGCATCTTTACTTAATATTTATTTATACCATTCTTGCACTACCATACCCCAGAACTGATTATTTGTTTAATTATACAAAATAATTTCACTGAACTAGTATTATAGAGAACCTGGAACAGGTAAATAACATGCAAAAACTTACCATCTAAGACCACAGTTTCAGAGTTTCAGATTTTGTCAAAAAACCCCCACCAAAACTCAAAACAAAAAAACCTATACACAGAGTACTCTCTCCACTGGTAAAAGTCACTAAAAATAACCAGTAAAATAAGACAAACTTAAGACATTATGGAGAGGAAAAAACTACTTTTCTATGGAGCAAATAATTGAATTACAGGCTTAAACTGTTTTTTAAACACTTAGATGCTTTAAATTTAAAAAAACATGAAAAACTTAAAAATAATAAGACCCTATGAAAATATACATATCCTGTAGCATTATTTTTATACATTACTGTTATGTTTAGTTCTAAAACACACAAAAAAGTATTTCAACTTAAAACATATTATTAAAAATGCATTTGCAGTTATAATACATGATTTACTTAAGACCAATAGAGTGAAACAAGTATATTATTTACAAAACCTTCTTCGCTGAGGGAATAATTCAAAAGTTGTATCCTTCCAGCAATGAAATATTTTTCCTATTAACATGCTGCTGCTCAATTACTTTACTTTTGGACACAGATGGATATAGAATCATAAATCTACTTTACAAGACACAAATGTGTTGAGGTTTTTTCCCCGTGAGAAGTCTTTTGCAGTCTTCAATCAAATTCCTAGATGAGGAATAAAGCTCTTAATAAATTGCTGTTGGTTTTATATCCGCAACATGCGTGCCTTCAAAATGAAGGGAAAGCAAAACTCACACCACCAAAAAAAAATTTTCTCTAAAATAGTTCATCTTCAGCAGCACTACCCATACCAAAAGCTAATGCTGGGATACTGTGATTTCGAGTGAGATCCTGAAAAGCTGAGAAGTGCTGGAAATTACAGCCTTGCCTCTGTTGCAAAGCCACAACAAGCACAAAATATGCGAAAGTGCGTTATCATGTATGACCAGTCGTGCTGATTTCCAAAGAGTCCTGAATACCGGAGTTAAAATACCCCAAGATGTTTCCCCAAATCCATCCAGACTATTCGGAGACTACCGATATTCAGCAAAGAACGTGCTTCTGCTGTTTCGCTCAAATCCAGATGCACTAGATTTGCAGCAGTTACTTCAGACAAGAAGCAGACAGTCTAATGATGTCAGTCAGCCTGTATTAGGCACTTAATTGAGCCTAACAAGTAGCTGCTAATTAAGAAAGCAGTTCTATCACATAACTAGGAAACTTAGACAATTATTTTCAGAGGCTGCATCTAAAACTACAGCACAAACTGGCTTCCTATATAGTCAGACTAGATCTCTCTAATTAACACATGCAACAGCCATTTATGTATTTACCCTTGTTAATTTTTAGAGTCAAATATAGCCTGTGTTAAACAGACAATAAAGCTCATCAAAGATTTGGAACATCCTCCGTTATGTCTTTCACAGCCCCCATGGAACTGGATCAGCATCTCATAGAAATGATCATTTGTTTCCCAAAGTAAAAATCAATAGAAGCCACATATCAACCTACAGAAAAGTTACAAAAAATGTAAAGAAACTCCATGTATCAACTCGATTGCCTTCCTTCTTCATAGCCTGAGTTTTCATGAGTTAGAAGACCATTTTGCATACTATCGGTAAATGTCTTCAGCATACTGTTATTACCATCAAAAACATCTGGCTGCTGTTACAGATGTGATAGGTCATATTGTTAAGCAAGAAAGTACTTCTATGCCCAAGGGAAAAAAAAAAAAAAAATATGCTAATCATTTTATCATGTCAGAAAAATAATTCAGTGTATAAACAATATATGTTTAAATCATTCTAGTCAAGCTGCTAACGAACCATGTAAAGAGAAAACACATGAGTACCCTGGCTTGACAGACAGCCTTCATATCTAAGTGGCAAGCAGAGAATTCAAGAGCTACCTATTGTTTATTTATACAGAAAGCTTCACAAAAATGCTCATTATCTCCTTGCTCTCAAATCGACCCACTTCAGATGCCTACAGTTAAGAACTTAAATCCCTGCCGAACGAGGTCTGTGTTTTACCATTTATGCAGTTCAAGGACAGGCTGGCTCATGCAGTATGTGAGAAGAATGCATCACATGACTATGAAGTTTAGGTTTTATTTTGTACAGAAAAATATATAATTGCATTGGATTTGATTTAGAAGATAAGGACATTTCATACTCTCTCACACAAAATTAACAATGTGGCATTTTGCTTTGAAACAAACCCCTTAGTTTAAAAATCTTTTTTTTAAAGTGGTAGTTACATTGTGAGCACAGCACGGGTTTCAATGCTAATTGATATTTGCAAACAAGAAATCCAGAAATAATTAGGCAAGGAAGTAGTGAACTCAGGAAATATTATTTCGATTGTTAAGGGCACTAATATTAAACTAAACCTAGTGAAAAGGAAGACCCATTTGACTTCTCCTTTAGTTAATATTGCAAAGTTGTTTCTTTACAAGAGTTTGCAAATTCATAGTTATTTTTGATTTGGCAAAGGGATGATTTGTCAGTGGCTGATTACTAAAAATTCTTTCAATATATTCTTTTTATCTGAGTGCAAGTTGAATTTTCTGTGGACTGTTTAAAATATAACATGAGTTTCTTTATAGATATTTATTTAGCAAAGCTTTTATTTTATGGATTGTGGGTTGATTTTTTTTAATCAGGAGTACAGTTTACACATACACTCTTTTATAAGAAAGTATTGCACTTGTGTTCACTGATGGCTCAAGAAGGTTTCTCAAACAGTATCCTTGCAAAAGACCTTCCAAACCAAAACCAACTGGGCCCATTTGTGTTTCACAAGGCAGACTTCCTACCTGAATTATCTCAGGATTGTTAGAAGGCTTTATAAATTACTGAAAGCAAAAATTACTAATCTTGCCAGCAGAAGCTTGAAGCCAAAAATCACAACCTATCCAGCCAAGTAACAAACTGAGGATTTGTGAATGTTTCTGACACTTTTAATATGGACATCAAGTAGATAACAAGGAAGCTGTTCTAAGTTTCCTGAATCTCTAGGGAGTCCACTCATGAGAATCCTTGAACCAGCATTATTTTGTTCCTTCTACTCAAACACTGAGAGTGGAAAGGGTTGATGAACTCTTCAACAGCTAGATGTTTATTTTTATCTCAGGGGCTGCCTAAAATATCATTCTAAGGATGTGTAAGTCTTATTGTAAGCATGTAACCCCAAGAATATATATGATTCACAAAGGGATGGCTCTCAGAATCATGTTCTGTAAGGTCTTCAGAAAGCGTTTCAAGTGCTGAAGAACTTGCAGAGATGGAGAGATGTAAAATACTAAGCAAGATGCATGAGCTTCCATTAATTTGAAAAGTTCCTTTAAAAGTTCTATTAAAAATATTTTACTGGGGATCCAGAAAAAGTGGTTAGTGCCACCAAGAGCTTCAAATCAGCAGGCAAACATTTTAATTGTTTTTTGATACTGTGCTATTTAAAGATTTAAGAAAAATTTTGTTATCTCAGGGCTAGCTCCGAGTACTGATTTTGCTGACTTGGATTACTCTCGAGTGGAAGCTAATTCTGTAGATTGATGGATAGATGGAGATCTCCTTTTTGAAATTTAGAGCTTCTTTGAATAAATTGATTATTACCATTTAATTCCAGTTCCATATTGACACTAACTTGGGTTAACAGTTTTATTTGAGTTCCTGTTTCATATATTTAACACTACTTTAGCTTTGGCCTGATCTCTTGATAGTAATTTTGTTCAGCATATGAAGAAATCTGCAACATGTATAGCAAGTTGTCTCCAAAAGTCACATGGCCTCATAATTTTGGAGACATGGATACATAGCTATCCCGTACACTAAAAGCCTGACCAGCTCTTAATAACTTCTCTGCTGTTCTGAAGGAATTCCCAGCACTTCAAGTATGCCATGCTGTTCTTCAGCCTAACACAATTTTTCTTTCCTGTGGGTTTTGGTTTGGGTTTTTTGGTTGGGTTTGGGTTTTTTTTTGGGGG
>JAOBAS010000013.1:5076171-5103323 GCA_025311575.1 Elanoides forficatus | reverse complement strand
GGTTGGTTTTTTTTTGTTTGGTTTGATTGCCTTTTATGGAGAGGTAGGAGAAGGTTTTTTAAAAAACCCACATAGACGAAATAGCTTTCAGCTATTGTATGTACTGGCTTTGTTTTTGTTGAGTTTTGGTGGGGTGGTTGGGGTTTTTTTGGACATTTAAAACCAATTGAGTAGGTATTAATTGCAAAGGAATGTAGTATTTTCATTTTGGTCTCTTTTGGTATTTTTCCCCTGATACTTTTACACAAGATTCTGTTGAATATTTTTTATCTTAATATTTGTTTAAAGACTGATTTATGAACAAATTAGAATTCAAAATCAAAGCTGAAAATAAATTCTCCTCAAACCCCAGGGTGTTTCTACACTGCCAGTAGATAGGAATCTTAACAAGGATAAGCAAACCAGAAAAAAGTGTAAGGCTGTGAAACAGCACCATGCCTTAGAAGTCCCACGGATAAAATGCCCAGCGAGGTGTCAGTGCCCTGCTAGCACCCACTGCAGATAAGGTGACCAAAATGGGCTATGCCCAGAGAGGCTTATTTGAACATAGATTTTCTCCTACTGTGGGGAAAGAAGAAAGGCATTTCTGCTCAGATATAGAAGGTAATACACAGTATTTATAAACATGCTGATAAGAAACAACAGCAACTGGGAGCAAGGCTTCTTTTTATGCACAGGACCACAGGAATGGGAAGGGAGAAAGACAGGGAACCTTTCTGTTAATTGTCCAACATACGCACACAGAGCCAATCATGCAGACTGCACCAGTCCCTTGAGAAACAAGAAGATTATATTTCATAATCAAAGTTATGATTTCATTTTCATGAAAACTGGGAGAGATAGTTAATCTCAAGTATTACAATGAAAAAGAAAGTCTGAGGAGGGGAAAAAAAAGGCTCCTGGTCGTCCTGAGCTTCAGGACAGAGCTTTCAGGAAGGAAATACAGCAGATGAAATTCTCTGGATCGTGATTAAAGAGAAAAGCACTTCAGCAGTACCATGACGGGGACCTACTCCAGAGCACTCAATTACGAAGATGAGCCTGGTGACGGTTGGTTGTGTTTGTTTCTTTTAATAAGCATTCATCAGAATTCTTCATTATGCTACATTTGAAAACAATGAGAGGTTTTAAAGGCTTTTGTTTCTCCAGTTCAGAGGGGAATACTGCAGGAAGAATCCTTGGAATGCACAGTGAGAGATCACTGACGCTAGGAAAGCAACCAGCAAAGTATCTGGGGAGCTTTGCTTCCCACCAGTAGAAGGAAATATCAAGAATGTGAAAGTGAATAAACTGTGTGATCTTTAAAAAGGGAAGGAAGCTGAGCAGAAGAAACACCCAAAACCTTTCCACACACAAAAAAAAAAACCACCAACCAAACAAACAAAACCAAAAAAAAAACCAAACAAAAAAACCCCCACCCAACTACCAAAAACCAACACAAACCAAAACCACCCCAACCTTAGAGAAAATAAGGAAGCAGCCACGACAACAAAAGGAGTCCAGCATCATGGAAGCATTTGAAGAAATAATATCAACATCAGAAGCAGAACCAGCCCAACACAGAGGAAGGAGAAATTAAGTCAAAGATTGACCAGCTAAGTCATCAATGTTTCATCTTCTAGAAGAAGGTGAACAATCAATGGGAAGTTGCCTATGAGTGAGTAACTTACAGTGATAGTGTACCAGGACACACACAAGACAGAATTAGAAACACACAACATTTAATGCAAACAGCAAAATGCAAAAACCATGGAGATCATTCTGCAAATATTTCACCCCTAGTTCTTGGTATCTAGTACCAAGTATTTGCCATTCTAGAATACTATGGAAAGAGTCTGCTACCATTTGGCTCGATCAGCAAATGACAGCAAGGCGGCTAAGTTGTTTTGTTTTGTTTTTTTTTTTTTTAAATAAGTTCTCCTAAAAATAAATGCCAGTAAAACTCATAGCAACAAGTTGACAATGTCTGTAGCATACAAATTAGATGTTATGCCAAAGCAGGAAGAGGTCAAACTACTTAGATATAGTATACACCAGGCTAATTCACTTCATCCTAGAGTACTTACAGACCTTTCTGAAGCTACCTCATTGCCAGGAACAATTATTTCTTGAGAATTAGGGGAGTACGGATGAAGTTCCACAAAACTGGGAAAGGGTAAACACAGCACATAGTTTTAAAGGAGAGGGGAGTGGAAGAGGGGCTAGAAATTACAGACCAGTCAGTTTAATATCAGTTCCTGAAAAAAATGCTAAAGCAAAACAAATCACCTTCAAGATAATAAGAGAAAAGATCTAAAAAAAATTTTAAAATAAAAATAAAAAAAAATTGAAGTGTCAATAATAAACTAACCCAATTTCACTTCCTACCACTGCAGTAAGATATGTAACAAACAGCAGATGTCAAATATCTTCAGTTGAGCAGGAGTTTTGTTTATGAGCATGCCATGCTAGAATCACACCAGAAAAGGTGTCTAAATGAAACCAGCATAAGGTGAAAAGCTATTTAGAAAAGCATATTCTAAACAGCTAAAATTGGTAACAAAAAAACCCAAAGCATTCATTAAGCAGGGTCTGTCACATTTGTCTGGGATATAGTAATAGTCAACACTCAAACTACCATTCTAGATAATAAAACAGAAACATCTTAGATTTGTAGGTGACTTGACACCAAGGAGAAAGGAATGGCTAGTTGCAGGAGACCAGGACTGGACTTCAAAACTATCCTGACAAACTGGAAAAATTAACTGGAAAAAAGAGGACCCAGTTCAGAGTGGACAAGGAAATGGTTCCACACTCAGACCAGGACAAACAAGTGTAGAAAAAGGGAAAGGAGGTCAACCAGTTAAGGACTAGCTGTGCAGAAGATGATGAGATAGATATAACCTATCACAATGGTAATAGGAGAGGAAAGCACACAAGCCTGGCTGCTGTCTGAAAACCACTACCTTGGTTTACCTGGTTAATTACGCTGCACTTGAGGAGTTAGTAGGGTTGGCCAGAGGCCATGCTCAGGTGCTTTGCCTACTACTTGCCACCAAATACCACCACAGGTCAAACCGGTGGAGAACTTAAAGTTCTGTTGTTGTTGCTTCCTGGTTTCGCTTTACTCTGCATCATGGTTTGTCTTCTGAGCACCTTTGCACCTAACCAACACTCTGACGTAACAGCGACCTTGATGACAGCTCAGTCTCTCAGGTTCTCTCCTTGCAGCATGCAGTTGAACTTTCAGAGAGGACTATTTAGCTTAACTGACATGTAGTTACGGGGGAGAGATGAGTTAAATTTAATGGCCAGAGAGATACAGATGGTCTGGTTTAATAATCCTTTATAACTCTACAGTCTATTACACAAAAAAGTCAAACGCTCTCAAGAGAGACCAAACTGGACCAGGGGATGTGGGGTTAGTGTGATTTTTAAAATATCTTTTAGTTCTCCCAATTCCATGCTATACCAAAGGCTAGAGATGTCCTGCTGTACGCCACTGCCCACAGCACAGCCTTGAATCTCTGCCAACGCAGGGTGTCATAGCTCTGTACTTCTCAATCCCACCCTACTTCACCTTCTTCATCTACTTATTCCAGGATGTGCAAGAGGTCTCTGGAAGGCAGTTTAAGGCTGTCTACCACAGTGAGTAGCCTGAAGAAGAAACAGGGGTTTACCTTCTTTATGTAGCTATAAACAACTTATTAAACAGGCAAGAGAGTGCAAGGCTTTGATCTTAACCAAAGGTTTTCTCCAGTCTTATCCTTTAAACTCCATGTAGAGCTAAGGCTGACCATTGTCTCTTCCCAACCTTAGCAGCATCTTGTTTTCCTGATATTCCTGCTGCTGTTTCAGTTCCATCTCTGTTCTGATTGCTGCTCAACCCCATTTTCTCCAATGCAACTCTCCAGATTCTGCCCTCAGTATAATCTTACTCTCCTCTAAACTCTGCTAAAAGAAATGAATTTCACACATGGATTTTTTAATATATGTTAACTAACACAGCTGTAATATTTGAGAGGATAAAACTTCTTTCATGACTTATTCTATCATACAATCTTTAGGGTTAATTCTTCTAGTGAAAAAACTACTTTTCAAAAAAGACTTTTACAGACAGTGTTATCTTCTTAGATATAAGATTTTAAAGATATCTGTTATTCTTGTACTGCATAATCCCCAAGGGACTTGCAATCTTCAATCCCTCCTCTTGCTTTCCCCTGTGATCCTTTAAGCAATTTAGCTGAGGACCTTATTCCAAATACAGATATTTTTCCCCCCACTAAGGAGAGGGCTGATGTCCTTCCCTGATTCAGAAAGTGCAATGCATCAGTATGACAATGCAGAGATAACATTCAAAATAAGCACAACTGTACATTTATTATAACCCATATATTATTACTATAACCATAACTGTACATTATGCTAAACAAACATACTTGTTCTATGTACACGGGTTTGATGATTTTTTTTTCCCCAAAATAATATGCAAAAATAAAAGTCACAGAATCATATTTCATTCTGAACTTGCTAAAGATATTAACAATAGCACAATTCAGAGGATTGAGGGCACATCAATTGTCTCCTAGCAAAGAGAAATAATACACAGAAATGATTATTTATTTCCTGAAGTAAATTTATAAATTTTTTTATCCATGACTTCTCCAAAAAGCAAAAGTCATAATGCAATTGGAATATTATTATTACTTTTCAGAAACACATTTACATTTTGATGCGTGCTTCCAAAATACAGATTTTTGCTTAAAAACTCATGCCACATAACATCACTAATGTCAAATTATATTTGACGCATGAGCTTTCAAAGTATAAACATAACTGAAACACAGACTTACAAGCAAAATGGTTCCTTATTCTCTGCTTAAGCTGAATATTTGCTACAATTAATACTTTACATTCAGAGGACACAGCATCTCCACTCAAACTGTACCATTAAAGAAATCTGTTTATAAAAAGATATATTTTTAAAAAATATTAGATATAAAAATACATCTAAAACCTCAGCACTGTATAGCCACTTATTTACCTGTCCCTGAATGCAATGTATGGAGTAGAAACTGAAGAAACCCAGCAAACATAGCAGCGTCAGCAAGAGAATGGTTAAAAGAGCACAACTGGCATCTAGTAGGTTGCTGAATTCCAGCCTGCAACAGTAGCAAAACCGTAATGCAAGCAAAAATCCACCTCAGTGTGAAGGAGACGATATAAAAGAAGTCCCTAAGGTCCTTGCGTCCTGATTCTAAGCCAAATTATTCTGCAGCGTCAAACATTCAACACCGGTGACACCAAACAGGGCTACGAGAGCTCTTGTCATCAAAACAAATCTCTGCAGTGTAGTGCAAGCATCGAATACTGCATTAGTTCATACACGTTCACTGCAATGACAAGGAGTTTCAGTCTCTAGAAGGAGTTAATCATTTTAGGAATCCAGAATTAACAATCCTCAGGAAACGAGATGAGAAAAAAAAATCTCCTTCCTCTCTGGATAGAACGGGAAAGAAGTTTCTTAGTGCTTTAAAGCCAACAGTAGACACAAGCTCAGGTACCTAAGTAATCAATACTACTGCTGCAGTTATTATTTACATTCAGCAGTTGTGCACTGAACAAGTTTTAATGAACTACATAAATGAAGCAATTGTGTAAAGCAAATGTGGCTGGTTTAAGCTATGTAAAACTTCCCAAACTGTAGATTTACTTCTAGCATGCTGAAAACATAATGGTCCTTGAAAAAAATTACCATTTTTTAGAAGCTAATGGGATGATTTAATACTTTTCTTACATAAGAGATGTGTGCGTGGAAATGTAATTTTATATAAGAAAAATATCTTCTAAATAAAAAATTGGAAATAATATTTTGTATTCCAAATTACATATTCAAGGTAAGAGAGAAAAGCAGAACCTGTACACCAGCATATTTGGGTAAAGCCAGATGATTAGAAAATCACAGCTAATAAAATTTGCTAAAGAATTTAATGTAATGTAATCATATCCAAACCACACAACAATAAAACAGTTTCTCTGGCAGAGACAGTCTTCCTCTGTAAAAATATATGTTTCTCTGCAGCATATCTAGATACTGCAGGACTTCAGAAATACAATAAACTTGCCTGTTCAGAAACTAAAATGTGAGAAAACAAAGCAAACAAAGAGAAGCTTACAAGGGATAAAATATAAATAATTAAGCTAATGAGAGCTTACGGTTCTTTGATCTTTAATAATATAGAGATCTATTAGTAATAATGAAAATACACTTTTAATCAAGTTGTTCCACTGTAATTCTGGATCACATGATCAAAACCAAGGTACTGAATGCTGCCTTTCACACCACATCTCACCTGTCAGTCAACAACAAAAGCCACAGCTCACATCCTCAGCCACTGCTGACTTTCAGTGTCCCCAGTAGCACAGCATCAGCAGAAAGATAAACACAACTGTCAACATCTGCTTTTCACTGACATGTGACCAGCAGGTCGAGGGAGATGATTCTCCCCCTCTACTCTGCTCTGGTGAGACCCCACCTGCAGTTCTGCATCCAGCTCTGAGGTCCCCAACATGAGAAGGACACGGACCTGTTGGAGCAGGTCCAGAGGAGGGACACGAAGATGATCAGGGGGCTGGAGCACCTCTCCTGTGCAGACAGGCTGAGACAGTTGGGGTTGTTCAGCCTGGAGAAGAGAAGGCTCCGGGGAGACCTTAGAGCAGGTCTCAAGTACCTAAAGGGGGTCTACAGGAAAGATGGGGAGGGACTTTTTACAAGGGCATGTAGTGACAGGACAAAGGGTAATGGCTTCAAACTGAAAGAGGGTAGATTCAGATGAGATGTAAGGAAGGAGTTCTTCCCTGTGAGGGCGGTGAGGCCCTGGCACAGGTTGCCCAGAGAGGCTGTGGCTGCCCCATCCCTGGCAGCGTTCAAGGCCAGGTTGGAGGGGGCTTGGAGCAACCTGGTCTGGTGGAAGGTGTCCCTGCCCATGGCAGGGAGGTTGGAACAAGATGATCTTTAAGGTCCCTTCCAACTCAAACCATTCTATGATTCTATGATATGTCCTCATTAGGAGATGATTCTTTGGAGGACGACAATGTCCAGGCTTCATATACTCCAAAAGACAGTGATCGTCTGGACATCTACTGACCAGGGAACATACACCCAGATTTCTCCTAAAGCTGGAGAACATTTCTTGCAACAGGGACAAAAGACAGACTATCCAAGTGCCTGGCACTTCCACAGAACATCCACTCTCCCAGTGACCCTTCTGCAGTACTCCTTGAAGGACATCCTCCTGTTCTGCCAGGGCTGGGGTTGAGGGCTTTGCTTCACTTTCAGAACATACCTCACCTGGATCCTGAATGCTCACTCACCTTGCAGCACATACTAAACAAGGCAGGGGATTTTGCCACAACCCAGCTCAACAGATGAAAATTTACTTGCTACAACCTCAGAACTTTTAAATGAGACTGCACTATATGGGGCTTGTTTTCTGACTTTTTTTTAAAATGTTCCTTTCATTGCCATGGCATACATGTGTTTGTGAAAAAGCAAATAAACGTTTCTCCCAAATGCATTTAGAAAGGTTGTTTGTGCCCCACGGTGTTGTTGAAGCTCTCACTGTCTCCCATTCCCCAGTGTGCCAGATACGTGCAACCTCTCTCTGCTCCTTCATCCCCACATCAGGCAGTCCTCAACACCAGTATTACCCACTGCTCTCCCTAGCCATGAGATCTGCCCAAGCCCTGCCTAAGTATCCCTGCCTAAGAGCTTCAGCTTTAGATGGTAGAGGTGTCTGCAAGTATTTTCTGAGAAGTAACAGAAGAGAGGAGTAACAGAAGAGGTTTCTGAGGTCAGAAAGGGTATTTGGCAGGAAAGGACAGTGCCACCAACTCCACTGTGCACTGCACATCCCTAAGGGTGCTTTTCATTCCTCCCAGCCCCAGTCAAATAGAGCCTTTCTGGCTGCCCCAAAGGCATCTGACAGTTTGAGAATCAAAGGCTGATGGTTTATTTACTTTTACATCCATTAATAGTAGCAAGGCAGTAGGAAACTAACTGGAAATCTAGTTACCATTCAGTTGTCCTAGTAAAAATACATAATTAAGTTATAGCACACTTTCAGCCTTTTCTTTAGATAACACTGCCGATGTAATCTCAGGAGGTTTTTACCCTTGTAAATTGTTTTACTGGCAATATTCTCTGAGGCACACTACACCGTGCATCTGATGCTTCAATTTTGACCATCACATTTTAGCTCCTCCATAATCTTCCTGCTAATAATTGTTCTAGATCTTAATCCATGTATGATAGTCTTGCATTTGTAACACTTCCTAAGATCACTGAACAATCTCACACAGACATCCAACCCTATCAGTTGTCAAGTTTTAAGAGGTTAAATTCCAAGCATTAAACATACTATTCAGCTTTATGCCTGGGTGAAAATGCAGCTTTCCTCTAAACCAAAAGTTTCACGACATGTTTTTTGAAAGAAGAAAATCAGAGAATGGTTCCACGCGTAATTCAGTAGCACAGAAAGGGCAATTCAAGGAAAAAAAACCAACTATGCTTTAAGTTGGAATTTAATTTAGGAAATAAGAGAAACAACAGAAAAGATCCATGTTACGGTCTCCAGACCTCAAAACCAAGTTACAATGAAGAAGAGATTCTAATACAATTGCAAGAGTCTTAGATACAATATTAGGTATACTAGGGAAATCACCAACCGGGAAGGCTAACCTGAGCCCCTAGGAAGGTTATGGAGCAAATCCTTCTGGAAAGCAGTCCTGAGCACATGAAGACCAAGAAGGTGACTGGGAACCATCAACATAGCTTTACCAAAGGCAGATCATGCCTGACTAATATGATTTCTGGATCTGCAGACAAGAGGAGAGCAGCAGATGTTATTTAACGTAACTGCAGCAAGGCTTTCAACCAAGTCTCTCACAATATCCTTGCAGCCGAATTGGAGAGATATGAATTAATTGGTGAACTATGAGGTGGGTGGAAAACTGACATAACCACTTGACTCAAGTGATGGTCAAAGGACTGCAGTTCAACTTGTGGCGAAATGTGAGATATGTAAAAAAAGTATCAGAACAAAGATTTATGGGGAGGAATCAAGGCTTTCCTTTGCTCAGCTAGCAGCACTCCAGACCACAAAATGCTCTCCTGGGATCATAGAAAACTTGGATGTAGCCTTTGGCTATGCATCCAGAATTAAACTCAGTAGAGAAAACATGCTTGCTTCTGCTAGGCTTAAGTGCAGAGGTCAGCTGACACTGAGCTAATTAAAACACTTCTGTTGTCTGCGCACCTGTGCAACGTGAGTGTGTCTTATCTTCAGTAAAGTGTTGCTGAGTGAAGAGGACTGAGTATTTTTTAGATTCTTTGTCGAAGACAGATGTTGACCATTTACCATTTACAAGAGGAAGGCTTCTACATATAAATATACAAATACATATATCCACACACACAAAAGTGGTTTTCTTTTCAACAGATTGACATAGCTCGGCCTGTCATTTCTCATAACTACTGCGAAAAATCAGATGTTAAGAACTGAGATGACTGTGGTGAAAAAGACACATGCTCCTAAAAGGAATGTCTGCCCTCAAACACCCATCGAACTTGTTAGAGCTCATCATTGTTCCTTTCCATTCAGGCGTGAGCATGTTCTGTTTATATTCTTGGCCAGCTGGCGAAATCCAAAAGCACTAAAGCAGAAATGATGTAGTCACATCAACAGAGGGACATACTGGAGCTAATAAGTTTGGCCTTTTATTTAGCTTGGGTTAAATCAATGTCATGCTGTCATTACCCCACAGCTTTTAGTTCAAACCTTGATCCGAGCCAATCAATTCAAAGTGGAAGTGAAGTAACTTGACATCTGTCTGAAAAAACACAATGTAAATGCACACACCGGGAGCAGGCTATGGTGTGCCTCCCACTGGCATCCCAGACAAGTGGCTTTACCACGTTGTTCCTAAAGGTCCTCTAGGGCAGTTTTACAGAACATCACCCACCGTTTTGCAGCAGACTGGAAGACTGCTGGAAGACAGGAGAGCATTGCTGCACAACCAAATGATAGGAACCCCTTCAAGCACGCAGGTACGCAAGAGCCAGTAAAGAAACGCCCCGCTATCTACTGCTCCTGTATCCATCATTTCCAAGTTCCATTGTCAATTGTTTAGCACTGTGCTGCCATCAATATTCTGTTTCCCCATC
The DNA here is from genome assembly GCA_025311575.1 of Elanoides forficatus. Taxonomy (NCBI): domain Eukaryota; kingdom Metazoa; phylum Chordata; class Aves; order Accipitriformes; family Accipitridae; genus Elanoides; species Elanoides forficatus. The sequence goes on along the minus strand of JAOBAS010000013.1, from coordinate 5,093,119 downwards.
CTCCACTTGACTGACTTGATTGTTCTTGACTCATCTGAGGAAGATGATAACGACAGTAAAATTGGAAAGAGACAATAAGAATGCTCACACTAGAAAACCTAAGTTGGGCCTTCAATCCCATAGATGTAGTGGCTGAGATCTTTGCTATCCAACCTTCATGATCCAGTAATTGTGCAATGTGTTTATCTTAGTTACTTCATCTATTAAAAAAGCCAACATCTCCCCCAGTTGATCATTTTGACAATTGGCCTTGACTGAGGAGGATCTACTGACATCAAGATAGAGAACACCAGTGCTGCACTGTCAGATTTACATATGACTTCTGGACTTCCTCTGACATCACAGGGTGATGAACTGACCTCTGTAAGAAAAGAGATTTTGTAGAGTATTTTTCTTTGTGACAAGGGCAGTATTTAACAAATTAACCTATGATATCTATAAAAGATCTGCTGGACAGCCTTATTTAGAGCCAAAGGTGGTCTTAACCAAACCCTAATTCAAACAATTTGCTCAGTCATTCAATTGCTAACCAAAGCCAGATGTTTTCAGTGAAATGGTGACTGATATGCAGACACTGACTTTTCAATTTACTGAGCAATAGTATCAAAATATTCTTTTTGCTCCCAACTTTAACTATTATTTCTAGTCGTGTTACTGTCTCATAGAGACAGATTTCTCCCAAGTCTCATGCCTTACAGCATGAGGGATGTGGAAGACCCATATTCAAAGTCTCCTACCTGCCTGATGCAGGGTAAGCTGGGATGAAGTGGTGGTATGACAGCACTACCTTTGATAGCTATGCTCAGGTACAGGCTTGAACTCACAGAACTGAATTGCTCAAATCAATTTAATGTTACTGCCTGTAGCAAGAGACCGCAGGCATCTAACCTGCACCCGAGTTTTCCTGTCAAAAGAGAAGCCAAGCAAAAAGTATCATCTTCAAACCTGGGCTACAACAAAAGTAGGAGATTCAGCCTACAGTGACAATGTCATTACAGCTTCTTATTTAATTCAGCCACATCAACTTACCAAAATTCCTTAAAACAATTCTTTTTTTTTCCTTCCAAAACTCTTTTTCCCCCCATTACAAAACATAACAAACCAAGAAACAATGCATGCCCTGAACTGATTCATGTATAGGCTGTGACTGAAAGGTTATACAGCCAAGGGTGATAGACTAGTTCATTCTATTTCTCTATTTCAGGACATCTTTGACAGCTTAATTCACATTGCCTCCTTTTCTTTTCCTTACCACCTAAGTCTGCATAGACATGGTTTAATTTCCAATTCCTCCTACAAGTCATATTCCTCCCAGATCCTTTAATTTTTAAAATTTCAGATTAAACCGAGAAATTAGAGCAGCAGTACCATATATATTGACTATTTCAAAAGGTCAACCTCTATCAAATAGCATTTTCTATTACTTTAAAAATGTTATATACCATCCAAACAAAAAAAAATAAAACAAAACATCTAAATGCAGGGCTTAATGCTGACTGTGTTGTTCATTTAAGCATTGCCAGAAAATTCGTTCCTAATCCTCATAATAATTTTCTAGGTCAAATTAAGATTAGGTCCACAATAGCATAGGTAACTGATGTCCAACAACGCACCTTAAGTTAATATCATTATTTGTTGTCATAGCTTTTTTCTTTTCAAGGAAAAGGATGCTGATAGATTAGAATTTTAAAGGAAACATTTGAAGAGAAGTCAAAATGTAAATGGTACATTTGTTTGTTTAAAAAAAAAAATCTGCTCACTGGCAAAAATTTATGTCTTCCTAAGTGTCTCCTTTCAGTGGCTTGTAGGAATAGCCATTCCCTAAGACTTTCTTGGCAGTGGGATTTCAAACTGGGTAACAGGAACAGATTAATCAACTCTTTGTATAACTGATTTCAGAGCAATTTTTTTTCTTGTGGAAAAGAGCCTGCAGCAGCACAACTGGATTTATTCTTAAGTGTTCAGTTCAGTTCTCATTCCCAGGGAGCTGTTTTGCCCTCCCACAGACAGTCTCTACTTGAAGATGATGATGACTCCACTACTGGCAAATCTGTTATACCTGCCCCATGGGAGATAGCGGAACCTACCTGGATACGCTGACAAGGTTCAGTGGGTTACATAAAAACTGGCAGAAACAGCAAACACCAGAAAGTTTTGCAAATCTACATCTATTTAAATTTGTTTGTGAGTTGCTTTTGTGAGGTTCAGTTTTATCTGTAAGTGCAAGTCACTTTTATACTATATTTTAAGTAAAATCTGAGCCTGTAAAGAATACCAAATTAGCTGGCATCCCATGTGTTTTGATGTAAACTTACACCAATTTGCTGTGGTAGAGCTCTGGAGCACAATAGGCAAGAACCTGCATTATACCTTTGAGTGACCCAGGACTTTGGGGAGTTGAAAAAAACCTAGCTGCTCACTAGCCCTCAGCTCATGGCACTGATTAGCATTCACTGCCTGAGCAGAGGCTTTTGCTCATCTCATAAGTTAGGTGAGAACTGTATGAATAAACTGCACATGGGTTAAAGCAAATCAGAGGAGGAGCACTGCTTTGCACAGCATGAGCCCCCAGCTCTGCAAAGCTATCTGTCACTCCTATCCAAATGCACACATGCCTTCTAATAGTGCACATTCCTTCTAATTCATATAAACATCTATTTATACATTCACAAGCATGTGCGACCCCCCCAAAAATCTCATCCAACTAATGTTATGAAGCTACAATAAAACAAAGAATATGAAAGCATTCCCATACACTATTGTATCTTTCCTTTCTGCTCCTGCACCTACTTTACTGCAGCATTCCTGAAGCAGATAACACAGTGTGCTCTCGCTAACCAGGTGTTTCTTATGCATTAGATCACAGAAAAAATTAGGCTGAAAGGAAACGTGATTTGGGTAAGTAGGAACAAAATATGCAACTTCACCAGAAGTATCTGCAAGATTTCTTAAGCACAAATATACGAAGTCATCTGTAAATGGGTATCTCTAAGCTTCCCAAAATTTTTGAAAACCTGGCTCATGATCCCCCCAAAAAAGAGTACCTTTTCCTTCCTATGTTTATTTTTTTCTGATGATAGGACTCAACTCATGTAAAGAATAACTGCTTCCGTTGAGCTATACTTGTCAGTGTCATTTCCATATCCAGAATAGACTCCATACACCGTCTCTGACACTGAACCTACGGGACAATGTAAATCTGCCTACAGAAGAATGCACATGGAGATAAGATCTGAAAAAGGTTTTTAAATTACCAGTTCTAGTAGGAAGGTGTGCCTGCATTTCCAGACTCTCTCCTAGCTAAGAGAAAAATTGTCTTACATAAACAGGGTTTGATAGATCAAAGTTAGATTTGACTGCTCCATCTAGCGGCTCATTAAGCACAATTTTAATGGTTAAGAACATGTGGCCTAACAGGTTAAAAGGAGCCACATGCGATGCTTGCTTCTTCTCTGAGCAGCGCAGCAAAAGGAATTCTTAGCACTAGCTCTTTTAATAGCATAACATAAAAATAATCTCCAAAAATGAAATAAAACTTCATGAAAGTTTAATATAGTTAGGTCCATAAAAGTAAGTAAATATTTTTATATTTTTAATTATTAGCTTATTTATTCTATTTAGTTAATAAACTTTAATAAGAATGGTAAAGTTTTAGAAATCATTCATTTTAATTTACAGTTGAAGTTGCCTTCATATTTGAGTTTACATTTCCAGTGTACAGATATCTTACATTTTCAGTAAAAGAACCAAACTAATAAAAAGCCAACCATTAAAACACATACACTGACTCTTACCTAGTGTAAGAGTCAATGTCAAAGCTCAGGTGTGATTCAGAAAGCCACTCCTACTGTGTGAAGGACAACTAAACAAATCTAGAGCACCACTGATTTTTAGAGGGGAAAAAAGTGTGTGCCCTCAAAAGTCTGCCCAAGGCTATTTCATGGCAATTCCAAAAAATGCCGATACTTTAGAAAACTGGTATAACAACAGGACCAAATTGCTTTAAATATAACTTTTTTCCAACAATCATTTTGAGAATAACTAATTCGAATTGAAGCTCGTATTGCAGAGGAAAGAATTAGTAAATTGAGGACTAGGTTTCAAAAACTGGAACTTTACATTCTAGAAATTAATGTATACAATTAAAACATAAAATACATGTGAGTAAAAATCAAATGTATGTGTGATGTGCTTCTTTGCTCCTTGCTACATATCTGAAAACATTTTGTCTTAAATTACACATATGACTGAAAAGTAGCCAAGGAATAACACCATTCTACTTTACTTATTCCTCCACCACACACAGCTCCCACAACTAATACCATAAATATATTAAGTTAGGACCCTATGTGCAATTAATACCTCTATGTAATGAAAGTTGAACATACGCTTGAATTCTTTACAGACCTGCATTTATAATTGCAAAATAACCCCCCACTAGCTGTGGCCCAAGTGAAGCATACAATACCCATTAAGTTAAACACCCTTTTCCATCTAATGTATCAATACCAGCCTACCTTCCCTTCAAAGGCATTACTTGGATTTGGGAAGTTTAGATGAGCCACGCTGTCCCTGCACATTTCTAAACTTGCTCAACAGACCAAGTCAGACTTGGTCCAATTTGCATATAAGGTACAGCAAAGCCACAAGTCAAAGTAAAGAATGCTGATATTTGCTTTTCTAAAATAGAAAAGATCGTGTTTACAGACAGGAAGCAAATGTGAAAAGAAAATATTCTAAATAAAATGTATTATTATTATTCATGGCTGGAAAGAAAGTGTAATAAAATATTTAATACTGAGGGTGTCAAAAAAATACTGCTGTAGGTATGCATTTACTGCATAGCGCCACAGCATTTCCAAGACTTACGCTCTCTTACAAAATACCTCTAAGGTTGAAAGTGTTTAATGATTAGAAAGCTCTTCATATGCTATTTTTGCAGTCAGTCAAGGGAATGAGCTTAGGGACTCCATGCACAAGAGAGATATTTTTGAGAAGCTAAACATGTACAAATACAGAGATTTCAAGTGCTGGAGCACCTCAAAACATAACTTACTCACCTCTCTTTAACATTTAGAGCAGTTGGGTGTCTGCAGAAGGAGGCAGTGAACTTATTCACAGTTAGGCTAGCAGCATGTAGGTCCCAGCTGTTGACTACATGCATTAGCCAACAAATAATCACTGTTACCTTACATTTCCATATCCTGCTTGCAGACTTTCTATTCTCCCAGCAAACTTATGCAGAAAAGAGAAAACCAACTATCAAACTGAAAATAAAACTGTAAAACTCTGCCCTTGTCCTTACACATCTTCAAGCTGAGGGGCAAGCCAAAACAAAACTCCTGTCTCCCTTTGAACTAAAACCTTAGAAGAGTCCTCTGCTTGGGCCAGAAGAGCAACGTGATCAGTTATCAGAACCATTCCATTAAGGTCTTAAAAACTTGGGGGCAGGGGGCGGAGGGCAGTAACTAATGAAGAATTAATAGAGCAGCAAGGTCCCACGCACACAACTGTCAAGCTGTCATATCCTTTAGTGGTGGCTCCATCAGTCAAGACTCCAAAAAACACAAGAAAACCACCACCAAGAAGAACCCAAACTGCAAAAAAAACCCAAACCAAAGGCTGAAAAAGGCTCTAAGGTCGGGAAATCTGGTCTTTTTATATGAAAAAAAATAGCTCACAATTCTTTATAAGTGGTAGCAGTATACATACATGAATCACTTTGTTACCTGATAGGAAAAGCAAGCAGGCAAACAAAAGGGTAATTTAGCTAATTAATAGCAAATTAATAGGTAGAGAGAACAGGAATCTTGGCTCAGTTGAATTCCTCATGGTAGGCAACCCACAGTTAGCCATAAGAAAATGCAAGCATGCCGGAGTCTCGATAGTAATCTGGAATTCTGCTGGATGCTGATAATGGAAGAAAAGGTTACCTACTAATGATATGTCTTTGCATTAAATAAGCAAAACTATTTTATTATCATCAAGGCAAGCTGGAGTCTCAGTCATGGACTGAAATCTAACAAGTTAGGCACTGTACAAAAAGAAATGCCAGACTCCACTGAACTTGCAGTTTAAACGCAAGGCAAGAGAACAGGCAGATGAACAAATAAGAACCAGGGACTACATTTATACCAGTGTATTAGACAGTGCCAAGTGGATTGTCTTTCTTGCTCTACTATTCGAGTAACCCCTTGGAACAGTTGTGCCCTGGATCAGTTAGCACTCTCCTGTTTATTTCTAGGCAGAAGACATGCCAAGAATAAATCCTAATAGACAGCTTCCATGCAGCCTTTCTCTTGATGAATGCAAGAGCGTCATCATATGGAAATGCGATGTGCTTTGTTACTTGGCCAAAGATGTCAAAGAATGGCTGTTTAATTTACTGGTACAGTAAATATAGCCAATGACTCCATGCAAGATGTGCACATTTGATAACATAACTCTTGTGCTTGGTATCACAGGTGAAACGGAGACAAGAATCAACTTCAGGGATTCCAAAGAGTAGGTGGGGAGTCCCTGATTTTGAAGTTCATATGTATGACAGAAAGAGAAAGAAGGAATGAAGAAAGCAGAATGGACAGGAACACGATGAAACCATGCATATTTAGTCAAAGGAAATACAGACGTTTCAAAATTATTAACCTTCCTTCTGACACAAGTTTTTCCTAGAGACTGTTTATCAGCACATAGAAAGCTCAAATAGGCCAGTCTATCTACTCAAATTTGTGCTGAAAGAAAGAAACTGGAACAGTTCCTGTGTATTACAGTAATTAAGTTCATTATTATAAGCAAAAAAAGGTATCAAAGGTATCAGAGAAATACTAACACAAAATACTAACCAATAATACGCAGTACCATATGGTATAACCCCTATGTTTGGGGTCAACAGGATGATTAGAACAAATACCCTGAATCCCTGTAACTAAGAAAAGGAAACAGAATTAACTTTTTCAGAAAATAACAGAATCAGATGCTTGTTTGTTCCTAGTTAACTCTATAATTAACTAAAATTAACTCTAAAATTAATAAAAGTATATGTATTATTCTATAAGCCAATAATTAATTTACCTTTTTCTTTGACAGGATTTCATTTTTCACCCAAAGGGAGGCAGCTTCCCCATACAGGTGGAAAAAACCAAAGGTTTGGATTTCACTCCCAAGACCTAAACTCACCCTTCAATATGCTGCACAGACCATCCACACTTACACAGCTTTACCAAACACAGTTTGGTTCATCCTTCACAGTTTATCTTTTCCTCTAAGCTCTCAGATCAAAAGAATAACAGTAAATCCTGAGTAGCAGTTCACATAACTTTTATGTTATACAAAAAAATAAATGCATATACAAAATGCTCAACAGTAGGACAAAGTGGGGGAAAGGAACATCCTCTGGCTGTAACGCCATGCCACGTTTCAGGCTAGCTGAGTTTTAACTCCAGTTCACTGCATAGCTACATTTTGAAAAGTGCTCAGCAGCTAAAATCAGGGTAAGTTTTTCAAAAGATCTCAGCTGCCTCTTAGACCCTTAAAAAAAGTGCTCCATGACCCACAGCTCCCACTGCTTTTCTTGCACCTGCTACCTCCAATGGTTTCTGTATGGAAAAAAAACCTGACTGCTGAACGTTCTTGAGAACTGGTTTTCCATGGAGAAACCTAGAGAAGTCTTAGGTTTCTCTACAGATCCAAAGACTCTCACAGCTCCTGAAATTAAAGCTACCCTGCTTGTCAGGTGTTAGGATCATAAGTTCAAAAACTCTTAATTCCTCCATGCTTTAGCATCCCCCTTTTTGTAATGACAGTACTCATCTTACTGCTGGACAAATTACTATTAGGACAAATTTGTTGCTATTTTATGAATTAGATGTGCAGGAGAAAGGTAAGCAACAAAGAAAAAAAAACAATTAATAAAGTAATGAACACGTGAAAAATTAAGCAACATAGAAGACAGAGCATGTTAATAGAAGTGAAACATAATGCCTTGCCAACTGCCAGAGACATAAGAAAGCACTCAAGATTTAACAGTGTGCGACATCCTTTTCTTCCATGTCTCTTAAGTCAAAATGAACGTTTCTTTTCTCCTTTTCAGAAACCAGATTGTTGTTACAAAACTTTGTACTGGAAATGGCAAATATTATTACTTAAAGGGTGACAAAAAAAAAGATAAGCTACAGTTAGGAGTTCCATGGATTTAGCCCCAGATTTCCCCATCTTGGCCAAGAGCCTGCTGCAGGAACAACAACAGTATTTCTAACATAAAGCCATTTCAGTGCAGGCTATGAAAAAAATCAATTTTTACTTCTAGGAATCTTCTAATTGAACTGAGTAAGAAATTATGATTACAATTATCCTTAACTTGGAGTTAAGGATAATCTGACCTCAGAGTTGACATGGTTTCTGGCACCGAGTTTCAGCCTCCCTAGCGGTAACTGAACCCTCCAGTGGAAGAGAGAAGCACTCAATCTCTTTCCTATTTAAAGGCCAGTCCTTCCTCCTTGCCTTCCCCCACCTCCCCTCTTTTTTTTTTTTTCCTTTTTTTCTTTCTTTCTTTCTTTTCTAGACTATTCAACCCCAATCCATCCTACCTCTCCTTACACATCACGTTTTACAGACCTTAGTCAATCTCGCTGCTCTCCTGCAAACTCCCTCCAGCACATTCACAACCTTCTTCAGGTAAACTAGAGAAAGGGTTTAATAGGATTGTAAAGGAGAATTCAGCCACATATTTTCCGTGACATCCCCATTTATATGGTTACATATCTCAGTGAAATGCTGGATTTCTTGGCAGCAGTATGACTTTTTCCCCACTCATGCTCATCTTATTTCATTTGCATATGCATGTATGTACTATACATAATTCCATGTACACAAAACAGATTTCTTACTGCCCAACATTGATTTAACAAGCACTTACTTACAGCTCCATAAGCACTGTAAATAATTTCAGCTACTCAAAAGCACTTAGTATTGATAGCATTGAATAATGTTAGCACTGACCAAAATAATGAAACTAGAGCAATTTTAGATTATGTTTTCATTAAAATCTGAATCAGATTTAGATCCAAATTATTGCACAAGAACTAGAAGATAAATTGGAACTAATTCCTAAGAACTCACAATCTTCCTAGCAAGGGTATTTTATTTTACACTAAGTTAAAGCTCTGCCACATTTTTCAACAAATTCAGCTCTTTTAAAAACTCCATGCCGAACTCTCCACACAAACAGATGTTAAAATATGCTAGCAGATGTTACAGTACAACTTGACTTGCCTACACTCGACATTTAAAATACCTCAGTGAAAACACTTAGCTAAAACCATTTAAAACCAGCCTCCTCTTTCCTGTAGCCTTTTCCTGATGTTTTCTTCTGGTCCATTTATACACCCTACCGCACCCATGTGGTTTCTCTCTTAGCCCAAAAGGTACCTTCCTTGCCAGCAATGCTACAGCACTTGGAAGACATCACCGGGGCAGGGATTTAATTTATGCTCTCCTTCCCCTGGGAGCACCCTCAAGCACGAGCACCCAAAGTGGCGCTCGAAACAGCAGAGAAGGGTGGAGGAAGGGGTGGGATCGTCTCCTCCTGGAGTTGGGCCAGCACCGACACATTCGTCTGCAAACCACAGCATCCCTTTCTCCTTCTGACCCCCAGGTCTACTCCTCCTGGTCACTATACCCCCCTGCTTCACACCTGCGCATACGCCAAGATCCCAACAAGATCCCTGCCCCTAACGCTTTCTAACCAGAAGGGTAATGTAAGAATGAAGCCAGGTTGCTCTGTTCCATAAGAAAGGCATTATTAATTAAACAATCATGTCTTCACTGAAAGAAACTAGAACGTCATCTCAGGAGGCTTTTTCAAATAAGGCTCCAACTCCATCATGCTCTCCTCACTCCCAATTAAATCCACTAGCAAGTATACAAAGTGAGTTTTACTTAGTTTTTTACCTTTTTGCTGACAATATGTGATTATCAGACATATTTTCAAGCCTAAACAGTGTGAACAAAATACACATTTAGGCAAATACGAACAATGAATATGCAAAATGTAAAACCATTAATTCATCTATTTACATAAAAGTACATGAGCAGCTTTCAGTACCTCCTCACATCATTCCAATTTCCAACAATATTTCTATCTTCCAGTTTCAAGACTGCATGACAGAAGTCTAGAATATCTCTTGTATCTATCACGGGATAAAAGAAGTTACACACAACCTCATCTGGACACAAATCTACTAGTTCTACACAAGTTCTTCATTTTAAACTTTAAAGAAAACATTTTTTTTCTCAAACTTACTCCAAATCTAATTTGCATTCTTCATTGGATGGCAGAAGCTGTTTTCAGTTTTAAAATGAGGTCTGGATTTCATTTGTAATAGTCTGGTTTATGTTATTCTAGCCAGTCTTTGAAGCAAGTATGAACACAATTTATGCCTTCTAAGAGGACTCCTTTTGCCTTGCCAGGACAGTGTTGTCATTAGAAACTCAGTCCACCTAATGTCCAACTATTACCCGTTTCAGAATAAGGAGTCCTACAGCCCATATTAATAACAGGATGAAAATTACTATCAGCAATCAGTAATAGTGTGCTGTAAAGAGTGTAGACTTATTTTTAAAAAGAAATTTGAGATAACCTTTTTGGACACCACTAAACAATTCTTTCTCTAGATTAACTCCAACATGGAAACAACTCCACATAACTCTTTGGGTCCTCCATCAAAGAGGCAAAATCCCAGTGGATTGCAAAAGACACTTACTTTTTTGAAAGAAAGTATCTCCAGTGCTTGTGAATTACTTTGTTCATAATTTTGAAGAAATACATATTAAATGGTTACAGTAAATAGCAGGGATGTGCTACCCAAATTAGCTTGCTTTGTATTGATGAGTATCACTTTTAGAAAGTTTTTTGTGCTCAGAAGACAGGGTAATGCAATCCTAAACAGTATTTCTATGAAATGCAAATGTTCAAAAGTAACTTTCGCACAGTATCTACTTTATATGTCATTTTGGGCTACTGATTTTCAATACAGACTTATCCACCCTACCTATAACTTACGTTTCTATGGGACATCATTTTCTTTTAAACATCTCTGTAAGCTGTTTCCTATAGAAAATTTCTATTTTAGTTGTTCAATATAGAATTGAAAATAGCACATCTTTATTACTCAGTTGCCAATTGCTTTATATTGGCACTCACCAAATGTGAACATTAATTTTATGATCTTGGTTTTTCTTGGTAAGGCTGTTCAAAGTTAAAAACTTTATTTGCAATAATTCTATCTTTCTAGCTCTACTTTGGCATCAGATTTCTGACTGAGCTGATATTTAGATAAGAGAGGATGGATTCCAGACCCTCCTGGGCTTAGAAACTGAATCACTACAACTAGGGACCTGTGCAGTATCTCTCCCAAATTACAAGCAAAGCGTTGAAGGAATGGTGGGTGCAACTCTGTTTGTAACAATGCTACTACATTGCAATGAATGGGATTCTGACCTCAGTTACAATAGGCATTTTTAAATTATTTGTATCAATTTTTTAAACACTATGCACTTTTACTATGGCATTTTTTTCTTTTAAAATATTGAAGGATTTCTAAAAGATTTTTCTTAGGCAATAAAATTTCCTGCCTTTCCATCCACCCTTTTGAAATAGTGCAGATTTTTTCAAGTACTGATGAAAATTTAATTCTAAAAATAATTGGATACTTTACTACCAAAAATGCTTCTGCTTTCTCATTTGTATTCACATTTCTTAGCTCTTTGTCTGTACTATACCCCGAGTTTCAAAGGCTTTCCACTTCTTTTCCCATGACAAGGATTGTAAAAGTCATATCAAGATCAAGCAAAAAAAATTAACAGCTACATCTCACAGCTATTTAATTAATAAATGTATGTCTGTAATTAATGTTTTGCATACACACACATATATATACACACATATATATATTCTGATTAATAACATGGTGCTAGCTTACGGACAAGTAGAAATAAGGTCTCAAGGAATGCTCAACAATGTTAACCAAGTATCGAGTTGGCAGTGGTCAGACAAGACCCTAATATACTCCTATGTATAGTTTTTGTTCAAATACAGTGAGGTAGCACTCTGATGTAATACAGACCAAGGCCTCCACTCTCTAAAGGATGAGTCTAAATATCTGTCTCAGAGGTAACCAAGAACTTGATTCAGTTATCGAGAATGTAAGCAGTTAGCAATGTTTGAAATCCTCTGGGATTCATAACACTGAAAAAAGTCCAACCCTTAGTGGTTCAACAATACAACAGGAAATTGGTCAAAAAACGAGATCACTGTCATGAGCCTGAAAGCAACCATTGAAAGGTTTTACTTACAAAGGACCCCTGTAGAGCAAACTATATCAACACATTGATACCAGTATCAATGACTTTCAGCCTGGACTTGACTTTCACATCAACGACCTTCCAGTTTATAACAATACCCCTTACTGAATATGGGAAGTCCTTTCTACTTCATAAGTAACCTCAAATTGATGTAAATAAATAAAAGCAAAAAAAAAGATATGGAAAGGAAATGCTATATTAGAGACTGCTACTATCAACAGAGGAAGTCAGAGAAAATTACACAAACCCAAATGTCAGCATAAAACATTGCCACAAGATAAGGGAAAGAGACAGGTTCTCTTAGAAAGACAGAATAGCTGAGACTAGAAGGGACCTCTGTAGGTGTCTAGTTCAAACCCCCTTCCTCAAAAGCAGGGTCAGCTACAGCAGATTGCTCAGGGCCTTCTCCATTTGGATTTTGAGCACCTCCAAGGATGGAGACTGTACAGTGTCTCTGGGCAGTATGTTTGAGTCCTTGACAACCCCCCCAGTCAAAAAAGTGAGGAGTTTTATGTCTAAGTGGAATCTGGATTGATATTTCAGGGGCATGATAATCATGCCTCCTTAAAAATGAGCAGAAAAGCAAGCTTCCGTATTTTGAATGGAAAAGTTCATGCTTAGAAAGCTAAAACAAGCAGCTATTCAGATGGGATAGAAGAGAAATGTTGTTTCTTCTTATATGTATATCTGGAGATTTAGGGCGTGTCAGGAAACCACAACATCAGAGAGACAGACAGACAGGTTAGCATATATGAATCAAAGACATGTCAGGAAACAGTGTCAGGAACTAAAAGACAATGCAGACAAGCTGTTGGCATTTTGAGTATGAACATCAGCAGAAAACTTTCAAGTTACAAACACAGATAATTAAACTAAAGAGCCAAAAGCTACTTCCAAAGACACAAAAAGCCTTCAGCTCACCGTAGTGTCACTTAAAGACAAATTAAAGTTATAAGACAGTTGGTAGGTTCTACCTCAGTCTTTTCTGACAATGTGTATTTTATCTGTTCACCATTCATGAATTTCATTAACTTCTTCAGCCACAAGAAAGGCTTTGTTTAAAAGCACACAGTATACGACAATTATTCCTTACTGCTGAGTGTTACCATGAACAGATGAAGACAAACTGAAATAACAGATTATAAACATACTTGTAGGCTTGGGAGCAAATTCATCTAGACAACAACTGAGGCAATTCTCATTTCTTTCCTATATAACACTCCCCTTGCCCCATACCCTGTCCTTGCTGACAACTGTGGCAGATCCTTGATATTTTATTAAATGAGGTAAAATTTTGCATATCTTAAGACTGAGGTGTCAGTAAGATTATGATGCTTTATAATGGTTTTCTCAGATTGTTACAGAACTCACTTTCCATTTCAATTCATTCACAGAAATTTATTCTGCATACAGACAAAAGGATGAAGCAATGATCAAAGGAGTACAGATAGAGAGAATAATCTAGAACCCTTAAATTCTGTCAGTTCTGTCATTTCTAGGTGAAAGAGGGGAAAAAAATGAGAAACTCATCAGCTGATGCTACCTGTAACCAGCTCATCTAAGAATTCAAAAGGAAACACTGCAAACCAAGTGTAAACAGGTATAAGACACTTCTTGGGTGGAGGGGGGGGGAGAAGAAAGGTAAGGCGAAAAATAAAGGTGCACGTTAAAAAAAAAAAAAAAAAAAAAAAAGAGGCAGAGAAAAATACAGATTTTTTTTTCCCCCAAACCATGACCATAATATACATAAAGGTCCTTACCTTTTTCACTGACACTTTCACTTTCTATCTCCACATCTTCACAGCTAGTATATTCTGGTGTTGATGCCCCTTCTTCCTCCGAGCTACTAACTGACATCTGCCTTTTCTTTCCGCCTCTTTTTGCTCTATGAGGCTTTGGAGGGGATGGCCGCACTGATTCCGACTGGTCAGAGCTAAGGGAATCATTCCTTAGCATGGTCTCCATTTTCTCCCGCTTTGCTTTTCGCATGAGAATAGCAGAGCTAGGATCAAGGCGGCTCTGTTTTTTAAAGGAATCGTGGTTCTTGTACTCTACATGTTCTATAGGAACTGGACTGTGCCTGGGAGTTGGTGGGCTATGATTAGTTAATTGTTTAGAAACAGAAATTCTTACATCACCTGTTCTGTCTATAGAGTACGACCTCTGAGTTTCCACAAGAGATTTTCTGTCCTGAGTTCCCTGTAATTGTGAGCGTTTTCCTAATTTATTCTCAGGTACCTCCGCTTCCTCCATTTCTGTATGCGGCAAAGCTACATCACTGTGCCTTCTCTCATGCCGTGCTTTAGAAACTTTCGCATGCATGCGCATCTGCTGTTCCTCAGGATGCGGTTTTACAGGATATCTTGCCAGATTGGGGTCACTCCTGTAACGGGTATGATATTCATCTTCCTTCCTTTGTTTTTCATCATCAGGCACTTTGCCCTCCTCAAGTTTCTCTGGCAAGTCTGGGTAGTCCTGTGACTTGCCTTTCTCCAGCCTTCTACCTTCATGTCGTTCTTTACGCTCCCTGTCATCTGCTGGTCCTTCTTTTTGAAGTGAGGATTTTGGTACACGCTTGCGTTCACTCTTTAAACCTTTGCCATTCTGGTCTGAAACCAACATTGCCTTCTTCCTGCAATAAAAAGGAGTACAATAATTTGAAGAATTGAAGGCAAAATAAAAACACTTGTGTACACTGTTATGGTAAATAGATCATAAACCAGGATAAGCTATGGCAAAACATACAGAAAGCTACTGGATCCAATAACATGAATTAAATCTATTAATCCTTCCAGCAGTACTTTTATTTTCCAATAGCAAACAACTTCCTGATTCCACAAAAACACAAATTACGGATGGCCCAATTGAGTAAAATCACAAGAATATTAACATGGATAAATGTAGATAAAAAGAATTTACCCATGTAAGTAGGAAGACTCAAAGTCATCTTTGCAGTAACTACAGCACTATGACAGAGTATCGGAGTATGTTCTCCATTTTTCTGGCAGCAGTTAGAAGGGTTACAGACTAACCACACAATTCACTTCAAGCACCCTGACAGTACAGATATAAACACTACCAAATGGTGTATCTCCCACAATAACATTACGGAAAGAAGGAATATGGATATAAAAAAATGCAAAAGAGAATATATCCAGAAACAACAGTATTTGATGTAGTTTGCTTTATCTTATTAAAACTCTAAGAAGAAGTGCCCATTTCATAAGCATATAAAGAAAAGCAAATAGACTCCTTGAGATAATTTAATGGCATTCCTTTTTCTGGTAATAAAAGAGGATGAAAAATGAAATTTATTTCTCTATACAGCTGAAGTACAAAACAATGAATAACAAAGCTGCATGAAAATTATGCCCTCTCCTCTTTCATCTTCTGCTTTGGGAGAATAAGCAAGCCGAAGAATCATAAAATCCCCTTATACCAGATAATTTTATTTCTCTCATCATTTCAATTGCCCTTTTGTTTACCAGTTCACGTATGAACCCATCAATTTTGAAGAAGGATGAACACAGCTATACACTGTATTTGAGATGAACCTGCACCAGGACAAAGTCACTAGGACTTTGTTTTGTGGCACTGAATCTTCCCTTCCAGAACTGATAAGTCTTCAGATTACATATCACAGATTTTCACAGATGCATCTGATAGGCAAAGTTGGATATAATCCAAGTTAAGCTCCTGTCTCCTTTTTCTCCATCTCTTGTTCCTCCTGAGTTTTTGGCAATAAATGAGACCTGAGTTTACCATAGATGCTCTCCGTTCAGAACCCTTGGACTTCATTTGAAAGTCTCAGTGACAAGTAGAGAACATTACTATTGTATAATTAATACAACCATCTCACTTTTGGACAGCAAAGCAGAAATAGAAAGCATTTTGCTGCCCTAAAAGTGTCCTTCAGCTGAGTGATGACTGCTCTGGGGGCCTTCCCAGTGTTGGGGGAAAAAAGTCAACAGAATTAGGGGAGGGCACCATGTGTTCATTTACATCATACATATACATAACACTAACCTGAGTTTTGGTACAGTTAAACCCAGACAGACCTCACCCACACAGTAAGTTACTAGCCACTGTTCATTATCCATTTTCAACTTCAATAGCTATGAAAAAAAAAAAAAACCTCATCAACCGTTCTGGCCAAGGGAAAACGTTCTATGGCAGACTCTTGTTTTGTTGCCACAAGCTCCCTCCTCAAGTGCTCTGCCATCTGCCAGGCAGCAGCCAAAAGAACAGCAACCGCTTCATCACATTAGCCTCTCTTGATCTGCTACTCCTCAACCTGTTCATCACAATAACTGCAGCTCAGGAATTTACTCATTTCCTCACTTAAAATATAATAGTGTGCTTCTCGTTGGCTTTATTCTTGCATACAGCTTGCTCTGAATTCAAGATGGTACTATTGCTGTTCTTCACTAATGTTTACTTTGCAGGTGTAAATGAGTTTTTAATAGTTCCTGTTTTATTATTAAAAATAATACAATCATTGATAAAAAGATAACACAAAAGGATATCTGACAGAACTCCACAGGGTGGGTTTTTTGTTTGCTTGTTTGTTTGGGTTTTTTTTTGGGGG
>JAOBAS010000013.1:5055890-5076041 GCA_025311575.1 Elanoides forficatus | reverse complement strand
TGATCAAAGCAGAAATGAAAGTGTAACATACTGAGCTGTTATTTAGTACCATTTCTGTTGCACAGACCAAATCAGCCAATGTATTTTCTAATGAACATTTATGCTTCCCCGGTCAGTACCCCAACTCTTTGTTTTCACACAGTTCTAGACGCACACAGGGCCCAGCTGACAGCCTTGTGTAATATTACTGAACTAGCATTTATAGTCGTGAGGCTCTATCAAGAGAGAAAGCATTACCTCTCTCTTGGAGGTTCACTTCTAGACCTTGATGAAACCTGCTTTTGGTCCAGGCCCATAGCCGGCTGTGATACTTCTGCTCCTTTCCTACGGTCAGACTGGACACTGGAAGAAGAGATTTCCTGTGATGAGGCAGTTGCTGTACTTAAGGGAGTCTGCGATCTTGATCGCTCTTGAAGTCTCGCTTTCTTTTCTCTCAGCGCATCTGAGCTTCCACCAGTCGCCGTATCACTCAGTGCTCCGTCCTGGCTGGGCGAGGGCTGTGGTCCACTTCCAAAAAACCACGCTCCAGATTTCGTTAGGATTTCTTGTTGCTTTCGACACAAATTGCATACCCACATAACCTAGTTGAAGACAACAACAAGAGTCAGTGCAGCTACCCCTCAGACCCTGAAATGCATGCTCACTATCACCGAGCAAGTACAATGTCTCGCTCTCCTCTAAACTGGCGAGGCTGGTGCTCATGACACGGCCCAGAACATGCTTCTCCAAGCACTGACTGCACTGGCTAGAGCCAAGCATCCTACAGGCACATGCTATGTGAGCTGCTCCAGAACGTGCTGCCGGTACACATCAGTCCTACCTGTAGCGATCCCCCCTCAGCCCAGCCCTAGCTCGCTTCCGAGTTCACACCGACCACACGACCAACGCCTGTTGCGGGTGCTGATGCAGCTGGGGGGTGGGTTGGGCTGTTTTCCTTGGTGTGGATCGCTGTCAGGACAAGCCTACCAGGCTGTAAATTGGACTTGTACCTTGGGTGGCAGAGTCCTGCCCAGCTAACTCCCAACCTCCGCCACCACAGAAAACTGACAGGGTATTTCCCTTTAATTAATTTTTCCTCACGTAACATAACTCAACATTACCCTGCAAATAAATTCAGCATTTACTGTGCATGGTTTTAGCTATATCCACAACAGCTACTTACCAGAGATGCAAGGTAAGACCTAAAGAAACCTACTAACAGAGAACTAAATGCACCAATGAAAAGAATGCAAAAGAACCATATTTTGTACTACTTGAAAATGATCATTTACCATCTCTTTGAGTTACAGCTGTAAATAATAAATAAACAAACATGTGTCCCTTGCAATCACAATTAAGCTGTGTACATAAACAGTGCTTCCTAGGTGCTTTTTTTTTTAAATTCCAGATACACAGATAAACAGAAGCACACATCGTAAAGCCAGACTCCGTGTTTCAAGTCTATATACAGTACAAGACAGTCTTATGTACAGGAGTAAATCACCAGAGAAAAATAAAAGGTTAATCAGGACTCTAAAGTGTGTGAATATTGAAGAAAAGACTGAGACAAAGACAAAAGGAGTTTTGGGGCAGAAGAACAAAAAAGGCAAAAATGCATGAAGAATATACAAGAGGTAGGAATTTTGTCAGAAATAAAAATAGAGATGAGAGGAAACAAAGCTGATAGCTAATGAGGAAACTGGTAAAGAAAATCTTCCAGTTTAATGTGGAAAGAAGCAAAAGAATCGGTAAAATTGCAGAGAGGGTAAGAAGGATGACAAAAGTTAGAATGAAAAATATGCTTAAATTATTTTGTGTAAACACAGGAACGATGCAACAGTTGCGAAATTATACAATACTTAAAATTAGAAGGAACAGAAAAAACAATCATTTCAGGGAAGAAATTGCAACAGGACAAAGCTCTGGTACCGAGCTCCCTTATTCTCTGGCCTGGGGAGGAAGTGCATGGCTTACCTGGCGTGATGAAAATTTTAGGCATTTTACATATTTAACATAATTAAGATTTATTTAAAACACCCTAGAATAGACTATCTGCTTAGGTCTGAAGACTACATCAAAACTTCCAATACCATTTCTGCACTGTTTGACCAAACCACACTGAGAAGACATCCAACTCTTTTCCCTGTATCTGGATTGTGCCTTTATCAAAAGATGACTGTTATGTTTCCTCTATTTAAGAAGGATAATAAAATTCCTATTAAAATTTTAATTGATTTAAAAAAAAAAATCAAAACCTACACTTATTCCAACACTGGCACAAACATGTATTATGATAAAAACAGATAACGCTCAGTAGGATAACAGGAACAGCAACTTCGACAAAATAAATGCTAGTCCTTCAACAAAAAAAATCCTTTGATTCCAAAATGTCTTATTTCTTTCATCTAGTATACCTCACAAAACAGAGACTCAGTTTATCAGACTATCTGTTCTAATAGCATAGAGTTTTACTCTATCTGGTATTATTACAGGTATTTAAAAAACCAGCAAGACTAAAAGGAAAAAACACCACATTTTTAAATGTCTTTATAGACTCCGATACAATTGTTAGCTCATTAGACAGCAAGTATGTGCATCCACATGTATCTGTGTATAAAAATCTAAGTCAATGCTATAAACCAATCAATGAAAAATATGTCATTGCCTGTATTTTATCAGGCTACAGGGAAAGTTGAAAAAAGGGTTTAAAAAAATAAAATAAATCAACTAGAGTTTGTTTAAAGGAAGGAAAAGGAATACTAAAGTAAAATTTAAGTATTCTAATTAAATTATATATGTGTGTATGTATGCAAGCCCATTTAAATCTGTTACCATCTTTATACACTTCATTTACAATTTAATGTACTTTATACATATTTTAAATGGTCAAATATGTAATAAAGTTCAAGAAATTACCATTAATTTACATAATCATCTTTGATATTGTAATTCATTTTATGCAAAATATTATGAGATCCAAACAAACAGGAATAGCTAATGCACAAATAGACACAGAAAAATACAGAATACAGAAAGAAGAAATACTAGACGTGTAAATTCAAAACCATTTTCCTACAGCTGTCTTCAGACACGGCAGTTTGGACACAATACATACAAATCACCACAGACTACACATGCAGGAAATCTGCATTATACTCACATAGAAGCTACACTACCATCCCTTTTTAGGAATCTCTTCAGGACTTAATAAATGCTATATTTGCCTTGAGATATATTCAGTCCAAAAAGGAAAAATAATAAAAGCTTTTCTTTAAGAAGAAAAAAAAAACCAAACAAAAAACCAAAAAGCAAACAAAACTTGAGGTGACAGAAGAGTTTCAGTGACAAAACTGTATATTGAAAAACATTTTGAGAGAAGTATGTGGAGCAAGCAATTTAGCAGCATGCAGGAATTATATCCTGATTGAATATACTGGGATGTGGTCCAAACTAATCTAAAGTAAAGCAGGTCTGTGTAATAACTTATCTTAACAATCCACAGATGTTAGGCAACCAAACAAATGCTCTGATGAAGGATTACAGTTCTCTAATGTGGCTTCTGGACCTCCACATGATGCAGCAGTAAAATGAAGTGTTAGACAATTTTACTCTGGCCTGTCACTTCAAAAACAGTTTCTGTTTACTCTTTTCTGTATGGTGAGCTCTGATGCAGTGCTACAGTAAGTCATTCAAGACATCCAGAGTCTGGTGCTTGTTGTTGGGTTTGTTTCTGGTTTATTGCATCCTTGCACAGGTCAATGCATATCCGCACATGAAGCTATTACAGAGAACCAGTAAAGGGGTGCTCCTCATTCAAAGGGTTCATATGCATGGCTCTGGAAAAATGTGCATTTTCACGGCATAGCAAAGGGTTCTGGGCTTTACTGCTACATAACAAAAACAAAGTGGCACATACAGGACTCGGCAGAGGTGGGTCAACAGTTCCCACACAGATTCACGTGGAAACTTTACAGGTTGCGTGAAAACATGCTAGAAGGATCCCATGCTTGCCTTCATGTGGAATATGGGGTATTTCATTCACAGAAAAAAATATTCCTCAAACTTACTCTTACAGGTACTGTTGGATGTGATCCACAATGAGTAGGAACAGTATTCCTGTACTAACACAACATGAAATTCCAACTTGAAAGAGCCCATAGTAAATAATATATACAACTATACACACAGAGAAAAAAAAGCATTTTCAGTTACAAAAATAAGAACACATCTTCATAATTACATATTTCAAAACTGCATTTTAGAACGCAGAAAAGAAGGCCGTTTTCCCCATTCAAATTTGGAGACTTCCAAACATGCACTGGGAAGCTGAAGTCACATTAGGGGGGGACACAAACTTTGTACCAAATTTGTGTGACACATGCCAGGCAAAACTCAGACTGAGGTCAGAGTAAGTTCCCCAAATCCTTCACCCAAGCCCGGATTCTGAGGAGGCTCCACAAGGAGCACACGCCATGCTTCATGAGTTTAGAAATTGCAAACCCACAGTCACACTGACCCCCATGCATCCTGCTTCATCTCTGTACAGCAAATTAGGTAACGAGTCTGCTAATACAGCAGGCCACAAGCTATTGCTTACTAAACCTTCATGCTATGTCAATTATTTCCCTTCCGAAGGGTGTATACACAACATCTTTCCAGTTTACTGCTTTTGTTAACATTCCTTTAGCCTCTACCTTCTACACACTTCTAGAAGACACTAATTATTTCAGAGAGATCTCATTAGGCAGACCCTCTTCTCTGCCTCAGGCACCATTAACTTCAGCAGAGCTCTGCCACCATCCTACAAGTCATCTCTTAAAAGTCAAAGTCAGAGGGAAGAACTGTTATCGATTTGCTCTTACAAAACTATTCATTCACAGAATTAAGTTAGACTGTGTATCACTTCATGTTTCTGGGAAAACATAAAAACATGCAGCAAACCATGAAATTAGCATACAGCACTGCATTTAGCTCTTTTGGTATATCAAAATGAATTCTGTAATAAAACCCTAGCTAAAGTGTCATGATGGCTTCACTCCATTAAAATATGAATAAATGAAGCTGAAAATCTACTTGAATCCTCACATTAGCCCAAAATCTAACTAAGTAAACAGCTCTACCTTTCTAATGAAAATGTGCTAATGAATCCGAGCTTTCATCAAATACATTTTTCAAGATTGTACAGACAGCTGAGTTCATCCAATGGTTCCCAGTCACCAAAAGGGAAGGTCTTCTCCCCACCTCCCTTCTCTCTTGCTCTTCTTTCTCCCTGTCAGGGTTTGTCCTCTCCCCTCCTTGCTCCCACCTTCCCCATATCACATACTCCCTTGTGTCCTCTTCTGTGACTGCCAGGTCCTCCCAGGAGCCACTCTCATTTAAAGACATAGTCGAAATATATCTGTATTTTTAAATTGGTTTCATTTTTTGGTCATATCTATTTTTCTCATGGAGGGGTATAATGAGTAGTGAAATCATGTGGCCAGGAACAGAGGCACATGGGGGGAAGAGGATGTTTTCTCTATGGCAGTGGCTCACCATCTCCTGTTAAACCCCATCTTTAAATGACACCGATAGTAGTACATTAAACTTGCACAGAAATATTTTTGAGCACTGAAGCCCAATGACATGAAACAACCTGTACCTATGCTAAGATCTCTGCTCTACTTCAAAGCAAGGTGGCTGCATACAAATCGCCTCCTGGAGGTGAGCCTCGGAGCACCCCAACTCCCAAACCACCAGAAAAATTGATGAGAAGGTGCTAGCAGGAAGAAGACCAAGAGTGTGCCAAGCAGCCTTCTGTCAGTTTACTAGCACAAGTACTCTAACACCTAGCAATAGTCCCAGACTGAGTTTAATTTGTTAGTAAAGAAGTAGCCTAGAACTCTGGGTTCTGCTTTTTCTGAAGCCTCTCCTCTAGATTGAGGGTCCAAAGGGGCAGTACAGATCTTTACCGTTCTCTCCGCCAAGCAGGGAGAGGACCGCTTTGCCCACGCTGATGCTCAGCAGACATACGAGGCTCAGCCATTTCAGGACTGGGATATTAAAGCCATTTTAGCACTCTCTGTTCTTCCATTCCTGTGCAGAGCAGATTTGCTTCATAACTTAGGTTGTCAGCTTGATATTTTTATCCCACTTTGGCAAGAAAATGAGGTTTATGCTGACAGCTGATTGGTTTCTTCTCCCCCTTTCTCCCCACACCCTCCAATAATGTTTTAACCCACTGGACAAATGCAGTAAAATTTTGCACAGGCATGGAAGTTTTCAAGGGATTATTTCCTTAAAAGTTTCATGAAATAGGCAATTCCATAAAAGCCCTATAAATATCTCATCAGTGCAATCTTTTATTGGCATCACAGAATCTACATAGCAGTTCAACCGCAAGATACGTTCATAGGGAACGAGGCCCCACTGCTCACAGAACTACATGTCACCTTCAAGTCTGCGGTGCCATTTACATGTTTGACTGAGAGCATCCAGGAGGGATGTTTAAAAGCCCACCTTATCAGAATTTTCCACTTGCACTGGAGAGCCCACTTCATACTCTTTTCCTGCTCGCCTTTTATAGTTAACTGAGATGTTAGCTTTCCAAATCAGATCCTGTGTGTACGAATAAGGATGAAAGACGCTTAAATTTTTTCTCTCTACGCTATAGACTATAGGCATGGCAAGTATTTAAGTTTGCATCCAAAGAGAATCCACTCACTTTCAAGTAGACACAAGAAAATAAAATGAAATCCTCTGCCTAGTGATAGGCTAGTGCCATTAGAGATAAGTCAGCGTATCCCACCTGGTTGCCACGTGGCACTTAAGAGGACACAAGCCTGCCGCAGCAGTTACGTCACAACTGCCAGCCCTATGTACATCTCTTACGTACCGTAGGGCACCAAAAAAGGCATCAGATGCCTGCTTTTAGGCAACTGAACACACAGTTTACACATTGATCCTAATCTTATTCCTGGCCTAAGTTTCTAAACCCACAAGTACAAACTGCCAATAGAAAGATGCAGAAAAGGTGCAGTGGAGCAATGATTCAAGGAGTTAACATCAAAAGGGTATTTGATGCCAGTTTTGTTGACACTGCTGCTAGCAACAGCATTACTAGTTATTTTAAGAAAAAAATAAAAAACAACCGACTTTCTTCACACGCCCTGCTGCCAAAATCTCTCAGCTACAGCTGCCAATCTTTCACAAAGCTCCCGACAACTTCCACAAAAACTAAACATTCTCTAGAATAATCCTGCAGCAAACTGAGTGTTGGCAGTGGTATATTCAGGCAACTATAAAGTTACCATATGAAATAATATCTCTAAAACAGCACACAGCCAGGTCTCAGTCACTACTGCAATGTGCTTCTCTGAGAATGCCTTCGGACTTCAAGGAAGAAACCAAAATCGCTAGTGGAGAAGTCGGTTTTTGTCTAAAAATTCACACCAGCAAATTTACATACAGTAATTTGAAATATTTTCCCCCGAAAGCTTATTTTTTTCTAAATCTACTACGCAAATAACCTGATTAATACACACCACTAAAAACACACTACAAAAATTGTATTGTCACAGTTACAGTTGTGACCTTCTAAAGCAGGACTATAGCTTGGACAAACTGTGAAACCTTGCACCTGAACTTCCTTGCAGTTCTGGTTTTAGGTCTACTTCTAACTAAAATGATCAAAATTTACAAACTTAGACTTTGGAGGGAGAAAGGAGGGGTTAAAAATCAGTGTGAATTTACTCTGGCTGGTTGTTAAAAAAAACAAAAACAAAAAAGAGACTCAGGAAGTACTAATTGTTTGCGCTGATTTGCCCAGGCTTGAGAATTTTTTTTTTTTTTTTTTTTTGAAAGAAAGAAAACCCTCAAGAAAAGTTTACAGAGCATCAGACAGTACAGGCTTTATTTATCCACAGGTCATTATGATGAGCCTTAGACTACTTTTTTTTTTTTTTTTTTTTTTTTTGAAACTCAGCAATACCAAACATCCCAATGGCCCTGTATCTAAGCCTACTACATTTAAAATCCATTTTCCATATTGTTACGCTCACTCATCTTGTCCACACTACCCAGTTTCACCCTCAGCATTTTTATTTCCGCGGCAGTGGAAGAATTCTAAGCCCCAGCAACAATCACAGCTTCAGAAAGCTCTGCTTTGGTCTCACTCTTTCCTCATAGATGAGTTTCTTTTTCAACTTCATTTCTCTTGCCTGAATTTCCTTCACTTCCTTAATTTAATTCTGATAATGTAGGAGTCGTGAATTGCCAGTCACATTTTCTGTAACATCGATCTCCATTTTTCATAGACCATTGAGCTGCACTAGAAATCATTCTCTCATAGATAATTTTTGTATATTCTTCTAACCTTCTTAAAAACAACAAAAAGTTTTGTCTAAGTATTTGAACATTTGGCTGTCTTGATAAGCCACAGAAGCATCAACTGTACTCCACTTAATCACTTCATGGTTTCCATAGTTACAGATATACATGGAACACAGAAATAGGGTTTTTTTAAGTGACAGAAGTCTCACAAAATAAGGTAAATGGCATGAAACAGTTTACAGTCAGGACTGATATAAAATTTTAGTTGTCATTCAAAAAACAGAGAGAACTCACCAGAAGCTTTCCACTCCATTTATCCACTTATATATTTACAAACTGTAGTAAAAATATACAAATGCTCCTAAGAAGACTGTCTTTAATAGTGCACGAGTGTGTACATAATCTCTGCAGGAGCTTGCACTACACCATTACTTATGTTTCTATACTATTCTTTTATATAAATATTCTTTTATACAAACTGTGTCAAAACAAATGTAGTAGAAAGGCAAGAGAGATTTTTTGTTTGGTATACAATGGAAAATAATTGATGACAGAAGAAATTGGAAACGTGTAGCTGTAGAGAAGTTGTAAAGAAGGTTAGTCAAAACAGAAACACAGTTAAACTGCAGAATCAAATTCCTGAAGTAAAAAAAAAAAAAGCTCAAGGAAGGAAAAGCGCATCGGTCAACTGACAGAGGTCATAAGAGACTTGATGGGCATGAACTGAATTCCAATTTTGTATTCTCAAACACACACACACACAAAAACACAAACCTCAAAAATAGTGTTACAGACTCTCCATCCTTGGAGGCATTCAAAACCCAATGGGACACAGCCCTGGCAACCTTATCTACTTGGGCCTGCTCTGAGCAGGGAGTCAGACTAGAGGATCTCTAGAAGCCCCTTCAAACCTCAACCACTCTATGATTCTGTATGGAAAAAAGCACGGAGAAATTTAAATATCTTGGCCTGATGGTTCTTCAACTATGTTAGGTATTACTAAGCTTCTAATACTTTGCTGCTAGGTCTGCCTCTTTTTTGTCTCACTATCCACATAGGTTTGTGCCCTAAAGCAAACAGTACATAAAATCTGAAAAGTTCTGAGTTGGAGAGGCACTTTACTCACACAAGAGACTATGGAAAGCCCACAGCATATTGACCTATTTTCTTCCAGGAGCACACAACAGTCTATAAACATACACATTTCCCTCAGCTATCTGAGAACTTAAGATTACCTCCACTAAATGCTGGTGGAGCGACTGTGTGCTTGAAAGCTTCCAATATGAGTTACTGACAACCAAGTCTTATATGTATCAGATACGTAACTATATATCTATGTATCACTATCTCCAGAGATTTCAGAGATTAAGTCTCTCTATCCTGTGTTGTAGCAAGGTGTTAACAGCTGATGGTGTTCCCTCTAGGTTTGAAAGAGATTGTCTGCCTAAAACCTGTATTTGGGGTTCCCAACCTGTGAAATGCATGTTGCTGTTGTGTTACTCTGAGACACATACTGGCCTTGACAGTGGCTAGGAGCATGGGGTTACCAGGAGATCTGTTCTGGGCCCCTCTGTCTGCCAGGGACAATTCAAGGGCAAGAACCATGGACACAGGAGACGAGCAAAGCATACAGAGACTGCTTGGACCCATAGAAAGACAGTGGAGGTGAGACTAACAGAGCGCTATGCAGACACGATGCAGAAATCCAGGGGCCGTGAGGAAGAAGAGGATCATTACTGGCTGTGTAAATAGGGATAGAAGGCAACAGAGGACAGCTGGCAGTTCAGGAGTATTCCCAGTGCGGATGAACTGAATATACAGTAGTGACAATCATGTTAGGACAAAGATTTTTATGGATGATGTAACTACCTGCCCAGGGAACGTAAGGGAGCGTGCGCAGCACGTCTGGATCTGTCAGTTCAAACAAATGCCCAAAAAACACTCTAGTTGAGAGGAGAGAAAGCATATTTTTGACATATTGCAGGATAATCTCATGGCAGTGATCTCTGCTGTGCAGCTTGGACAGAGGCCTCCTCTGACCAATTCGATTATCTTTCCACTCACAGGGAATCGCGCTGGATGACTATCAGCTCCGCTTACCCAGAATCCCCCTCTGTTCCCCACCAACTCCTGTGCTGGGAGGTTCTGGCTGCTGAGTTTTGCTCGGAGCTCCCACCCCCCCAAGTCCACGCAAAGCCTAGAATAATGCTGTCAGAGCCTTACAGCCAGACTGCGGAATGAAGCATCGAATTTGCAAGTGACCGCGTGAGGGAGAGTGTGGCACCAAAGGTGTGCTTCCTCCCACGCCTGGGCAGCCCCACACGCAGCCCGGGCTCACCACCGCTGCCTGGGATGGCCAGTGCCCTTGCCACTGTCCTTCTGAGGCTGAGAGCAAAGATGTGAAATGGTCTCCAACTGAGCTGTTACAGATACTTTTTTATGTCACATACAGATACAAGACTAAACAGAATCTGGATAAGCCTGGAAATGTAAGTTTAAATAAATGATATCATGACAAACTTCTACCAGTTAGGTCCTTCATGTTTTAACTTTTCTTAAGCACTCAAGAGCAAACATTCTTAGTGAAAGAGTAAAATTAATATTATATGATTGCACATTATTTTCATATTTAGTTTTCAAAATTAAAAAAAAAATAATAATCACCATAGTGGAAATATAGCTAGACAGAACTTTTCACACTTAGGGGATGTTAAGTATCATATGGTACCCACTTATAAATGAGTATTTTGCAACAGACAATACTGCCCAGTAAGGGTTTTGGCTAAGCACCAAGTAGGACTATGCCCTATATATGTTATACACATTCGTGATTCATCAGTCCACCCCAGACTCACCCTTAGGTTTGTAGCTTTCTTCACACAATTAAGAAATACTTAAGCTCGATTTTTTTTGTTATGCACATAAATGCATGGAATGCTTATAATTACAGAAGGCATATTCTCCCCACTTTGATATCATCACTGAAACTTCTTAAATGTTTATAACACCTAGTTTTAAAACAAACATACACTTTCTTTGTGCAACGTTCTGCCTTACACAGATCAGCAACCTGATGACCTCTTCTGAAAAAGCTGCCAGACTATCCTGAGAAACCACAACATACCATACGAGTTGGCTCAACATCTTATTTGCAGTCAACTCCCTTACCGAAAGGATGACAAAGTTTTTTGGCTTTTTGGTTCTTTTACATTTCATCTTTGTTGATCCTACCTTCTGAGATGTCCATGGTCCTTTCTCTTAATTCTCCCACCTCTCGCTCCAGGTGCAGAGTCTGAGGCTAAGTTGGTTAAGTCTGTGCTATCTGTGCTATCAAGCTCGAGCACAAAGGAATCTCAGTAAATCTGGGATGGAAGATTTGAGGAAGGGGAAGAGAGAATATCAGTGTTCTACAGCAAATTTGAGTGGACATCTAAGATTTTTAAAAGAAAAACAAAAACAAACCAAAACTGGGGAAAACAATGTACTTTTGGTAAGGAAGAGTGTAGATTTTTAGGAGAGTTAAGACTACGGGGTGACTGAGAAAGGGATAAACAACTGTGAGTTTCAATATGGAAGACTGAAAAGATAAGGAAAAGGAAAATGGGGCAGGAAAATGCAGTAGGAGTTTCGTGCCAGCGTAAGAATATTATAATTTTTTTAAACTGGTCTAAACAGCGCACTGTTGACAGCCAATTCACAGACCATCCCTGGTATCAATTTCAGAAGTTTACTGTCCTGAATTTACAATTCTACTGGCAGACCACACAGGAAAAGAGGAGAGTTTCAATAAGGTAAGGTGATGTAAAGCAGTGCAGAACATTAAAGTTGGGAAATTCAAACAGTAATGATATTTTATTATCTGATGAAGCTACTGTTACAAAAACAGGTTCAAAAATTGAGATCAGAACTTTGCTAGATGATGAGACAATCATTCTGATCTCCTGCACTTACCTGTATATTCACAGATATCTAATGAGGCTTTGTATTTCCTAAACAAATAAAAGGCATATAGCACAGTGATGACTTAAGGGCATGGGGGGAAGAGGCAACAGTTAAGGATATCCTGCCTCTTTATTATGAGAAATAGAGGGATGCGTACTCCATGGTGGTACAGATATAAAGACCATGAGGCCTCAGTCCACGGTTATTCGTTGGTGAAGACTTTTTGTGCTCACGTGTATTGTCTGTTCAACGAAGCAAGCAATCTTTTTAGCCAGGTAACTGATTTTTACATCGCAGGTTTCTGTGTGTATCAGGAGCTGGAAGAAATTTAATGGCCAGCTAGATCCCTCTTAAATGCTAGCTCCCTGGGCACCTGAACCTTATGTAGAGGAAAGAGAACCGTGTCAGCAACTGAGAGAACTTCCTCACTCCCTGCTTGGTAGAAGGTAGCCTTCCCATAGCAACGGCTTCCAGAGCTGGTGGGGTCCATCTACTGTTGCCTAAAATTGGGTCACCTTTCCTGCTCATAGACATTACCTGCATTTATCTTCAGTATTCAGCCATATCTGAAGTAGCTGAACACTAAACAGAACCTCAGGGTTTGCAGGAAGCAGGCATATTTCTGATCATGTGGTACATCTGGAAAAAAATAACTTTCAGATACATCAGCCTTTGGCTAGGTCCAAAAAGCCTATCTTTTGAACTGAAAAGATCGTTTTGACCAACCCATCTGATAATCTTTCTGTGCACAGTACCATCCCTCTCAGTTTTCATTTGATCCCTGTGTGTTCTCATGAATCCATCGCTGAATGGTTTTTTTGGGTTTTGTTTTTGGTTTTTTTAATTCAGATTACATAATATAGCCACCAGAATCAGCCCAGCCAAACAAATCAACTTTGGTTATTTAAATCCAAAATACACATAATAGACAAATCAGACAATTCCGCCCTCATCCATAGCCACAGAAAGTTTTTCTAGAACATTTTACTTCAATAATATCTGTTGTTGCTAGAATGTGAGTTTAATCATTCATTTGTATTTCTCTCTAGTTTACAATTAATTTTAACTCTATACTGAAATCGGGTCAGTAGACTACATATTAATAAGGTTAGCACTGTTTTACTCTGGTTGTCTCTGTAACTTTCAGATGATTATACTAAAACCAGCGGTTTATCCCAGCTTAAATACGACTGGTTTACTGAAGGTCAGACTCTTCTGGCCCTGCCGTCTTTAATAACTTTCTCTTAACCACTTCAGCTCTTTATTGTCTCTAGATAAAAGAATACAGGGTAAGAGGAAAGACTTGTGGGATGAGGTGGCCAAGAAGAAAAAATGTCCAAGAGGACATGGACAAACAGGTAGAAAGGTTCAAAGTAGGGTGAAAAGTTAAAGAGGCAACAACAAGTGGAGGAGAAAATTTCAGAGAGAGGCAATAGGGAGAAAGTAGGACAAATATCAAGAATTAAGAGGAAACAAACGTGCTGGAAAAGCAACAAAATTGGGTTGTCTTGTTGTCATATATCAAAGGTTATTGCATTTGGAGCAGAGATGATGCATGGACAAATAAAACTTACTTCAGAGGAAACTCTACTTCCTTTCCTCGGTTTGTTTTTTGTTTGTTTGTTTGTTTTTACCTTCGGGTTTGGGATTTTCTCCTCAGAAAAGAAAGAAGGCATTTGGGGATTCAGGGCTATCTTTCTCTTGTAAGAAAAATGCTTTTTGGCAAGCTTTACATCTCTTCAGGCAAAATCAGCATAAGACATTAACAAGCCTACACACACACACATGCACTACGACACGCCACCTAACAAATGAGCTTACTGGGACTCCTAGCACACAGCAGAAAACAGCAGCAGATTGAATGTGAGACACTAAAGCTCTAAATGGAAACAAAGCACGCCCAGCAGCTTTTGCAATAATCATGTGGCATTGCTATCTTTTATTTGCAAATCCTTCACTTTTTTTTTTTCCTGTCCTGCCTATTTTAAGGAAACAAGAACTATTCTGAAATTTAACATTCAACCACTAGAAGAAACTTTTATTTTTCCCCTAAGCACCGGTGGTAAGAGTACTGTTAGCCTTATAAGCATTTGCTGCTTGCAGAATGTGACAGAACTGAAAGGTTTAAGATCTGCACTGTCACACTCTGCATAAGTCTATAGTACCAAGTTTTTGGTATGATTTTGATGGCTGTCCTTCAAATTAAACCAAAGCAGAAGTGACTCTTCAGTTTCTAAATCTATATGTTTACTTAACCTCCATAAGAAATACTACTATATAGAAAGATTTAAGCATTTTGTTTCAAAGAGTTAATGAGACTATGCCATGTCACTTGGTGTGCAAGCACAAGGAACCTTCTTTTTGAAACATTTACAGTATTTGCTATACTTAGTCAGCTCAAAGAGTTTACAAGACAGAAGCCTAAAAGTTGCTGTATACTACATTGATCCTGAACACTGCTCCCTTCCCTTGCTGTTTGAAGCACAGGAATTATAATTTCTTTGCATTTGTTTAATACAATACTGTGTGACACTTAAATTGGAAAGAGAAATTACTGGGGAGCTCAAGTTAGCCATCCGGAAAGCTATCTATAGTAGTGAGGTGGGTGCTGGTCTCCTCTGTCAGGTGGCTGGTGATAGGATGAGAGGAAATGGCCTCAAGTTGCACCAGGGGAGGTTTAGATCGGATACCAGGAAAAATTTCTTCACCGAAAGGGTTGTCAGGCATTGGAACAGGCTGCCCAGGGAAGTGGTTGAGTCACCATCCCTGGAGGTATTCAAAAAGCGCATAGACGAGGCACTTCAGGACATGGTTTAGTGGGCATGGTTGACGCTTGGACTCGATGATCTTAAAGGTCTTTTCCAACCTAAACGATTCTATGACTTTATGATTCTATTGGACATAAAGAAGGAAAAAAGATTAAGAGAGTACATACCTTTCAGCTATTCAGTAAGATAAAACTGCTAAGAAATAGTCATTACGGTTAAAATATACACTGGGCAGTTTATATACTTGACAGAAAAATAAAACCAAGAATAGAAGCAAGAAGGAAAAGGTGATTTCTCAGCCCATAAACACTGTAGTAGCTACATTTACAACATAGATATGGCCAAAACAATAGGGTTCTTAGTTGCCTATGAACAGCTCTAAAATAAAACACTAAAATGCAGATTGCTATCAAACAAATTGAAGGCCTTAACCAACTGAAAGGGTAGACAGCACAGTACATGAGACAAGTTTTGAAAAAACAGCCAACTTACAAGCAGTATAAGGTGTTGTACATCAGGAAGCTCTTCTTGCCATTATTTAGCACTTCCAAAAGAGTGGCTTTTAAAAGCAAATGTTAAAGCAGTTAAACCCCAAATCTGATCCTTCTGGGGCTAAAACAGAAAGACAGTCACTTTATGTTGATGGTTGTTTAGAATTAGCTCTGTGATCATCATTA
Source organism: Elanoides forficatus (assembly GCA_025311575.1). Lineage (NCBI taxonomy): Eukaryota > Metazoa > Chordata > Aves > Accipitriformes > Accipitridae > Elanoides > Elanoides forficatus. The sequence continues at coordinate 5,060,365 of JAOBAS010000013.1, read as the reverse complement.
AACTCATTTTCATCCACTTGGTGTATGCAAAGTTGCTTTTGTATGATTCTAATTTATTACACAAGGTCTAATGTAACAGTGGGATGCTAAGTGCAGAATTATTATCTATTATATTATTATTTAATTATAAATTAGCTTATAATGCAAATAAAGCCTGTAAGCAACACTGCCCCAAAACTCGCCATGATATAGTTTCAAAATTTGCAGGTAATCAGAAGAACAATCAAAAGTTGAGAACAAAATGAAAAATGAAAGCACCCTAATAAGGATGTTGACAACCTGCGTGCCACTGACTGTATAAAGGATCTTCTACCTTTAAAAAAGGAGGGAAAATAAAAAAAAAAGGAAAACTTTCTGAAGTAAAGTTTAAAAAAATCTACATACTTTACACTGAAAACAAGTTATTGTTTCATGCATCAAATCAAAGGATTAAATCCAGTCAGTTCACTGAAGAAAGCAGTAACTATAGATATTTATGCTCAAAGAAATTAATTAAGCAGAACATGGTGAGCTGATCCCATGACAGCTGGAGCACCAAAAAGAAGTGGCTAAGAAAGAAAGAAAAAATGGTATGAGGAGTAAAAAGGACAGACCACACAGGCCAGCGTCCCTCAGGCTGCGTTAGCACTGCCAGGGAGATGGCCGAAGCTGTACGGGGTGCGGGTGCGCAGGGGCTGGCGGTGCGGGGGCCGCGGGGCGGCCTCTGTGAGGAGAGGAGAGGCCGGGGCTGCCCCGAGCCGGACACAGCCGGTTCCAGCCGGCTCCAACCCACCCACCGCCGGGCACAGCTCAGCCCCGCAGCCGCCGGGGGGAAATCCTGTGTGAGAAAGGGCAGAAATGTGACACGGGCAGTCGGGAGTGAGGAAAAAAGTGTGAGAAACAGCCCTGCGAGCAGCCGGGCCAGAGGAGGAGGAGGAGGAGGAGGAGATGGGAAGGAAGGGCTGCAGGTGCCTCAGCAGAGATTCCCCGGCGGCCGGCGGAGAAGACTGTGCCGGAGCCGGTTTTCCTGACAGGAACTGCGGCCCCTGGAGAACCCACATGGGAGCAGGTTTTTTTCCCCTGAAGGACTGCAGCCCGCGGAGGACCCCACGCTGGAGCAGGGAACAGCGTGAGGGAGGAAGGAAGGAGCGGCAGAGAGGGGCCGTGGCGGACAGACCTCCACCCCCGTCCCCCATCCCCCTGCGCCGCTCAGCGGGACAAGGCAGAGGAGTTGGGAATGGAGGAGTGAAGTTGAGACTGGGAAGAAGGAGGAGGTGGTTTAGGTTTTGTCTTTGCTTCTCACTATCCAACTCTATTTTAGTTGGCAACAAATTAAATTAATCTTCCCCAAGTTGAGTCTGTTTTGCCTGTGATGGTAACTGGTGACCAACTCCCTGTTTTTATGCCGACCCATGAGCTCTTCCACCTTATTTTCTCCCCTTGTCCTGTTGAGGAATCTAGCAGCCAGCCAAGGTCAACCCACCACAGAAGCTTCTCTAACAAGACCTTCAAAATGAAGAAATGCAGCTGACCGGTGTAAACCTTGTCTTTGTGAAACAAACTGCATAACAGTTTTACAAATGACTGGAAGCCCATCCATGCTCTTTGGAATCTTAACAGTCTCTCTCCATAGTCTTCAATGGGATAAAAAAAAAAAAATTATCTGGATGCATTTCAGATGCAGCTTGGATGGATTTAACAGCCTCCTTAATCAAACTTAACTCAGTCATGAACTTCCATATCAAAGGACTTATGAAACAAGTTACTTTTCATGTAATTACTGTCTCTGAAGTATTTATTTCTATTTATCATTGGGTCTCGCTACCAGAGCCCCGGATCTGTCAAGCTTTCAGCTCTCTCCCAGTGGATATCTCGGGAATTTAGGGAGGGAGTCTGAAGAGAACTGTATCTAACAGTTTGCAACAGATGTTGAGACTCCACAAAGCTTTTCCTACAGTAACTTTTGATAGTGTGTATCTCTGGCACTACAGAAAGAGCACAGTTCCTGAGAAACACATAATATATTAGCTAAGACTGCCTGAATCTTCTGTAGCTTGAAGAATTGGGCTTGCTCCTTAGTTTTGACTGGGGAAAAAACAGCCTGCATGGCTTACAGCACCTCTCTTCTGTATCCCAAATCTGTCAGTCAGCTTCTTTTTACAAAAACAAGCAGTTTCTCCTAAATCAACCAGATCACCCTGGGTTTTCTCCAGTCACCATCTTAGCCTCAAGAAGGCTAAAACAGTCTAGTCTAGATTAAGCTAGTTAAGTAAACTCTTCCCTTAGCTGACTACTGATCTTTATGAAGCTGAATACTCAGTCAGTTGAACTATGCCATTCTCATTACCTGAAGATTGTGTGTCACAAATTTTCAACATGAGGTTTTAAGTATCTAATTGCATGGCCATACAGTTAAAAAAAGATTTTGGTCTTCACAGGTCTATGAGTTATACTCAAGAAATGGAAAAATAATTTTATAACACTAATAATTTATATACTAAATAAAATATTGAAAATTGAACTCTGGGTTAGTACATTTTTCAGTAACATACAACATTTTCTCGTCAGTGTTTGTCTTTAATGTGGGAGAAAAAACAAACTGAACCCTCTATAGCGGAATATATTCACAGCTTTCCACACATCGCAGACTGCATGAGACCATAGATACCCTCTTTGAAGAGGATCACTTCATGTAGGAGATGAAAGGCTAAAAAAAAAAAAAAAAAAAAAAAACTCTGCTTCTGTATGAATTGTCAGGTTGCCTGTAGGGGAGAGAAGGCGTAGGTCTGCACAGAAGATTCAGACCAAGCGTGTAGGGTTTCATCTGAGTGAGACTAAATATAGGTTTCTAAATGTGTCTACAGGCCATCACTGCTGTCTGATTTCCTACTGTAACTAATGAAAATCCTATAGTAGGATTCAACTGCCTCAACACTGGCATTCAGTTCTACCTGCAATGCCCTAACATTTCCAAAATACAAGTGTGGAGCTGTTAGGTATGACATGGGAATTACCTGAGAGCCACCCTCACCTGGGGTAGCTGCTGGAAGCTACGGTAAAACTCCACAGTACCTGATATGACACTAGATGACTAGGGGCTCTACTTCCCTGAACAGGTACCACAGCTGAGAAAGATTCAGAGCAGATTTAGTTTAGTTCAGAGCAAGCTGAATCACTCTGAGCCACACTGATCTCCTCCAGTAAGTACAATGAAACACAGCTCACACCTAACGTAGGGTTTCTCATCGGGAACCGATTCCCACTCAGTCTGACAGGTAAATGCATCGACTTCATCTCTCTTGGACACCTCACCAGACTCCTCTGTAATAGTTTATAGAAGTGACCAAGAGGGCAGCTCCTCTAACGTGAACAATCGGCTCTACTAAACACTCACTTGCTGGTTGATCAGGAAAACATATACTTAGGTGTATAGAGCAAAGGGGTAAAACCTGCAACATAAGATACTCGCAGAAATGCAAGAGTAAGGTTATATCTATGCTGAAAGCATAGGGGTAAAAACCAGAATAATATAGGAAAAGCAAGTGGATGAAACTTTCCTGCATTTAATTCCCTACTTCACCTTGTTGCTCTTCCGGCGGCATTGCAGTTACATGGGCAAGAAGTTGTCTCCGTGGTCACTTTAACCCACCACAAAGACAGTCCGATCAGTCCCTGAAATAGGCTAGGAAAGCAGGTTTCTCTACAGCTAAAAGGACTGATCCAAATAACCCTAGAGGGTAAAGCTGTCTGGCTGACAAAAGTCTTGAGAGCAGTTTGCTGGACGGACTTTCAACTGCCCTCTCTCCATTTGTAGAAGCTATTTGGCCAGAGGAAAAAAGTTACAGAGAAAAATTAACTTTCCTGATGCATGCATAGGTAAGTAATAGAATACATGAGTTTTGATCACTTACCACACATTGCAGAGATGCAAACTGCACCATCATTAATAACATCCCAGCAACATACAAAAATTTCCTCCAGTCATAACAACACAACCATCATGTGCATGCTCATCTATTTATAGACTCCCAGCAACATCTGCTTATCAATATGATTAATCTGTATTTCTCAGTAATACTCAACTTTTTACAATGCAATATCCCCAATCATTTTCACAAAACTCACCAATACAAAGGTTTTGCTACAGGAGTCTGCTTTTTACGGGCAAGTTAATCACAAATCTAATAGATCATTGAAAAAATAACATTTAATTCCAAATTTTCTGTAAACCTGTTGCACATAAGTTAGTTGATAGGTGTTTTAAACAGAATACTGAAATTACACAGTACGTGATTAAACTTCTGCCTAAATAATTCGCAGCTCTTTGGAAAGCTCAATCTGGATTTAAAAAATTATTAGGTTTTATCTGCTCAGAAATACAGATTACATTTTGTGTAGATTTTCACTTAATCTCTCACCAGTCATTAAGCAACCAGTAACAGATATTTTATACCATTTTATAATTACAGTTTTGGGGGGGGGGTTTAATTTATCTC
>JAOBAS010000013.1:5028942-5055790 GCA_025311575.1 Elanoides forficatus | reverse complement strand
GATTTATTCCTACAATACTATGAACTTTCTTAGAGGCTGAAGTTTTCCATACCTAGTATCTATTTCAGACAGACATTCCAAAATATCAGCCAATATTACTCAAAAGTTTCCAGAGGGACAGTATGGAAAAACAATATTTTTTCTGTAAGATTACATTATTCCAGTGACGTTTATGGAGTAAGCCTAACACCTTCTTCCATGAGAAATGTATTGTTTTGTGACAGTATGCATAAATTTGTTCAAGCTACCTGCCTTTGTAGAAACACACTGTGCAGAGTTGGTACATTCCAGCTTAAATCTTCTGTAGATCCCATCTGAAGTAAGAACACTAAGGAAGCTGTGCTGGTTTTCTCTGCAATTGCTGCTCTGAAACTCTGAACTAAGAGATACAGTCATCTCCTCGCCTTGCGACATGGTCCTTCCACTTGCATTGGGAGACCCAGCAAAAGGAGGGATACGGCACACACAACAAACTCTGCTTGAAGTGTCATAAGGTAAAGCAAGTAGCCTAGGATAAAATACTAAGGGCAGAAACTGTGAGCTAAGCGAATGGAGATTTGGATTAGCTAGCTATAAAACTTGGCATTTAGGGAGAACAAACTAACGTGTAAATAGGTCACCAGGAGAGAACTTGAATAAAAAACCTAAACGACAATGATGATACTGGGGGCAGGGGAAGGTGGGAGAGAGCCTACAAGCATGGAAAGGAAGGACAAAGCATCATAAAGAAACCTTGGTCTGTCAGCCCACAGGATGTATTTAAGGACATTTTTGGTTGTGTGACGATAGAGAAGGACGCAGACCAGAGGGAAAACAAGACATTGTGCGAGAAATTGAGCAAAGAGGTAGAGAAAGGTTATGTGAACCCTGGGAATGGAGCAGGTAAGATGACACTAGGTACAGAAAGAGCATTTCAGGGTTCAGGGCGAAGAAGTAACACAAGTTTGGATTCAATGGCACAGGTAGGACATGCTAAGGCATCCTCTTCTGTAAAGCCTGCATTTGTTTTTTTTTTTTAAACATCTCTTTCATGCTGATTCAGAGCACATACCTTATTTTAGATTCCTTCTGAACTGCAAATCATGAACAAACTGCAACTGGGAACACTGAAACATTGTGTTTCCAAAACAAAACACAGGCAGCTTTCAAAATGCCATGGCTGAATGAGCCAGGTTGTGGATTAACTGTGCCACAGATGAAGAGACACAGCACAGAGCCAAAATCAGGTTGGAAAGACTTACTAGATCAGATTCAGTGCCATGCAAATGCAGTTATGACACTTTCAGGCATAACTTGAGTCTAGCAGCAGCTTAGTGACTCCCACACAAGCCTTGCCAGCCTCAAATAGCTGTATGCAGCATCCACACTGTGATCCCAGTATTGGCAAGCAGAGTGGCTCAACAAAGTCAACTCGGGCTGCCTGCCAGGCCTGTTGGACTCAGGCTGGCTCTTACATAGTATTTGGGTGTCTACTCTGTCCTCCTGAGTACACTGTGTTCTGCAAGGGTTTATTAGTTCCACTGAACAACTGAAGCACATTGGCACTGTGCATAGGAGGAACTTCCCGCACCTGAGCCATCCCAGCTCCCACAGCAGGGGCAGGCAAAGCAGAAACACACCCACATGGCCTCACACAAGCTAGCCCAGTCTGGCAACATCAGTGCTATGCTCATGCATAAGGAAGTTAACCCTTCTGCTCCTTCTGGTCCCTGGTATAATTTCCAACTATCTGTATATCCAGGTACCTTAATCCCTCTTGCTGCTGTTCCCCCTAGATCAGGTACTGCAGAGCTGACTGCAAGCTGCTTATAGCTCTGGCAGCTGTTGAGTGAAATGAAATTATTAAACTTGTAAGAAAAAGAACAACAACAATGGGAGAACCACCAAACAATTAAGATTCTGGAACAGTCTTCCCAAGGAATAGCAAAGTCTAACAAAACAACAGAAAAACCCAACTGGTTTCGAACTGGAGCTTCCTCCATTGATAAAAAGGTTTCTGTAACATAGTATTTGCACCAGCAGGGAACCAAACACAACTGCAGGAGGTCTGGGGGTTTAATTTATCTCCATAGGAAGGCTGAGTTGCAAATGGGTCTCTATACTAATGGAATCAAAAAAAACCCCCACAAAATATTACAGACACTTTGTCTATAGATTTACTTGATTGACGCACACTGTTCTATCCCCAAACTCACATAACATCATGTACCTCAGGTATATCTGTGCCAAACTATCCTAAACCCTGACTAATTGCAGCACTGAAGATATATAGATGGAAATATCCATCTGTTAAGTAAAATCACAAAATGCTCCAGAATGCAAAAGATATAAAAAGATATAAAAACATAGATGGAAGTATCTTTTATCTAGGACATTGCATTGCTAAAAATACACTGAATTTTAATCCTGGATGAGGATTAAGGTTATTTATAATAGAGAAAGAGAGAGCAAGAAAAAGCAGAGATTACATCTAGTCCTCATAATTACTTTGTTCTCTGGAAATTTTTTCTGCTACTTGTCCGTTTCTCATAACGCTTAATAGGTCATAAATCTTATCAAATCTCTCTTTGCAACAAGATATCTTTTTAGCTAAAATCTCTCTGGCTTTGGGGAGACAAAATAGCCCCAGAATTCAGTTTGCTAAATTTAGTTATTTAGCATCTCCACATTATGTTGTAACTACTAAAAACGAAGAATTGTGCCTCAGCAGTGTACATAATTATGGAAATTTAAAATTAATATTAGAAGTCATATTTAGTCCAAAACCCCACATATCACGTTAAAAACCCCATCACACGAAAAGGATCTTACATGAATGAGGGCCACGATGATTCAAGCTGAAAGCTACAAGAATTCCAAGAAGAAATGACTCGATCAAGAGCAGGATTTGCTGGGGCTCCGGGGCACAGCCTGGGCTGTGGAATCAGCTGGCGTTTAAACGAGAGCGCTCTCGCACGCCCAGGAGTCGGCAGCACACCGGGTTTGTTGTGACCAGAAGGAAGAGAGGTAGCCATGGGCTCAACAAGGAGATTCAGTGAGTTCAGTTGCCAAAACCTAAAGCGTTTCAGAGAAGGATGGAGCATGACTAGAAGAAATCTTCCACTTCACTGGATCCTTTTACAGGAGGACTGTTCAAAGATACCGCAGCTGGGGACCGTTTGAACTAAGGGACAGGCGAGAGTGTCTTACAGCAATAAAACCCAAGGATACCCAGCAAACGGACCACCGCTGGAAAAACTGAAGTTGCATTGCTCAGATTAAAAAACACTTCCATTGGGCGCTGCCGCAGGACAAATGGCTCCGAGCTCTCTGTTTGGACGTCGGCAGTCAGCTCTGCTGAGGTACCGTATCCCCTCAGGCATCCCACTACCGCACTCCTTCAAGCCTCCTGAGCCTAAAGACAGGCTACGCATTTCCCCGGAGCTCTCCTGCACATTTGCTATTCAGTCCTCGATTAAAAAAAAAGGACCAAAACTATCTCCGGTCTCTAAGGCTAAGCTTTCATTAGAATATCAACCAGAAGAGATATCAAGGTTCATAGCTTCTGGGTGAATTAGGTGAAAGTTTAGATGCTTTGAAACATTTGCCTGCCCAGTTTGTCTCTGGAAAGTAATCCCTTCCCTTCAGCCGTGGCTTCTGCAGGGTCCCCCACTGGAGTCTCTTCCTATCGCTGTGGCTTGGCTGTACCTCCTCACTTTCTAATTACGCTGAGGCCTCCCTGGGGAATCCTGTCAGCTCCACCTCATGCTCCTGGACAGCCCCTACCCGGGTGCACTCAGTCTCCACTTCAGTTTACACTGCCAGAATTTTTTTTTTTTTTTTTTTTTTTACATCCCAACTGAAGCTGTGGACAACAAAACACAAAAACAAACTTGGCTGGTTTGCCAACAGGTGGCATATCATTATATGGCCATCCATTCAGTAATATATGTGTGAATTTTGGATACAGTTACATGAAGCATTCAAGACATAGATCAGCATGGTGACTATCTAGGATTCTGACTGCCAGATGCCTCCTTGATTAATAGGCTACCTCTGACATGAGCAAATGCTGGGTAAGTATATTAACCATCTGACACAACGCAAGTATACACATTACATGTTTGTCAAGAGTAATAATGGCACTTTTACTTGATTTCTATTTTCAAAGCATTGCACAACACAAATTCATTTCCAGTGATCAGACTGGCGGTACAGACGCACATTGGAAAAGTGGGTTATATCCAGACTCACCCCACCCTCACGCAGGTAGAGCACGCTGGCTTCCGCATTGTCCTCCACCTGACATTGCAGATCATTAATTTCAAAGAGCTGTAAATTTATCTAATGAAATGAATTTACTCCCCAACATGTTGATACAATAAATATGTGCAAGCCAAATTTCAGAGAAGCTAGACATGGACAAATTAAAATTACCTATACCAGTCACAGTCTCTAGATTAGCCACCTCTTTATTCCAAACTTGTGGGTTTTATACTCCCAAGATTACTTCTTTACAGACTGAAAAAAGATTATATGCAGTGCAACTGATACAGCTAGATGTTATATGAAAACATATTCTAAAATTTTCACATTTAATGCTAATACTATGAAGATACTTTTTCTACATCTTTATTAACATAGCATATTTGGTCATTCATTCTGTATTCCACAGCAGAAAGAAAAGCCTAGTGTGTTTATTAGATATGGTATATAGTGGTTTAGAAATCTCTCATGCTACCAGCCATTTCTGCACTGCTGACAACACATTATTCCATTACAGAAATGAAGGTAACAGAAACACAGTAAACACACAATACCATGCAAAGAACACTGCTGGCTTAATTTGGAATACAGTAGGGCAAACTGAATTCAGAAATGATAACTGCAAATTTGATATGGCAATGAAAATGCCAGCAGTTTTGGATTTTAAGATACCATAAAGGTAATAGTCTGTTATTAATAGTAGTGAGACTGGATATGCCTTGCTATCAACAGGTAACAATAAATTCAAAGCAATTCCTACGATGAATTAAAGGACTTGACAAAGTAGCACATTGGGGAAAATTAAGACAATTAAATGAGCATAACATACTGAAAGGATGCAAGAACAGTTCCAAAGAAGTATAGCGACCTCTCAGCTAAAACTGCAGCTTGCTATATACAGGCTTTGCATAGGTTTAAGGCTGAGTGTGTTTTCTCTTGATAGTAACATTGCTGGAAACGTGCTGAAGTGAATGAAGAACTGGAGGAGCCAGAAACAGATTCCTGGGGTGACTATGCTTTCAAAAACGATCACCTATACAGACCGATCTACACAGATATCCTACCAGCAGCTAACCAACCCTACTCCCAAAAACATCCGGAAGAGACATAAGCCTGAAATATTTACTGTATAAACCTTAAATATTTATTATAAGCCTTAGCATTTACTGAGAGTGTTAATAATGAGTCAGTGATAATAACTTGTTTCTAAAAGGTTCCTGTTACAGGAGAAATCCCTCATTAAAGAAGAAATGCTCCATTTAAAATTAGGGGTTTAATTGTATGTATCACTATTATTACAGCTATCTGCAGACCTTTTTGATGGCACAATTGCAAGCAAAAGGGTTATCAAGTACTATTACTGTATTTCCAATCTATCATAATTAATAAGTATAAGCAACAAGATGTAGAAAGAAAATTTGATTTCATGCATACGAACACATTTTAGCAATTTTTTTTAATTGGCTGATTCTTTTCTCCTAGTTTGATAAAATTACATACATATTTTGACTAATCAAAAATGATCAGAACTGCGTCCAATTCAAACTGTTCACGTTGTTTCCTTTTACCTTACACCAGATATGCGTACATTATCACATTAAATCTATAAGGTCATACTTGTTCATTTTCAAAACTGCAGCGCACTGAATAGACAAGGATCAGAATCTACTATGAAGTAACAGTTTATAGGATCGTGTTGATTATATTAAGGTATATGAACACATCAAACAGGCTCTTCTCATTACTTCCTTAATATTGTGTTGCACCGCTAGTATTTTTTTCGTTATTATCCTCTTTCTTCTTAAGGTGCAGTGTATACAAGACATACCAGATTTCAATTGTTAGAACTTATTTCCTTTACTCTTCTTTTCAATATGTATTTACAGCTGAAACTAATTACCTAAAAATACTTTCCTTTACACAAGACCCTTATCCCACTTCTTTACTTAGAGATTCAGGGCATAGATGAACACATTTTTGACAGAAAAGTGAACAAATATATTTCTATATTGTTGCATTTTCTGAAGCCAGAATTATTTCTCAAATCCCCAGTATCATCCTTCCCTAGAACTTCAAATTTTCATGGATCAACAGACACAAGACTCCAGTTAACACTGTTTATTACTCAGTAACGTAACAAAAGGGTAAAAAGGGCAACACCTGCTGACACACAAGCAATTAAATTTTTTAAAAACTCAAGAAGGTACTAATCTTATTTTACTCCCAGGATGAGGAATCAAAAATTCCTTAAGGGAAAGCATTCAAAAACAGAAGTGTATACTATCGCATGATACTTTTTTCATTTAATACTTAAGAATACTTTTTAAAAAGCATTCTCTTAACCCTTTATTACTGTGAAATAACACGCAGATGGGGAAAATAGCATCAGCCTGGGAAAAGCCTGTGTTCTCTTGTTCAGCTGAAAACACCTTGTAAAACAAACATTGAAAAATTAAAGAGAAACTGAAAGTCTTCTCCCAGGAAACATAGGAGATAATATTATCATTGTAGAACAAGTTCCTACAGAACATAAGCATAAGACAACTACCATGCAACACAGTGGAACAGCCACTGTGATCAGTTATTGCAGCATTTTGGTTTAATGCAATGAAGACAACTATAGCTGGTTTTGTGTCTTTTTTTCTTTCCTTTAACTGATTAAACTTTTCTTATGTATTCAGCATATGTGATTTTGTTTTAGATAATGAAAAAAAAAAAAAACCCACACAGCCTTCACTCACTGGAAAAAAAAAAAATTAGTTCTTTCCCATTATTTTTAAAGCATCCATTTAGGCAGATCTAGCTTGCGAGGTATAAAATGTCAGAAATAAATTTGCTACTGTCTTTTATTGTGAAGGCACACCTTTAAAAGTAAAGCAAGGTAACTTATTAGAAAAATGGAATAAATACATTTTCAGCAATGTCAAATCTAAATACAAACTCAGTGTGTACTTCTGGACGAAAAGAAAACCAGAAAAATCCTTTCAACATTTTCCATTCTAACTTTGTAGCGAGACTGACCCAAGCCAGGTAGGAAGATATTCCTTTCTACTTCAGTACTGACAGTGCTGTATTCCCATGTGGGAAAGTAAGTTTTAATCACCACGGAGTTCAACACTGACCTCCCATGTCTCGGACAATATCTGAGCCAGTAAGATACACAGCATTGGTGGGAGAATCACTCGAAGGCTCTTTGGCTTTATACCAGCAGTTTAATTGGACCAAACAGAATGTAATGTTGTTAGTGTTAAAATGATAAAAATACTACATTGAACAAAACAAAAAGCTTGAGGTTATTCTGGTAGCTTTCTCTTTTTTTGAAAACTGAGCCAAGAAAAAGCGTGGTACTTTCTTTCTCTTTGTTTGAAAACTGAGCCAAGAAAAAGCGTGGTACTTGCTAGTGCTCTTTCTGAAGGATTCTGTGAAATTCTGGAATTCATTTGTCCAAAGCTGTAAATCACAGAATTATTCCCTAGCAGAACTTAAGGAGATTTTGTGTAAGCTCACAATGCGTGTAGTTACAATGAGGAAACAAGTAACAAAAATGGCATGAAAGATCCTCGACTCTTCCATCGTTCACCATGCAAGTCAAAAGACACATTGATACACCAAGCTGCGACGAGCAAGTTTGTCCAGGTGGCCCTGCTTGGGCAAAGGGGTTGGATGAGTTGACCTCCAGAGGATCCCTCCAACCACAACCATTCTGGGATTTTGTGACTGCTATGGCATACCATATTTTTTGTCAAGATAAAGATAAATCATAATTCTTCAATTGATTTAAATAACTTGAATGATTTGCAGATTTCAAAGGTCAAAAAAGTGGTTCATAAGAGCTTTATTCCACCCCATACTTCCTCTATTAGACTATATAGTAGGATGCATGTATATAGTCTACATGTATGTTCACTTATGAAAAATCTATACAATATATGCTTATACATACACATACCATATATATGAGTACATGAGATTAGTTAAGATAGAATAAAGCTCTTCTTGAAAACCCTTACTGACCTTGGAGATCTTACCAATATTTAGGTTTTGTAACACAAGTTTTTGCAATGGAAGGAATTATTACACTCAAAGGTATTGCCGACATTTTCTTAACTAAAAGAAATTCAAAACAATTCCCATATTCTTGAATCAGTTAAACTGAAATAAAGGTACTGAAAATACAAGACTACAAATAGGATAACATGTCCAGTAGTAACGCTGCAGGGCATTAAAAGTTTCTTTATTCACGCTCCATTATACTACATGGAGTTTCCGATATTGTTTATGTAGAGTCTCCACAGATCACTGTTACCCAATTGCACGCTAACAGCAAAACCAGCCATGAACAATTCAGGAGCCCTTTGTCACGGGTTAAGACAGAAGGTTGCAGTAGCAATATATTTGTTTGGTCATCAACTGTAGAGTCGCATGACAAGGAGACAGTTTAAGTGTTTGGCTAACAGGATAAACCAAGGAGCATAACTGAGCCGTTACCGATTTAATGCCGATTTAAAGCTATAAGGGAAAAAAAACCCAGTTGTCTAGCAACTCTTTTACACTTCAACCGTTAAATGAAGAAGCTCTGATCTGGTTAACGTCAGAGCATGAGCATCAGCTGCCTGCTTTTTGTTTGTTTGTTTACAAGAAGTGACCCATCATTTTTGCTAGCTGGACACTGAAAAACAGGTATTAAAGTCAAACATTTTGCTTCAGCAAACTTGGTGAAGAGCAAGCTGATTTTAAGGATTTAGTTAAAAAAATTTAACACTTGGATTTGTTTGGAAGTGAACTAACTTCCCAGAAAGCAGAGTAAAGTGCTCTGCATCTTACTTGAGACAGAATTCCTCAGTTTCTTGTCGGACTTTTCTTCCTTTTCCTTTTTCTTTCTTTACCTGCTGAAAGCAGCAGTTCTAGGGAGCGATTGCTGAAAAGCGGTACTTCGTTCCTGATGCATACAAACCCCAAATCTTTTAGGAAACCAATTATGTTGAATGCTACAGAGAATTTATCTGCTATCACTTTGCAATTTGCTAGGTAATTTTTACCTCTTTCTGATGGATTTTTTTCTGGTTCTACAGCTGTATTATTCAGACCTTACATATATCAGCTTTTTAATGGACAATTGACATAAGAGTTCTGTGAAAGGGATGTAAAAACACTCCTGACAATGCAGACATTTTGTTCTGACAATATTAACAACTTCGGTTAAAACCATTAGTACACAGCTGAATGGCACAGCATATGCGCCCAATTGGTAAGGCTTAAATTGGCAAGCCATTATGTAAGCAAGTTTTAAGCATAATTTGAAGGAACTAAATGACAAACACCCTGTAAAAACACCTGATATACAATTAGGGAAATGTTTCCAAGTTGTCTTTCTTTCAGAGTATAAATCACTGACATTATACTAAAATGAGAACAATTCCAGTGAAAGCCAGATCAGAAATCTGAATCTCTAGTATTTCAACACTGGTAATTGGCATGACTGTCCGCAATCACATACTATTAAGTTCAGTTAAATCAATTCTCATGTATCTATAGTTCATTTCACATCCTGATTTCCTCCCAGTCCTCCTTTACATATGTAAACAGAAAAATGAGTAGGCAAACCGCTCTATTCTGCACAACTAACACTTCTGGAAAACACGGGAAAATGGTGACAAAGCTATTTTTCATCATTTGCTCCAAATTCTTTTCACTTTAAATTTGATCAGAAATTGTAATTCTAATGAAATCTGTAAAGTGGCAGACTGATTGCTATGGATAAATAAATATACAGCTTAGTCTGGAACATGGATCTTCCACCTAATTCTGTCAATGATGTCATACAAATTTCACTTAGTTCAATACACCCACAGCACCTCACAAAATACTTTAAATTTGGTTCAGAGAAACTGTATTCCCTCATTCAAGGCTACTTTTGTATCCTAAAACGTATGCCCTTTTCTACAGGGAGAAAGAAACAGAGCCCTACGGCTTCGTGTATCGGGCGTTTACAAAGGAAATGCATCTTTTTGCATTACTTAACCAAATATTAGGAAGTAGTTTTACAGGAACGGTGCAAGGAAAAAAGTTGTATTTTCAGGCGGTTTTTGCTCTGCCAGGCTGCGGCACCACTGGAGGGAAGGACAGAGGACGCGGCGGCAGCCAGGCCCTCGGGAAGACGGAGCCGGGGCTCTGCCCGCTCCTTGCCGAACCACGGGGAAGCGCCCGCCGGACACTTTCCTGGGTTCTCCACCGCCCGAACAGCTCCGAGGACAGTTCACATCGGAGGGGAGAGGGAATGCAACGGAGAGAAGTAACTTCAACCCGTTACCATTTTGGCAATTAAAATGCTGGTGTACGGAACAGAACTAGAAGGATCCAGAGCAAAAGCGTAGACACTAAAAGGAACTGACAACACCTGGAAAACATTGACCCAAACTAAAAGCAAGCGGTCGCTCCTGCCAGCTTTTCTCTAAGCAGCTACCGGACTTCCTTCTGAAATGCTCCCTCCCGTAAAATCCTGTACTAATAATATTCTGCTTTCTTTAAAAGTACATACAAATGCTCACAGCAAACAGGCTGCCACACTCACATAACGGTGTTTCTGAATACGAAGGTAATATGAAGGAAAATGCTTGCACTTTTTCCATACATAATACAACTGCCAACTGTTCTCAAACCCAATGATATTATTACTAACTTTATTAACACCAAACACTCTCACTGCACAACTACATTTAAGCCTGATCCGAATAACCAAACTAGCTAACAGTCCTCTTATCTGACACTGCTGCCATTAAACGTGGTCTGCCTGCAATCATACAAAAGGAGAGCAGGCTCAGGTGAGAAGTATGAAGAGCTAACCAATACTCAAAGAACTTCAGACACATATTTAGGGGTGCGCTTTGACATATGAGTCCTTGAAAGTTATGTGCCTCATCAGCCACGAGGAGGTAGCAGTTATTGCCAATCAATTTTGTGAGTGTACTGGAGTCATCTCTTGATAAACGTAGGATGCCTACTAACTTGCACTACAAGGAATCAGTGTTTTGGGATGTCCGTTATTATTTTAAATGAGGAGGGAACATATCAAGTTCTGCTATGTATTTTTGAAACAGTCCTTAAAATATATTTGGTACTTACTTGAAAAGGTCAAGAACAGCTTCGAAGTATTAAATTATCTATACCCCATTTTAAAAATACTTAGCTAGGAGTAACAGTTGCAAGGGACCTCTTTAGAATCTAATACATTCCCCTACAGCCACAAGCAACCACGTTACATAAATCCTTTCCTAAACTGTAATCAAATTTAACCTTTAAAACTTTGAGTTATTTTTTCTTCCAACAAGTCACACGAAGAAAATTTCCCAAGGCTTTACTCTACTGATTGCAAAAATCTTTTTCTGAGCCAAGAGCATTTATGGCCAAGTCATACCCATTTGGTCTTATGTATTCACTGTCCTCTAGTTTGAAGGTTACTCTTATTGTTTAAAATTACTGTACTTCTAGATATCAATTCTAATTGCTCTAGCTTTTATCCCCCTAATCTCTCTAGTCTTCTCTCTTATGAGCAGCTCTCCATTTCTTTGATTATCCTCTGTACGACCTTCTTTGTGCCTATCACAGTTTGCATTTGTCAAAGATGGGTAACGCACAGTTCACAATATCCCAGGTGAGGTCCCATTAATACTAATTCTCCAACTCTACAGAAAATACCTTGAATCTAGAATAATGCTTGACTTTTCCTGGGCTTGGCACTTCAGTAACTCACACTTCATAATTCTTTCCAACTGAAGCACCCCTAGCTTGTAGGAACTTGGTGCATGTATTTCAATATTAAAGTAATTCATCGTGATAAAAATTCACGTGGAGAGAACAAGGCTTATATAAACACATTTAGAAAGTCTTTACTAACATGAAGCTCACCAGATAAAGAAGGGTTTGTCCCTATATGTAGATTAGTCAGGAATGTCTAGCCACTGAAAATAATTATTTCAGCACATTATTCAGAGTACCACACAGAAAGCAGTGGAATGAAGCTGTAGCAAGTTCTATTTCATAGCCATTAGAAAAACAACCATGCTCTCGGAACACTACTGCCTTAGGAAAAAAAATACTACTGCCATATGAAGGTGTGAGAGAAAGCATTTTCTCTGGCTGTTGCACAGTACTAACTCGCAGGTTACAGCTATGCTGTGTAAGTTGGGACATACCACTACTTCGTAACACAAGCGTCACGCCACCATCTGCACGTCAAAAACTGCATTGGATTGTAATGACTTTACACTCGTTTCAGCTAAAGCGCCAGCGATGCTGGCTAATTGCCACTACCTAAGTCTCCAAGTTAAAATCTGGAACGCCACTGAAATGGTTCTAACTACACGCTCCCAAAGGATTCGCTCCATCCTGCTCGCTATACTTATGTCCAGTTTTAAGAGGTTATACTTTGCCTATGCATATTATTCCAAATGTAAATTAAACAGCTGATTTCACAAGAATTCCCTGAATTTCTGCTGCAGCCGGAAGTAAAACACAGCAAACCATGTAAATCCATGTAAAATTACAATTAAAATACTAAATTAGATTTCCTGAAGCTGATGGAAGGACCTTGCATGCAAAACAGTTGAATTGTTAACCAAAGGCATTTTTATGAAATATCATAAATTTTTTACACATCATTACCTCCTCTACTTTTTAGCCTACCAATAATTCTCAGTTCTTAATTAATTTCTTTTATTGTCCTAATTTTGACAACAGTCTTGGGATTCCTTGCTGGGCTATCTTGGAAGCCTATGTTCAGCTAGGGGATGGGCAGGGACTGGGTGTCAGGATTCCTGTTCTTCCCCCCTCCCCTTTGGATGATTTTAAAATTTCAGTTCAGTTTTTTACATTAATATGTTTCCCAGTTAACTAACAACATTATAATAATAAGTGATAAAAAGCATGGATTCTAACCACTTTGTCCTCCTTTGGGAAAGCATCCAAGGAAGCAGAATAAAAAGAGAAAAGAAAGAAAGAAGAGAAAAAGAATAAAATAGGCAAGTATTAATAGACAGATTTCAAAGAAATGCAATTCTAACAACTCTCTGAAAAGAGATAAAAACATAAAATTTCAAAAAAAAAAAAAAGCTTTAAATAAAAAGATGACATTACTGCATAGTAGAAAACATGTTTTCCCACCCAAACCCACAGAAGCATAAATATAACAAACAAAAGGCAAGTTACAAATGAATGGACATTTTTCCACTTCTGTGACTTTAAACAGCAGGTGAAAAATACTTATAAGATATTCAATTTTTTTCTGAGTAAAGATAATCTGTATCATATGCACTCTAACTAATAGTATAACAAAACATATCGAAGTAAACTATATTTTCACAGACTTGCTCTAATGACACCACCTGCAGGTAATGCAATGTAATGCATCTATTTACATGAAAAGATGAATATATGAAAATTTTTGTCCAATACACCTACCTAATTTTTTCAGAATGTGAATTTAATTTAATGGACTCACAAGTACATCAGGGTTACAGAAAACTTGCAAAATAAAGATGAAATGCATTTTTGAGGGCTTTTTTTTTTTGTTTACATGAAGTTTCAGGAGCCCTATTCAGCTGATGTTTAGCTCAATGAAAGTGAAAAGGCCATGAACTAGTTCCATTATGAACATGATTATCTGCTATAAAATTTGTGACCACTTTAAACTGAATTTGTATTCATACAAAGAGCACGAACGCATGTCCCCTACAAAAAACTGGCACCTTAAAACCATATGAGAAAGTTACCTCATCTCACAATAGATAACAAAACTCTTCATGCAACAGAAGGGTATTCGTAAAATGTTTTATAACACACCATAGTCCTAGATAACCAGCCAAAAATAATCACTGGATAATGGTCTTCCAAATATAGATCCTACCGCTCACGTGCAAGTGAATAGCCAATTCCTTGTAAGGGACTGACTAAACAGAGGGTATTCTCAGATACCCTTCAGTTTTGTGGACAGCTACAGCGGCTAACTGCATGCGGATCAGAAGGAAAAAGATTTCTCACCTGCCTGAAAGTTGGATACCTAATCCAGATTAATCTATAGTTTTAAAATAATTTTAAAATAAATTGATATAACACTCTCACTGTGGTAAGAAAAATGGTTGGGGTTTTTTCCTAACCAAATAATGGACTGATTTGATGTAAGAGAAATCTGTAAATGTATATGAAAAGCTCTATAAAAAAAGAAATCTGAAATGAAATAAGAGTTCAATTAAGATTTATCAATGTGGAGTTGTACCTGAGCAAAAGGGTTTCTCTTTCATTCTATGAAAAACAAGTATGGTTTCTTCAAGCCATCACTCAGTAAAACTATACACTATGCATTTTTTTTTTTTTTTCAGTAAACTCTGTGAATCCTAAGTATCTCCACAATCATTACATACATTATTCTACTTTATACATGCCTCATAACGAAGTGATGAATGAAACACTTAAGTAAAATGAAGCATGAAATGCCAAACTTAAGGTGAACAATCTGCAGCATGACAATGTCAAGGAGGCTTTTTCTTAAGAGTACACATCAGAAGACTTACATTGTTTGATCGCAGAGAGACACGACCTCCACATCGAGCACAAAACTTGGTCCGGCAATAAGAGCATAAATGGCCACAACCATCTGCAAACTTTGTTTTATGACAGATTCCACATGTTGGAGCATCATCCTTGTGCTCTCCCTGGTAACGGCGGGCTTCTTCCCCTATCTTTCTTACTTGCTCTTTATAGCTTTCAAATTGTTGATGCAACCTCCTGCATAGATGAGAAAAAAGTTTATATAGCAAGAATAGGAGGACATACCACTACTGTGTATTTCTTTCTTTCAATTTATAACTCTACCTAATATTCTTGGCATGTTCACAAAAATAAATTTACCTCATATCAAATACACACTGCACATGGAAGACTGCATAGGAGAATCTAAAGGAAAAAAAATAACAGACATACGTATTCCTATTAGGTTTACTTCAAAGCTCATAAGCAAATCATTTCACTTGACCAGAAATTAATCCAAATATAGAAAGATGGCAAAAAATGCATAGTTTTAAACAGAAGTATCTACCACGTACAGAATAAAAGCAGAAATATAATTGCCTGTGCAAAATTGCATTGCTTTTTAGTCAACATTATTTATACAGCAGGTGTAATAAAAAAAAAACCTATGTAAGTCAACCTTCAGTTACAGTGTCACACTTCTGTTTTCAAAATCAAAATTACTAACACCTGTAACTTAAAGATTTCAAAACATGCTCTAGAATCAACACTGGCCCTACAAGAATCTGAGAATAATTTTCTATGTCAAATCTAGATATTAACCATCTATTGTATTCTCTCTTGTTAAGCATGAGGGACTACTTAAGGTTAGCCGTCCCGCAGTAGAGACATTTCTTCCAGCTTAGCTGTAGGACTAGACAGGAGTATTAGCGGGGATATAGATTCCCAAGATGAAGACTGGTGTTCAAAGAAGTAGCGCTTCTCCAGCTGCCCCAAATAACCAACAGCCTGATGCTATGCCCACCAACGGGCAAAGCGTCCTGCTACCCAAACGACCCAACTTCTCATCCCGAGCTCAGGGAAGAGCACTCAGCCCTCTAGCCTTCACTTCCCCTTCTGTAAGTCAGGAATAATAATAATAATTAAATATTTACCGATAAAATTTTTCATATCAATATGATAGCATCTCTGAAGAAAAACATGTCCTCGTGTTGGTTTCTATGACATTTTCTCGGCAAAGATGCAGTTTCAGAGAGGAACCAGCTAAAGGTCCAGGCACTTCCAAAAGGGGCAAATCCAGCTCCTCTCCTGCTCCTGGCCCCGTGCTCTTACTGCTCCTCAGGCGCTCATTTTGACATCCACCAGATCCCTCCCAGCCAGCTAACCGTCATGGTTTAACCCCAGCTGGCAACCGAGCACCAGGCAGCCGCTCGCTCACTCCTCCCCCCAGCAGTGGGATGGGGGAAAGAATCAGAAAAAAAAGTAAAACTCGTGGGTTGAGATAGGAATGATTTAATAACAAAAGTAAAATTAAAAAAAAAAAAAAAGAACAAAACAAACCAAAAAAATCCCAAAACAAACAAAAAACCAAAACAAAAAAAAACAAAACCAAGAAAAAAACCAAAAAACACCAAACACATAAACAACCAAACCAAAAAAACCCAACAACAACAACAACAACAACAAACCCACCAAGACAGTGATGCACAATGCCATTGCTCACCACCCACCGACTGACACCCAAGCAGCTATCTGCCCTTCTGGCCAACTCCCCCCAGTTTCTATACCGGGCATGACATTCTATGGTATGGAATACCCCTTGGGCTAGTTCGGGTCAGCTGTCCTGGCCATGCTCCCTCCCGGGTTTTTGTACACCTGCCTGCTGGCAGAGCATAGGAAAATGAAAAATCCTTGACTTAGGATAAGCACTACTTAGCGACAACTAAAACAACAGCATGTTATCAACTTTATTCTCACACTAAATCCAAACCACACTGTACCAGCTACTAAGGAGAAAATTAACTCTCTCCCAGCTGAAACCAGGACACTAACCCATGAACCCGAACCAACAGAAAATTAATTATCCTACCATAAAAAAAGTTTTCCCATCATTTCGCTTCCTGAATCACTCCGCTCTGAGCAGGGCACTGGATACCTGGGAGGTAGGTAGGACATAAGCTCCTGAAGCCAGAAATGAAAAGGACCAGTAAAGGGCAGAATCACCCTTTTTGTAGCAACGAGCAACGAGCTCAGCTGCCATGAAGTTTAATTTACCCGACCCTGAAGCGTAATTTAAAAGGAACATATTTCAGCTGTCAACCATCTTACTATTCATCAGATCATACAAGAAAGAAAAATTCCTGTAGGTGCACCAGGACAGCCCTGCAACTCCTGACCTTCATTTTCACCAGCTTGAGCAAAGACCTCAGGCAGCCTAAGGGGGAGAGTGCAGCAGGGCACGTTTAACAACTCCGTCTTTTCACCCGCATTTCCACATGTTGCTTCAAATCCCCATCTCCATGGATAGCATTAAAAAAAAAAATCATGAACAGCTAAATAGCTTATAAATAGAAACAGGGAGTTTAATGAACGATAACAGTAGGCGCGTTGTCTGTAGAGGTCCTGTTGATATCCTTCATTTCCACTGCTTGCTTTGAGCTACTTACTCCCTTAATTAGCATTGAGACTCACACCATTTAACCAAGGTATTTCTAGTGAGACAATGCCATGTTTCTGTGGGATTTTGTGTGTGTGTGGTGGACTTGTTTTGACTTTTTAAGATATAAGTAGCCAGTGTTATTTCTATGAAATACTGTCTTGGTGAAGTGGATCTTTTTACTTTAATACTTACTTTACTTTGATGTTCAAGCCTAGAAAATGATAATTCAACTTAACTAACAGAATCATGGTAAAATACACGTTTCATTTGGACAGGACTATCAACTGCTTTTTACTACGTAAATCAACCGACTCTCACACTAAAAACAGTGACTTCCTATGGGCACATTCTAGTGAGGATGCAGCAATAGCAAAAGCTATGAAGCCAAATAATCTATTCTCCCTCACTACAAACATGATGCATTATACTTAATGCTTTATGCTAATTAAAAACTTGGCAGGAGTAGCAAAGGGGGGGGGGGGTGTGTTTTATTTTTATATTTACTAACCTGCTTAAAAACCCTTTGCAGTATTGAGCAAGATGAGAAAAGTAGGTCAAAAGAATTAGGCAAAATACTGGAGGAACTTAATACTTTTGGCCACATTATTGGATTACACAGATGATTTAGCTTATCTTACACAGCTGCTCACTTATAATGCATATAAACAACCGAAGACATTCAGGAATTTGTATAATAACCAGCTTAAAGAATGCAACTAAATAATGGAGAGGTCTGTAGGTAAATTTCTTATTACATCAAATATTCTATTAAAAAATGGAACCATGGAAACTAAATTCAGTTCTACGGCAAGACCAAAAGCTCTGGCTCTACACTAACGTGGAAAGGGAAGAAGACAGCAAGCACTGCCCCTCTGCCTGTTCTTTTCCAAGTAGACAGTCTACATCTGATTTTTTTTCGGTCTCGTATGAAGCTTAGGAAGTGTGTTAATACAGCGATGTTCTGCCCTTCTGTGCGTACCAAGGGGTAGATGAACATACTAGCAACTAAGCAAAACATAAGTGAGAGGTGATTCCATTTCTTTATAAATAAGTATCACTTATTCATAGATTTCTTACTTTCTGCAGCAGTGTAAGACCCTTTTTACCACGAGGGGTTCAAAACCAAGTGCTTATCTTGCACGTCATACTCCCCATTACCGGAGAAATCCTAACATTTTATCTATGGCAGGAACAGAATTGGAGAAAAAGACTGCAGAATTCACAGGGCAGAAAGAATCTTACCCAGCTCATGGCAGGTCTGGTTCAATTACTTCTTTTGCAAGGTTTTAACCACCTTTCCCAGCTTTCTGAGGGATGACAGGATCTCTGTATCTCTGGCTATTCTATAACGGCAGCAGCAAATCCCTCTCAACAGTTTTGTTTTATACAGAAGTATTATTTGCCTAATACAGAAATACTATTTGCCTTATACAGAAGCATATTAAGTATTAAGCAAGAACTAAAATACAGATAGATATTTCTCAAGTTTGCTCCTTAACTTCCAGGCTACAGAGCACATTTTCATCAGACACAAGAGAAATTTAAGTCTATTAAATATTCCTTAATTTAGACAAGCACCTAAAGGTTAGGTTAAAGACTTAATAACAGCATATGATATAATGGCTTGGGGGATCCTTGAGACAGATATCAATTCAATCCCCTCCAACGAAGGAGCAACCAGGCTACTATATAAGAGGAATATATGCATATATCCGCACCAATTTTCATCATGCACCCCAAAACTCATCTAGTTCTGCTACTGACATCAATGGCATAGCTAAAAAGAGGAGGTTTCCTCACCCAAACAGCCTCCAAAGATGAAGGGGAAAAAAAAAAAAAAAAAAGATAAAAAGTAGAGGAAACTATTCCAGGACTTAACACTGTGCATATATAAGGCAGACTGAAGACGTTTCATTGAAATTTTCCTTCAAAAGTGAGAAATACAGGAGGTAGAAGACGGCCAGAGGGAGCAGGGCACTGCAAGTGCACTGTGGTAAAATACACATACACAAAACACACTGTTCTCTTCTTACAGTCTCCAGGCACATCAGGACACAAGTATGAGATCGAATTCATTCAGATTTTCTTCAGTAGAAAAAATATTTTCCAATAATATTATTTTGTAAAAGTGTTTTGTTGTTGGTTGTTTATTTGTTTGTTCTGAGGGGGTTTTGTGGTGGTGACTTTAGCAGACAGTACATAAAATTTAATGACCACTCTTGTTACTCAGTTTAAATGTCCTTTGAGTTGAAACTGCAAATCTTTGATCTCAAACGAAAGAATATGTATTTATTTCTCTGTTCCTTAAGATTTGATCTTTAAATCCACAAATCTATCAGCAGCGGTTACATAAGAAAGTAAGTAAGAACTATTAGATACAAAATTTGAACTAATTAGAAAAATATCCCTACAGGTGTAGATGTAAGAAAACATTAAAGTTCTCAGAGGTAGACATACTTACATATTTTACTTATTTATTATCGTATCGTTAATATTTTTAATATTTACATATTTACATTTAATATTGCTGAACTAGAAGTCCCTTAACTTTTGTTCTGCATCACTCCAGCCACGTCTTGCTTAACGGATCTACCTTTTTGAACATACTGTCTCAACCGTTGGGTACCTCCAAGAGCACCTCTTCGTAACATTTGTGTACGAAACTTCATCCTCTGCTCGAAACGCAGAAGCGCCTGTGCCTTTGGAACTGTTCGGATCACCAACAGCATCATCTGATGGCCCAAGACTTCAGTACTGCTCCACCGTTTATTACGTACTAAACTTACTTTCCAGGCAGGAAAGCCCTCTCCACGCATAGGATTAAAACCATTCTGCTCTTCATGGAGAAAGAGCAGGAAAAAATCCCTACAAATACAACAATACCTTTGATAAGCTCCCTCCAAAGACGTTATTGCCACGCTCCCCTTGTGCGGAGCTCGCACCACCCTTAGCGAAAACAGCTGCGTCCGCCTAAGCCGGCTCTGCTGGGGAGGCTGCCCACCACTCCACGGTCACACCGGGGGCACGTACGCCTGACCGCAAAACGAGCAGA
Source organism: Elanoides forficatus (assembly GCA_025311575.1). Lineage (NCBI taxonomy): Eukaryota > Metazoa > Chordata > Aves > Accipitriformes > Accipitridae > Elanoides > Elanoides forficatus. The sequence continues at coordinate 5,035,313 of JAOBAS010000013.1, read as the reverse complement.
CGACGGGTGAATCTTTGAGCACATCAGATCCCATACGACTGAAAAAAATACCTTCTGTTGCTGAAATTCTGGAAGAGACTGAGCTGCTTGGAGAGGCAGGTCAGCCTCAGGACTGTACCACAGGTACAGGAGAGGCTGGTACCACCACTGGTGGTGCAAGACAAAAACCAGTACACGGTTTTCATGTGCACAGTGAAACACTTAACCTGTTCACTTTTACAGAACACGGGTACCTCAACGTACGTTCCGGTTTCTAGGGGTTTTTTCCCCAAGAAAGCATGGTGGGCTCCTCTCCCCTTTTTCTTCAAAAAGGCATTTATTTCACAAAAAGACTGCTTTCGCTATGTGTCATACATGTGCCACATTTTCATTTGAATATTCAGTATTTTACGCTGACAGTGTAAACTGGTAAAAAAATTACTGATAGGCAATTCTGCAAAGTTTTTCTCACGTCTTCACGTACTTATTAAAAACTGTAAGCTTTGGGGGATGCTCACATGATAAGCATCTTACATACCTCAAACTTCTCGGACAGCTCACTGACATCATTAGGAGGACAGACAATAGACATTGAGGTAATCTAGAATATTGACTGATCAGAAAGTGGTATATCGAACCACACAAAAGTTACTATTTACGTTGTTGAGTACTTTTGAGCTGGCCCAAGATCTATACTTATACTCTGCAATCATCTCCATTAAACAGATATTGAAGTAATGATCCAAGAATGTAATTTTTTATTAACATACTATGGTTTTGCTTTTTTGCTGTTTTACTTTTAAATTCCTATAGTGTATACCTATCTGAAATATTTGCAAATATACGCTGAAGATTAAAAAATGACAAAATGGTGCACTTGCATTTTTATGCTCTGTCTGCACAGATTTTCTAAAAATGCCAAAGATTTGGATCACTTTTATGACCGCTCATATTTTGAAAGTTTTTTAAAGGTAGTATGAAACTGTATTTTTTACTTACTTAAAAATCCAGCAGATGGCACTACAGATTGCATTTTCACTCTCCCAGTTCAACTCAAATGATTCAATCTGGGCATCTTAAATGCCTGATTTAACATTATAAAAATATTATGCCCTGTCATGAGTTCATGTTCGTAGAAAAAGTGCCACCTCTAAGTGACATTCCCACCAGCGGCTATCTCATGTATAAAAAAAGCTCAGTAAAATGCAGTACTTTGCCCTGTTCATCCATGCCACGCAAACACATAATCACATAAAGCTCAGACAATTTTTTTCATAAAATAAGCGAGACTTTTACCAAGTTCTGTTCTTAGCATTCTTTTTTATGGTAAATAACAAACAAACAAACAAACAAAAAAGCAAGAATGTAAACTCAGATTGGTTTCCACATATTTTCTCCTACTGTAGACATACAAAAATTAACAGGATGGTAGGGTAACGTATTTGGACAAAACAGACAGACTTCTGGTGCTTCTGGATATTTAATATGCCCATGAAGGCAACGGCTAGATCTAAAAACCTGTAGACAAACTTTAAGCAGCTACGCTGAAGCTGTGATGTGAAAACCATTGCTCAGCAGCTCCATAAAGCTGGAAGCACCTCAGTCTCACCGAGTTCAGTGAAGAAGTCTAGATATATTTGCTGGTTACTTCATGCATCATCTCATCACATATAAATCTGTTATTAAAATTCATACCCTCTGCACAAGTAGGACAAATTAGGGTTGCATAATAAATAAACATACCTAACTCTTCCAGCTTCCAAGTGCTTGACGTAGCAACGTAAATGTGTTAGCATATTTGAAGTCCAGGGTATTTTTGAATGTTTGGGGAGTGCTGCTTTTTAGCACAGATGACACTTAGTTTGGTTGTTTTGTGAAGTTCAGATAAACACTGAATGTACGCATATTGCAACATTCTGTACTTCTGAGTGAATTTGGATGTGATGTTAATATTCTTGTATTATTGCTATCGAAGTACTTTTTTATTCAGCGTGAACTGCTGTTTTAAGAGCATAGTTTTTGTCTATAAAAAACACTCACCGAAGGCAAGACAGACATGGATCTGTGTAAGTTGTGGAACAGTTAGGAACCCAATTAATCAACTAATCTTTAGAGCAAAAAAGGCCGTGTTTGTGTAGGAGTAATACAAGCATTAATCAAAGGACTGCAAATGGATGAGTTAATGGCTTCCATATCTTGCAGGTTGGGCTTTGTCCTCCACAGCCCGGCTGCTTCTAGCCCTTTGCTGTCTGACTTCTCATTTTCTGTGACCTCACTTACCACCCATTTGACCTTTCCCTATTCACATTTCCTGTAGGTCTTGTCTCTCCCTCCGACACATTTTTTTAATAAATATAACACAATAATTATTATATATGACATATATTATAGCATGTTCTATATCCTATAATAAAAACAATAAATATTCCTCAAAATCTCAGCGTTTACCTGGCCTGAAGGTTTCTTCAGTCTCCCCTGTTCGTTCAGCACACAACTATGGATCAACTCTATTATTCTCTCAACTTGGTCTTCACCTGCCACCCATGACATTTTTCATCTCACCAGCAATCACCTGAATCCTGCTGGGCATCAGCCCTATCCCCTCCACGTGCCAAGATCTCTTCTTCCTCCCTGTTTTGTTGGTGCAAACACAAATTTGACCACGCTTGTAACTCACAGGTCTGTTTCTCCGCCTCACATTTGTTTCCTTCTGTCCAAACCAAAGTGTTTCGCAGAGATTGCCGACTCCCGTCACGGGTGACCTGTACATCAAACTCCATAAACTGAAAGCGAGATCTCCTTGTACCTCCAGCAAACCTTAACCACCACCTCCATTCTGCTTGCCACTCAGGACCAGTAACTACTGTGCTACACTGGACTCACACCTACTTAGGTCTTCACCTCAAGATGCTGTATAAGCCTCGGGGATTAATTTTGCAAATTAAAAAAAAACCAAACCAAAGTTTAGCTAATTTCATATCCAGCTTAAACATTCAGCCATCATCAAGCCAGTGCAAGCCTGTCCTGCTGATAGTCTAATCACAATCCTGCAACAAATATAATTTATTTTACCTCTTTCTTTGTATTCCTCCGACAAGCCCCCTTTTCTACTGCATAAAACATAAATGGCTTATGTTCACCTTCAAAGACGTTCACAGCCCATTTCCACCTTGCCTATCATTTCTCATTAAGTATCGAGACGCTCCTGCTTGAGTTAAACTTTCAAGCAAGAATCTTTGTGGTTTTCCTCTTGTTGCCCCCAACGTGGGAATATTAGCAACAACACCATCCCATTATCCTCCTTCAAACTCTCCTTTGCCTTGATGCCCACAAAGATCTGGATAAAAATTAGGTTACTGGTATGTTAAAACTTTCACTTATCAGGCCAGACAATACAGACTCCCCTGTCTGCTCCTATTATTTTATTATTTGATTAATACTTACAATGCAGGCTGCCCCTGTGGCAAAGTGCCTTTTTTTCCTACATCCATAAAAACCCTCACTCAGAAGGGTTATAGTCCATGACAACTGCTTCCAGGCAGGATGGTAATACAAATCTCCCAACATGATTCAGAAATTCATGAAGTTACTTTCTTTATTTCTTGTAATCATTTTATGTTTCTAGTCATTTACTTTTTGGTTTCCGGCCCTCAGGCAATATACTCATACTTTTCCCCACATCCATGGGGGACAAAGTGTTTTTAATGAATGTTGGTATTTTCCTATGTGCCCATGACGCTAGAAACCCGGAGCAGCATAACCATAAAGCATTTCATTATGAGACTCACAATAAAGTTTGGACTTGGCCAATACAACAGATTCACTTACAGACCTCACATGGGAATTTAGACCTGGCCACCACCACTGGAATTAAAAGTTGTTCACATGTAACAGATACTTGTACCCTCTCTACAAGTTATATTAATTCCAATTCCCTCGTATAATCTCTTACCAAGCGCGTACTACCTGGCAGCATCCTGACAAGCCTGCACAGGACTTGGTTAGGAAGTCGCCCTCCTCATCCCATCGGAGCAGAGGCACACCACCAAAGTGGCGTGGACTGCAGCTTTAATCATGGTGGCAGCTCTTATGTGGTGCCTCTTCACCAGCAGTAACAGTCGTTTTCAAGCTAACATCTTACTAAGGGCAGGTTTTCTGCAAGCATATAAACGAGCTCATTAAATAACTTGCATTAAAATGTCATTTTTCAGCTTCCTGGAAGTTTCCTAATGTAGGTTACTGGAAAACTTTATTTTCATATACTTCTATTTGTTTTTTAAAAATAACCACAGCCCACAAGCAGACTTCCTCCTTACACAACTGAGAACTGTGAGTCAGAAACGTACATTATCTACAATAAGGAATTTACATTCCAGCTTCCCACAGTTCCTCCCAAATGACCGTTACCCTTTCTGAGGTATAGAAGAAACCAGGTAACTAAGCCAACAATGCATAACAGTACTAAAAAAGGCATAGCTAGGGAATTCAGAAAGAAATTGTCTATGTCTTGTATTAAAAAGCACTTACACACTGAGATATATTTAGTACTGAAGGAATCAATGCCTTCTGCAGAAAAAATAATTAATGATTATCCCTTCTTTGTTTAAAAACATACATTCTTATGTCACGGCTTTTATGAAAAATGCAAATAATTTAAATCAACTTGTTTTTTTCATTATTTTTTTTTTTAGTCTGAGTTCATAAAAATATGAAAACCAATACCGTTGCTAAAAAGATGTTCCATTCTCCTCACGTGACTATTTCCACTACCTCAAGTAAGAGTACAGCTCCTATGCTTTATGGTAACTGCGTGCAGAGAAGCTTATGTTCCAAAAGTTAAAGTCTTATTTTTCATACAAAGTTTTTCAGTAGCATTAGGAGGGGTTTTGTGGGTTCTTGGAGCGAAAAATGTTACGTTTTAACCCTGAAGAATTATCTGGAATTTGAAGGTTTTAACAGCCAAAAAAAATTGAAACAAGACTGAGAGAGGAGGGAGACAACACCTTTCCACCCAGTACCGCTCCATCCCAACTGCGGCTCAGGACCTCGCGCTTTTGGGAACCTCTGTGCCCCCTTCCTTGGCCTTTTTAAGGAGGTGTAAGCCCATCCACCTAATTGCTGTTATGAGCTGGGATCTGGAAACGCATTCTCCTAAGGCAGGACATGAGCCTTATTCATGATGCCCCAGCTGGCTTCACAAAAACAAGGAGGAAGACCTCTGGGTCACAGCACAAGCATGGGAAACACTGAAGGGCAACACAAATCCAGAACAGAAGAAAACCCGATGAAAGGTATGATCTATCCCCCCAAGGTGGAGAGGGAACTGTAGGTGATGGAGATGCAAGGACAAGCAAAAGAGTTAGTACTGATGACTTTGAAAATGTTAATGAGTTAAAAGAATAGAAATAGGATGGTGAGTGGGAAATGGCGGCAAGGAGCTACCCACTCCCCTGTCTTCCATGGACAGGAAAAGGATATAACTCTACTAATCTAACAATTTTTTAGTATTATCCACGTAAAATTGGTAATTACATTGACACAAATAACTACACTGCCCAGATTTGGTGACACACGGCTTAATATAATATGAAGTCTCATCAGGTGAGTCAGCTTGCACACAGTTCCACATCAAGATAATATTCATAAACTTTTGTCCCCAAGCCCATTGGAAACAGCCGCTTTAAAAACTGCAAGCAACAACCATATTCCTCAATGGTTTCTTCACTCACATCTGAACATCAAATTCAACAAAACGTTCTTTTTTGAAAACAAGGAAATGACAGGTTGTGGTACAACACGCATTACCTTTGGTCTCGTGGAACAGAGTCCAGCATGCTTCTAACATGCAGACTGTCTCTGTGCCCTAGGGCAGCAACTGACTCAGTACCGCACTGCGGAAACCACGCCGTCTTTGCTAAATGTTCAACCCTTCTACTTCTTTTACCATCCTACTTTAACTATAGCATCTGCCCTTCCAGCTATTGTTTGAACTTCACTTACTCATCATCAGTCCCACGGGTTAGACTCCTCTCTCATCCCACTGCTGCCAGCTTCCCAGGCGAGCAGACTCCTGTGACCTAATACAGTCAATTCAGCGCTTTGCTAGAATACAAAGGTAGGTGAAGTGGTATCATGCAGGGAGGACACATGTCTGCCCGTTTGCTTTATACTTCTACACTTGCCTGAGCAGCCCCAATTGGCCCCTGTTGGTTCTCCAGCCCTAACGTGACCTACGGAAGGGGGATGGAGCTAAACACTTTCAACACCACCACGAAACTGGGAAAACCATCATGGGAGTCAAAGAATTAAAAAAAAAAAAAAAAAAAGAAAAGAAAAGAAGAGAGAGGGGTAGGGGGGGGGGAAGAGAGAAAGCATCAACTGTAAAAACAGTT
>JAOBAS010000013.1:4986107-5028842 GCA_025311575.1 Elanoides forficatus | reverse complement strand
GGGGGGTAAGAGAGAAAGCATCAACTGTAAAAACAGTTAATTGCAGGGGACACCAAGCAGAGCACCTTGAAGACCTCCACAGAGCCAGCTGACTACTCAGAGAGCATTCTGTCCAGAGACACGGTAGGATGTCGGAGGCCCCGAACAGGTCACCAGGACCCCCCCGTCAGGCTTCCTCTCCCCAACGCTCTGCACGGACAGTTTGGCCAGAGCCAGCAGAAGAGCGGTGAGAACACCCCACAATGTGTCAATGCCTTGTCCTTTGGTCTTAACCTGTACGGGCATTTTTATACACCTCTTAACCTCTGTGGACAACTCCACCACGCAACCATCACAGCTCTGCCGCACTTTATCGTTTAATTTCTTCACCACTCAGCTCTCCTAACACCGACGGTGCAGCAGGAGAGCAGCTGGTTTCCTCTGAAGAGCTGCCACCAGCTCCAAGTGACAGACTTCAAAAAGTTTCATGAGTTCGTATACGTAATGCTGTTAGCAGCCTGAATTTTACCAAATGCAACCACTTAAAAAGTTACGGAAATATCACTACGTTACAGTCCCCCTCTTACTGAATCGTTACAACAAGCATTCAGGCCAAGCATATACCTCCCTAATAAACATGGGACCTATAAACATATTCAGCTTTTTAAAGATTGCTCTAACTACTCATGCATCAAAACTGCAGAAATAAATGAATATATTATCTTACTTGCAGCATGCACGTAATACCTGTTGCAGGAAAACCAGCCATAATGACCAAGGGACAGCAATACCCATGCAACCACTCAGTGAACCAGTCCAGGAAACTGGACGGGGTTAGGACACGAACTAAGGAAAAAAAATATGAGCCCACACAGTTGCATTAATGCTGGATTAAAAAAAGAAGCAGCAGCAGAATCAGAAGCTGAGGAACAGGGTGATAAAACCATTTACTGCAGCAGAAGTGCTAGTTTGAGCTGTTCTTGCAACTGCACTGTCAAAACGAAGCATTTTAAGAAATATAGTCCTAGCATTTTTCACGGTGCAAACTTAATATTGTTTGTATATGACTTTAACTGTGATATGTGCCTCGGAAAAAAGGCTTTTCTTAATGAAAATCAAAATAACAAGATTTGCCACAGAGTTTGTTTCAAAAGTGAATTTCAGTTCTCTAAAATTTGTCAGATCAACAATTTGCACTGTAAAAAGACCTGAGAAGTTTTCTCCTACCCGCAGCCTACCCGCATTATCAAACCACAACAAGGAGACTGTCTTCCAGTGCCTCTGCAATTCGCAACACCCTTACAATTTAGCCCTTGCTAAACTGGGAAGTGAGATCAAGAGTCCTCTCTTCTTTTCCCATCTATTTTAGAGACAAACATCTATTCATCCAATAAATGAGATCTATAGTAAAAAAAAAAAAAAAAAAAAGTTTTATGCAAGGCTTACTTAAAATTATGAAATCAGGGCTTGCTCTGACACCAAGAGAAGAATGATAAAAACATCAAAGGCAATTAGCTAAGGTTAATTTGCCTTCTTTCTTTCAGGGAAATGTTTTCATTCGTTGTGTTTTCTTTATATAGTGTAACAGATGAACTGTTTTAGTACAGGTGTATGGCAGAAAGCAAAGATCCCAGAGACCCCCAGCCATGTTAGTACCATTTGCGAGATTACAGGGCATGTCCTTTTGCATTACTGCATTTGCAGATGCGAGTAATTCTCATACACAGTTGCTTATTAAAAAAACAAGCCCATTTAGGCTTGTGAGGCACAAGCTCCTTTTACAAAACCTTTTAAAAAAGACTGCTAGTAAGTTCCTTAAAGAAAGTTTCATCAAGATGCAGAGGGACTAATTACTGTCTTCCCCAGCCAAATCAACAGCTCTGGGTTCTCTCAGAGCAACACTAAACAACACCATTCGTAAAATAAGTGTGCTTCAACATGCTCGAGAAGCAAAAGCACTGATTAGCAAGTGAGGAGGCAATGACCTCTAATGCAGAGAACGAGTATCAAATAATTCCATGAATTTTTTGTCGCTGATACTGAGTCCCACTGAATCAACAACTGTAAAAAAGTGGGGAAAGAATAACTAGAAGTACCGACAGAACATAACCAGTTTAAAACTAGGTATAAAATTTGTGCTACCTAATCCTGGGTGGGTTTTAGCTTTTTTTTCTTTATTGTTGCTCTGCTAGGAAGTTTCCATCTCTAGTTTTATAACAGGCTGTAAAAAGTGGAATATTTCAGGTACTGGATCATGTTTTTCCCTGTCAACTGACTAAGTGATGTCTTCGTTTTCCTCGTTTACTTAAATATTACTGAATCTAACCCAGCACCCACTCTCTTCCACATGTTGCATAAAAGACGCACAAAATGTGTCCCCTGAATGAGCCGACCTGTGTCAGCTCGTGAGGGTGTAACAATGCTTTACTGCCACTACTTCACTGAAAGAAGCACAAAATGATCCTTGGAGCAGTAGTCTCTGAGCCTCATAGGAAATTTCTCCAGTAAATACTATTTTGTGAAGTGGCTCTGCCAGCTAATGTCCCTTAAAATACATTAAATCAATGAGTAAAGAATAACTTGATTTATTTTCTCTTCAAAAACATCAGCTTCATTTTATTATGGAATACAAGTATCATTTATTTAAGCTAAACTTCACCAAAATTGTGTTTTTCTGAACAAACAAAACCTAATCTGTTTTCAGAGTGAAGCGAAAGAGAATTAAATGGTGTTCTCTTCAATTTACTGAATTAACTTATTGAATCATATAATATGCTACTGTGGGCATGGTTTTTTTTCTAAGGACGGTCATCACATCGTCACCAACCAGCCATAACATGGAGAATAACTGAAAGTCATGTAAAACAAAGTGCAAAAAGCCTGAAAGGGGCGGGGAAGTGGAGGAGGGAGTTACAGTAGAAAAGCTCAATTTAAGGATTGGAGAGGTGGAAAAAAAGATGAATGAAAATCTTGAGGAGAGTTTTAAAAGTAAGGCACAAATTTTCACTTACACAAAATCACAAACACAGGTAGCGGTTTTTAGCTCTCTTATTCTGAATACAGAACTACTAACCGCTAGACATATTAATGAAGCGGTGCGCATGACCGAGAGAGAAAATAAAAGAGAAGCCCATTTATCCAACTTAACAATATTAATTAGTAGCATCGCTAAGTTCAGCTGGATGAATCACGTCACCCAGGCAGACTTTGGCCTGACCAACCAAGCCACCTACAAGAGAGACAATCCCAGCCAGCGGAGAGCAGAGCAACTGCCCATCAGATGGGACCACCCCAAGTCTCAAGAGAGCAGCTACCACTTAGAGGCAGCTGGTCCTGTTATGGACTTGCATTTTTAAGCTGTTAAGTGCGTTTGGAGAACCCCATGCGCAGCAATCCCCGGGGAAGCGGGCAGAAGACGACCACAGAATTATATGGCTTCGCTCTGGGAACACAGCTGTGGATTGCTGGTGTTCTTTGTCCCCATCAAGAAGCCACAGGACACAGAGGCTTACGGGCACCTCTTGTAAAATTTAAGCTTATGAACACCCGGCAAGTCAAGTTTTTTGCATCTTAAAATACCACTGAATGAAAAATTCATCATGTCTAATAACCCAAATGCTGCTGCAGGCTCCTCTATCTCTAATTCGGTGATACAATCATTTTTCATTCTATCTGTTCCCCTGCCCCCAAAATTTAATTATGTCGTGACAGTTGGTGAAGTGATTTTTTTGGTGTCAGTATCACGAGAGATTGAAATGCTGGATTAAAATGGCATCAGCCATCACTAATGCCAACACTTGCAAATCACGATGTATTTTATCTGTCAAACCAGTTTCAAAAACAGTTACTTAGTGCAACCCTAATAAAGTTGCAACTGGCAACCAGGGTAAGAATAGACCCTGCTGTACTCTGAGAATATCAGTTTTGCTACAATCACGCAGTGGGAAAAGATGCTTAAACACCTCACGGTCTGCTACGAACAGCGCAATGCACACAAGCAAAAAAGAAAAAAAAAAAAAAAAAAAATCCCCAGTGCTGCAGTATATCCCTTCAGTCAGCCGGCACCTGTTTAAAAGTTTGGAAAGTTGAGAGGTGTGGGTACCGGTTCAACATAACAGGAAATTACTTTGGAGCAATGTTTATTGAAACAGCTTTCTGAAACAGTCTTTCTCACACATGCATTTAAAAAAAAAAAAAAATCTGAGTATTTTTGGCATCCAATGTGTTAAACAGATGATAGGTATCAGATGGCAATACAGGGTGAGCAGCAAAAATATGACAAAGCACAGTGGTCTGTAAACAGAGCAAAGCTACTGAAATTCTAACTACCATATGGTGGTAACAAACAGGACACGTGCAAAACAGGAAAAGATCTCACAGTGAGGGGTGTGATAGGAGCCAGCAAGATGCAGAACCGAAAAAAAATTACAATAGGACTGCAAGCACAACAGTGATAACGTTTCAAATTAATTATATTCAGCTGAGGCTCAGTGTGTACAGTATGTCTTCTAACTAAAAATAATTTAACAGCCTCGCTGAGAGCATCTCTAATTTATCATCCTGTTCACCTTCCTTTATAATTTCCATATTACAAGGAACAAAAAAGGCTCACACATCTATTTTAAATATACCATCAAAGTGCTTGAACACAAGATAATGATTAAGCTTGTCTCCAGCATTATTTAATTCTCTTCATTCTTCTGGATGCCAAAGTAAACACAAATGAAAAGCATATGGCTTTTTAGTGAATTAGAAAATTAGAAAAGGAGAACATTAACTGCTTTTATTTTATGTTTTAAGCACGGCACGTGCTAAAATTAAAAATTCCAAGGCTTTTTATATTTGTGATTTATGTTAATTCCTTCTTTTAATGTACTCTCTACTGAAGTTAAATGTTCTCAAGAATACTCTTTGTGAAAGAAAACCCATAGCATGCTCTCTATATTTTTATTACCTATTTATTCCCCAAAATCTCACTGTTCATAACTGTTCTAAGAAAATTGTCTTGAGCTTGAAATTATTCTCAGTAGAAAAATGGAGCCTCTTTTGTGGTGAGCATCCTTGCTTCGTGATGCTCACTGAGAATGTACAAGCTAAGAATTAAATCAGTGTTAACAAAGACTTTTTCTGCAAATCTCTCTTATCTGATGAAGTGGTTGAGTAGAAAATATAAGCCCAAAATCAGTATAAACTAGTTTTCCTTTGATCTAAACCTCCACAGCAAGGCCTATAGAAAACCATGACATCCAATTTCAGGTTCTCGTCTCCTTTCCTTCCTGTTTTCTGTCAACAGTTTGATTACTTCCCAAGCTTACTATTTATGCCCAAACTCTTCCAAAAAGACATTCCCATAGAGACATTTAGTCCACACAATTCAGTACTGCTAGTATATCAAAATATGGATTTTAGTCCGGTAATAACGCATATTGGAAAATCGTCATACAGACAACACAGCAGAAGGACACCAATCACATCCAGCAAACCCACTGGGGTTCCCTCCTGAGGAGCCATACTAGTCATAGCTATGATTTTAAGAGAAGGAAAGCTATTGCCAACCCATTTCCCATTTTAGTCCTGACAGAAAACCGCTGGGGCTCATTTTAAACCAATAATACCTTAAATAACAGGAGCGAGTGTCCTTTGGGAAACACCACACAAAGTCTACCAACCTGTTTTATGATTCTGCCTGCTACTCTGAAATACCCATAAATCTCTCGGAGAGACATTTCTCCAGAGGTTTTCCTTGGTTAGTATTCTTCTACTATTCTACAGTGGTCCTCACAACGGCCCGTTAAGCAACACGCACCCTCGGAGCTTCAGGCTCCCTGATCATTTTTGACTGCCGCAGGCGTCCACGGGCTGGTTGTTGAGCCATCACGTGCCAGAAGGTCAGACCTCCAGAAAATTTGGTCCAATGCCACAAAAGGCTCCAGGTACAAACCTGACACTCCAGTGTAGCTGTGCCCATAGAAAAAGTGCTGATAATTTTTCAAGTGACCAAGTCAGTATTTGTTCCAGATTACTTGGATTTAACCATAGCATTAGTCTCGTACCTATTCTCTAGCAGAAAAAGGTATTTCATTCCCCTCGACTAGCCCTTTAGAGAGCCAAAAGCTGTAAGGATTTAGTTCCTGTCATAGCTCAGTATTTTCTCAACCTAAAAATAGATTTCCAGATGGAGCTAGATGTAAAGGAAGCATATCATTCTTTTACATCAGGATTTCTTACTGCTTGAGCCAGCAGCCTCTGCCCATCTAAGCAGAGTTCTTGTGGTTTTGATGATCACCGACTTGTCCTTCTGCCAAATCCACAGATTTTTCACAACCACACAGAACACTCGTCGAACGAGACCACTATTTTGTAGTCTTGTTCTGTGCTATGTTTTTTAAAAGGCACTCCCTCCCTTTACTTGGGGTACAGGATGTAAAATCCAAAGCTAAGTGTCAAGAGTGCTTAAGTGACATTTTTATCCAGCACATTGTACAATATTCTCTAAAAGCTGAACAGAACAACGAAGAGTGAAGCTGTTATGGGTACCTAGAGTTAGATCCTTCAAAACAGAAGATGATGATTTCTTATCAGCTCTTCCCATCCAAGTGGAACAACTAAAAATTTATTTCCGTCAACTATAATCTGAACAGCCACCAAAGCATTTCTGAAGTAGAAGTGAAAATCTGGAGGCTTCAGGAAAATTCCTGGAGCTGGCCAACAGTACAAATACTGAGATTTTTTCTATGTTTGAAACAAAATCACCTACCAAGCCATCTGTGCGTTGCACCACACCTTGGTGTAAAGCCAGAACAGCCAAGAGGTGAGCTGGGCCCAGAACACTGACATCATCCAACCATGTCACTGATGTGGCCTCATACCTGCCAGCTTCCCAAAAAGTAGGAAGTTAGGTACAATCTTCCAGACAAATTTGTCATGTTGAATTACGGCACAGAACAAACCTGGCTTGCTTGATGGAAGGTAGTACTTTTCCTACCTGAAAACAGACAAGGAGTAAGTATCTCTGGGTAGCAGCAACTCTCACCTTTTCTTCCTCTCAATAAATTGCTGAGATTATAAAAAGATTATCCTGGTATGTCCAGTATTACGTGTACATTCAAAAAACAGGACCAAAATATATGTGAGGAAGATTGGAAGGAAGCAGAGTGCTAGGAACTCAAATGACAGTGTCCCTAGATAAGAAGTTTGAACCGAAATCCACTAGGTATCCTCTTTAATGTCATTTTGTTAGGTCAAGTCACTTCGGTATAATTTGGTGTTTCATATAGATTCTTCAGCCAAATCATTACGCTGTTTACAGACTGGAAAGATTACCATTTTAGCCTGGAGGAGTGTGGAAGCATGGCTTTACACACTTTGTATGAGTACTGAGTTGATTACAAGGGAGTTATGATTGGTGGTATGTAGAACTGATGAGTCATAAACAAGGGATTGGCTGCTACCATTATATTGGAAATATTATCAGCACGTACAATGAAATATATTAAAGCAGTAAATCTAGGTAAGTTGTCTTTACTACACAATAAAACATGTCAATTAGTTCCTTTAGGAAACTTGCTCCTGACTTGCGAAGATGTACAATATGAGCCCATTAACATCCTTGCAGCATGTTGACACCAAAAAATTCCATTCTAGCTCTAGTAAACAGGTTTGAAAATTGCCCCTTCTATCGCTCCTTTGGGGGGGAGAAAAAAAAAAAAAGACAAGAAAAAGAAAAGAAAAGAAAAAAATTATCTATATCCTGAAGTTCAGGAAGTGTGCAGCATTGTGTTGACGGGATCTGAAGCTGTATAATGCATTAGCTTTAAGATAAGAAGCAAGTCGTCTTCGGAGAATACCGAGAGAAGATCAGCACCTCCTAGGTGAATCACCCTCACCATTAAAAATGCACGCCCTGCTTCCAAGGACCATCACTTCAACTCCCATCCCTCAGTGCTTATTCTGCCTTTCACCACCAGACTAAAAAGCTTTTAGTGGTAGATACTGTGTGTGTATGAAAGTGTTTACATTTTATCATCAGGTCACCTCTTGATCCCCTGTGTGATAAACTAAACAGATTGAGATCTCTAAACCCTCCACTGCAAAGTAGTTTCTCCAGCATCTGAAACATTATTGTAGCTCTTAACTGAACCTTTTGCGACCTTTCAACAAGCTTTAAAAACATAATGTCCTAAGAACGGTGTCCTCCTTTCACCCATTTTTCAAATGCTGTATTACAAATGCCAAGGATGAACATCAGGCTTAATGGCCCAACAGCCTCTTTGGTCATCTGAGTGCCCCTTTTGAATACTGGCTCCATGTCAGGAGTCTCATAAATTTACAGAATTTTACTGATTTCCCAAACTTAACGAAGAAAAAAAGAGCATCAGTCAACCAGAGACTTCTGCAGCCAAGTCCTTCCGTCTTTTTGTGCACAAGTAACTAAGGCCTACGTATTTTAAAATATTTATCCAAAGCAGGTGTTGTTCAAGTTTTCTTTGGTTACTATCCAAATGGGAAATTACTTCTTGTCCTCATAGGATGCAAATACACTTCTCCATTTTTTTCCGTGTACAAACAGAAATATTTAGCTAATGCTCTCACTTTTTGTACATAGTAGCAGTGCTAGTATGTCCATCTGAAAATGGGCCAATATCTTCCTTAGGGTATCTTCTATGTAAAATACATTTCCTGAACAGCCTCTTACTGCCTGAAGGTCTGGATTTTTTCCTCATTTCTTTGGTATCCCTTACCAACTCTCTGTACTTCATAGCTTATCATTCTAAACAGTTTGTATCTGTGTTTATAAGGAATAAAGACAGATAAGTAAAGGCAACTGGAGCTGTATCATTCCCATGTTACTCAGGTAGATTAGCCAGTTAAAATATCACCTTCCCTGGAAGATACTCCATATTAAACTTGACAGGATACTGTGGAATGTAAGCAAATGAGAGTTTCAAAGTATTACATTAGTCTTTTCATCTCTGAAAAATACTAAAAATATTGCCCTATTTTCTTCTCTGTAGCGCCTACAAAGAATTACTTAAAATCTTGGCTGCAGTTCTTAGTAAGCACGTTTGAAATTTTTTAACAGTACAAAAATTAACTTGCATTTTTATGACAATCAGGATTTACAGATGGAGAGTCCTACATGAGTATTTAATATTAATCATAATGAAAAATGGTAATCAATTTCTTAAGAAAAAAAAAAGAATAAATTCTCTTGGCCATTCAGGTGTATGCTTTTCCCTTGATCATTTGTACTACTGAAAACTTCTCTAATTCATAGAAAATTGTTTCTTGTCGCGAAAAAAAAATGTCAGCTGTCTCTCCTTAAGAAAGATGGTTCTCACTATTCTAACGTAACTACTCGCCACCCCTCCTGTCGAAAACTCTAGGTAATGTGAATCATACTAGAACTTAAAAAACAAAGCTTTATCTTACTTTCAGACAACAACAAAAAAATCCATTAATTGCAGCAAAATGCTTCTGAGTGTTGTATCTTCATTTGCCTCTACTAATGTACCTTAGCTAAATCCCAAAGTCTTCAGTCAGGGGAAATTCCTTAGGAACAATTCAGAAATCCCTTCTTCCCTCTACTTCCTATTTTTAGCTTTCAGATGTTGGCAGGTAGGAAAGTTGATTGCTTGCAAATCCTGAATTTCAGCAGAGCTCCTTTGATTTCCTTCTTCGAGGATGCAACAGACAATTAGTATGTCTGCGCTGTCAGAAAAGTTTCTTAATTAAGTTCATGAAAAGGCTTTTGAATTCTTGACTGAAGTGGAACACTCTTGTTTATTGCTCGTGGTGCCGTCGCTGCCAACGCTATGAATAGCTCTCCCGCTTCTCCTTGTGCGTGCTCTTCAGCAGCAGCGAGGCATCGCGGCCGCCGTCCTCTTGTCAACTCTGCTGTGACAACTGGCATCACCGGCAAACTTTCAATACGCCTTGCAGAGCTCACCCTGCCTCTGTTGGCATTCTCCACTGGTTTTGACCCTTCGTCTTAAATCACGACTCCTACAAATTCCAACATGTTACCATAAAAAAAAAACCCAAACTCCTGAGTATCTGCTGTTCAATTATTCTCGTCATCTTCTGTGACCTGAAACCCCCACCACAAAAAGCATCTAAAAAGCCTAATTCGGAAAAAGGATATTTCTCTGAGCTGAAATTCTGACATTTGTACATACATTTTTAGAGCCAAAAAGTAACGTAGCATTCTGTGATTTTCTCAAATAGAAAGTGAATCTCAGTTTTAACCTTCAAGTATTTATTCTGATTTCACTTAGATAAGTGTTTAGCTCTGGCAAGGATATGATTTGCATTTTATTTGTAAGGAGAGCAAAGATGGATTCACACAACAAGAGACATTTAGAGTGACAAGAGTTGAGAGACAAAAGATAAAATTTCCAGCTTAAATCTTTGCACGTGCTGAAAACAAAAAGGGAATAGGAGATGACAATATAAATGCCACTCTAAGAAAAAAGCAAAAAATTTAAAGTACAGTGTCAGACAACTTTTGTCATGTATCCATTTTTAGCACTTTCAGAATCCTGCAAATATACTGCTCTACTGTTTAATTTTCTTCTTCTCTATTTGGGAAATATTAAATGCCTTAGCAGGCTTCCACTATGGCAAGCCAATATTGCTCTACTTAGTTTACTTCCTTGCTCATTCATTAGCTGAAATGATTAAGTCAAAAGCATTAATAAGTAAGAAATTTTCTGTTTCTAGATCTGAGAAAGCAGCAAAGTCTATAAGATCCTTCAGAGACACAGTCACTTAAAACAGCTTTTTTGAGATTGGCAACTGTATAAACAAACAAACAAAAAAACCTGCTTAACTCTGCACCTTAAAACCGTGAGCTCCATACACACAGATGTTCCCAAATAAGAAGTCCCAAAGAGCATGGCAAACAGATGCGCCAGATGCCCACAGCCAGGCAACTGAATCCTGGCCCCAGTAACAGTCAGTGGAGTCCATAGTGTGAGTGCCTCATACTAAAGTAGAAATTTGCTTTTGATTGCCTGAATAGCTCCCTATTTGCTCTACATTTCCTTCTTTTTTTTTTTCATTTATTTGAGATAATACAGTTGTTATTTCTGCAAATATAATTGGAAAATTATAAAAAATATTAATTTATTTGGTAATCAGATTTCTATATTAGACTCAGATACTCTAGAATAAATTTTCTTTAAGGGGTGCCTCTAACACATTAACCCACTTCTAATAATTAGCCTTTTGGGCCCAGTTATCTTTCAATTGAAGTCAATGGAAATTTTGCTCTTGAGTTAAAAAGAAACGGGAGGACTATTTCATTGGTGGTCTCACCTAATGGAGGTTTGGCTCCTCGACAACTGTAAAGTATTACTTCTTCCTTAATGGCACATCATTTAAAAAGAGGAGCATAACAGTCAGCTTTTGAATTGTGTGGACTCTCATTCTCACTTGCGGAGCAAGAGGAGGACCGTATCTGTTGATACTTTCTCTACAATATTTAACACACAAATAGGTGACTAAATTTTGAATACTTTTGCAGTAGAATGACACAACTTAGAAAATTCTAATGGAGGGTCTAAGAAAGAGCTCAGGTGCCTACACGATTCAAGATGATCTCTGTCCCCACCTCTACAGCCCCCAGTTCAGACTGGTGCTTTCTTGGGTTCCTTCAAACTTCAGAGCACGCAGAGGTGGCTGAGCAGTTGGCAGGGCTCAAAGAAGAGATGCTCCAAAAGTTGGCTCAATCACACCATTTAATAGCCTCAACGTGGCATCTCATAAAGGGGAAGAAACTGGGGGGCTGCTTGTTTGTAAGATAAAAGATAAGCTTTTATAATACGTGGAATCGATAATCGTCTGACTGGAACTGAGATAGATTTCCAGAGCTATTTCAGTAATGACCTTAACTGGACTCCACTGACAAAGCAACTTCTTTGATGTTATTACCCAAAACTTAGAAACCTATTTTAAACATGCCAAGGGAAGACCTACCCAATATGAACTTACTTCTGTTCTGCAAATGAAAAAAAGAGTCTAGGCAATAAAACTGCTGATCTTCTCTTGTCGAATTTAAATAACAGGATGTGGAGAATGAAAGAAACGTTGATGTTTTCAAGAAAGCCAAATTCCATGGCCCAAAGTCACAGATAAAGTGCTCAACTCTCCATGTTAATAGCAAAACTCCCATCCTCACTTCAGAAAATACTAGGATGAAAAGGGTAATTTACTAAAAGTTGCTTTTGTAAGCTAGAAAAAATCCTATGCTATATTGAAGGTAAGCCACGACTCCATATAAAATCAGGACAAGTATAGAATAGTCCATTCTACACACCAGTTGTACATAAAGGGAAGTCCAGTCAGCATGTATTTAGGGCCTTTTCATGTGGAATGAAAGCAGTCAAGATTCCAATTACTTCAACGTCCTTAAAACAGTTAAAAAAAGAAGTAAATATTTAGCTAAAAAGAATGCTCTGCAGACATGATGATGTTTAAATATTTAATTTAATTTGGACTTGGGTTTGTCTTGGCCCTGCCTGAGCTGATTTAGTTTTAGCTCTGAAAGCAATTGTCTAGCAATCAAGATAACTATTGCTTAAGGTTGTTTTGTTCAGCTTTAGTTTATAGTAGTAATAAGCAGCTATCCTGTGTGGATTAAACTGTCTACGTGGTGTGGGAGAGTGCAGACACAGGATGGTACCAGAGGTCCCAGACTGTACACAGGAGTGACAGTGGTCAATAGCAGTCACTGCAGGAGTACAACCTCATGATTCAGGAAAAAACAGCAATAAAGCCAACAAAGAGGATGGAAAAACAGAGTAATTGGGAACCAATGAAAAAACAAGTGAGTGAGACTGAGTAAAAAAAAAAACAAAAACAAAAAAACATACAAGAATTAACCCATGCTGACCAAAACACCTAGGATGAGAGAGCATCAGTAGGATGCATCCACCCAGCAAAAAGAGGGAGAAACCCCCCCAATGAGCATCAGATCCTCCTAGTGAAGACCTCAAGCTGTTGAGTTTGTCATAACCTCCCTGCACTCATTCTGCTCAGGAAAAACCAAAGCTGCCAAGGGCAGGATGCTGAGGAACACTGGAAGGGTGAGCACAGCAACAGAGAAAAGGAGCAAGGTTTTGTTTTGGTCTTTTTCTGTGTAACAATATTATCTGTATTAAATAGGTTCTTGTGTATTAATTTTCACTATAACTACATGTTATTATGATTTGAAGTATTAGGTTATTAAAACTTTAATTGGACTAACAATAAATTCTTAGTTACATATATATGGTGTGTTCCTTTTCACCCATAAGATTTTGAGTATAGCATCACATACACTTCCTATAGGAACCTCAAATACAGAACTGATGGCAATTCTAGCATTTTAACTGGTATGAGAGAGACAAGGCAGAAGCCCATTATAGCATTTCAGAAAGTCACTTTTTCAGGGGGAAAAACCCAAACACCCCTCCCATGCTCATATGTACACAGAAAAAAAAAAAAAAAAAAAAGAAAAAAAAAAGAAAGCCCACACAACTAGAGGATGTCTCCAGTTCCAGCCCTGATGGACAATGTTATGGAAGTGCCTTCAGGGAGAGCTCTCCTCTTTTGAAAGGAAAGAGCATGGCAGTACGTTTAGACACTTAAATTGTGTCAGCACTTTTTAAAAAATCTTTTCTGCACTTCAGAAAAGAAGAACCACAGTAATAACACTGGTGCAGCTGTAACCTAATCACAGTCTCTGTTATCAAATTTGTACTATTTTTCTGAAATAACCTGAATTCATGTTTAAAAGCCACAAAACCACACTCAATCTAAATACAATCTTTCTGGTTATGCTTTAATAACAATCATATATCATACTGTCCTTCAAATTGAAATGAATAAACTCTTTGATAGTAACTTCTAATAATAAAGGAGTGTCCTTTATCCATGTTGAAATAACTCTTCAGTCTAATATGTTGTCCTGGTTTCGGTTGGGATAGAGTTAATTGTCTTCCTAGTAGCTGGTATAGTGTTATGTTTTGAGTTCAGTATGAGCATAATGTTGATAACACACTGATGTTTCCAGTTGTTGCTGAGTGGTGTTTAGACTAAGTCAAGAATTTTTCAGCTTCTGATGCCCAGCCAGCCAGAAGGCTGGAGGGGCACAAAGAGTTGGGAGGGGACACAGCCAGGGCAGCTGACCCCAGCTGGCCAAAGGGGTATTCCATACCACGGGACGTCATGCCCAGTATATAAACTGGGGGGAGCTAGCCTGGGGGGATCGCTGCTCGGGAACTAACTGGGTATCGGTCAGTGAGTGGTGAGCAATTGCACTGTGCATCAGCAGTTTTGCATATTCCAACCTTTTTATTATTATGTCATTTTACTGTTGTTATTATTACCACTATTAGTTTCTTCCTTTCTGTTCCATTAAACTGTTCTTACCTCAACCCACAAGTTTTACTTATTTTCCCTATTCTCTCCCCCATCCCACTGGGGGGGTGGGGAGGTGGGGGGAGTGAGTGAGTGGCTGCATGGTGCTTAGTTGCTGGCTGGGGTTAAACCACAACATATGTTTAATACGTTAACGAAATGAAAAGATTTCTGCTGCTTTCAGCTTCATAAATTCCATGTGCTTACACTGTCTTGTAGGATGTTGTATGTGAAAATTTCATGCAGCGTATGTACAGAACATATGTATGTTCAACAAGTTTCAAGCACTGAATCATATGAGTAAAACCATTCTGATCAGATATGACTATGTATGAACCAGACAACTACACAGTCCCCTATTGGTATAAATGCTTTACTGTTCCCTCATTTGAGGTCTTATATATATGTACATCCTCAATAATAGAAATGCTTTGCAGATGAGTAAATTCTCTTTTGGGGATACCAGAAAAGTAACAATAAGTCAAGATGTAAAAACTGACAAAACACCTGATTCAGATGAGAAGGAAGACAGGGATCTCATGAATTCCTGAACTACAAAACCCAAGTATTTTGTTCTTCAAGATCGTTTGTCCTATGCATTTTCACTATGGTAGCATATGCTGAGGACAGAAATTACAGCTGTCTCCTCCTGTTCACATAGGATCTAGAGCCAAGACCTAGAATGCCACTTGAGAACGGATGGACTTACCACCACTCTTGACTGTTTCTCCAGCACAACTAGATCAGGGAATCCACAGCCTAGCGAACAGCTACCATACTTGTTCTTAACAATACAGCTAAGCATATTAAAAGCTGGGGGTGAAGAGGCAGGTCTGTTCGGAGACAAGGGGAGGATGGTAAGAATAGCAGGTTTTTAGCTTGCTGCTGAGTCACACATAACACAAGTTGTGTCTTGTAGGTACAAGAAGAACAAGAAGTACCTACAAGACTGACTGCTGTACTGGATGGAGGAGGAGGACAAAAGACGGACACGAGAGAGTTGATGAGTGAGAGTTTATTCCCTGAAACTTAGTTTGCAGGAAAATGTTCAACTAATTTCAAAGCAAAAAGGACTGACCCAAATAGAAATGTACGTAGGAGACTCTTCTAGGATGAGGCAAGAAGCTGCAAGTGATTGGCTAGATGGAGTTTAAAAGCAGGATAACTCCTGCACCAGAGGGATGAGAATTGTGCAATGGGCAAGGTGCCAAAACATAGAAATGTAAGGAGAGAAAAAAAAAAAAAGACATTGGAAAGAAATTGCTTTTCTTGTCTCCAGTATTACATGTTGTATTAATGTCCCACAGAAAAAAAGCCATTCTTCCTTGTTTAACAAAACAACATTGGTAACAGTCTTTGAAAAGTTTTAATTTTTTTCTTCCAACTACATATCACTACTACCACAAACTACATGATTATTTTAGATAATCATATATCACACCACACAGAGTTCATAACCATAACAGCAGAAATGTGTAACAAATCTAAATTAAAAAGATCAAAATAAGCTGTGGACATCATCTTCAGGGTTTCCTACTTAGCTATCCTTTCTTTTTATATGCTGCATTAATCAATTAAATGCAAGTCACTAATTTTCTTTTGATTTTTTAAAATAATTTCTTTCTCCTTGGAGACTGACAATGCATAGACTTGTCTCAGATTTTTGCAACTAAATATGATGCAATTTCATTTCTTCTACTATACAAGAATATGCAAACCTAGAAATGCCTACCTTCCTTTAGAGTTAATTAAAAGAGGAAGGCATCAGACAGACTGGATCATCTTCTGTAATTCTCTTCTCCATTCATTATATGAGGAATTTAGGTGGATGTATCACATATATGGATACAGGTAGAGTTCCAGGAACAGCTGACTAAAATTTTGGTGAAGCAATGCCTACTTAGTAAAAGCTGGACTAAGGAATCTGAACAGCCTAACTATTGCTCCTGACTGCACGTTTCTTACGTATGCATTCATTTTCTCTTTTGGGGGGTCTTGCTGTTTGTTTCCCCAGTCTTTTATTTCTCATCTTCATACTGTCCAGAATCATACAAACGTACAGGATCAGACCTACAGGATCAGGCAAATTGTCTGCCTCTCCCAAACTTTCATTCTCTAACTCCTTTTAATATGGAACCTAAAATTAACCAAAGTTTAAAATAGCAACATTTGGATTTCGCTCATTCTCTAACAGTGCTTTTTACCATATTCTTCCTGAATTTAGCTCTCCTTATTATTGCCTAGAATTGTAACTTCAAAACAGATCTTTGATACTTTTTCCTGTTCCTCTTCATTGCAAATATTCACAGAGGACTTTTTCAACTATTCAATACTGTGTAGTGTCTAGCACGTAGTATTTTTAAAGCAACTGAAATTCAGTTCTGAACACACCACAGGATTGCAATCTTACAAGTTACTACCAAGGAACATAAGAAACCAAGAAGATGCCATCACTCTCACAAAGTCCATACCCTGAGAGAACCTGTAGTTGACAACTTATGATTTACTACAGGACAGAAAATCACTGTGGCGGATGACTCTGAGGAAGAGGGTAAGAACATTAAAAGGAAGGAAGATGACACTAGGTAGGCTTGAAGACATAATGGGTGAAATGAGGGACATGCATTTTATTCAAATCCTTTCTTCAAATTCTGGTTCACCACAATGCCTGTAAGTTATTTGACAACAGCTATGGTGTAAATTTTGAGATCAGCATCTATTATGCTAACCAGGATATTCACACTCTTTCCCAACTGTCTGTCTGTTTAGATTACAAACTCTTTCAGACAATGTCTTTTCTGTGGCATTCTCTGCGTATAGTTCCAATGAGGATGCCACCCCAGGCCTACAGCTCCTAGATGCTGGAGCAATCCAAGTGACAATAACAACAGAAATGTTCTCACAGACATTCCTCACAAAGGAAAATATAATCTTCAGCCAAGCACAACTCACCAGGAAATCTCAGTTTCCCAGTTCCATTCTTCTGTTCATGAAGGGAAAATACTACAGGTTGTCCACAAGTCTCTTTTGCTGCAGTATCTTCCAAAGAAGTACAAAATCAAGACACTTCTATGATTGCTAAAGAATATCACAATTAATCCCTTATTTAAATTTTCTTTTGTTCTTATTATACCACGATAGAGTCCACAATGGCTTCCCACCACGAGTTAATATTGGGAAAGGTATGAGGGAACAAACCCATACCTTCTACCATGAAAACTTAGCATGTCACCTCTAACACATTCCCTCAGTTCCACTCTAGGATTTGAAATGTACTCCCATGCACTTCTCTTTGACAGATTAATGCACTGAATATGGCAGCTCATTAAAACATTTTTAAATAAAGTACAGTTTGGGGATTTCTAATGTGAATATGATTTCTAGAATTACCTCAACACAGAATTTCTCCATTGCAGTATTTCCCCAGACATCATTGCAACTACAGAAAAGCGAAGCACCAAAGCACACTTTCCATTTTAATTTGTATTTGCTCAGCACCATAAAACTTCTTGGGAGGGTTGGGGGGTGAATAACTGCTTGGTACACATATCCAAAGAAATCCTGACTATAAGCAAACAAAATCAACAGTCTGTATTAATGGCCAGAATAGCAGCAGTAAATGATGAGCTGAATCTCCCTGTTGCTGCACAGCACAGAACAAAGAAATGGAAAATGCACAGAAGATGGCTCAGCAGTGATGGGCAGAGCCATTCCCCATGTTATTGCCCGCTATCTCTATCATTTTGCACAACCACAGTTATCAGTGCTAAGCCTTCCTGACCAAAAGGCCAAAAAGATACGGTCTTAAACAGAGAAAGACAGCCTGTGAACCCATCATCTCCAGCCTATCTGTGGGAGAAACACTGATTTCCTTCAACTTCTCCATACCAGAGAAAGGGATAGCATAGGAGACACTCACAAAGAGAAGGGAAAGGTGGACTCCATGAGAGGAGGGAAGTCGCGTTCCCGGCTACTCTGTGTCTGCCACAAAGCTTGCTTCTGGCAGGCCATGATTTAGACAGTCTCCAGAAGTTAAATCCCACCTACTAAGAGCAGATATATGGGACGCAAACACTCTTTTAGAGTCATTTTGCCAAAACGGGATCTTTATATCTAAAAAATTGCCCACACATCCATAGGAGAAGTAAAAGTCCCTGGAGATACTTCCTCACGCTGACCAGTGGGCAGACTTGCTTAACACATTTAATAACTACAGGTAATTCCTACATCTACAGGTAAGAAAAAAATAAAGCTGATGCATTCATGGCTTTGGAAAATCAACTGCCTGGCAGAAGAGGCTCAGGACCAACATGTGCTCTAATTATTCCTCCTGTGAGCAGGAAAGAAATGACTGCCGCATCTCCAGTTGAAAGTCTAGGAGCAGAGTCTCTCCGCCTCTCATGCCCTCCTTATTTAATCTCCCCTTTCACTCACTCGCTCCCCCTCCTTCTTTGTTCTATTTTCCACCTTCGTTACCACCTCCTCCTCACCTCTCACATTCTCCCTTTTGTCTCCCTCACTCTCCCTCTCACTTTCTCCCGTCCTTTTCTACTCCTCATCCCACACACCCTCCTCTGTTAGCTTCACTATGTGAGAAGTTAAGAGGAAAAGAAGAAAGAGAAAAGACAGAAGGATTTACGGAGGTGGAGAACTACAAATAAGGAGGGAGAGACAAAAAAAGAAAGACGTGCTAAGCCATCCTATTTGTGTCAGTGAAAGCAAGGATACGAACCCAGAGCCCCCGATCCAGCAGACAGATGCTAACTGGTAGGAAGCAATTCTGCCAGCAGGGACACCATTTAAGAATTCAATCAATAGCAAATCTCTGGTGAAAACAAATAAGCATGCAATATTCAAACGTAGATTAAAAACCATTAAAATCACACTGGGTTTTAGCGGCAGAGTCGGAATTAGAAATTGTAGTACAAATGGAGCGGCTCCTTACTCGGAACAGTTTCAAATACAAAAATGGCTGCACAAACAGTCGTCTTCTCCCAAAATTACCTACAGCTGCCTTTTTGTGTACAGACCACCACACGCACAACATCTACTTATTCTCAGGCAAATTATCTGGGAAGCATATTTCTTAATATTGAGATTTTACTGACAATATCCATAATTACCAACTCCATTTATTCACAGACATTCTCCCCCCACTATTCACAAAGTACGTGTCGGAGTTTGCTAAGACTGCCCAGCTTTCACCGTTTCATGGCTATAGAAGCAATCAGGCAGCACAGAGAGTGTTTCTTAATCAGATCATATCAGGATTATAATTAGCGCCGTGTAGGAGCAGAGTTAAGGTAACACAGCAAAATGCAGAACAGTTCTATCCTGCCTGGCATGGCAGTAAAGCAGCTAATAGCGTCTGATTATTTTTGCTCCTTGCCACATGGGCTTTCATTTCCAGCCCAAGCCAAAGCGGAGAGTCCACCTCCGTCCTGCAGAGCTAACAGGGCGCAAAGCTGGCACAGGTGCTTCCACCCCGGCTCGCCGAGCACGCCTGGCTTCCAGCAGAAACAGCGGTCCGGCTGCGCGGTGCACGCACAACGTATGGATTCGACGTTCGGGGAAACACCTACTCGGCTGCAGGCACCTTTGCTCTGAGCTCCTGGAAGGGAGTCCAAGCTGTCGGAAGCAGGTCGGGCCCCACAGCCTCTGCCTCCCGCTCTCCCACGGTCAGCGCGGCCAACAGCCCAACGGGAACGTGCCGAGCCGCCCCTTGTTTGTAGTTATTCCCTCGGGACAGCCGCGGGGTCGCTTGTTCCTCTGCCGCGCCGGCAGGCAGGTGTTACGGAAACGACAAGCAGCAACCATGACAGAGATACCAGCTTAGCGAAGTTTGCAGACTTTTGTCCTTGCGGCTCTGGAGAGCGGGATGCTGTCCCTTCTGCAGTCCTCTTGAAGCATTTCCCTTGAAATCTGCTGAACAGTCTCAGCCATCTGCCCCCTCTCTTTGTCTACATCTCATGACGAGGGAAAGTAGAATGAAATTCACCATTATCACATTTATCTCAACAAATGGCAGCCTGAGATTCCGTATCTATTTTAAGAAAAATAACTGAATACCAACAACTGAGGGCTCACAAGGCAGTCAATAAGATTTAAAGCTCCACGAGTGCTGTAAGCAAGCTGAGCTAGAGCACAGCCACATTTCACAGAGTAACAAAACCATGTAGGCTGGAAGGGATCTCTGAACTTCATCTAGCGCAATACCCTGCTCAGAGCAGCATGGTTTTCGAAGATGCACTGCTGTCTGCGAGCAGCAAGAGCACCTCTGCAAAGCAAAGGGAGCCAGCCATTGAGCATGTGATAACCAGGCGGTTATCATGACAAGCCAGTCAGTCCCAGAGTACCAAACGTGGAAAGCAGACCAGGTAGGGCGATGGTAGCCAAGCTTAGCCAAGAGCCCAGCGATTGCCAGGCAAGTCTGTAACAATGAGGGAAGTCCCATCAAACAGCATTCTCCCCCACCATCATTTCCTGAGGGACATCACTAGCAGCCAGTTGCCAATGGCATTTTGGATGCTGATCACCAACCCTGGAATGCAGCAATCCAACCAGCACTTAGCAATCCCCAATTTGTCTACCCGAATACTACTGCAGAATTTTTGGAGAACTTGCTGAAGTCCACTTCAAGCAACATTCACTGCACTTCTCTTGTTTACAGAGTCATTTGTAGAAGGCAATTAGGCTGGTCAGGCATGACTTGTCATTGATAATGCCATGACAGCTGTTCTCAATCACCTTCTTGCCTTTCATGTGCTCAGAAATGAATTCCAGAAGAATTTGCTCCATAATCTTCCCAGGTGCTGTGGAGAGACCAACAACCCTGTAGGTGTTGCTCTTCTTCAAGATGGGTGCAACATTTGTATTTTTCCAGTCATCAGGGATTTCTCCTGATCGCCGTGTGTTGTGACATTCCAAAGATGATAAAAAGCAGTCTTGTTACATCTGCAGGCTTTCTCCACAACCTTAGATGCATCTCTACCAAGACTTGTAGGAACCACTGCAAAAATTTCCTTAGATGCTTTCTAAAATATGTTCTACATCTAACAAAATTTCAGATCAAGCCCATACATTGCACAGATAGTACCTGACCTGGAGTTCAGCTGACATTTTCACAGGCTATTGGAGTCTTTAAAATCCTATTGATAAAACTAGCATGTAGACTACCATTTGATCTACCAACAGTATTTGAAAAGCCTAGCTGGAGCAAGGAAAAGGATTCTTCCCCTCATCTAAACAAGATCCCTTTCAGTTTGATAAATGATATTTGTTGTTAAATGAGTTTTCCCCAAGGCCAAAGCTACCCTGCGAAGTTGGTTAAGCTGGCTTTCAAGATATTTTCTGTTACCACATAGCAGAAAGTCATCTTCCAGTGGCTCAGATCTGGTTAATCCATGTCTGTGTGTGCAGAATGCTCTTCACCCACACATGCACCTTCTGGCTTAGTTAGCCACTTGCAATGAACATCCTTTGCATACTCAGGGAAGATGCTCCATGCCTGGTCTCTGCACTCTGATCAAGTTCCTGTGTCCTTTCACATAATGGAATTTCAGAAAGATACGGTACTTTTGTCAGATAATCAGTTAATTCCATTCTCTGCCATAATTTTTTTCCATTTTACTGCAGCTAGGATAGAGGCATTCTCTCCATCCCGTGGGGAGCTGGCTGCCGTTTTCTGCTTCTGCTCTACCTTCACTACAAAGGGAATTACATTAGACTGGCAGCAACAGTCTCATGGCTTATTAGTACTTCCTTTGCTGATCTTTGAAAGATTGTACCCTGAGAGGAAGCATTTAGAAGCTAGGAAATGAGCCAAAGAAACACAATACTTGAAGAGAGCTCTCTCTTTCCCAAACTACGAAATATTTTTACTAGACTGCCTAAAAGCATTATACACCCTATAACATCAATTTTAAGAAACCAAAAATTGTCAAAAAGCTCAGAGAATAATCATGAGATTGCTCCCCAAAGTCTGTGTCCTGAAGATACCGCTAACATTTCTGTCATCTCCCTACATCCCATTTTTACCCACATCTCCCTCCTGAATCAGAACTACAGAATGAATCTTAAAAAAAAATGAATAACCAAGAAACATACAACATTCTTTTTTTGTGCCAAGTTTCCCACTTACTTTTCTTTTTGGCAGATATTCATGTTTTTACATAAATGAACTAATGCACAGCTCAGGTAACATGACTGTGATTATTATACAAGGCATCTTTTTTTTCCCTTATTCACTACTGTCAAAACACTTTGCAAAAAATTAAATCATACTACCCAATTTTTACAATTTCAATCAATCGACTGTATAATTATATACATTATTTGATAATCACATTACTTTTATTTAGGTTAAAACTCAGATTCATAACTGCCCTAACAACTAAGTGGAACTGATTCTTTATTGTCTTGTGATCCCACTTCCTGAGAGTTCTGAGGAGGGAGAAATGAAAAGGAAGAGGCAGAAACCCTGCAGCTGGCTTTCTGCAGAAATGGGGCCGGGAGGGCAGTTCTTCTGCTATTTCTTTCACACCTCCTTGCCTGAGCGCCAGGCACCGTCACTGCACCAGCAGAGTTGGGTGTTGGGTCACCGCAACGGTTCCTCCTGCACTAGGACTTGGCTGACTCATAATCAGTTGCTGAGACACACTTAAGGGGCATCTTTAGAGTGACATTTCCTCTTTGCTACCGCGTGCAAGAATTTCAAAGAAAGCATCTTCCCCTGAGGTGTTAAGGGGAGTTGCAAACTGAGTGCCCCTGGATGTCTGGCAGATGCAGATGTTCAACTAAAAAGAAATGTCAGGCTGGTACATATCGAAGAGCCAAAAGTTTTTAAGTTGGGACTGCCGAAAACATCTGATTTGATTAAGAATGGGGGGCGTTGGAAAGAGAAAGCAGAGAAAATGGGTTGAACCATGAAAGAAGTGACCAGAACTGCTGGAAAACCCCGAGGTCCGACTCTGTATCTTCCCTCACTTTTAGGAAGGGCTTGCAAATACCTGTTTGCAGCCAGTCTTTACAGCACGCCCCATTTTCACCATTTTCCTCTAACATGTTGAAGAGAGCAGTTCTGTCCTGAATTTCATGTACTTGACTCTTGACACCAAGACCGCAGTTCTGAAGGATAATTATATGCCATCATTATACGGAAGAGGTTAGCCTAAGGTCAGCAGGACAATACGTATCCACTACAGAATACTAAACACATTTCAATGTATTTGATCTGCCTAATGATCAATATACATTTTAATAGTTTTCTCAACCCCACAGTGAAAAAGGCTGAAGAAGCATCTGGGCAGTGCCTGTACTGCCTGTGGGACAGCAGTAGTAAAAAAACCCAAACTAACACAGAAATGCCATGAGACGTGTTAGAGATAAGAAAAGTAAGCCTTAAATCCTGTGCTTTTTCACTAGGCTGAGGAGCTGCTAACCAAATAAAAGGAGTACATGTCAGACATACTCCAAAGATATTTCTTCAGATTATTCACTGATGCTATCATGTCATATAAAAGCCAGTGCCAAAAAAAACACTGATTTGAAGTGGTGGTTGATCAAAACCATCCTGCTAACAGTCTCTGTACACTGGCATGTGCGTAGTCTTATTAAAAAGCCGAAAGACTGAAGTCCTGTGATGTAAACTTTATACCTATTTTGGTTAATACAGAATCCTTTAAACATTTAATTAGAAAATAAACTTAGCAGGATGTTTCACAACCTGGAAATGTTCTGATTTCCAATGTTCTCTAACAAACTACTTCTCAGCACTCTGCGGTAAACTGGGCCCTCTGCTAAATAGCATCAATAAAACGGCAGCTCCCGTGGAGGAAATTAAAAGTAAAGAAACAATCCCTTTTTAGGTTTAAAAACCTTATCCAGAAAATTCACACTTTAATTTTACATATACGTCCTGGAAAGATCAGAACTTTAGAGGCGCTTTAAGTGACACTGCTAACGCAGAGCTCTGTGATCCTTAGTCTTATATTTAGACCACTCTCTGGGACTGGTCTGAAACACAGAAACCAAGGAAAAGGGAAACCATTTTCAGATCCATGTGAGAGAAAGCCACATTAACACTGACTTTGTGATTTTTTTGACTGAAACCTTGTAATCTGAGTTCTGCCACGAGGAGAAAAAATTAAAAGAAAACAAAAAACAGCAGCTGAGATTTCACCAAAATGAGCATCCAGCCTCCAGAGCTCATCTCTGATGACAACAGATACGCTCCACAGCAGTATCAGCAAGATGGATCATTTAGACGAGAAGCACGATCCTTATTTATACAGCCCATTAACTAGCTATATATACACACACGCAGAGAAACACATGGAAACTTTCTTTCGGCTAAGGAAGTATTATACAACGAACCTGGGGAGAGATGGGGTTTCATATGAAGTTGCAGAAAGAATCCTTAAAAAGCCTTCCAAACTGAATGCCAGGACGTCTTAGACTACAGATCATTTTTAACGGTTAATGATTTTTACTTCCTCCAAAATCCATTCTAAAAAAATTTGCCTCACAGAAGCCACTTTTTACATCACAAGGCGCAATTCTACCCCTACGCGCACAGCGCTTTTCGGAAGTCACCGCGGAGGAGAAGTCAGCAGCATCGCGAGCTTTAGGCTAGCGGGAAAACCCTTCCTTCCAGTCATCCCGCAGAAATCCCAGCACCGGCCACCTCCGGGCTGCCCGCTCCCGGGAGAGCCCCGCGGGCTGCCGCCCAGGAGGAGATGCCCTCCTCGCGCCTCCGACGGACCGTCCTCCCCGAGGAGATGCCGGGGCTCCGTGCCCCGTAGGTCACACCGCCGCCGCCTCGCACCCGCTCTGCCCCTTCACCGTCGCACAGACAACACCCGCTGCCGCCGGCTCATCGAACAGCTTTATATTAAGCCATAATGGATTCATTTTTTAAAAAGAAACTTTCAAAACATCAAACCGCCTTTCCCGGTCATTAATTCAACCCTCTGCATATTTTATATCTCCAGACACTTCTACTCATTTTAAGAGCACTTCGTCGCAGCACTGATGCTACTTGTATACATCCATTGCTTCTTAATTTCATTGCGTGTGTAAACAGAATTGGAGCTACAGAAGTAAGCATAGAGCAAAAATACATAAACAGATATGACTAGGTTTTTATGCTGTAACACTACACAACCTGTACTGGAAAGATGTGAAGTCACTTTTACTAACAATGGTGAAACTTAAAAAATAAAAATACATCTGATTCTATACACAGAATAGCTATGCCTACTTACTTAAGACTAATTCTGGCAAACAGAACCTTTTACTATTTATAAAACACAAGTAACTCCTCTTGTCTGAAAAGAAACACAAATTTCCTTTGTGCAAACACCTTATTTTGACAAAACTACCTTAAGATATTTCAATTCACAGCATACATCTCCTGCTTTCAAACACCAAACATCTACATCATTCATTCTGTCCACAACTCTTCATGCGGGATGATGGGTCAAAAAGCAGCCTGGAAGACAACAGCTTCTTCTGGCTTTTATCTTCCAAGTATTATACAATTGATAATTTTCTGAAGACTGAATAGTCAATACCATAGACATAGTCACACTACCAACATCACCTCCTGCATCACCCTTCTAGCTTGTAAACCAAGTTCCTGAGGAGCACAGCATCATTCACCCACTTCCACTCCCCATCCACTTGCAGCTCTAGATTTATTACTTGTGGATGGGCTAGAGATGGGGATCATGCTACTACCCGGATTAACTATCTATCTGCAGAAACATGATGCACTGTTTTCTTGGTAATCAAGGAACTACATAGTAAAAAGGACACCCTGCTGAATTCACCTGCTAGCTTTTCTTCCAAGTCATCAATTCAATTGCTTGCAACTGCTGTCCCACCTTCAATCATCTAACTTAAGGCTCAATGAGCAAGAAGAAAAGTGGATATAATGAACATGTCCCACAGTGGCCACTTTTATAAAGACTTCTTAGAAGTCTAATTTTAAAAGCCGGATGGGAAGAGATGAAAAAATGACAGAGAAGCAGTGGCAAGAAGCAGGGAATTAATTTGTGTATTCTTCCTCTGTAAAATAAGTGCTATGAGACCTGCAGTGCTTCCAAAAATAAAAGTGATGCTAGTGGAAATAAATATTACACCACTTATGTTCTGCTTTTCTCAAGCATCTTCTCTCTGAAGGCATCAAAATATTTTCAGCAATAATACCACCATCCATTTTTCACTTTTCTCAACTCTGCACAGAGGAATTTAGCGCCCTACTATATGTCACGCAGTGCATCAACTGTATTGATGATGAGAAAATACGTGATGATGAGATAAACTGGTGACGAGAAAATACCAGTGGATGCCAACAGTGGCACTAGATCACACTACACTTACATGGTTGTTTTAAGAGACTAAACTCTCCTCAAGGTTTTAAATGTTTTCCTGTTAACAAAGATCTACATCAGCTCGCTAACAAAACCCTGTGGAACTCAGAAAAATATTCATGACATCAGTACACTCATGATAACAGGGTTTGGCCATTTGCCACATCTAAAAGCAAGAAAAAATAAAAGGAAACATTTCCTTTGAAGTTAACATCAATACATGGTTCTTCACATGGATCAGCATATGCATGATCAATTATTAAGAGTATTTTTAAAGAAAAAGTGCACTGAACTTAAATGCGGTTTCTCTGGGAAAAGCAACATTACTCTTTATCCAGGTAACTTCATGTATTAAAGGGTTAAACACCAGTTTCTTGCTATTGAGATTGTTACAAACAGAAAACTGTTAAAAGAGACAAGCTGACAGACTTAATTTTTTTTTTTTTTTTTTAAATACAAAAGGCCAATTTTCTCACCTCATTGGGACAGTCTCTCCCCAGGGAAAATCAGCAGGTTCCAGTGCCCAAGTGAAAGGAAACACTGTAGTGCAAACAAATGTCTAAAAAAGAACTTGTTGTGAATGACTGTACTATTTTTGCAGGTATTAAGTACACCTAGATCACATATTCAAAGCTGACTATCTTTGCCAACACAGATAAATCAGAAAACTTTACCATTATTTTTTTAGTTCTTTTTTCAAAACATAACAGCCTTCCATAACACTTTCTAAAACACTTTGAGTGGCAAATTTTTTTCAGAATGTGTCTCCAGTGAGGAACAGCAATCGCGTAACTGGCATACAGTTGAGCAGTTTTCAACATGATTCCCTCAAAGAGATGGCAGATGCATGTTTCTGGTTCTTTCTCACATTTTATACAACTACTGCCATCTTATTCCTCCATTAATTATCCCTTTGATTTTCAGTTGTGCTATTTCTTCCCTACCACTTCTTCTGCTACGCTTTTCCAATTCTATTTAATTTTTCCCCTTTCCTTCCCACCTATGTTTTTTTAAATCATGATTTTCTTAAGATTCCCTGCCTATTCTTAGTAGGGTTGCAGGATACACCTACTCTTAGAAAAGCATTGCAAAGTCTGAGAGAAAACTTCCATAAAATTGCATACACTGATGTTACGCAAATACAAACATCCCACAGCTCTACCTTGCTACATCTCCCCTAAGCCTACTGACTAGCCTAATGTACCTGTCTTCCTCTTGTGTATTCCGCTTATAAATTCCACTAATTTCAGTTCCCCTTATTCTAAGTCCATTTGTCTTTCAAGTCACTGTGTCCCAGTCTCACTTTCTTCGCTCTTCCCTCCATCGCACCAAAGATACCTTCCTTCAACCCTGCCAGGCCTCCCATGGCGGAGTGGGAAGAGTCAAGACCAGGAAGGTAAAAAAAGCACCGAGCAAGAAGAGCAGAAGAGAATCACAACTGGCCCTTCCAGTTTATACAAGTAACTCCGTTTAGCTGTTTAGTATCAAAAAAGCATGTTAGAAAAATAAGTAAGATCTAGAAACTCCAGTCAAAGCCCAAAAGGCAAGCAAGTCTGATTTCATAAAGAGAAGAAATTGCCTGCCAAAGAAAAGTTGATGTTTAGGTCCAGAGAAGGGGCGGCTGCAGCCGCAGTTGCAAGAAACCCCAGGACAGAGAAAATACAAGCAGGAACGGGTAAAAGAATTCAGGGGTGCGTGGGAGGAAAGAAAGTCAGCTTCAAAGCTTCCGTTTTACCAAATGGGAAATTTTAAATGCTTATGGAGACAAAATCTCCAGTACTTCCCTTTCATTCTCTGTTACTTCTCTCTCTCTTCAACTTATAGCTTCAATAGGATGTGTAATAAGTCTGGTTCGCATGCAGAATCATTTAGGTTGGTAGGGATGTCTTGAGATCATCTCGTCCAA
Organism: Elanoides forficatus; assembly: GCA_025311575.1. Lineage (NCBI taxonomy): Eukaryota > Metazoa > Chordata > Aves > Accipitriformes > Accipitridae > Elanoides > Elanoides forficatus. Next base: position 5,000,180 of record JAOBAS010000013.1, on the reverse strand, counting down.
CCTTGCTGCTAAAGCAGGGTCAGTTAGAGGAGGTTTCCCAGGACCATGTTCACTCAGATTTTGAGTATCTCTAGGGGTGAAACCTCCACAATCTCCCTGGGCAACCTGTTTCAGTGTTTGACCACCCTCACAGCAAAAAAAAAGTGTTTTCTTGTGTTCAGATGGAGTTCCCTTGTTTTTAATTTGTGCCCATTGCCTCTTGTTCTGTCACTGGGCACCACTGAGAAGAGTCTGGCTCCATCATCTTCGATCCCCATTATCAGATATTTATACATATTGATAAGATCCCCTCTGAGCCTTCACTTCTCCAAACTGAACAGTCCATGCTCTCTCAGCCTCTTTTCATTACAGATGCCTCAGTCCCTTCGCCATCTTTATGGTCTTTCGCTGGACGCTCTGCAGTGTGTCCATATGTCTCTTGTACAGGGGAGCCCAGAAACTCGACAGAGCACTCCAGATGTGGCCTCACCAGTGCTGAGTAGATGGGAAGGATCGTCTTCCTCAACCTACCAGCAACACTTCTCCTGATGCTTCACCCTAATGCTCCAGGATGCTGCTGGCCTTCTTTGCCTTCAAAGTGCGTTGCTAGCTCATGTCCAACTTGTTGTCCACCAGGATCTCCAGGTCCTCTTCTGCAAAGCTGCCTTCTAGATGCTCAGTCCCCAGCTTGTACTGGTGCCTGTAGTTATTCCTTCCCAAAGGCAGAACTTTGCATATCCCTTTGTTGAACTTCATGAGATTCCTGTATGCCCAGTTCTCCAGCCTGTTCAAGTCCTTCTGAATGGATCCATCTCGTGTATCAGCCATTCCTCCCAGTTCTGTGTCATCTGTGAACATGCTGAGGGTTCACTCTGTCCCACAGTCCAGCTCATTAATGAAAAGGTTAAACAGTACTTGACCTCTTGGGTACACCACTAGTAACTTGCCTCCAACTGGACTCTGTGCCACTGATCACCACCCTCTGGGCCCCACCATTCTGCCTGTTTTTAATCCACCTCACTGTCCACTTACCTAACCCACACCTTCGCACCTTGTCTATGAGGATGCTATGGGAGACAGTGTCAAAAGCCTTCCTGAAATCAAGGTAAACAATACCCACTGCTCTCCCCTTATCCACCAACCCAGTCACCCCATTGTAGAAAGCTATGAGGTTGGTTAAGCATTTGTAAATGCATGGTAACGACTCATGATCCCTTTCTTGTCCTTCATTTGTTTGAAAATCATTTCCGAGATTAATTGCTCCATAACCTTTCAGGGTTGGAGGTGAAGCTGACTGGTCTGTAGTTCCCTGGATCTTCCTTCTTGCCATTCTCAGACAGGAGTGCCATTTGCTCTCTTCCAGTCTTCAGGAGCCTCTCCCAACCACCAAGAACTTTCAAAGATAATTGAAAGCAGTCTTTGAATGACATCAGCCAGCTCCCTCAGCACTTGTGAGTGCATCCCATCAGGTCCCATGGACGTAGGTATGTCCAGTTCTGAGGAATATGTTTATTTGGTGCTTTTTATTTTGTTTTCAAGTCATTTCAACACTACAGTTCCTGACAGGATCTTTGTTGGTTAAAGACAATCGGAAGCATCCAGAAAGGACACGAGAAGTTAACATTCACCTCCAATCCTGAAGAATACATGGAGCATACATACACATTAAAGTCACATGCAGTAACTACAGGTGTGGCTAAATGTGCGTCACAGTATAAAATTCATTCCAGTGCACTAAAGGACAGCACTGAACACATGCAACAGTAACTACTTGGGAGAGACTTATGAAAAATACCGTAAGGTTAACTGCTCATTACCTTTGCTGAATAAGTCATCAAAAAATAATCTAAATATCATTCACACTGAGTGCCTGTTTACTAGGCAATTGACAGTACAGGACTGCCGAGGCTGACAGGCAACCCTTATTAACACCGACACTTGCTTTTCCACATTGCACTTTGCAGTGCAACTGCATAATCGGCTGGCATTTCCTTTATAAAACAGCTCCGAAGACTGAACTCTGCTCTACGCTGCGGCAGAAAGTACCCTCATGTTCAACAAAAAACAAAGGAGAGCTACACACAGCTGAAACGCTGTGCTCCTGCCACATGTCGATGCGCGCGTAAACGTCAAGTTTGTCCTTCCAGTCAACTGCTGAAATCGGTAGAACTCAAGGCCAGCTTCGGCACGTCTGTATCCACCTCCGCCCAGGACAAGCCACCTGTGCAGTACAAACCATCTCCGTCCAGGACAAGAAAGAAATTCCTTCGGTTTGGGTGGACTAAAAAGCCTCTCCTTGAAAACATGAGAAAGGGTATAAGTTTGGGCTTTTTTTAAAATCACTTTGCTGTCAATGAAAGTCTTCATTCTTTATTACTGGACAGTTAACAAGCAAGAAATAGTTTATGCTTTATAAGAGACACACGCCGTTGCTTGACGATCTATCTAACGGATGATTTGAACAGCACAGAGCAGATTGGGTCAACAATTCTTACCAACGGCACATGTGTTACTTATCACCACTTCCCTCATTTGCAAGTATAATGCCTCTTGACTCAGTTTCAACTTTAGCACCACTTGCTTTTCTAAAAATGGTTTTTAATTCATTAAAAAGACGTGCTTCATTATCATAACAAAATAAATAGCCCATCTGATGTACTGTATGAACAATTTTTTCCACATTCATATGCTTAATTTTAGGTTAGCAGTTTGGAATATTACTTTAAATTTTTTTGCACATATATATATTTCTAAATACAAATGTTATCAATAAGAAAGAAGTCCTCAAAGGGTGTTACATCCTTCTCAGTGAAGCACAATTAAATCTATTCAACCAGACAGACATTATTTAGGAAGTACATTCCATAAGCTACTGATTTTGAAATTATGCTGTAATACAAAGGAACCAATTTCCACATTAATTTGTATTAATGCAATGCCTTAAGATCAAGAATTCTCTTCATCCTGTTCTTGCCTACTGTGAAACCACGGCCTGAACTCCACAAAAATCTCACACTTGAAAGGCAAAGCCCACAGAAAACTCCCGTGTTGCAAAGATCAGCTTTCACTCCTGAAGAACAGACATTTTTTGTCATTCTCTCTGGATCCACACTATTTATCTGAACACTTTAGCTAAGGAAATCTTCTAGAAGTTTTCTTTGCTAAAATTTGTGTTTTGTTCAGAAGCAATTCAAAGAAAGAACTTCAGGGTTCTGTAATATGCCTTTCCACACCAAAAAAGTTGTCAAGAAAAATAAAAATCATTGTCCTATTAAAAAAAACAAAAAAAACCAAAAAAACCCACAAAAGAATGTAGAAGAGTTTGTTGAATAACCAGCACTTTGGTTACTACACTGTTCATAAATACCCTTAGTCTCTCTGAAACCTTCTAAAACATAACCAAGCCTATCCTAAGTAAATGCCTGACCAAAAACTCAGGAGGTATATTCCCCTAGCACTGTAGATCACATGCTTGATTCTCATCTCAGAGGTGACTGTACTAAGTCCCGTTACAAAAATCCTTGTCCCACGGCCATTTCATTTGCATATCCTGTATAATACAAGAACAATCCCCTGTATAAATTATGCCTGTTCATGATTCATCAAGCTTCTTATCATAGACATGGTTTTCTGCACCACTGGACAGAGTGGCTCCTACAGGGGGTGAAGTCAGCCAAAAAGAGAAGCAACTCGACCATAAACAAAAAGATTAATTAAAACCACTAATTTATGAAAGAAAAGAGGGCAGCAATAACTATATGCTGCAAATTATGTAAGTTGTATTTATCTATCTACTCAAGAAGGAAGGCACCTACAGAGCCTTACCCAGCTCTGTGATGGCAGTGACTCTTTCAAATGGTATCTGGATAAATTTCACCAATTATATTTAAGAAGCTTTAAAATCATTAACATGTCAAAAATGCACAACCTAGTTTTTCCACGGCAAGCTATGTTACATAAACATTCACCTGCTTTCTCTCCAAATTGCACTATATTTTTAAAGCTATTATGAATTCTTATTTTATCCTACTTCTGTTTCGATGGCTCGTAACAGATGGTAGAATTATTTAGTTTGTTTTCAGTTTACTGCGTACCTACCTTATATATGTTTAACCCAGAAAGGATGCAAGTGAAGAACAGGAGGAAGGACACCCCATTGCAGTGCCTCTACTACTTCCCTGGGGCCGGATGAGAGACTGCTTCGCTCCCCAAAGTTCCTCGGCACCTGCAGCTCCTGCCATGGACCCCTGGAAAGGGCGGGCACTGAAGAAACCTAAATCTGAAAAGCTGCCAGGGCGACTTTCAAGGCAAAACACTGATGGACTGGAAGGAAAAGCACCGCTCTGGAGACCACAGGAAACTGCGTGGAGTTTGTGTGGCTCGGGAAAACTCTGAAGTTGGTCCAATTCCTCCTTTTCAAAAGGCTCAAATTATGGGATTCACCTACCAGACCAGAGTTCCCCCCAGTTAAACATCTATCTTGTTTTAGATTACCTGAGTATGCTCTAGTAAAACATACATTTAGCTACTCGGAGGTGTCTGCTATCACCTAGTTTGTTCAGCTTGAAGAAAGAAGTAGGATACCTCCACCCAAAGACTCAAGTCTAAGTTGAGTCAATGAGACTCAGCTCTGACTGAGTTGAGTCAACTGGTGGAAGTTCCCTACTTCTAATCATCTTTTCAATAGCTCTTGAGATGAGAGACAAAGAAGCAAGTGAAGGAGCTGCATAAACACAGGAGCTATCAATGCTAATATGCAAAGTCTCTTAAAGACCTATAGTTTGGGGAGAAACCACGATTAAGTTCTTCTGAAATAATTTTGTTTTCTAAAAACAAGGAACTAGTCACCTGTAGTCTCTTAACAGTAAATGGTGAAAAAAAGAAGATACAAAGGATTGCCACTCAACTTTACAGATGTTTTTTCTCAGTATACCTGCCCTCTGAAAGTACCTTTTGACAGCACTGACTAGAAGAAAGTTCAGATGACAAGGAAATGTAGATGAGAAGAATCTCACCCAAACCACCTGCAGAGTTAAGGGTTCTCAGACGCTGAGTTTTAACTTGCATTGTCTGTCCTGTTACACTAGAAGCAGAAACAGAGATCTAACTATACATGTGGTTTCAGAAGTGGCAAGCACTTTATTCGCTGTAACTTCAAAAACATGAAAGCTCCTAAGGGCAGTTAAGGTCTCCCTAAAATATGCTTGGTTCATCTAATAAAAACTATGACAGTAATAATGAAAGTAAAAGTGGTTTGCATTATTAAAGCATTTATCTTAAAAAGAAACTAACACTTGAAGCCAAAACTTATCTTTGTACTGTGTTCCAAGTTCTGCCAGTCAGGAGGTCTGGTAGGAGGCCTGGAATTACAGCAATAGGACTTACCATAATGCAGACCCTAAGAAAAGGCCATTAGAGTGGCCGTTCTGAGTACAAGTACCATTAATGACTGCAGACTGGCAAGCGGCCCAACACAGAGACGATCGCCGCCCATGCCAACAGTATTACTTGCTGTCAACGCCGCTGCTCATGGTGGTGTCTGTCATTTTTGCCACTGTTGGCTGTGACAGCCAGTCAGCAGTAAAGTAGTTTACAAACCTCTAGCTGAGTGTGAAGCTGGTTGAGTGAAATGATTATGCATTATGTAACTTCAAAGTATAATACTTATTTAACATGGTTGTAAGAGATACTAACAGAAGTTCCCAAGAAGCAAAGCATTCATTCTACATGATGCTGAAGCATTACAATTATGAGGATGTCAAAACATCTACACAGAACTGTAACATCTTAAATATTGTTATCCTGAAGATATAAAAACTCAGACTGTATCAAAATAAAAATCCAGGAAATTATTTTGACAATTTCATGAGGAATTCCTCATTTAAGAGGACAGAGACCTATGAAATCTAACACATCTAGACATGCCCTGATTTGGATTTCTTTTTTTTGCTGAATTGAATTTTATAGAATCATGGCATCACTGAGCTTCAGAAGGACCGCTGGAGGTGCCTAGTCCAACCCCAGCCCGCTCAAGCAGGGTCAGCTGCAGCAGGTTGCCTGGGACCACGTCCAGTCAGGTCTTGAATATCTCCAAGGATGAAGACTCCATGCTCACAGGGCATGAACTTAACACGCATTTAGTCTGACTGGCTAGATGCATCTGAGAGGCTTTTTCATTCTTTGGAAGCTGAGACAACCAGCTGTCCTCAAAAAACCATACGGCATACACCACGCGGTTACCAACAAGGGAGAGAAGCACCGCTCAGCACCGCTCAGCACTGCGCAGCCCCCAGCACGCTGGAAGGCTGGCAAGTCCTCACTGCACCCAGACAGGAAGGTGGGAGAGTGGTTTAGGAAAAAAATTATCTGTTCCTGCTTTTCTATTTTGCCATTATTACTTCATTGAAAATAGTTTTTGCATTCAACGTCTTTTTCATGTTTTTAACTTAAACAGCAACAAAAAAATCCAGTTCTAACCACAATCTTCTGCCATCAGAATCAGCCCGTGAGGTTCAAAATTACCTACATCAAAAAAAAGCTACCAAAACTTGTAATTTTTGTTGCCACACACTATGCTTAAGGCTTAAAAAAAAAAATCCTTTGACTTATGGCAGTGCAAAATAAATCCAAATTATTTTAAGATAATTTCTCAAGATGCACATAGCTTAAAGAGGCAATTAAATTTACCTGAAATACATACTCTAATGGGAGAGAGAAGTATATTATCAGACCAAGTAATCTTATTAAAATTTCAGCAGCTGTAAAGAGTTTAAATTACTCCTTTCAAGATTTATCAAGGTGCTCAAAGGCAAGACAAAGACTCAGATAGACCATATACTACAAGATAATTATAGATAATTTAACATACTGAGAAATCCAAAAGAAAGGATGGAAAAAGGAAAGGAAGGAAGGAAGGAAGGAAGGGAGGAAGGAAGGAAGGAAGGAAGGACTATTCAGTCACTGCTATTGCATTTCTATTGCTATTCACTGTTGCAAATAGCTCTTATTTCAGTTGACAGACCTCAACATGCTTTATTTAAATTTTAAAAAAGTAGAATGATCTCCATTATATTTATAAGGGTACTACAGTTCACAGGAATAAAAATAACTCGGTGTGTGTGGCTAGCCAACTAAAGAACGAAGAACAGTGTTATCCAAAAGCCTGATATCATATCAGGAAATAGGAGAGGGCTCTACGCACAGCCACCATCGATGGGCGTTTTCTTCCTCTCTTCTGAGATGCTGCTGCTTGCTTCTCTGGAAGACCACAGCAGGCAAAAAAGCAAGCACAACATGGACTCACATCGCAGGTACAGCACAGTAATGTGAAGTTGTGTGGATTTCTGAAGAACAGGACAATTAGTTTAAACTCCATATGGCGTTGGTCACCAAAGCGCTAAGCTGATGTTGAATGCAACACGACCTGATAAATTGGCGGATAAAATAACTGGCTTAGGGTAGGTTGCTGGTTTTAGCTGCTGAAACACACTTCACTTCTTGCAAAAAGCTATGCCAATGACTTAAAAGGAATATTACTTTCAGATTAAATTTTAATTATTGAATTTTAAATACTTTACTGTTCTGAATATTTCTATGGTATGGTATTATGAAATATGCCTATTACAGTATACCACTCTGCAGTGCATAAGCAAAAGTGAGGTACGTACCAACAGGTTGCTACTGCAACTTACATTTTTAAAACATTCTTGAAATGGTAACAGGCAAAAGCCAGAAATTCTCAAAGCATTTATTCCAAACACTGACAGTCTCAAACAAAACATACTAATTAAAATTAACAGCTCAAAAGGTATACTTTTTGACAACGTATGATTGGAAATAGCTTTGGCTTAAGGCTACGCCAAATTCAGAACCAACAGGAACTATGCTGTTCTGTGTAGCAGGGTTTATCATCCAGTGAAGAAGCAAGCATGAAAATACAAAGTTACAGGAACAGAGTGTAACAGGGTAAAATAAAGGAACATCTTGCTTCTTGCTTGCCTATACCACAGAGTACCTACAGAACTCCACGCTCTAGGATATCACTAAAATCTGCTGGCTGAGATCTCGGATTGGTTTGATCATGAGTATGTAGTTTACCTCTCTATAAAGAAAAATGGATGGTGTAATTTCTCACTCTGTAATCTCTAAAGAGGACACTGTTCTCTACTTCTTTTTACCCAGCCCCACTTGTCCTGGACACCATTTCTGCACGTTTTCCCATCTGGGCAGAAGTCCCAAAGCAGCTGCAGAGTTAATTCTAGCAACTCCTGTTGAGATACATCAGTATAAGGAAAAGGCTGGAAAAATGACTGCTTCTCCTCAACTCCAGAACACCAGGTCCCCAAATCAGAGAGGTGAACGGCACACGCATGTACACTTTGAATTGCAGCCTATGCTAGGAAACAGCACTAAAGAAAGGAAAGGACTGTCGACATTTAATCTGTCATCTTCCTCTACCACCTTATGGTAACACGGGCAAATGCTGACAGGAGTCCCACCTGCTTCCTTGTAGCTGGAAGACAGAAATCAATCCAGGATTACTGAAGTAGGAAAAATTAGAGACATGCCAGCACGAAACCTCCCGAACCCAAAACAAAAACTTCCATATGAAGGGAAAGCAGCAATCTCCCACTTTAAATCACAATATGTAACGTAATGTAATCATTCATCCTCAAGAGGTAGTCAAGCAATATTTTGATTCTTGCCTTTCAGCTGTTCTGAACAACTTAATTATCATCCTTTGCTAAAATGGATGCAGGAATGATGCAGGTTTTATTCTCCAGCCATGTTTTATGGTGTGTTTGGTTGTTGAAGTGAAACTCCGACTCAATAAAGAAAGCTGAACTAAACGTAGCTAAAGCTTTTTGCTTGTACCGTGATTTTAAGAGATTTCCAAATAACAACATAGAAATGCAGGACATATTGCAAAGACATGTTGGAAGCAAAATTACTGACATTTGCAAGCCTTATATAGCAAACACCTCCTTCGTCTTACTTCTTTTCCAGATCTGCTCTCTTGCTTCTGCTTGTACCGTACAAGTATGTGGAACACACTAATAGGAAATACTTTGAAAGCACAAAACTTGATTTAATAACTAATGAAATTTATTAAACGATCACTTCATTACAGAGCATTTCCTCTTCCTATATAAAGGCTGGGTTTACTTATAATTTAAAGCATAGATTCAGATCTTGTTTCCAAAATAATATTTATACATTAATGGGTATATTTAGTTTCACTGATTTATTTTACTGATTCATTTTCACTTTTGCTTTATTTTCTCATCTGATTCAAAGTGACAGACTATTTGAGACTTCATCTTTCCTGCCTGACTTTTCTGAAGTTTAGATTAGTAAATGTATTTATAATAAATATTTACACTGCCACTTTGGAATTACATTTAACATCATCCATGCAAAAGTACACACTTATCTATAACAGATCCACTTTGCCTCTGTAAAATATTGACCTCCTAGTACCTCCATGAGAAAAGACAGAATTTTAGGTAACTAATTTCTCACCCACCTACTGTTTATTCAGGATGCTCATAAAAGGCATACCAAGTTACAAAACAAATGAGGTAAAAATAGACATAGCTGTTTAAATGATTGTTTGCCCTTTCAATGCTTTATACTCATGATAGATGATAAATCACTTATATTTTGAGACTGAATCCAATTAACACATCTATAAATAAACTAGAATTACTAATTAGGTTTTTGGTTTAAATGCTAGTAATATGGAGGCAGAGGTCTAAACTGAAACTGTATTTTAAAGTTGCATGTGCATTTAACACTGAGATGCAAAATTGTAAAGTGTGCTTACTTACCCAGAATACTGTTAATCAATGAATCATTTCTGTGATACTGGTCACACGCTGATAAAATATTGCCTAATGTTTTTCATGCAATACAAATACTAATCTAGAGATTTTTGATTTTTTTTTTCTTAAACACTGGCTGCTTTCTTTACCACAGGGTGGTGGTAAAGTGGTTTAACACTTTTGAACTGCTCTCTCCCTCAAATAATGTAAACCTTCAAATCAAATAACAGTTATCTTGCATTCCAAAGAGATAATTGTGGCTTATAAAGATATTTTTGTAAATATCTTAGCCCTTTTGTCCACAGAGGACCAGCGTATTTTGTTGATCAACTGCAACAGTATTTTGATGAAGCAATGTGTATTTCCAGCATAGATGTGTAACAGGCTATCATTTTTATCAGAACCAAAGAAATTCTCCATCAGATTAGTATCTGTAGGTTTTGATGTAAAAGATCTTGTTAAATAGGCTCCCAGAACGGTCAATCTGCTCATTTAATTGACTCAGTATTTGTTCCTACTTTTCTTAATTGGGTGAGTAGCTAGAATATAGATAACGCAGTATAAGGATAAAATTACATGCTGTGTAAATTCTGCTACAAAAATTATGTTAAAACAGTTCAGAACGAAGCACATTTCAATTATATAATAAAAAAAATACATTTCAGTGACATTGCAAGTCTCCCTTTAACTGTCCCTAGCATGAAAAAACAATGGAATAATGGTTAAATTTAAATATAACTTATTACGTGTTATGGATTGAAATGCACAGTCAGGGCATCCAGAATACCATTAACTCTGTCCACTGAAGACAATAGGTGACAATCATATGACTAAGTCATTTTTTGTATTTGTAGTCTACGAAAAATATTAACTGGTGGGTTTTTAATTTAAAAAAAGCATTTCTCCTGGCTTCTATCAGAACATGGCAAACTCACTGAAATATCACTCTGAAATAGCAAGGTTCAAGTTAAAAAAACAATTTAAAAATATCAAATTACATCAAGACATGGCAGAAAAGTGGTGATAAAGGCAACCTTAAAAAATCCCCTAGATGCTAAGAAGCAGAGCAATTACTGAATCATCCTCTTCCATTCTACTACCTAGACAGATCTGGCTTTCTCAGATAATAGAAAGAAAATATTGCGGTCCTAGAAAACATTATCAGATGCAGACAGTATCAAACACACAGAACACCTTCTAATCTACTTTACTGCCCTGGAAATTAAGAAGGAGAGGTCATCATTCCTCTGCTGGAGAAGTAGTGAAGTCCCACTTGAGAGAATTTTTCTGTACTACAAATCACTCCATCAAGCCAGGCTGCCTCTGCTCATTCACTGAAGGCAACACCTCCTCCTGCAGGAAAGATTCACGGAGGAATCTTCTCGAAGAGCATTCCTGACAGGCATACACGCAGTGGGAGTACTCAGCCTTCCTCTGAGCTCAAGCTCTGTTACCGTATGATGTTTTCCACCATCGCCTTTCTAAAAGGGGCTCGTACACGGTAGACACGTACCAGATGTATCTGCCTAGAGAGCTTACTTCATCAGAGACTCCAGGTACACAAATGTAAAACCAAAATCTGGTCTAAGGCATCATAACCAACCTCAGTCATTTCTTCTGCCTGACTTCTGAAACAGTTTGGCTTTTGGGCACTCCATATCTTCTTTGGTTGAACTTTAAAAAAAAATTTAAAAAAAAAAAATATCCCCTGAATATCAGATGATATTCATAAACACTCGCTTAGCTGAAAAATCAAAAATTCTATCAAAAAAAAAAGGTAAGGAAAGATTTGAGAACAGCCCTACGCAGCATATCAACTTTTTTCCTCCTTCTTTCTTGTATATAACCCCCACCATGAACTACACAACCTGTTTCTCCCAAAAATAATTAAAAAAACCTCAAACCACAAATTGCTATCACTATTTCTATTTTTAAATCTAAGCAAAATGCCATGATGATAAGCGCCTTGTAAGCACACAGAGAGAAAATTACAGAAGAACAACACAGCATATCCCAACACAGCTTCAATCCCCGATAACCCCAAACAAATGGTCTGCTTATCTGTTTAGGTCCTTACTTTGGTCGCTATGGTATCTGAAGGCTATTTCTCATCCCTCAGGCCTAAAACCTTCACAGTAACAGAGCTGATCACCAGCAAGATGCTTTCACAAAAAAAGAGTCCACTCCTAGACACAAGGCACGTTTTAAAGTGCTTTCTAGTTCAGAATTCAAATGTGTTCTGTCTGAACATATGCGTGAAGTGAAAACGTGGTTGCTACTGAAATTAAGATTTAGAAGTCCTTACACATCACAGCTCAAATACCACAAAACTTCATTTGAATACTCCTACAATTAAAAAAAAGATACATTTCCCAACCTTCTGGTGTTAAATATTTCTTTTGGTAAAATTTTGTATTTTAAGTTGTTTTCCTTTTCTGTGAACAAGTGTTGGCAGACTGTTCCAAGCCTGTCACTTCACTGCAGCTTATCTTTTCGTTTCATTGATCTTCTAAATCAGCAAATTCCTGCACTTTAAATACTAACAGAAATGTAGTTTGGGGTGTTAGCGTACTAAGACTTAAAAATATTCACAATAGCATGAGCATTTTAGGAAATATTTTCTCTCATTTGTGCCTCCCCGGCTACTCCAACTGATGAGTTATTTAAGTGCACTTATTTAGTGCTGCTGGCCCCCTGGTCTTAATGGTCTGCTTCATGTACATGGACAACTTGCGTACATTTAAAAAGCAAGTTATCATCACCTGCAGCAAAGTTTCAAAGTCTTAAAAAGCAAAAGAATTGAAAACCCACTAACAAGACATTTTAACATATCATTTTTGTTTTAAGACAGAATCATCTAACCAAGTGAAAGCAGTTTTCTCCCTTGAAGAGATTTGAAATCATGTCTAGAAGGGTCACTAATTCCATAGGTATCCAAGCTGAAAAAACAAGAGAAAAATAAATTGCTTATAGGCCAGTAACTCTTCTTCTAGACCAGAGCATAAGGTCAGTATTGTTCCTATTTGATTTTCTTTCAACATGACAAACTTTTAATCAAACAACTGAGCCCTGGAGAACCACGTGGTATGGCTTCTTTTTGTTGCTAATCATCAAGAAAAACTATTGTTTCCAAGCCTCATATGACCAAAAATATTACTCCAGGTAATGAGTTATTTTCAGAAATCTAGAAGGTGCAGAAGAACTTCCACGGTAAGAAATGTTCACAGAGCTTCACCAAAGTCTACGGTAAAAGACAATCAAGCTGTTTAAAGAGGGAGCATTCTAGGGCATGAAGGATGTAAATGAGAAACCAGGCTTTAATCTCTGATGGCAACCCTGAAGAAACTACACTTGGTGCATGACCTGCTCCTTTCTCCAGAAATTTCCAATTTTATACCTTTATGAAGCAAATACCTCGGAAAGTATCTGAGATTTGCCAGCTTCCCCTGCATCATGCTGGAGGTGCCATACAGCAGATCAGGGATGGAAAATAGTAAATCCCTGTAGGGAAATCCACAGAAGGGCCACCTCAGTATTATGGCCCTTCATCCTCAACACGGTAGGAAGCTCTCCTTGTAAGGAGCCTTCCATTCTTCTGTCTAGGTTCCTCACAATTACAGAACCTCTGCATTTGACTGTACAGTTCCCAAAACCATGGTGGATTTACAGCAGGGTCATTCTTCAGGCTTTTTGGTATCCTGTAAATCAACAGATATATCTACTTAGTACAGAAACATCATAGAATCATAGGATCGTTTAGGTTGGAAAAGACCTTTAAGATCATTCAGTCTAACCATTAACCTAGCACTGCCAAGTCCACCACTAAACCACGTCCCTGAGCACCACATCTACACATCTTTTAAACACCTCCAGGGACGGTGACTCCACCACTTCCCTGGGCAGCCTGTTCCAGCGCCTGACAACCCTCTCAGTAAAGAAATTTCTCCTAATATCCAATCTAAACCTCCCCTGGTGCAACCTGAGGCCATTTCCTCTTGTCCTATTGCTCGTTACTTGATAGAAGAGACCAGCACCCGCTTCACTACAACCTCCTTTCGGGTGGCTGGACAGAGTGATGAGGTCTCCCCTCAGCCTCCTCTTCTCCAGACTGAACACCCCCAGCTCCCTCAGCCGCTCCTCATCAGACACGTGCTCCAGGCCCCTCACCAGCTTGGTTGCGCTTCTCTGGACATGCTCCAGCACCTCCATGTCTTTCCTGTAGCGAGGGGCCCAAAACTGAACACAGCACTCGAGGTGCGGCCTCACCAGC
>JAOBAS010000013.1:4939783-4972295 GCA_025311575.1 Elanoides forficatus | reverse complement strand
GGGGGGGGGGGGCACAGGACCTAAAGTGATCTTTTCAGTATCTTTAAAATACCAGCAAATTTAAGTCATTTCATGCACTAACAAGTATTTTTAATGTAAATGTGTATATAACCAGACAAAAGTACACGAGTTGCAAATCCCGCTCTCCATACACTTTCTCTAATCAAACTGGGCCAAATGAAGCTCCTATTCATGCTCTGCTCATCTGAGCATGAAGAAAAAAACATTAGTACTGTATATAACGACAAAAGTATTTCAACATCTTCATGTCAATGGCTTGACTTCAGCTGAGACCCACGAAATCATCACAAAATGTATCAAAAGGTTTTAGTGAACTCCTCCTCAGATGCTATGGCCTAAAGCAAACTCTTTCCACTCCTCCAGTTCCCAGCAAACACTGATATGCACAGGACATGTAAAGTGGTGTAAAATGAAGGATGAAGCCAATATTTCCTTTGTGTCCCGAGAAACAGTATTAAAACAAACATTTGTAGTTGCTCCCCTGGATATTTTGCATTTCCAGTAGAGTCAACACGATTGCTTAATACATTCACACCAGTGCTATTCATAGCAAGAAAATCTCAGTAATTCTGCTGTTTCTTTTGATCTATTTTTGCAGGTGTTCTGATGCTGACATGATTAGGCTGAGCGCACACTTTTTTGTCTAAAAGTAATTCTGAGGCAAGACCAAAAAACCTTAATCACTGCAAGATCTGAAATACCATCAGTCTTAGGGACATAATTATGGATTTTTTCTAAGCTATTTAAGATTCTTATGACAGATCATGACTAAACAGTACTAACCATTCTTTCATATCCAATTCAAACAACTTTTGTTCTATGATCATGGAGAAAGCCAACATGTTAGGCATCGTAACATATTCAGGAAGACAGACAGTTATGTTCACATAGCACAAAATCAGCTCTTCAATTATTCCTGATTACATCTATGCTGCCCCGTTGGAAATAGCTGAGAGCTGCATTTAGACTTCAGTAGGGGACATATATTGTACAAATTATTTGCAAACTGTCAAATACCAGTGTTGCATTTACCTAGAATACATGTATCACCCTTACTCCATGTCTTCACTTTAATAGACATGTAATAATTCAGCTATTTGAAGGGTTGTCTCCAAATGGAACAGCTACACTGATATTTTGAAAGCTGTTTTTTCCACTTCTCATGCCCTATTCTCTACATAAATGATGTAAATGGAAGTCACTTATTAAATCCTTCAGTGAGATGCATTCAGCATGAATCCAGGCAAGGGATACGTGCACGAATATGGTGACATTTCAGACCTTGCTGGTTCTGGACGAAAATAAGATCTGTAAAGCATTGGGGACACAGAGAAAAGCAGATTTGGGTTTTTTTCTTCTTCTCCATTGAAATCCAAGAATTCCTTATTAAAAAAACCTACATATTACTTGTCAATAGTGAACCACTTTTGTGGCCTCTGTATCCTCTGTGAAGACATATGCCATATATGATCTCCACAGAACTCATTCTGTACTTAATCTATACTTGCACACTCCTACACACACACAGGATCACAGGGTATTTGAGGTTGGAAGGGATCTCTGGAGATCATCTAGTCCAACCCACTGCTCACAGTTGGGTCAGCTCTGACATCAGATCAGGTTGCTCGGGGCTTTATCCGCCCAGTCTTGAAACCTCCAAGGATGGAGATGACACAGTCTCTCTGGGCAACTGCTCACTGCTTGACTATCCTTACGATGAAAAAGCTTTTCCTTGTACCCACTCTGAATCCCTCATTTCAGCTTACGCCCAGTATCTCTCATCCTCCAACCAACACAGTCCTTGGAATAGCCTGGCTCCGTCTTCTGAATAAACTCCTCATAGGTACTGGCAGGCCACTAACAGGTCCCCCCAAAGCCATCTCTTCTCCAGGCTGAACAAGCCTAGGCCCCTCAGCCTCTCCCAGGGCAAGCGCTCCAGGTCCCCAACCATGTTGGTGGCCTCTGCTGAACTCGCTCCAGTTCATCAATATCTTTCCTGTACTGTGGGGTCCAAAACCAGATGCAATATTCCAGATGACGCCTAGTGAGTGCTGAGTAGGGGGTAATCCCTCTCCTCGATCTCCCGGCTGCTGGGTGCTGTCGGCCTTCTTTGCTGCCAAGGCAAGCTGCTGGCTCATATTCAGCTTGCTGTCTACTAGGATGCCCAAGTCCTCTTCGGCTGTGCTACCTCAGCCAGTCAGTTCCCAGCCAACACTGTTATATTCCTTCCCAGACACAGGAGTTTGCACTTGCCCTGCTGAATTTCATAGGGTTCCTGTCAACCCGTTCCTCCGGGTTATCGGGGTCACTCTGGATGGCAGCCCTCTCCTCGAACCTATCTACTGGTCCCCCCAGTAGGGCATCATCTGCAAACTTGACCGGAGTACATTCTGGTGCCTTTTCCAGGTCGCTGATAAAGACATTACACAGCTGTATCCCCAGCACTAGCTGAACACGTGCTTGATCCACCCTAACCAGGGGCTGACCTTTCCCAGCAGCAATATAGCACATGCCGTAAAAAGCCCCCAAAGATCCAGAAACCAAACCACAAACTGCCAGCGCCATCCGCGAGCAGCAGCCGGAGCCGGGACCCTGGCACATGCCCTGCTGTGGTCCCCAGGGGCCACTCGACGAGCAGCCAGAGGCCTGGCACACGCACCAGCAGGCTCCCAGGGAATGCTCTCCTGCTCCCTGCGCCACCAGGTCCCTTGGCTTGAGGCACCTCCTGAAGCTCCCCATCTCCTCTGCCCTCCCTCAGCGGGATTCCCAGCCGAACACCTCCAGCCACAGGAGGTCCTGCATGCCGCCACACATCCCAGTGATGGGTACCCAGGCCGAGGCTCCTAGCTGGCCCACAGGAAGCCATCAGTCATGGACCGCAGGCTGAAATAGCCTTTACGGACAGGGAAAACTCATCAGACCATCCTTCTTCCCAGTGACGAGGAGGAGCTGTAAATCCCCGCTGCTCCTGAGGCTAACATGAGCTGGGTCCTTCCACGGGGGCTCTCCTACCACTGCACTGCTTCCCTGGCGTCTCCCTACCCATCGAGCAGGCGGGCTGCAAAAACCTTCTCCTTCAGATACGATATTTCCTTCAACACCCACAAAACAGTTTGAAAATTAATACAGCTAACCAGGGCATTTCAGATGAACTTGTGAGTTGTTTTTTGGCGTTCTCCTAAACTGAAAACTTCAGCATAATCAGAAAAGTAACTACCTTTTTAATGACTGTTACCCTCCTGGAGCACATTGATGGGAACCTGAAGTGATTTTTGGCCACGTGCAGCACAAGGAAGAGCTCCTTCACAGCAGAGGCAGCCATGGAGGAACTGGAGCCCACAGACAACATGTTTTAAGCAGCACATGTTTTTTTTAAACTAGCTGACAAGACTCCTCATCTGAGAGATTTTATGAACATTACAGGGTTTCCTTTTCGCTTTTCAGCAATATTTCAATTTAGAACCCAAATCAGACTGCAATATATTGAAGAACAAGAAACCAGAGCAACCGTTCTGTCCAGTTCCCCAATGTTTACGAATACTCATTTCTTCGCTTTTAACAGATCAGAATGGGCCTCCAGGTGCAGAACCAGTATTGAAGGTCTGGGAGAAGAAATAAGACTGCCATGAAATGAAAGGGCATTAACTAAGGCCAGATGTAAACTTCTGACGACACATAATTACAAACAGGTATGACGCTGGGTGAGGAAGGAAGCAGAGGAAAACTTGCTCTCGTGCAAGTCTTCAGGCAGAAAGTTTAGGTCCATAATTCGTGTTAACAGCATCAGATCTGGTGGCTACAGACACACAGTAATGCCAGGGTACAAGTACTACAAAATGTAATATTTGTACTGTGTAACCACGGGTATAAATGTTTTATAAGCTCTAGCAGGGCCTAAAGAACATACTGCAAATTGGGTGGAAGAGAAAATGACACTTAACGAAGGGGAAAGTGGGTCTCGAGCACTCAGGTCCTTAATCACCCAGCATGTGGAAAAAACCATCAAAACAATTCCCCATCATATTCTCATGACTGATTAACTGGAAGCCAGGGAGGGGGAAAAAACAGAGACTCACCCCTAAGTATTCCTCACACCTGGCTTTATGCAAAGTCAGCAGCAGGGGCATCTTAGATATGTAACCAAACCTAACTCTAAAAATAATTACATAGAAATGGAGCTTATACAGAGACCTCCTGCAGACCGCAGGGTATTACTTGGTAGCTTTGTAGCCTATCCGATGCCCCAGCCCCTTGCCCAGTGCCAACCAAAGGCTTACTCCCAGGCCAAGAGATTTTGCAAGAAATACACCCTACTCTGCTGGCTCTTTAGGTTGCTTTCGTTGATGTTCGCAGCCTCTGCAGGCAGTTGTCTCATTCCCAGAACGCCAGTTTCTCTCCTGGAGTTTACTACCACGCATTGCTCACTTCACTGAGGCCATATTTTGCCACTTGAAAATTTAATTCAAGCTAGCTGACTTCTCCTAAAATTTAATTTCTCTCTAGTGAAACCTGCCACACAATACCAGACCATATAAGCTTCACAAAGGCGGCCAACGCCATCCTGACCCACATGAGGAGGGAGGTGATCCTTCCCCTCTGCTCAGCACTGGTGAGACACACCTGGGGTGCTGGGTCCAGCTCCGGGCTCCCCAGCACAAGGGAGACATGGACAAACTGGAGCGGGTTCAGCGAAGGACCACAAAGACAACGGAAGGTCTGGAGTGTCTGTCATACGAGAGGAGGCTGAGAGAGCTGGCACTGCTGAGCCTGGAGAAGAGAAGGCTCAGGAGGGATGTCATCAGTGTGTATAAATACCTGGTGGGAGGGTGCAAAGAAGACGGAGCCAGGCTCTTCTCTGTGGTAGCCAGTGAATGGACAAGAGCCAGCTGTCACAAACTGAAATACAGGAAATTCCTTTTAAACGCAAGAAAAAGCTTTTTTGTATTGTGAGGCTGATTGAACACAGGTTCTCCACAGAGGTTGTGGAGTCTCCATCCTTGGAGATACTCAACATCTGGCTGAACGTGGCCCTGCGCGACCTGCTTTAACTGATCCTGCTTGAGCAGGGGAGTTGGACTAGATGATCTCCACAGGTTCCTTCCAATCTTAACTATTCTGTGAGTCTGTGTGCACTGTGGTGCCTTGTAGGTATGCATGCCACAGTAGTTTGCACCACACTGAGATCTTTCTTTTTGTTTTTAATGTACACGCTTCATTATTGCTTATAGAACCAGGCTAGAACTATAGCAGCATAGTACAGTACATTCAAAACTGTGTTCATTCAGGAAAACTGTTCCAGAAGCTGAACACAGCTGCACCTTCAGATGGTGCAGAAAATCCGTGTTTCACTAGTACTTCTTCAGGGATCATGCCTCAATTGCTTATACTCATGAAAACATAACCAGGAAGCCCCAGAACACCACCACCAGTTTCCTCCTCATTTGGCAAGGTACTTACTGTAACACTCGTCACAGCCTCTACACCGTACAACTGCCATAGCCTCTACAGTAAGCTCCTGGGGGGGAAGGAGGGAAAAGGGGTCAAATCCCTCATTACCAGCTAATTGCACACTTACACCAGTTCTTCATGCAGGAGCCTGGTGTATCCCAGGGGAACAGGTCAGGAGGCTTAGCTTGCTGCTGTGATTCATAAAAGCGCATGTTGCACCCAAACAATAAACTGTCCCATACACTACTTTATGGTAAATGGTGGGATAACTGGTCTGTGCTTTCTAGGCAGCGGCAGAAACTGGAGAAAGCAGAGAACAGTTCACAAGACCAGTAGCATCTGAGCTGAGCTAGCCTGCATCCAGACCACTGGTTGCAGTAACAGCTGCTAACCTGCATTAATTCAAACTTTCACCTGTATTACCTCAAAATTCAATCAAGATGGGCGTTAAAAGCACTATCATTTTAAAAGCATAAGGGTTGTGTATTGTTAGAACCCAAATTATGGCAACATCTGAGTTAACTCCACAGCGGCATGTCCTGTTGAACACCCTCTCCTCCACACGTAGTGGGTGCTCATTAGTGTCTCTAGCTAAACGAGGTCTAAGCATGCCCAACTAAGCATATCTGAAAATTGGTAATAAATCCAGGCTTCTACACAATTGACAAAGAGGTTTTTATGTGTACCAAAAATACCCGTGCCTTCCTTGCCACTGACTCCAACTTCATCCATTGGTAGCAGAAGGCGGAAACAACATATAATTTACGGTTTTCAGTAAATATCATTGTGACAAATTGTCAAAGGTAGAATCAACTTAGTTTTTGAAAGCTATTTGACAAATAAAAAAGACTAACAACTTCCTTTTAATGAAATCCAAATTTAGCTTTAATAATTAGAATTTTTATAAAAAGGAAATTGTCTTCCGAAGCGAAAATTGGCACTAGTTCATGTTGTCAAATTTGACAGCATGAAATCATGGGACAAATGATGGGATTCTGCAGCTGCTAAATACTGTCAAATACATTTTACAAGTTTTATTCTTATAAATTCATTAATAGGAAGCCCTGTTTTTTGCAAGGAAGTGCCTCTCTTCCCAACGCACAATTTGGACAAAAATGGTTCTAAAAGATTCCTCACGCTGTTAAGATGGCTTGCTGTTCTTCCAACATTTAAAACCCTTGGCCTGCACACAACGCTATACCAGAGCCCTACAGAGTTGGCAATAGTTTGGAAACAGCTAGAACAGTTTACAAGCAAGTTCCTACAGCTGTTCTGCATGAGGGACTGTACGACCGCGCACACGGATCGCCAAGGCACAAGCTAACCCAGCTGACTTTGTACTGGAGGAGATGAGAGCAACCACAATCCACTAAGGCAGCTCAGCGGTCGACTGGGACCTTCTGCCAGCAGTGAACAGCTAGTGAGAAGTAATGTTTTAAACTACCCCAGCTACATGTATTGGATTTCATTTTCCTATGTATAAAGGAAAAATGTAAAGTAAATTTGTGTAACAAATATTGTGTGTGTAGACTCACATTAGTATTAGCCTGATGCAGGTTAAATTGCTGTAGCTGTGCGGCTAGACACCCAAGTTAGCACATAATTTCAAAAATGTAAACAAAATCCCAAATGTTTTTAATACATAAATTAGGCACAAATCCTTTAAATAATTATACTGCACATAAATTATATTTAACATTAGAATGGAAAAAGTACTATAAGAATTTTCAAAAAACATTTACATTTCATTGCTGTTCAATGGAACTCAAAATCAATCTGACAATAAAAATAAAACCACTCTGAGAAAAGCATATGCTAACAAAACTTATTATTGAACTATTGAACTACTTAACTGGGTTTTTTTGCTGCATGTTCCATCTGATTTGTTGAAAACCATTCACGATTGAAAGTTTCAAAAGTCAAAAATGTAATTACATTCAAAGCAGCTATGGTGCACTTGAGTGGTGTTCTTGCTATTTTTTATAACAACCCCTGGCAGCTGGACACAGTAAACAAACCTGCTCCTTACAGTCATTCTGCTCAAAACTGTCTTAGATAATTCACTTGCCTTGACTAGAACTGCAGACACAACACACTTTTCTGCAGACCTCATTACAGCAGTTTACTTCGGCATCTACGAACTATATTAATTTCTGCCTCTGGACATCGTTGTGGATCACACGACTGCTCCTACTCTCCCTCAATACAAAAACACCAGTGCTGCTTTAGATCCGTTAACACTGGAAATGACTGCAAGCCCCCAAGTCCTACCAAGGCTCCTCTAGCAGGACTGCTCACTAGCAAGACTCCCAAGCTCTAGCAGGATTCTCTCAGCAGACATCCCTCCCTCTATCTCACTGGCAAGGCAATTCAGCTGGGTGTCCTGAAAAAAACTTGGACGGGTCATTCTTATACGCTGTAACACTGTGGTCACAGCAACAGAGCGGGTAAAACTCTATTCCAATATGGCTTAGACATGGAGAATTCACTTGGTGACACTAATACAGAAGGCATGATGTTCTCATGGAGATAAAAAAAATGGGAAAACATAAAATGTAGAAGAGCAACTGTTTAAATTAAAAACTCGACTTTAGTGCTTTAAACAGAAATAAATCATACATAGCAAATGGAAGAAATATTACCATAATCACTTAAAATCAAAGAAGGTTTCTTGATCTCTGCCAGGTAAGAAGCCAAGGATGAACATTGATTCAGTTCCAAAGAACTACTGGTTTTTAATTATTTTATCACTAACAGAAAACTACCTTCTTCTTTAGAAAACACTTGTGCATCATTATCACTACATTTTATTTATTTTTATCTGGATCAAGATATCTGTTACTTTTGTAAAACCATCTTTCCCCGTGAAAGATGAGCATGTGTATTTCTGTTGTGATCAAGCTTGCTTCCTGAGCTTTGCACATTGAAAGCATGGATTATTTATTACTGCTTTAAGTCATCTCATCTCCTAGAGGCACAATTAAAATTATGTTGGGTATACACTATCTATACACTTTTTAGTTGCATTTGGTTAAGTTGCTGCATCTATTCTTATACTATTCTTAATGCTATCTTAAGACCTATTAATCAAAATTAAATGGCAGCTCTATAGTACTTTTTGGAGCTCCAAAATACTCCAGTTACTGGAGAAAACACTTCAGCGCTTACACAGCGCTTCATCATTTGGCTTCACAAAGGGCTTTGCAGGAAATCAATGCCTTGCCCATGCTACACCTACTGGGAACCAGAGCTACAGTGAGAAGAAAAAATATTTCCAAGGTCAGCCAGTAAGATAGTGGAGAGTCTTCTGAATTCCCAGTTACAGACCTGTTAGTAGGACGCACAGGTTACCTCGAGCATTTATTGGCAGTTCATTTTGCTCTTCACTATAACACCACATCCAACTCCAGGCAGTCTTTGCCAGCTCTGTACCCACAGTCCTGACTGCAAATGTGAATGTTCCCCTAAGGGTTATTTTTATATTTTCTTTATCTTGGAGCAAGATCTCCTCCTGTACTACAGCTCTCTGCCGTACAGGACAGGCACCCAGGAACTGCTTCCAGCTTCTTGATCCTGAGAAAGAGGACTTTGCTCTGACACGTAGCTGCCGGCGAGCAGCTCCATGTTGCCCCACTGACACAAGGAGTGAGATTCATCTTGCCTACCTTCACATACCTACAAAAAAACCACTATCACTAGCTGAGCTACTCACTCTAGTCTCCTTTTGTAGTCAGTGTAGAAAAACAGGGACCTTAGAATGAGATTAATAGCACCCTGCAAGTACCCATTCCTCTCCAATGATCACTAAGGAGAATTTAGGACTACTAACTTGTATGAAGACTTCAGGTACAGACATACACTTCTATTTGTTGAGCTGAATCCCAGCGATGGTTTCTAAGCGAGCACTTACTAGCACAGGTTTGGATTTGGACCTGGCATAGATAACATACCTGGAATATCTGCGGCCACATTTGCTTCTTTTATGGTGTCTGAACAGCCAGGAGAGCTTAATCTCTACCATTATATAGGTAACAGTGATCAGCTACTCCTCTCAGCACTGTAAGGTTTAAGTAAGACAACCAGCATTGCACCAGCCTGGTAAAGACACTCTCCCTTTGACACTTCACATCCAGGATCAAGTTTCAAACGTGTCACTCAGTTTTTCAGCCCACGATCAGGATTTGAGCCTCCTCTCAATCTGGCTGGGAATTACATATCCCTGGATTAAATAATCTCTTAGACGGAAAGCTTTAGACTTTCCCTTCAACAACATGAGAGGAAGTTAGAACAACAAATGGCTCCCAGGCTGACTGTCAGTAGTTCTGCTGTGGATTCAGATGAGAGAAAGACTGAGAAAAACAAAAACTCTCATTTGAGTGGTTATTCACTGGTATTGTTAGGTGCTCAATGGTTTGCCCCTTTCCTACTGCCCAAAGCGAACCAAATCTGCATTACTCCAAACCATCATCTTCTGCCTTAGGGCAGTGAAGACACATATTCGTGACATCTCCCCAGCCACCAGGCTCACGGGGTACCCACGCCGGATGGAAGCGACGAAAAAGGTGCCTATTAACCAGATAACCCAGCACAGCAGCCAGGAACTGAAAGCCCACCAGTGAGAAACACCCAGAGACAGTGTGGAAGCAGTGCTGGCACGCCGGGGGAAGGGAGCACCTTCCCCACCTTCTGGCAGGGACTGTGGAGGATACGGTCTCGTACCCCACTCCGGGAACATGCCCATGTGTAAGAGAAGGGAGGAGAAGTACGACCGTATTTTCTTCCCTTCTTACCCAGTCCTAACCCTCTCAACACTCACAACACCAAGCCCTCTTTGGCCTCCGTCACTCCTCCTGTTCCTGTGAGACAGAGGCACAAGTTGCCTTTAGCTTCCGCACCCTATTTTTAAAATCAGTACCGCTTTCTGATTTTTTCAGGTCAAGCCAAGCTGCCCACGAGTCTGTTGATGCTCCATATGCTGCTGAAAGCTGGAGAGGAAGAAGGGCAAGTGAACGCTGGCAGAGATCAAGCAGGAGGAGTTGGTATTTCAGTGCCATCACATGCGGCTGAAGATAGAAGTCATTCCCAGTCAGCTCTTCCCTAGAGGAAAATTACTCCTTTTAAAGATCTTTACACATAAATCCTTTGTGAATACATCGCATACTAAATGTAAATGTTGGGCACTGGAGGACTGAGCCATGTTTTCCACATACAAAATACGCAACTCCATTCAGTGAAAATGATAAATACGTAGCGCAGTGGCATCCAGCTCCATTTTATTCTTCATGTGTATGCGGCGTGCGGGAGGGGATGTATGGATTCCTAATGTTGTGAACTGAAGTCACTGCCACTGTCACTAGCTGGTTAGATCTGAAAAGGAAAAGGCTGTTTTTTCAGTTGGCTGCAAGTGAAATCTCATGAGAACAGCTGCTGTCATTTGAGTTCAGGCCAAGATGGCAACATTTGAGAAAAACAAGTGATCTTGTGAATTTCCCACCACTTGGAATTGAAATGTAGAGATGCCAGCATCAGACATTTTCTAAGTACAGAGTCCCAATTCAGGCAGGAAACCGAACCTACTGAAGCACCTACCCAGCCATCACCTGTGTCATCCTCTCACCCACACCTCATCTCCACGGCCTTTGAAGGTCCAAGATCTCCAGGAAGCTCCATGACTCAAAACGGCGGCAAACAACCAGGTCCAGGACCTCCAGAAAGCTCCGTGATTCAAAACAGTGGCCAACAACCAGGTCCAGGACCTCCAGAAAGCTCCATGTTGGAAACGATGGCCAACAACCACCGCTGATTGTTGGCCACTCTTTCCAACCGTGGAGCTTTCTGGAGATCATGAGGACTCTTCCACTTCAAAAGGAAAACCTGACTTAGCAGGAGCTAGCTTTCTCATAGATCAGCTGAAAAAAAAAGGACTTCAAGTCTGACAAGATATATACACCATCACTGCCTTCTGCTTCAAGTATACATCTTCGGGTCTGCCTTTTCTAATACAAGCATACAGAAATACACTCAAAATGAACTCTACTAAAATCAGTTATTATCCTACGTACCCAGCTTTCTAAGGCTGACGATGAAGCGCACACGACAGATGTTAATCGTGCCACTTAACGCATGACTGGGTGGATGCTGCAGTAATGTGGGTGGATTAAAACTTAATATAATACCAACCTACAGCTGCAGAAGTAACTGAACTCTGCCACTGCTTTAACAGCAGATTTGTTATTTGTGTGGACTTAAACAACAGAAAGATCCTTTTAAAATTACCTCATACCTAAAAAGTATTAACCAAGCATTCAAATCACTATGGAAGAATCGTAAGACAAGTTTTAAGAGCTAGTACTTGGTAATGCTAAAAAACAAAGATTATATTTGACACAGCTGAAGAACTCTCTATACTGGCTTGAACATATTCCTCTATTTTTGCTCCTCGCAAACTCTCACCAAAATATCAAAACTCTCTTTTAAAACCTTTTGTTATTGAAAATTATTCACATTGAAAGATCTGCAAGTAATTTTCACTTCAAACAAAGCTTTCAAAATACTAATTATCTTAAATTTGAGTTATGTGGATGATTAGGATGCATGATATACTCCTGCTCCCTCATTGAATGCATGTAAAACTCTAAGGCAGGGCTGCAGTGTGAATGATTGTGATAAATTCAGATTAAATCTTTGTATCAAATATTTGTACTTATTTCTTTCAATACGCAGTCTACCCAAAGAATCATGAAAGTAAAGGTACATGGAAAGCAAAAAGAAAAAGTTTATACAGTGAAAATTTAATTTGGTTTCAAATGACAATGAAAACATGTTGAAGAGATTTCTCTCTTTTTCTAGCTCTCAGGGCACTCGGCAGATGTTCAGTGAAGAAATGCATTTGAAATAGGAAAGAATGTAACACTTTTTCAGTATTCTAAGTGTAAAACAGCAAAAGGGTTACAAGCTACATAGATATTCCTTCTCCTGTAAATGCTATCCTACATTCTGCACCTACAGATGCTAACATAGGCTTTAAAGGAATATTTATCTTAAAAGTTAAAAGCAGCCATAAGATTCTGCATTTAGAATACAGGCAGCATTCTGCAAGCAATATTGTGCCCACATCAAAATTTAAGTGATTTAAACGATGACTTCAAGTTCTTTCTTGGTTATAATTTTGTGCACTTGCAGAAAATGCCAGAAGACCATGATTTGACCACAACTGGTCAAGAAATTCAGTTTTACATCCTATGGACTAGACGGTAATAGCAGAGTATAACTAGATTTTAAATTTCAAATTACATTATACCATAAAAACTTACTTCAGAACTGTCCAACTGTGTCTGAAATCTAATAATTTCAGACACACTGGTAGGTAAAACCTTATTTCCTTTCATTAGAGTTAAGTCATTACTATTTCTGTGATAACTACAGTACATCAAAACTGAGCATATTAATCTGATCAGTCTCCTGACACGCTTTTAACATTTCAATTGCTTTCTTAAAAAACTGGCTAATGTAAATTGCATTATAATAGTCTATGTGTATTTTGGGTTTATTGTTTATATCACTGAATTCAAAATAACAAGAGGATATCTAGGTTTAAAGTATTAATATAAGAAAGCATTTTCAAAATCTGTAGCAATTAATGAGATTAATTAGGCATGAACAATCCCAGTGAAATACTTTTCTTAAAGGAGAGTATTTTTAGTAAAAAGCTATGATATTTGGCGCTATGACTGGTTTGGCAGGTTTTTTTGCATTTGCTGTCCAAATGTCAAGTGACTTTCTGTCAAGTCATTTTACACACAGTTCTGCAGTGAGCACTTTTGTGAATAACAGTCTCTGTTTCAGACAAAGCATTCTCAAGTAAGAGTTGAAAATTAAGAGATTTAGATAGTGTATAAAATTTGAGAGAGGCTCTGTCTTCAATTTGTGTGATCAAAGTCCCATTGAAATCAGCTGGAGCGTTTGGTAGGCATGGCAAGCAGGACAGATCATGTAACGTGTGCTTGAGGTTTAAGTACTGGTTTGCTCAATTGAACACAATTGCAAGTGTGGAGAAAAAGTGGAGAAAAATCTACAGAAAATGGTATCAATTTCGTTTTTCTAGACTGATTGGAAATATGTGAGTAATTTACACAGTTTGATTCAGTGACCTGTATCATAACCCATCAGTACTAACTGCATGGGTAATGAATAACATTCACAATCTTTTCATTTAACTCAGTGTTCTGTAGAAATAGATTCTGTCAATGAATACAGGAAAGTGCTTTAAAAATATTATTTAGAAATAATTTTGAACTCAGTATTATTCATTACCACATAAACTAAGCTCATATTCCCCTTTTTTCTCCTGAGGGTACTGACATACTACTCTCCTGAGTGGGTTTACACTCATAGCCATTAGCCTATCACCTTACAAAGTCTCTAAAGAATCATGATCTCATAAGTTTTATCAAACATGCAGCCAGAAAAAGATATGTCAATCCAATTATAGATTTTTATTGTTGCTAACAAAGTCAGTAAGTTTACTATTCTAGGAGTTTTGTTTTCTTTTTTAATTGGACTGAAATAAAGTGGGGACAAAGCAAGGATGTTCACTGAAGAACTAAGTTACTAAATTTTAACGCATATTTACATTACTTATTTGTAACTAACCTGGTGGCCACATGGTTTTCTATTCATTACTTAAGAAGCCAAAAGTAGGCTCGCTGCCTCTGCACAGCACATGAAAATAAAGGGTGAAATTCCATCGCAGTCACTGGCTTCTAACACTTGCCAAGCACAGGTCAGCGCACAGAAACTGGCCCGTATCAAGCAGTTCAATGGTCGTTACCAGTAGGAAATTCAAAGCTCCGCCTGCAGACCGTTTGTTCGAGGCTTTGGACCTGCACCCAGAACAACATCACAGCCACGAAGCTCACCAGAAGCACTTTGCTTATGCTTCTTACACAGCAAGGAAGGTCTCACGTAGAGCAGCGGCCGTCGTACAGGACACCGCAGTGAAGGACAGGGGACCGAAAAGTGAACGGGAGGCAGCCGGAGTTCAACGTCGTTGAGCCAATTCTGTCTTCAATATTCGCTCCCGTAAGTTGCTCCACAACTCCAGACTTCGAACAATCAAGATTACTGACAGCAGCCAGGGCCAGCGTGCCTGACAAGCTGCGATGCCCGTCTACATGCAGTCGAGGTTGGCTTGCAGGGCTTACGTGACTTTAATGAATGGGGTATGCTTTTGTAAACACAAAAGCAAAACAGAAAGGCAGACCGATTTTTCCCTCCTTACTTGATTATGAAAAAAAAAAAAACCCTAATCATATTTTTAATGCACAAAGGTAAATGAAATAGGAGCTTCCCAACCACTTAAAAAGAACTCCCCACCTATACTTCAGACTCAGTAAGTGCACACTAATTAGCAGGTAAAATAACAGCAAATTTGTTATTTCAGTGTTAGTAAATACTTGGATTTTATTGCTATTTGAATCACAGGTCAAAATGATTATCTATTTAATCCTATTTCCCAGCAGTGAAGCAAAACGGATAGGCTCATTTATAAAATTTTCTTTTAATGTAACTAAGGAATCAGGGTACCCAATTACAGTCTTTTTAAAAGGAACAGGTTTTCAAACAGTGCCAACCTTGGAAATCCTCTAAGGTGTTTCATCTAACAACTGTCATATTTCAATGGCAGTTTTTCAAATCAAGGCCATCATGCTTAATAGGCACAATTTTTTCCATATTGATGAACAACTATGATGTTCTGGTCTGGCAAATGCTAAGGGAATGCGAGGAAACATTAAAACCAATTATCTTGAACAGATATTGTAAGTACGTGGTAAAGTGAACCACATGAAAATTAAACCTACCATGCTAAAAACAGAGGCATATTTCAACTGGGAACACAGTAACATCAAATTTTAAATAGCTAATGGTAAACAGCAAAATCAGGTAACATACAATGTTACCATGCTACTGAATTGCATTTACAGTAGGTAAATGACAGTTACACTTAAAAAGATGAGCAAAGGATGATTCATCCTAACTTATGTCCTGCTTTAACTTATTTTAAATTCTAAACCAGTGTTTTTCAATTCACTGATTAATGACGTATTAGTATGGTACAGGAGTTTCAAACACTTAGCTGATAAAGAGATGCACAGTTAGGTTAAGACATTACAAAACTTTTTAACACTATGCATCTTCTAATTTTAAGTAAACACACATTTTGTCCTTACACCTAACTCCCACTTACCAGATTTTCTATACTGAGAGGGGTGCTTTTGGCTGCACAGAATTCAGCAAAAACCAGCAGCTAAAAAACAGTCGCAGTTGGCAGAGACTGGCATATTCTCAAGTACAGGTTTGCAAAATCACTAGGGAAACTTCCTGGCTAGTGAAGCTGTATGACTACGGGACAAACCTCCTTGCTGACTCTGCACTTTCAAAAGCATTCAGATTTTGTCCAAGTCTCATCCGCTGTGCAGAGAACGTGTGTGTTTCAGAGAATATGGAAGAAAACTTCTTCAGCACAGTTTATTCGTGCTGACATACCTTTTGTTACCACCCCTGGAACAAGCGGGTTTTCTTTCATCCTGAATCATCTTTCTTAGGTGAAGACCATGAAACTTCTGGATATTAAAGGTTATCTCCCTCCTCTGTTTGTGAAGCTCAAAGACAACGAGTTCTTGAATGGAGAAAGAACACAACTCCATACATCACGCCCCTAAGACAGATGACATCAACCACACAGGACAGACTTCTGCCAGCTATAGAAAGAGCTACTAAAGGAAGCGAAAGCTTCTCCAAACAGAAGCCAAAAAAAATCAAAAAAGTCAAAATGTGACAGATCTTACTGATTGTGGCATTTTAGCCTGAGCTGTGGATGCCCCGGGTGCTAGGTGCTCCAGGTGTTGCGCAGTCACAAAAGCACAGCCCCCGGCAGCCCATGATCCGAGCACAGGGCACGCCGCAACACACGGACGCCGGCAGATGGGAGAGCAGAAGGAAAGAATGAGTCAACGTTGGTCCGTGAGTCAAAAGAGCTGGCACGTGAAGTCCCCGCTATAACTGCAGGTCCACCGGGGGACAGTGACATAACGAGGAAGAGCAAAACCCGTCACCGTTTTTAGAAGGGTGATTCAAGCACTCATTAGCCTGGGCATGCACTGTTTTACTCTGAACTACGCAGTACGTATGACTTTGGCCAGGCTTTTGAAGGAAACGACTATCAAAGATGGAAGCAAATTTAAGAACACTGAGAAGAAAGAAGAATTTAAGGAAATACAGGTCGCTCCAGACCAGTGGCAAGAGCCTCCTTTGATGACTTGACTGTTTTTTCTAAACAGAGGGAGATGTAGTTGATCTAAATTTCAGTAAAGCATTTGATGCAGAGTCAAATGGGAAATCATTGGTTAAACTGAGGAAGGTTTCTTCAGTAACCAAGCTGAAGAAAAGGCAGGAAAACACTTATCTGAGAGGGGTACTACCAGCCAAAAGGAGGATGACTAATCAAGTTTCACAGAACTAGGACTAGGATTGCCTGTATTTATCATTTATTTCAATAGTCTTTGCACAAGAAGTGTTAACTGTGACGCAGAAGTTTTCTTGTGATACAAATTCAGGAGGCAAGGTCAATTAAGAGAAAGATTGAACAGTACACAAAGTCAAATGACCTTGAGTAACACAATAAGATTACATTCAGTAGTACAAAATGTAATGTCAGGCTGCTACAGATTAATAACAGCTATTACAAGCTACGAGTTCATTACCTGGAAACGAGTGAGGAAAGAGAGAGAGACCAACCAGCCCAAGTCTGCTCGTTCATCACAGCATGGCTGTGAACAACGAATGCAATCCTAGAATATGGTAAATATAGTGCATTTCTGAGGGTCAGGTGTGTTAAGATTTAGGTTCTATTTCTCATTACCCTACTCTGATTTGACTGGTAATAAATTAAGCTAATTTCCCCAAGCCGAGTCTGTTTTGCCTGTGACGGTAACTGCTGAGTGATCTCTCCTGTCCTCATCTCGACACACGAGCTTTTTGCTCTATTTTCTCTCCCCTGTCCAGCTGAGGAGGGCAGCGATAGAGCAGCTCTGGTGGGCACCTGGCGTCCAGCCAGGGTCAACCCACCACATTGTTAATGCATTTTGGCAATGTTGTACATATTGTCACCTTAAATAATTCGTATGCTGTAGGTATTGTAACTATATAGGTATTAAAGTTCCACCTAAAGGCCTTCTAGACCCTCATTAATGCAAGGCGTATTAAACAAAGACAAGGAAATTAATTAATGAGAAAGCAGGAAACAGTGGCCTGTGATGTTTTACTGTGGAAGTGGTACAGGAAGGTTCCCCTCACTTTGTTAGGTCCACGTGCCAGTAACAAGTAACAATTAGTAATTAGCAACAATTACTTTTGGTCACTCCTTAAGAATTCAAGGATTTATGGACTTTAAAAATGTAATGAAAAAATACATCAGGTCAATGTTTAAGGCCAGAATATAAAACTAGAATTAAGAGAAATGAAAAGCACCACTGGAATGACCGGAAGAAAAGCATAAGAGGAATGAAATCCCCTACCTCCCAGAGAGCCTCCTCAACTGCAGCGAGTATTTCAGCCTAGCTCAGATGATGAATTCTGTCTGTAAGTTGTGTATCTTGGTAGCCACCCACTGACAATTCTTGAATTTTAAGAATAAATTATGGCTCTGGCCAACCTCCTTCTCCCTCTATTTGTAGGAAGAGGGGAGAGAGAAAAACCTCCTGGAACATTCTGCTGGAGGAAAAGGCCACCAGGATGACCTGGCAATGGAGTCTGCCTGAGCAAAGGAGACCCAAAAGAGCTCATTCAAACAAAGAATGTAACACTGTCTTCTTTAACTACATCAGGGTAAAATACACAGAGGAAAAGAGCTGAACAATAAGCAATACATATACACTAGCTAGAAAATAAATTCAGCCTGGAATTTATAATACCTAATTATCAGGCCAGATCTGAGGACTGATCTCTTCTAGCTGGCATCTGGAGGGCTTGTGACAGAGGAATCCTTTTGGAGAGATTTGAATAGATACATGTATGCGTACAAAAAGCATCACTCCTCCTAACACGTCTGAAAATACTGAGTCCTCCTCTGCAGCTGAATACTGGAAAATGTAATTTTTAAACAGTTTCTAAAAGCATCTTGTGAATATCAAAAATAAAATTTACAGAGCTATGGAATGGCCAGCCTCTTATATTTCACTCTTCCATAAGAACATAAGCAGCCATAACTACACCGGGAACATCACTGAACTCACCAAATATTTAGATTGAGCTTTTCAGGTCAGGTAATAAGCACTGCACAGAAGATCTGAATCAGGCTATAGCATGCAAGAGGAGGAGGACAGACAGAGCATGGGAAACACCGACAGAATTACATGGTTACTCAATTCAGATATAAATATTATCCCTTCTGACTCAGATGTGTCATCATCTTTTCATTGCTGGTCCTTTGAAGTGCAAACACACATAAAATCATGAGGAGATATTTTTATCAGTTATCTGAATTATTTGATACCATCATGATACCTGAATTATAAGGGAAGCTGCTACTAAGAGCCATTTTATCACATAAAAGCAGCATGCTGAAGTAGCTATAATCCAAATTATGACCCACCAATATATAAAAGTAGGAATTTTGTCCAGGAATCATTATTTGACAAGTATCTTTCAAAACAAACATGAAATTTATTTGTGTATGTGTGCATGTATATGCATACAAAAGGCTTTCCTTCAAATAAAGATTTGAAAGACCAGCAAGTAATCCAACTGCTACACAGTGGCAGCTAATCTAGGAAGATATTGTCATATAAAAAGGTCTTTACTCAAACCAGCACAGACAGAAGCGGGCAGCATCCACATTGACCACCTGATGCTGAGCACACCGGTTCTCACCTGGAAGTGGCACACCAGCTTTCCAGGGACTGGAGGAACTCCAGCCCTGCTTTTGTAGGCAGTTGTCGACACACCGGTTTGAACCACTTGACTCTGCGAAGCCGGCCCACGGCTCTCCAAGGCAGCTTCTGCATGAGGCTGCTGTCCTAGACCTGCCTGCCTTTGGCTGAAAGGTAAGGTAAAAAGCCAAAAAGGGCCTGCTGGTCACTGGTGATGATTCTGCCGAAATCACTTGCGCACAAAGCACTGACAAAACACTACCAGCTGGGAGAAATTCAGCTCTGTAGCCAGCTACCTCCCCTGTTCCACTAATTTAACCTACAGCATGGTGTTGAACTGATCTAGCCAGATCAAAAGCCAGCAGAGGCATCAGTTTAACTGAACTCTGTTGCTTGATTCAGAAAGGTACGTTGGGTACCTCAAACTTACATTTTATAATGGTTCCATAACACAGCCACTGCTCTTTTCAGAGCTTTCTTCTTCTTCTTCTTTTTTGCCAGGGAGAGGATTATCTAGATGATAATCTAGGGGATAATCTAGATGCGTTGCTTTTGATACACCGTGGCTTCATTTGTGCATAAATATCAGCTGTGATTTACACAGCTACCCAGAATAGATCTCCAGGGTGCGGATGTTGAGTAGGTTGTAGCTGGCAGCTCTGAGCTCCAGAGCAGAAGGAGCTGTGACCCTCACGTCATGTTACCCGTTTCACAGAATCTACGTACATCGATTACATAGGGAACTGGTGTGCTGGAATCTACTTGCTGGATCATGCTCCTCAGGCCAGGTGCCTAGTGTGAGGGGCTGCAAAAGCTCCATTTCTACAAAAAGCCATCTTTCTGGACATAGTCTGACTACAGATCTAAGCCAAATAAGTTTATTCCTCCTTTTTAAGCTCAAATAGAAGTCCCCTAGTTTCATTTTTTTCAATAAACCATGCATATCTGTGCATAAACAAGACAGAAGATGAAAAGAAACTGTAAATGCTATATTACGGGGCTACCATTATTTGTCTTGATTCACTGCCCACTTCTCTTTTAATATTGTTCACCTCTTTGCGGGAAGATGGTATATATCTCACCGACGTCTCCAGCTGAGGGGACCCCGCACAGATGTTTAGTGGCTCCTACAAGCCCACCCTGGCTCACGCCCCGCACGCTCTTGCCAACGACATACTGAAGAAGCAAACACGGGAAGACGGATCTCCTTTCTGCAGGTAGTGATGCAAGGTCTTCATCTACTCCCTTACTGCAGACTCCTCAGGCTGACTTCAGACACAGATAATTTGAGGGAGACAGATTATATGGTTTACACAGAGAGAAGAGACTACCTCTGATGTAGCATGAAGAGCTCACAGGTCCCTGCGCTATCCGGAAAGCGTCTGCATGTCTTCCGAAGAGCAGAGGACATACGGTTTCCAAACAGCGGCATCATTTAATCTGCCCCTCATCTACTAAACTGACATGCCGCCAAAGTTTTGAAAACTTACATATTAGGGTTTTTTTTATAATTTGCTGATGCATATTGAGAATGCACATACAGGACAAACGTGCTAATTCAGATTACACATTTCATGATTTCTGAGTTCTCACACATGGAAACTTAAAGTTGTTTCTAGTTTTTCAAGGGATTTCTATGTGGAAAAACACAGGTTTTTTTTCTAGGAACTCAACACTCATGCAGTACTACAAACAAACGTGTACATGCAAGCACAGAGGCACGCAGCAGAGCCACAAAGTGCCATGTTCATCTCATCTAGTTTTTGGGGTGCAGAATGTAGCCATCGCATGCAGCTGTTACCCCAGCCTCCTTTACTAGCCAAACGGGCGCTTTCAGGCTATGAGTCATTTTGTCTTAGCATAAAGGTAAAAAAAAAATAGGTTTTTCAAGGGTGTGATTCATCTGTCCTGGTTTTCTCCATTCCCCACACAGGGAGCCTTGGGTGACTAACTCAGATGTAGACGTCTACATTTTGCCACATGAATCCCACTCACAGCCTGTAATTTCCCGAGCATATCATGCAAGAGCATGAGATTTCAAAATTGAAGAAGGGAAGTAACGGAGACAATTTCCCTATCCTCCCCCCACCTGTGCCAAGTTAATTATATATGTTGCTCTTATATTGTGTGTGGTCGCTAGAGAGATCTGACAACATACCTTGAATTGTAAGACTATCAAAATATTTTCTAAGTACTACTTTTTTCTGATACTCAAGTTGAAAGTTATTACAAAGCCAAGAAAAAGCTCACAATGAATATCACACTTTCAGGGAAGGAAGGAGTTAGATGAAATGATAATTCAATTGACTAGATGAAAATTGGTTCAAGGGAAAGAAATCAGCATGTCACGAGGTCTGGGCACCTCAGAGGACAAGATTCAGGCAATCTGAAAAGAAAAAGGGGGTTGATTTGTATTCTCACAAACAACCAGAGCTAATCAAATTTTCCTAAATTGATTAATAAAAACAAAGGAAGAGGCAGGGGTCCCTGTAACTGCTCTGAATATTAATTTGAAAACTGTAGTGTCCAGATGACCCTCAGGATTGGTAAGGCTGAATTTTCAGTGGTTCTGGAAAGCATTGGGTGGGATTTTTAATCTTCCCTGGAGGCAGCAGCAAAGGGGGAAGAAAAAGAGGAGCTGCTCTTTCCTTCACACAGAGAGGCCCAGAGATGGGAGGAAGAAATAGCACAAGGTGATGTGTGAGGAAAAGGAGGAGCATGAAGCAATTCAGTGGAAGTTGGGAATCGTCAAATTTTTTATTCACAGTGGGGAAAAGAAATTTCTAACCCTGCTACCCAGAACATGATCACTCTAGAAGTAGAGGCAGGGCCTACTCGAGCAACTTCAGCTATGAGAAATTAAATTTCACTCCTTCTCATTTGCCTCTTCTGACTTTGATGCTTTTCTCTTGTAATTTCCACTTTCTGAGCAAAAGCACAACTACTTGCTTTTCTGAAATACGTACTGTTATTGCTCAGTATATAAAGTCAACCCAGATGACGGACACTGAACACACTACCTTCACAGAGGCAGAAAATCCAAATAAAGCAGTGCTGCACACAAAAATCTTTGAAGTACTTAAAAACAAAGACAAATCTCATGATCCCAAGCAATGGGATGTCTTCTTCAATAACCTGCAAGCTTCTGTTTGAGGAAAGGTGTCAGATGAAAGGAGAGATCCCTATTAGGGAGTATTTTCAGTGTTCCCCTGAGAAGAAGCAGACAATGAAATTACAGTTTATGACTTTGGGAAAATTGCTGTCACAAAGAGTTAATGACATTACCATACTGTATTAGATATTAGTACATTACCTACAGATATACTTTACAGAAGTACTGGACCACCACTACAGTCCACTTACACAAATCCTGTCTGGAATCTCCAGAAGATAACAGCCCCCGCTTTTCTTTTGAGACATTGATTTGAGCTGCTTTACTTTTTTTTTTTCAGTTTTGTCACTAATCTTACAAGAATTTCCAGCGACATTTCCAATGTTAACATACTTGTCTTTTAAAAGCGAAACATGAGGAAATTTCCATCTTTAGAGGATTTTCTTTCTTCACAACCAGGAGCAGCATATTCCTTCTATTAAAATACTTTGCAGACTCATTTTCTTCCAGTACACATCTAATGCATTTAGGTCCCAAACCTGTAATGAGCACAGATGCATGGGTCTGCCCACACACAGCAGGAAAAGGGCCATAATTCTGACTCATCTGGTATTTTATGCTTCTATACTGGTGTTACAATAATGCTAATATTGCATGAAAATATTTCTATAACACTTATAATATTTGTCAAAAAATAATATTCAGAGATTGTCAAATTGCCACCATGATTCTTACATGATCAGAACATCCCTTTCTCCAGTAGGCTGCACTGACGAGGGCATGTCAGAACCCAGCACATGTGCTTTGGTATTTCCAATGACCTGAGCCACCACAGAGCTAGGAGGGGCAAGGGGAGAATATGCCAGCAAATGAAAATATCCAGCTCAGTTGCTGTGAAAGCCTCCAAATTCTGTGGTGTAAAATGCCTTGCCTGCTGCCAACCATATACTTACCAGCAATCTTTGTTACAGGCTAACACTGCTGTCTCTCATTACAGCGCACATTCATCTCATGTTCCTATCTCTCTTTAACAAATCCAAAAGAAGATAACAAAGACTCCCAGAAAGTGTGTAACAAATTAAAAAAAATAATTTACACGGCCTTTTGTGTAGTAATCACTGTATAGGACAGGTCCAATGTAGATGCAGGACAGGTCACATGTAGAATAAACATACAGGACTTCTACATTTTTATATATATACTTGATCTCAGCTAGGATAGATTCAGAATTTGAGACCAGAATCGAAACTGTTGGATGGTATTCCTAAAATCTCATTTAATCAATGAATGCCACCCCCTTCCATTTTTTTTCTTTTTAAAAATTGTAGCATACATCGCTGATAAGTATAAAACATACAGATTCGCAATTTTGACTTGGATGCTCACAGCCAATTTTATGCAAGTTTTGCCACAGTTTGATCTCCTTTTGTTCAGAAAAGGCTGGTTTGCCCTTCCATGCTTGTATTTCCATTATCTTTATTCTTTTGTCATTAAGTATACCAGGCGTTACATTACAGAAATGTAGCTCCTAAACTCTCAGTAAGCAGTGATGGAATTTTCTAGGATACATTTTGTTTTCTTCAATGCCAAGAAGACATGAAAAGAAGATTCTCAGATTTAAAAAAAAAAAGCACAGGCTGGTTTGAAATAAAACTGTTGCTCTGAATGACTGAGATGATTTTTTTTTAAAGAAATTCTAACATACTCAAGTGACTATATAAAAAGTTTAAACAGATTTAAGTATGAAAGACATGACTGTGTGTATGATTGCACGCATGTGGCAGAGTGGGAAGATGTGTACTTATGTACGTATGGATGCTACTGGATAAAACAAGCTTATGTTTGGGAACAAAATAACTTACACAGATGCAATTCCTAAGTCCATGAGATGTCTTCTTGGAAAGGTCAGATCATTCAACTCTTCTAGACCCTTTCCAAGTTTTGCTATTTGTGTTAATGTCACTCAAGCCCTAACCCAAAGAAAAACATCTGGTGCTTGTTGTATTTATTATTAAATGATTAAAAATCTGCTCGGATTCATTCCTTCCTGCATGAACTAAAAAAAACCAGCCTACACCACGTCCTACCTCTACCTGACTTGTGGCCTTTGGATGTGCAAACATAAGCATTGTGATTACACTTCGAGGGTCCGTATTCCTGGGGAGCTGTGGTGCGAGGAGGGATGGGGAGAAAGGTACCTACAGGCTCATCATTCTTAAGCTAGAGGATGAGAAGTGGCGGCTGGAGTTGATTAGTTCTTCAATCACTTGAAGTCATCACTGCATTAAATTAAGATTGCTTGAAGGCACATGGAGCAATTTACCTTCCAAAAAATAAAAGAAATAACAAAATTGCACGTGAAGAAACCATTATCTGATCCCTGGTTGCAATACTTCAAACTTCTTTAGCACCCTTCATCCAAGGGTCTCAAAGATTTCAGGGGCCAAAATTTTCTAAAGGCAAGTCCCAACTTTCTCTGCTCAGAGGTTACCACCTGCACAGATTCGTGTCCACCTCATACCGAAGGCATCTGTGATGCCTTTGGAGGTCCAGTCCAAGGCTGCATTCACGACCAAAGTCTGAAAGTCTGAAAAGAGCAGACCTGCAGGCACAGGTTGATGCACAGCTGGAAGGTGCACTTGGAGGCACACCGGACCCAAAGTGTACAAGCAGGGCATTCATTCACCACGTCTCCAGATGTGCTTGGACAGGTCTTATGGCACTTGACAGGAAAAGCACTTGAGAGCACTCTCTGCAGATGGCTGTATTTGAGACAACTCTTTTGGAAAGAGCAGATACACCCACCCATTACGCTTTCCTCATCCACTAACGCACATCTTTGGATTATTCTATGCATTCTCATTTCCTGCAAAGAAGTTTGTCCTTTCCCTTCCACAGTATACTGTAAGAAGATACAGTTTAAAATTAAGAAAATAAATAAATAAGGAAGACAAAGCACATTTGCCGGGATGGTATGCCCACTAGGGAATCAAAACAGCAGTCTCCACCATGTGACAGATGACGCAGAAATGTAAAAGGATTGTAAAATCCATGGTCCTATGAAGAGAAGCATTCCTCCAAAGAGCGAAGGCAGGGAACTGTGGGCAGAGGATTTAATTTTGCACACATTTAACTATCGATGTTTCACTTCCAACACACAGCTCCCTTGGTAAGAGGTGAAGTCCTCAGGGCACAGCACTGCAGACGACTCGGAGTGGTGGCAGCTGAGGACAATCTCTTTAGG
Organism: Elanoides forficatus; assembly: GCA_025311575.1. Classification (NCBI taxonomy): domain Eukaryota; kingdom Metazoa; phylum Chordata; class Aves; order Accipitriformes; family Accipitridae; genus Elanoides; species Elanoides forficatus. Next base: position 4,946,542 of record JAOBAS010000013.1, on the reverse strand, counting down.
TCTGACTGTCCATACCACGTCTGTAGGGTTGACTGCAATGTCTGAAGCAGCCCAGAACTGCACAGGTACAATGTTCATGTAAAGCTTTATTAATTCTCTTCCCTTTTATATGCAAATTCTCTTCTGTGCATCACAGAATCTCATCCAATGACCTAATTTCACACACATTTCTGAAATGGTTTATAATAAATACACTGGTGTATACACACACAAATACATGTACATCTACATATATACACATTATATAAAACACATTTAATCATACCACAGAAAGACCCCATAAATGGCCAGTGAGGTGTGTCAAGACCCTCACCTGTGATATGATATATCTTGCTTCAAAAGCCTTTTTTGGGATTCAAATTTGCATTCTTCATGAAAGAGTCTTATCCATCAGGATCTGGAGTATTTGGATATATTCTTTCCCACAGCTGATGCAGCTGATATAAAAATACTGAATGACTTACTAACTCAGTGTATTTGAAATTACCAAATTGCCTTCACAGCTCACTAGTTAAGACATATGCTTAGGAATCTGACTGGGGAGGACCCACTTCCTAATCCAATGAATATTTTTAAATACGCAAAACGATTCTGGGGTTTTGGTCTTTGGCTTTTGTCGTGGGGGTTTTTTCCAGAGGGGAAAATGAGGAAGAATTTTCTGATTAAGCACAATTTAAAGAGATACCATTTTTGGTCACTCTATAACCCAATTTTATTTTTTTTTTTTTTCCACTTTCGGGCTACATCCCAAAAATAGTAATCAGCACATGCACAGCAGTACTGACTACACACTTTGTCTTAGCCCTTTTAGTCTACGTGGACTACGTAACACACTAGGGCAAGCTTTCAGAAGCATTCAGCTTTCTTTCAGGCCCCACCACAAATCTGATTTCACAAGGATCTGGCCTGCTGGATGAGCACTGGCACTAAGTTCTTGAAAAAACGAAGACAAGAAAAGACAGCCATACCTGTGTGTTTGCAAAGCACAACAGTCTCTGTGCTTTATAGCTTTCACCTGCAATTCAGCATGATGATAGCTGTATGAAAGCTAGAGCAAATGGTTAGGTACCATATTACCATAGTAGCAGCAGAGGCATTCAATACATTCAGCATTTCAGCCCTCTTTCAGAAACACTGCATCGGCACTGAACACATCGGGGACAGTGCCTATTAATTTCAATGGGGCAAGGATTTCACCCTGAGTCTCTATAGAGTGTATCACACTAAACACACGGCACTCTTCATATTTGTCGTGATATATTACAAGGTAAACTTCCACTGTTTATTCAAGATTAGATTTTTCAGAGAAAAGAAATACAGTTAATAACTGAAATCCAACAGAAAGTCCTTTAAAACAAGCCTAAACAAATAGCACCTCTTATTAATGTGCTGTGTTTCTTTCCTTCCACAACACCATGTTCCATGAGCTCTTCAGTAATTTCTGTCTCCACCAATTTTCATTAAAGTGGAAGACTCAGGGATCTCCATCTATGTTGCTAAGCACATCAGAAGGATAAGCTTAACCCTTCAGCTCTGTCTGCAATCCATTCCTGTATTGTCAAAAACTTAGCTGTAATACAGTAATATTTTAACTTAAGATAAAAAACTCTATGAACCATCTTGATTTGAAAGTAACTGACATTTAATTGTAGGTATTTATAGTCATTTGTGAATTCCCAAAGTTACACTAATACAGTTGACCACTCACAATGCTTGAGTGGATTTCTTTGGAAAGTTGTAGTGAAAAGCTTTGAAACTCTTCTCTTGCTTGACTGAATACATAGTGCACAAGCAAACCACTTCTTAGCAGCTACTGATGGAGCAATATGTCATTGTATGAACACCAGAGCATACAGGTATTGCAGAGATGGCTTAAATCATTATTATTTACTTCATCTTCACTTGTGAAGAGAACAACTTCCTAGGGAATGAGAGCTAGGTCCTGGTGAGCCAAATCATAAATGAAAGATCCTACAGAAAACGTACTTGCCTAAATGATTCCAGTGACTCACTCGTACCCAAGGAACGTGGGGACATCGCTGCCTCCATCTTGTAAGCAAGGCACTCATCAACATACCGCCAGAGACAATTCTCTTCTCAAAATCTGCCTCCTCAAATTTCTTCCTCATGCAATACCCTTGCAGTGGTTACTCCCTAATTCTTGCTGCTTATTGTAAATAAGCCTGCATTCCCTACTGCTATATTGACTTACTAGCTATGGAGAAGCAGTTCATCCTATGCTGACGAGTTTCACCCTAGGTTCCTCTTCTGCTTTAACGTAAGACACAGTCTTCAGTTGAAATTAAAAACAAAAAAAGTGAAAAGCAAAAAGCATAAAAACAAGGATTTAGGCGAGAAGAAACTATACGCTTCAAAATAGATTTTGTCTTCTCTGTAAGTTCTAACTAACTTACATATAACTACGCAGGTACTTGCCTAGGTGTTTAGCCCTCCCTAGAACTCCGACATGTACCCTGGCTGCTAGAGCAACAGCACAGGACTTCACAGCAACATGTCCTTAAGTGTCTTCAGTGCAACCGGCGTTTTGAAAGACACAATTCTCTTTATCCTAATTATATCCCTTGAGAGGTATGTCTGGGAAGCGAATGCAGTCACTTCTGATGACCCAGCCTGGGACTGTGTACCTGGGAGACTTTAAGGACATCTTTCCTTCCCACGTCATGTCTGATCATAGCATGTAAGGTCTACATAAGTACAAAAAATTATTTCTAGAACTGTGTATTGGGGCACTCTTTAGCTACTTTCCCTTTCAATTTTATTCTGTCAAACAGACATTGCTGTGACTAATTCCACTAAATTATTAAAAAATACATTATTTACAGGCATAGTGTGTTCATTTTGTGTAAAATTCAAGATTAAAAAAACAGTCCAACTTTGAAGTTATAAGAGCAGATTTTAAAATGCTCAGATTGCCCTACAGAATGGAAATATTCAGCTATATCCAATCTCCTCTCCCAAGCAACTCTACAGCAAGGAATATAAAGTGATTGAGAGAAGTTGCAGCCATTGAGCCTTAACTGTCAATTCCCCAGCAGTGAAAAGTCTGTCACCACCTATAGTTATTCAAATTTATGTTCCCCAAGTAAAAAAAAAAAAAAAAAAAAGTGGGGCTCTCTTGAGCACAGCTTGGCCAAACATAAGGACCTGATCTAAATCTCACATGCTACCTTGACATGACTTTTCAAAACTATTTCTAAGCTTTTTGGTTCTTATCTTCATTAAAGACTGGCCTACAAATTCCATGTTTGTTACACTAGAAACAAAACACTTTTTAATGTCTTTGGAAAAGGGATATTTTGGGGAATAAAAAGAAAAAAAACCTGTTTGATTTGCACACAGTTAAAACAGAAAGATGCATGCTATTACAATGTGTATGGTGTTACGTGGGCACCTACTCGCCTCAGCCAAAGGTGGGGTGTGAATGGGGTAAGGATAGGAATCTCACAAAGATCAGTTTTCTCGGTCTCTAATGGACTGTTCGGCAGAGGAGCTGGGACTATACGAACAAAAGCAGAAACTGTCAGGACCCAAGGTGCGCTGAGGTCTTGGAGAAGACAGGATGTGAAGTTGGAAGTGAAGCGAATGGGGAAGAACGAGAGCGCAGAGCGGGTGTGGAACGGAAGATGAGGTCAGACGACAGATGGGAAGCAGGAGTACAGCATGGCTTACATCTGTGCCAGAAACCACGAAGAATACAATGCTTCTAGATATAAAATCACATATATTTTATATATGAAATATTATATATACGCACACATACATTCAGAAAAATGCTTTATAAGACATTTAAACAATACATAGATAGTTTTCCCCATGCCTCTATTCCCTCAGCCATGTGTTACCAAGATATATTACTGAAGCAAGCTTCCACCTCAAACATGTTCACTTGAAACCGGCAGCAGCAAGTTCCCTCCTTGCTATGCCTTCTGGACTTAAAGAAACCGGACAATTCTATGCATATTTTGTATGCTGGCCTAAAGGAAAATCTGGTGCTGAATTAGAAAGCAGGGAGAACTTCTGAACAAACAGCACACTAAAATATAGAGCAAATTGCAAAGGACTTTCAGAAGACTCCATCTAGCACTTCTTAAAATGCTACATTTTTATATAAATCTTCAACTTAAAATAACCCAATGTAAGAAAAGGCCCAAATTGTTCCCATTTCCATAACATTCTTCATCCCCTCACTACCACATCAACCAGTCTTATCTCTGCCTCTTACGCTTGTAAAAATATATGCGAACAGTAATGGAACAAGTGACTAGGAGATTACAAAATCCAATTTTCCTGCTCCTAGTACAAATTTCCAATACACCAAAACACCCACCTGTGCCATCTTACTCACTGCAGGAAACCCCATGTGTTAGCTGCTACAAAATGTATTTAAAAGGACAAACTTGCACCTCTACACACTTACACAAACATATACCACCATATACCGTATACGTTCAAGATTAAGAGATCAGTAATTACAATCACAAGGTTTTGCTCTATCACCACACTGTGCTTTAAAAGAAATAAATAAAATGAAATAAACTTCTAGTATTATCTAATCTTTCGGATATTATATTTCTACTGAAATCTCTGCACTTACTAAGCCATCAACACATCAACATATACCCAGTGCTTCATTTTCACTGCAGAATAAAACAAGAGTGAAAAGGAAAGTGTGAGCAGCATAAACCAACACTGGAGACAATAATGAAGGACTAAAGGCAATGAGAACTCACCGAGTCCTTTGCCAAAGTCACAAACTGGTATCTTTCTCACAGCTGAAGTATTTCGCCAAAGAAACACTTCTATTACTCTTTCATGCATTCTTCTGTTCTTCCGGGCATTAATTTCTCTGTGCATTTCCAAATAACCCCTTCCAAAAGCTGACACAGTTCTGAGGTTCACTACAGGAGCTCTGAGGAACTCAAGTTTTTTAACCTTTAAAATGAGACAGTTAGTCACAAGCTGCCATTATTGTCAAAATATCAACAGTATAAAAAAATATATACAGACATTCTCAGCAGAGTGCAAATTAATGTAAATTTCTTAATCAGCAACATGCCCTCCACGCTCAGGTTAAGTAGGAAAATGAAGAAAATCCCTTGCTATGTGCAGAACACACACTTGGTATATTAAGATTATTACTGGCTATAAGGAAATAATTTTTGCTGGATGCATTTGTTAAACTACTGAAAGCATATTAGTCATTAGGATCTGTGGCCTCTAAACCACTAAATTTCCAGCAGCATCCTGTAGTTCAGGGCACAGAAGACTAGCACTGCTGCACTTGGAAAGAAAATTGTATTTTGGAGTTTGCACTTTATTATACACTAAATCAAGGTTTATGGTGTCTAATTGAGGGCCAAATAAGGTCTAGAAAATAGTGAAACTTTTCATTCTAATATAATTTCAATCCTATGTTAGCAAGAATATGATTTAAATACAGTTTTACATTAAGTAGCAAGGCCCACAGAAAGAGTATTAAAAAAATCAGAAGATCCCTTTGAAGAACTATTTTAGTTTTCCTTTATAAGCAGACAAAAAAGATTTTCATATTAAATGCCTCATGAAGAAGTGCGGCTTTGGCTTCAAGATTTCAGTGAACTAAAACAATAGAGAAAATTAACAGAACATCTAAATAGGATTTTTTAAATCTCTTTTGTTAAAGTTGGAGCTGCATTTATTCTTAGTGTTATCTGCAGATCCTATTCTGGCTTTTAAAAAAAGAGATTAAAATCAACTCTTTTCTGTATATTGATTACATTTGTTTATATAAAAGTCTGACGAAAAGGGTTTGTAATAACTCCCTTCACCTTCAACACCTTTTAATGTTTTAAAAATTAAATTATATCCAAAAAAATATAAAAACATGTGCTCACAGAGAGGATTTTGGAAGGGAGACTGGAATAAAGGACTCTGGTATCAGAAGAACTATACTATGTTTTGCTAGCATGGGCTGCTACGTGTTGGTAAACTCTATTTCAGTATTACTTGGGTATGTGCTTTAAGGTCCTCGATACATTTTCCTAGCTGCAGGGGTTTTTTATCTTTTTTTCACTGAGGTTAGCAGCCGTTTATTAGAGAACGGCAACCTTGACCAGCATGGAGAACAGCTTTTCTGACGTGGTTTTTCTGAAAGCAGAACCCCCAAAGGCAAATTCATGATCATTCAACCAGCACGAGGGATTTCCATTCAAAAAATCAGCGGGTATTTCCACTTTTTCTTAACAATTAGGCATTGAGTGACATTGTAAGTATGACTTAGAGGAAATAAAATATCGTGGCATACAGGACTAAGCTTGCATAATTATGTAAGAAATAAAAACGTACCTTGAGAGCAATACATAGCACAAATCTACTTTGTTTAAACAATGCAAAGATGGCCAAAGAGCAATACACGGGCTAACAGCTCTGATATTAGGTCATTGTTTGTCTCCATCTTTTGTAATGAAATGAGACAAGGGGATGTTTGAACATCCTATTCACTCCCATCTTCATATCTTTATCCATGATCTGGATGAGGGGATTGAGTGCACCCTCAGCCAGTTTGCAGATGACACCAAGTTGGGAGGGAGGGTTGATCTGCTGGAGGGTCAGGAGGCTCTGCAGAGGGATCTGGACAGGCTGGATCGATGGGCCGAGGCCAATTGTATGAGGTTCAACAACACCAAGTGCCGGGTCCTGCGCTTGGGTCACAACAACCCCAGGCAGCGCTACAGGCTTGGGGCAGAGTGGCTGGAAAGC
>JAOBAS010000013.1:4919845-4937218 GCA_025311575.1 Elanoides forficatus | reverse complement strand
GGGGGGAGCTGCTGCCTCTTTGTCTGCACACTTGCGGTCAGCAGCAATCTGTGAACAGTAACATTTGCTTGTGTAGCTGTGACAAAATGACTACATGTATTGCAGTTTGAGATTTCACTGTGCATCCCTTATCAAGCACACTGGGGCAGACAACTGTTCCATATTGAAGTCCGCATCCTTCTATCCTTAAGGCCATCCAAAACAGCCAAAACTTAAGTTTAGTGCAAGCCTGTCTGCTGCAGTCACCCCTCCCAAATGTAGCACTGATGATACACTTCTTTGCCTCTTTCACATCCATCTTTCAGAACATGGTTTAATGGGCATGGTTGATGGTTGGACTCGATGATCTTAAAGGTGTTTTCCAATCTAAATGATTCCATGATTCTATGATTCTATGATCTTCTGGCTGCCAAGACACAGGATGACACTACTGCTTATCTGTTTTTCATCATAGGTTGGAAAACTCATTGCTTTCTCCAATATATAGAAAAGAAAGAGCTAGACCAGCCCAGGAAAGTCAAGGTTTAGTTCTGCGTTAACTACATTATTGCGTGACAACCTTTAATGGTGAAAATAAGGTTCATACTGTAGCCAAATGGGGTCTTCTACATTGAGAAAAAAGGGCAGTAAAGAGCTGGATTTGCTCCTCTTCCCCTTTCCAGCTGTTTCAGAGGATGCAGGATGAGACAGTACAGGATCAAGGCAGAGACTTCTATGCCACATCTATAGGATTTAGATGCTGTTTGCCCTCTCCCCTCCCTTTCCATTGTGCCACTGGGGAAAACGCAGAGAGGAACAGCCAGATGTTCCAGGTGGTGGGATCAGTGCTAGAAGCAGCCAAGCAGGCCCTTGATACCAAAGAGTGCAGGGAGTAAAATAAGACCGCCTACCATCGTGTTTGCTCATCCCAAATGACACTATGCAGCCCATGAGATCATGCACCTATGTGGCTTATCTTAAATACTGGAGCAAAGTTTTCTAAATGCTGTCTCCCATACTACTATATATAATATGCATGTGCACTGCCACACACACTCACATACCAGGGAGATCTCCACACACTGCCTAAGGACCGAAAAGTTATCCCTACCTGCCAGAGTGTGGTACTGGGGAAAAACTACAGAAAAGTACCAGGGAGATTTCCCAGTCAAGAGCAGCTGCTGATTCAGCAAAGCGGGGACCTTTACACATTCAGAGCACTTTCTATGGTTTTGATTAAGGTCCCTGCTGTACAGTGATCTCTTTGCCCCAGTTGTTCTCCTTTCTTCTCACCTGCTCAGTCTTTTAGCTGTACTTGCACCCTCACCTCAAATTTCAACACCCTTTACTCCTTTTTCTTTCCATTTAGCTGATTCCTTTCAGCTCCGTTCTTCACCCACCCAAAAAGCAGAGACGCCACCTTTAATTAAAAACAAAAACACACAAACACAGACCATTCCCTCAGGCACTGAGCCTGCACAGATTAATATGTACACACACACAACCTCCAATATGTCAGGCTGGAGATGACAAGGCTGGACAGACGCAGGGGATGTGGCATCCTGCCTATAAACCTTGAGACTAACGCAACATTTAGTGCCGCCTTACAGCTGATGTACTTGTGCTCTTTATACCTCATCTCCCTTTTGTCTGCTTACTCTGTTAGGAAGGTAAACTCCTGGTGCGGGGCCTTTCCATAGCCCTCTGTCATAGAGCTCCTGTGACAGCAGGGGCCCTTTCCTAACCAGAGGAAGCACTCTTCTTATAAATAGTATGGTTAAAGCAAATTCCAAATATTCAAAGCCCTCAAGAATTCTAAGACTGAGTTAACACAGCAAATTGTTTTGAAAAACAATAATTTGCATTACTACAATCAGGTTTACGAACTCTAAGATGTGGCTGAGCCAGGTTTCCAAGTCCTCTGCTACAAACAAGGAGGAAACCTAACCACCGTCCTTCCTGTTAAACCAGACCAGATCTCTTACATGGACCTACCTTTCAATGAGAAGCTTAGGGACAGCCCAAGAGTAGTTAGGTAATACTATAAAATGCTGATTTTGCTGGGAATGTTGAATTCAAATGCACTGAGGTGTCCAGTTTGTTCTTCGGTCAAGCTACCTTGTGTTTCTGGATGCTCTAGCTGCACCATCTGAGCCTGCCAAGGTCCAGGAAAGCAGCTCTCCCAAGCCCCAAACATCTGAACCTAATGACTCAGATCCCTCTCTTCACAGTCATGAGGCTGGCTCACACTCCGAGCATTTCTGAACCTTTGTATTTTCTACTTGCCTTCTATTTATTTATTTTCACACTGAAAATAAATGTTCACCTCCTCCTGATTTGTGTCCTTAACCATCTCCACTTCAAACTCAAAGTGAAACAGACACATAAATACACCAGTCCCAGGTCTGCTACCAAAGGATCCATCACTTTTCATTACCCAATTCTCAGTGTGCAGAAGTGCTATTTTACGCTTGTTCTGCACTAGACGAATAAGCAGCTGCATCACTCACAGCCGACTTCCAGGCTCCCATCCCAGCTAATTCCAGCCTTCCCCTCACATCCCTCCCCTGTCATACATTCCTCCTCCATCTGATCCCCACAGACCCGCCTATATGCCCTCTCAGTCCAACTTTTTGTACCTTAAGGGATGTGCACTTTCTTATAGTTTCTCGCTCACTTGCTGCCTGCTCTCCCCTTTCCTGCTGTCCCTCACAAGGCTATAGCCCACATTCTCATCTTCTCCTCTCATTTTTCCCCTCCCACGGCAACTAAGCAACCATAGTTTTTCTAGTGAACAGCCTTGCCAGCACAATGCAAAATGCCAACCATTTTGTAATCTTTTCTCATTAATCTGGTGGTTACCTTGTAAGGACATTTAAAACACCTCAGCTAGCACAAGACTCAGGATTAACACAATAAAATAAAATAAGGATTTTATCAAACAAAGTATCTCATTTTCATTGATGGCAGTTTAATGATAATTCACATTGAAAAGGTACTGCTTCTCATATGGAGGGAAACATGCTTTTACCTCAATAGCCATAATACTATTTGAGAAATAAGAGATCCCCAAAGGAAAGATAGCGATCTCAAAAATCCTGCAGGAGGGATGTGGAGAAAGTCGCAGGCTGTTGCACAGGTCTGAAAACACAATCACACCCATCGACTGAGCTGAAGGTTTTGCCATTGCTCTCTCCGTCCAGCAATGAAACCCAAATGGCCCAGGGACCGCTTCCAGCTGAGGAAATACCCACCCACCATGTGCCCGAGGGATCTCCGTGCCAGTCAGCTACAGATACCACCGTCTGCTCCCGAGCTCCCTCCACTCCCTGCTGCCACTGCTGCAAAACCTGGTTTAAAACAGCAGCCAGCTTCCCACCCTTTCTCCCCTCCTGAAGACAAGGAGGGGTACCACCGGACTTCTCCAAGAGTAGCAGACACCTGTGTTTAGACAACGAAATCCCCTCCTGGGAGACACAAGCACGATCTCCGTGCTGTCACCGTACCTCCAGGGACAGCCCAGACAGACCCTCAGCCACAACGGGATAGTGTTTCGTATCGCTGAAGACCGACCGCAGTTCGTCCTCTTGGCAACGTTTTATGAACTGAGCATGACATTTGCACTGAACAACACTGCAGTTCCCTTACAGTTTTGCAGGAAGCTCATCTTAAACAGAAATGCAATTTAATATGTATAGAATGGCTCTTTAACTCAATTTGATTTGTCTAGGATTTTCTTTTATCAATAGCATGATTATAATGCCTGGAATGACAAAAAAAGAAAAAACTGCACGTGTTCCTAAAATATTAGAGATTGAACTCTGATGTCCTGGATATATTGTATATAATAGGTATGATATATATGTAATATACATCGGTGTAACCATGACAATTTAAACATCTGGAAGGTAAGTAAAGTTGAAAGCCTTAATGAAAAATATATTATGAGATAAAGACACACACTCCATAAACTGGCTTAGAATTCAGCTGGGAAGCACCACAGTATTATGGAGCATAATTTAATCTGTCTTCTAGTGAACAGACAGTAGTAGTACTTCTCAGGTTTACAAAATGTAACAAAAAATATTTTGGGAACTAATAAAAAATAGGAGACTGACAGCCCTGGGGTGCAGCTCTCTGAAGGACAAACATCTTGATATCAAATAAGAACGGCAAAACTTCACAGTCTAAAAAACTGCAGACTGCTAGATTCAGGCAAACTATGGTAACACAGCAAAAAAAAGCTTTCCCGTACTCTCAGTGGCCTCAGCTTTAGCCTGGAGGAAAAACTACTTTCCCTTTTCCTTCAGGGAAAACACTTTTAATTTTCTTGTTCATTCAATTCTTAGCCTCTGACAAGGGAGTCAAAAGGGTGGCAGTTGCCGAAGTCACTTATTGATTTTCTTGGTTTATTTATGAATGCCAGACATGCAAGGGCCTGTCTTCAAAATTTAACACCTGGTATTTTACACCATTAAGTAAATTGCCAGGGAGATTAGTTCCTTTCCACCTCTGCAACTTTCACATAACGAACAAGCTGCCCTCACAGAAAGTTCATTGAACTTTGGCTTTCATAGAAAGCTCTCAAATTTAGGGCCCCTCCGCTAAAGCTGTAAGTGGAAGTTCCCTGTCTTCTCCACTTTAAGGCGGCTTTCTTCTCTGGTCTCAGTTGACCTCCATTCCTCTACCAGTACACAGGAAGGAAAGCTGCGCTTTAGCATACATGCAGTAGGAAGCAGAGGGAAAAGTAAAAAGGCACTGTAGGAGATCAACAGGAGGGTTTTCAAGGGTAATCTCATGTACAATATGTTGCAGTAATCCAACAGAAGGTGACAGAACCCATGAATCACTCTGACAAGGTCTTGATTTCAGAGAAATATGGCAAACACTTAAATGCAGACAGAAAAAAAGCATACTTGACCATAAATTCTGCAAGGAGAGAGCTGAAAGCACTGCCAAACTGCAAACCCTGTAAAAAATAAGGGGACAAACCCCCTCCATAATAGGAAGCACCACTTTTGCTGCTGTTCTTCTCAAGATTCTTCCCTCGTATTAACTTCATTAATTTTACTTTACCTCAAGGAAACCTCGGCCTTTGATCCCATCCAAGATAAATACCAGAAAAGAAAGAATCAGATGACCTTGGCTGGATGAAAGAGAGAGCACTGTCCCATCTGCCATGTAACTAGAACTCCCCAGCTCCTTTTCCGCATGGTCCGTTTAAACCTGTTCAGAGAGGAACAAGCTTAGAACTTGAAACATCCCCACCAGAAAAAGGGATGTTACAGGTGAACAAACCTGTAAATATACTGCTGATTCCCTGAAGCGGTTAATCCAGTCCAAACGGGTCCTGCTGAAAGTTATTTTACAGCGAGTGCTATAATTCTTTGAAAAAGACTTTCTTAAAAAAGGGAGGATGTTTTGCTTTGAGCTTATTTAATTTTACCAAAAAATTTGCAAAATAAATTATGAAGAGATTTTGCTTATAAACATGAGAGCTTTTAAATTTAAAAACTACAATCAACATCTAATCATTTAAAAACACAAAATACAAGAATCATAGTATGTTAGTGAGGTTCTGTATTCTTAAAATAGATTGCTCATTAAAAAATCAATATCTAATTTTGCTCTGAAATATAAGAAAAATGTACTGTGCATTTAATCTCAAAGGAGTTTACACACTTTTTACATATACACTATCAGAATCAATTCATATAACTCTGCAATCTCCACCTCTGAGTGCGTACAGTTCCTTTCTACTAGTGTATTGAAAAACAGCTTTTTGGAGAAAACAAAGGAAAACAAAATATGCAATTAAGACTGCAGGAAATTAGGGGTACACAGAACAAAAAGTAATTTAAAAAAATACAGATACAGCTTTGAACAGTGAAATACGGGAGGGGGTTTGCAGAAGTGTAGGTAGCCATGCCTTGGTTTCACTCTTCCGAAGTTTACTTTCTACATAAAGCTTGGGGAGTAACTGAACAGTTACTGAATGATTTGAGAAAAATGTGCTTCTTTCTGCAAAATACAAGACTTGCAGGGACGTATCCCATCTAAACGGACTCAGCAACACTTAAGCTTTACTCCAGTTAACAGATGTGCTTACAGTGACAGTTGTTTCAAGGCAGATATTCACCAAAGTTAATCAAACTCAGCAGAGGCACAGGACCACAGCAACACAATGTTTTGCTGGTCCATAGCAGCAACTTGTTCAACTGTGTCACCTCTCCCCACGATATGACTGCAGGTGAAATCGTTCCCAATTTTCAGCTCCTGATCAAATTTCACCAATGCACTTTGCATATTTTAAGCAATGCTATGCAACATAATGTTGCAATTAAAGTCCCTAAAACAACTTGTACGTATTTCCGTACAGCCTGGTTCCATATTCTTAGGCACAAGCACACATACACATACAAAATCTCTTCTAATTCCCATCCATAAAGTGCAAACCCATTACCCTGATACGTTGCAGGTGGCATCCAGGGCCAAAATCAATACAGTTAAAGTAGGATGATCTAGAGTTCTCATAAATTCTGTCCTTTCTTCTCAACTGCCTAGCCTCATGCACCATGCACTCCATCAACCAGCTGCCTTCCTGTTCTACATCCATAGCTAAAAACACATAGACAGCAGAACGTAAAACTGTATCGCTGAACTTTGTCATGCAATGTCAAAATTTTTGCAATAAATAACAGTACCAAGGAGACTTATCACCTCAAGTAACTAAAATACTCATAGATTGTTCATATCCTTTTACTGCTCAAGCTTTCACATTATGTTTTCATCTACATCTGTGCCATTTCATTTAATCAGTACAAAATTTAGTCTCCTGATGTCAAATGACAAATGATTCTGAAGTTAATACTGCAAATATGCAAAAGTGCAATGACTTTATTTTGAAAATAACTTCATATGAAAGGCTAATTAAAAATCTAGAGAATAATGAATATAAATGAAAAATTACTCTGACTGCTTTCTTAGTACATGCAAGTGCTAAAAAATTGTGTAAAGAAAAGATATTAGAAAGCTCAGACAGCTACTATGTCTGCTTTTGCATAGGTCTTGATGCTTTTTCCAAGATCAATGGAATCATCAAAAGAAAACAGTTATACTAACAAATCACGGCTCAAAACACAACTAAACATATTCAATCATCCAGTTCCAAAATGGCCTTTTGTTACATAAACTACTTCATTGTCATTTCTCTCAAAATTCCTATTACTAATCATCTGATCTGTGGAATACTTCCACACGATTAAGACATAGTGATGCAAATAGCCCACAGTTAAATCTGTTTGTATAGTATAGAACTGTAGGTTTGCTAAATATCTAGAAAGAAAATTGATGTACCAATATAAAAATTACAAAATCCTAGTTTATTGATAGGATTTTGAAGCCTTCACAGTATATTCAAAAACTTTAGAATTAATATATATTTTACAAAAACGTAGACAAAATCTTCATGAGCAGTGGCTACAAAATTTCTAACGCTTGCTAGGCTCATAGGCCAAACTAGATTTGTAAAAAAATGTAGTATCTTTTATTAGACCTGCTAGTGTAAGATGTAGACAGAATTTGGGGTACATAATTTCTTTGTTTGATCAATTCAGAGTATGCTGTATTGGTAATCAAGAGAAACACTTGAGAAGACACTTCACACTTCGGTCATTCAAGCATGTGAAGACTTCCATGAGCAATTCTCAGAACAAACAGAGCTCTCTGTTTCTTGCTAGAAGAGTAGTAGACTTTTTCTCTGCAATATAATACTACTCACACTAAAATAGCATGGTTGGGCTGTGTTCCGTTCATGAGCAATGTCCTAATGAATTTCACATAATGAAGTTTAAAAAAAATAACTCTCAATTAAAGACCTTAAAGTAAATAACTGTATTTTGATGCAAGGCATTTAAACCACCATTCTAACTAGAATTTGGTGTTTATCTAAAGCCCAAAATACAGAGAAAATTAGTCTTTGGTTACACCCCAGATCCTCAAAAGTTGAAACGGTTAGTTTGCTAGATCCACCACTGTCATCACTAAAAAGTGTGGCTCTATCTGCTAGGTTCACCCCTGACCAAAAAGCAACTTTCAGGGCATACACTGATCTTCAGTGATTCCAAGATGGCTTAATATACAAAAGACAGACCAAAAAATTAGGAGATTTCAAACACTACTCTTTTTTATTACAGATATCTGAAAGAAACATACACAGACACGCTCCCCTATCTTCAATAGTATTAACAATGCTTATCATAAGCAAAGTGCACAAAGTCTTGACACTGAAAATAAGGCACCCAACTGATGCAAACAAACTCAGAAATGAGTGCCAAAATAGATGTTCTAACTCACTCTAGAACTGTCTGGAAACAGCTATTCATCGTGCCATGTCTCTTCATGCCTCTGAAGTGGCAAGTATATGAATGGTTTTGTGCATGTCATTATTCTGAAAATTGCAACTAGCTTTTCTTGCCTCTGTAACAGTGCCAGAGAATATATTTGGAACATAGCTTTCTTGTTTAAAACTCTCTCTGGACGTAAGTATCTCATATGCAATCAAATTTTGAGGATGATTACTTCAGTTTTAAGTACAAAGAATTACAACATTACCCTATCACGTTGTGCAAATTGTCTTAGCTAAGTAACTATTAAAGTAAACTTATAGTGGTATTCTTTTCTGCTGTTTGTTGTGAAAACCAAAAATAACTCTGACTAACATTTTCTGCCTAGGTTCCAGCAATACCATAAACATTGCATAATATTTTACCATATCTGTGAAGTATAAAAGAAGGGATAAAACAATTGTAGCTCTTAACAGATGCAGAGATCTGATAAGCTATCTGCATCCTTACAGATCCAATATATGGATCTGATTGAGGTAAATCACACAGCCCTGATCAGGTGTAAATCACTCCAGTAATTGTAAATTATATGCAAGTATTTCCAAAAAACAGAATGAAACCACTCTGTGTTTGTAACACTGATTACATAGGGTTTTCTTATGTTTTATCACCACTGGGAGGTAAGAGTCAAACTGCAGGCACGCAAGCTTTTTCCACCAAAACGTAATTGCATGCCCGTATCTATTAATTAAAACTGGTAGGCCCAGGGGAGAAGACAAATGGAGCGGGTACCAATGGGTAGAGTGAAAAAGGTAAAGTTGGGTAGAAATTATAACTGGCTCTAACTACTGGCAACCAAAAATAAAATTTCAATTTTGTCATTTTCCACCTTCAATAACGCCTGCCTCCCAAAAAGCCTGCATACAAGGGCAGCAGTATTTTTAAATAGCCCTTTCTTAAGCTATTAAGTTCAAGTCTTAAAATGCTTAGTAACCGCCTGATGAAGGAAGCATGCTACATGTTTGTTAGTTGCTTTCCTGTATCCAAGGATGCAAAAAATTCTTCACATGAGTCTTCAGAAATAAAAGGGCATTGACAAGACTGAGAATTTCAAACCTCTCTTAATGTTGTTCTCCCCCTGCTACTTTCCAGAAGAACAACCAACGGGAGGGTATCCTCCCCTTCTAGAGAAGAGGTCTCTTCTGCATAATTCCTTTTAAGATCTGGGTTTATAATAACTCTGTACTTTGAGAAGTTCCTGCGCAGATATCATGTTCTTTCACCCAGTCTTTGTCTTCACCCTTCTGCAGGGCACAGATAATGCCCACGAATTTGTAGTCTCACAGACTACTCAGTCAGAAAGTATTAGTGCAAAAGCCAGGCATGAAGCTTTGGCGGCTTCTTATATCAAATGGAGAATCACACGGGAAGACGCATGCACACAAATAACGCCCTGTGCGTTTCAATAAAACCACTGAAACCGGGGTCAGAAAAGAGCTCTGGACAAAAGCTTGCACTTCAGACCTTCCAAAATCTCAACATATGCCAATCTGAAGCCCGTGTTTAGAACATGGTAGGGATGTTTATTACTGCCTGTCATCCCCTATCACCTCCCGCTCTTCTATAGCTTTTGAGGAGATTCCTGTGAATCTGCTATTGTCTGCTGACAGTCTCCTGCTCCTGCCTTGGCAGTGAGATGGTCCCCCAGTAGGACAGTCAATGACTGTCTCATAGTTGCCTTACCGCGTGACTGCGTGCAGTTGTGAATACATTTTGCCTGTATATAGTAGTCTCCTTGGACTACTCAGTCCACCTTCCCGCTTAAAAATCACTAGCAATTCTCTGAACTTCCCTGCGAGTCATGAAAACCCTCCTTGTAATTCTGAGGCCACCACAGTTGTCTCCTTTGATCAGGACACCCTTCTGGCCCCACCTGCCCTCTCAGAGTGGTGAAAACTTGAAGCCTCAAATGCTGTTAAATTCTTTCTGATGTTTCCATTGGCCAAAAGGCAACAATAGTTTCTGCACCATTCAGTCCTCTCTCTCCCTCTCTGAGGGCCTTGGACAGTAAAGAGGTAGGGGCTGGAAGCAGTGACCACAAGCAATCCTCCCCCTGAATGATTCAGACTGATTTGACAACACATTAGGTACTGGTCTCCCTCTTGAGCTTTGAAACATTCAACAAAGGGACATGGCAAGTCCAGCACAAGGAGAGGAATAATCCCATGCATCAGTACATGCTGGGGGCCAACCGGCTGGAAAGAAGCTCTGCAGAGAAGCAGCTGAGGACTCCTGGTCAACACCAAGATGAGCATGAGCCAGCAATGTGCCCTTGCAGCGGAGAAGGCCAACACCATCCGGGGCCGCACTGGAAACGCATTGCCAGCAGATCGAGAGAGGTGACCCTTCCTCTCTGCTCTCTGCCTCAGCACTGGTGAAGCCACATCTGGATGCTAAGTCTAGTTCTGGGCTCCCCAGCTCAAGAAAGACGTGGACACGCTGGAGCAAGTGCAGCAAAGAGCCACAAAGACAGTTAAGGGACTGGAGCACATCACAAGAGGAAAGGCTGAGAGAGTGGGGACTGTTCAGCCTGGAGAAGAGAAGGCTCAGGGGGATCTTAACAACATGTACAGATCCCCAGTGAGGAGGAGTAAAGAAGACAGAGGCAAACTCTTCTCAGAGGTGCCCAGTGACAGGACCAGAAGCAACAGACACAAACTGAAACACAGGCGGTGCCGCCTGAACATCAGGAAACACTTTTTACTGTGAGGGTGGCTGAACACTGGAGAAGGTTGTCCAGAGAGGTTGTGGAGTCTCCATCCTTGGAGATATTCAAAAGCCGCCTCGACACGGTCCCAGGCTACTGGCTGTAGGTGGCCCTGCTCTGAGCAGGGGGTTGGACTGGACAATCTCCAGACTCCTGCAGTCCTCCAGGAGTAAAATCATTTCACCACAGGTTTGTACACTCAAGTGTCAGGACCAGGGCTGGCACTGCCAGGGAGAGGCACAAGGCAGTATTCGAACAGTCTGCCTGGGTGATTCCAGGGGCGTAAACCACCCATGCACACAGCAAGTGGCCTGCACTCTGTTCCCTGCTCCATCACAGAGCCTGAAACACGGTGGCTCCAAACCGGTTTAAGTACAAAGGAAGAAATAAAGGCTTTCAAGCAGCAGAGGTGAGGCCCTCCTCCATTCCTCCTGCTCCACTGCACGGAAAGTGAGATTCACGGGACCACGGAAACAATAAGCAAGAGAGAGTCTGACTCGGAGGAGGGAGTCTTGGTATTGTTTATCTACTTTATCCTTTAATTCCTTGGTGCCAAATGCACAATCAGTTCCCAGAACTCTCGATTCCTCCTTTGTCTTCTCAGTGGGATTAAAGATAGGCTTTAGATTCTTTATCCTAAAGACAGGATAAAGGCAGAGTTCCTCATGATGGCCGCTTGACTCTTGCTTTTATTTCTGCAAAGTGGCTCAGTTTCAACAGAAGTGATGAAGAATGATCCTACCTCTCCCTTCCCTACTGTTTATGGAAGGGCAATTATCATCAGGGGATTTACAGCATTCAGGCTAAGAAGGTCTTGGAACCCTACTTCCTCATTTTGCCCATAAGCACTATACAAAATAAGGATGGCAGCAGCTGTCACTGTGTTTTGAGCAGTATTCAATGTTTTCTGACAATGTTAGGTGTGGTGCAAGTGTCAGAAATGGAGAGGGAAACAAACTGCCTCTGGGAAACTGGTTAAGAGTACATGCCTCCTGGCCAATCTGTTAATCTTCAGAGTTACACAGCTAGCAGTTCAGGCTGGAAGCTTCCAGGTGCACACAGGAAATTACATCGGCGTTATCTTGCAATCTCTGAAACAGAGATTCTCACCAACTGCAAGTGACTTCAGGATTTGGCAGCCCTGAAAAATGAGAAGCTCCAACATCCCTGTTGATTCTAGAGACCTGAATTCTACTAAAATCAAGTTTGTGTACCACACTAGATGGTCAAAATAGGGTGTTAGGATCAACTTCTCCCTAGTTATTAACTGCCACTCTCATGGCAAATCTTAAAATAACTCTCTTAAGACCTGGGAAGGTTTCAAGTTCCTGCTAGCCTCCCTGCTGAAGCTACTCTATGAAACTACGAAGAACCTCCTGTGTCTTTGAGTTAAGTTTCCTACTCTTGCCACTACCTTGGCAAACAATCTCCTTCAGTCTTGTTAAACCCCATCAGAAGGGCAGTAAGAGCTTTTGTCCCCACTTAAACTTGCTCCAGAAAATTACTGCCGTGGTAACTAGGAACCTTCTTCTAATTTCTGGCCAAAATTTGTCTAAGGTTGATTTATAGCTGTTCCCCCTTTGATAAGATACTGTTCCACCAGGGGTGGAGAAAAGTACATTGGCTGTCCCAATGTATGGTACCTCTGGGCTGTGAGAGTGCGCAAGAGAACAGAACTGGAACTCAACTAGCTGTGTTCACAGCTGCCAGGGTTTGCACTTAGTACTTAACTAACCCAATGAGATAACGCACACAATTGCACATAAGGAAACTTCAGCTTAAGTACATACATATAAATGTATATAGTTCTGTGATTTGTCTACGACTGAAATTTGCTGTATATTAACTGGGGTTGTTTCACATCAAGGCACCTTATACCCATGAACAATATAGTTGTCTCAGGCTATCTAGTGTTCGAATGTACACTTTAAACTTTTTTGCCTTTAAAATGTTTTTTTCCCCCATTTTTGCAAATGTGTTAGTCACATCAGTCACCTGTAAGGCAGCATCTGGACTTCAGGCTAGACACATCAGCCATTCAACACAAACCTCTTCCCTTTCAGCTACAGGAGTACCTACCATGTAAAACAGGAAAAAATGCCTCCAACGTGAATTAGTCTGCAGAGGAGGCCATGGCACATTCTAGCACTGTCCTATGCAAACGTTTATTCATACAGGAGCAGCAGAAGCTTGGGTCTGTGAGGCCAAGCTCCAATTAAGAGCTGCTAGAGACTACAGTCTTCAGAGATACCCACAAAATCTGGCACAGCCAGTGTGAAACAGGGAAAACAAGAGAGGATGAGAGTTGAGTCTACCATGGTAAAGACCCTCCTCCTCAACAGACCGCTCTCCATGCTGCTGTCAAAGGTGTGGCATGCAGGAAGGTGAAGCTCTCCCAGCCACAGAGGAACAAAAAGGCAAACCTGTGAAGCCCCAAGAGGAGATCATTCAGCTGTGAGGGAGGAGGACCTGCTTCCTACTCCTAGACCTCTCGGTATTTGAAACTTGCTCTGACTCTTTTAAAACAGGCTACATTAACAGCCCTGGGTAACCAGAAGCGTGCAGCACGAGAGCAAGACAGCTCCTCTGCCAGGAGAGCTCTTTCTAGTGGGCTTGACATTGAGTTAGGCTCCTGGGCCCATGAAGTTTTCATTCTTCTCTGTATGGGGAGCCAAACTGTTTCCACTAAGTTATAATGTAACGGCACTTGTCTAGGACACAATTTCTTCAGGTCAACAAGCGTACTGGGCTTAGGTAACCACTTCCTAACTGCCAGGCTATTACACCTAAGGTAGCTGGAAGCAGTAACCCTGCCTGTCCTCTACATGTTAGGAAAGTGGCCATCGCTGTGACAACAGCACTTCGAGTTCAGCACTGAGTATCGATACACATTATAGAGGTACTGTATTAGCGTCAGGTCTTTTAGAGGACTTCAGCATATGACTATGTAGTTTGTGACTCCCAAACAGGCTTAGGTGCAAGACAGAGAGCAAGCAATTCAGCAGCCAAGGCACTCACATGCTCTGGTCCTATACGCCCCGGACACATAGGAACACACAGCTTCTCAGGTGCACCATTATGGAAAGATTTTGTGGACTGCACTTAAGGTGCCTCAGTTTCTACTTGGTGCCAGGTAAGCATCGACGTGCTTATGTGGATTTGAGTTGTCAGTGCCATACACCAGACTGGGACCACACTTCACTGCAGACTGGGACCACACTTCACTGCACAAAGGCATAGACAGGCTTTCAGGAGCACCTAGTGACACTGCCCCTATTACAGCAGGAATGCAAAAGCCATCCTTGGACGTAAAGGCAATTTCAAGGCAATCAGCTAACAAAGTGCTCCTCATGCCAAGGTACACCTGTTCACAAAAAAAAAGCAAAAGGAGGAACCTTCACAAAAGCCCTAACTCCTCACCACATTGCTCCAAGGTATTCAACAGCTCATAGCACAGCAGAATGCTCCCCTTCCACAAACACCACACACAGCGGTTTGAAATCTGATATTGGAAGCGTGAGGAGAGGATGAGGTCTCTGCCACTGACTAGGTACACCTAGAAAAAGAAAGTCAAAAGCCAGTACAAGTTGCATGCCTTTATCCTAAGGGTGTGACAAGCTCCGTTAGCCCCAGACTGCTGAAGGAAACTCAGCGGGCCAACAAACTGACAGATAGGGCAAGTTCCTGGACAGAGACAAGCAGGTGGTTTCAAACTAAAGCATGCATTTCTGTCATTCTCCAGCGCAAGCAGCAAAAGCATCACGTTGTCCATAGTCCCGCTGCCTGTAACAGTGCCCTGCTCCCAGGCTGGCACGCTGCAATACGCGCTGATGTCAGCATGAACTGGCAGAGAGGGTTTACAAGAAGGCTGTTAGCTCAGAGTCAGAAACAGGGCTCAGGAAGACAGAGAGGTACAGACCCGGAGGAGAGGGACACAGCCTCGTTACCGATGACCCTCATCTTTTTCACTTCTCCTGAAATCCATGCAGTCTACTCACAGAAACACCTCAAATTCCCTTGGATCCACAATTTTAAGACCATCCTGTGAAGAATACAGTAGTTTAACCAATAATTCTTCCTACAGTTTTCTGCCATGAGGAGTGCTAGAAAGGAAAATTACAAGTACTGTTTTGGAAACTTTTATTGCTAACTATCAGGACATCCAGAACAGGAGAGAAATGCCGCATCCTTTTTAGCCCTTATGATTCATGAGACAGCACGCATCCGGCTGCAGGATTGAAGGTAGCATAGTTTGCAACACAGATCAGCTTCACTTCCAGGGGACATCACAGATTTGCATGTGGGTGTTACAGACGGAAACATTTCTCTGCCAGGTGGTTTTAAATGAAAACTGGTGGCTATTTTGCTGAGACATGGGGATTATCAGAAAAACTTTTACTGAAGATAATAGGAAGGGATGGTGACGATATCTGACTTGTATAATATAGCTGTGTCATCTGGATAGCACCATTGCATATTTGTAACAAACCTCTACAAAATTATGGAAGTAAATTCTTGTCTCAAAATCCAACCTTATAACGGTTACTCTCTGGAAAGATGTGTCTAACTCTTATCCCAAAAAGGAAGTGAGTGCTCAGCATACAGAAAAGGCAAAGAATCTCAGAAAATCTAGTGGCTCTCTTACAGAGCCGAATCATAACCCATATGAAAACTATTTGCTGTGACCTAATTTTTGAAAACCAACGATATATCTAAAGTGAGTATACAGGTTTGTAAGTTTCCCAATGTATTTTCTATTAATTTCTGGCTCTTCACTTAAAGAAAATAAATCTACTTAAAATCACAATTTCTCAGACCGATAGAGAGCCTAGACTGTTATTCTCATGATGTGAAAGAACTGTTGTAAGGAAATAAACTTTTTAACTTGGGTATCACAAATTTTTGCAGATAACATAAAGTAATTTCAAGTTGAATTCACAAAGCACAATTTCTGACCTCTTCTAAAAACTGTATTTAAAGTGTCTTAAATTCATTTAGTAAAACTGCTGAAGATTCCCATAACCTCACAGAAAAGGAAGCATCAGTCCAGAATTCAGAAATGCCAATACAAAAGAAGAGCAGAAGAAAAAAATGGGGGAAAAAAAAGGAGAAAATTTATCCTCTACCCCACGTTAACAAGAACAGGGCTGAGAAATTACCATCTGTACCAACAAAAGTTCATTCTTTCAGTGACTGTAAGATTTATAGTACTGCTCTACAACACGATCACAGAACCAGTAATCTTCTTCACGGAATAAAAGCTAAATATTTATAGGGAAGTAGCTATGCTGGAGGACAAGGAATAGGAGAAGGATAAATGTAGTTTAGAGCCTTTGAGCTACTCCTTTAATTTTCTTCTGATAAATAAAAACAGAGGAGGGATCCTTCACTTACGTTTTCCCACATTGACTAACACAACGCATTTTCACAGAACATTTCTCCTCTCAACCACCCCACCTCCAAGACTAGCCACACCCCAAGCGTAATGAACAGCAACGGCAAACTGAACCCTTTTTTCTTGGAGTGAGATCCAAACCCCGCGGTCCCGGCCGGCTCCTCGGCGATACGCAGGGCTAGCAGCTGGGCCTCGGTACCCGCCGCTGCAATCACCTTTAGTAACCCCTGTAAAAATTCAGAGCCAGGCACTGACGGGAAGGGACAGAGACAGCAATATAGGGAAAGGCTGTCCCAGCTGCAGCACGCACAGCGCGCGGGGCCGAAGTCGGGAGCCTGCGGGGGTTTGGTCTCTCCATCCGTCAGAGAAAGCCACGGGGAAGAGCTGGCACCCGCATCGGGCAAGCGGGTGTTATTTCCGATGCTGCCAAAAGAAACACCCAGATCACATCACACCTCCAGAGCATCCCTTCCAAGCACAGGTGTATGCAGCCAGAAGACCGTGAGGTAAGGATACACCTCCCCTGGCAGGGAGGGTCTGGGTAACGTCAGAGGTTTGCACTAGTCCAGTCACCTCTCCTACCGCCTCCCCCCCCCCAGAGCGAACAGGCCTGACGGGTAGTCAGAAGAGGAGAAACCCTGATTCTCCTCCACAGGCCACAGCTTCAATCTGTTTATTCTCACCACTCGCAGCAGGCAATTTGGTAACATTACGTTTGAAGCCTCCTATTGACGGAGGAGGCTAGAAAATGTGGTCACATGCGCCGTTTGGCAAGGATGGGGCGGGGGAGAAAAGGTTCAAAAGAGGCTGTGGGGACCCGCTCGCCAAACATGGCACCTACCCACACCCCTCCCCGCAACGCCGGCAGCGGGATAAACCCGCTCCCC
>JAOBAS010000013.1:4899858-4918233 GCA_025311575.1 Elanoides forficatus | reverse complement strand
CGGGGTCCCCGCCCCCGCGGGTCGGGGCGGGGTGCTCGGCCGCCCGCCCGCCGAGGCTGCCGTCGCGCCCTAGGCGGGGGGGGGAAGGGGCTGCGGGCCGCCTGAGGGCTGCCTGAGGCGCCGGGCAAGCCCTGGGCTCCCGGTGCTGCCGCCGGTCCCTCGGGCGTGAGCCGTGCCGGCCCCGGCTCCGGGGGCTCCGGCTCCAGCTGCAGCCCCCCTTGCCTCGAACCAGCAGTGTCACCACCCGTCCCTTGGCGTCCCATGCTTCAGCACTTTCTTCAGAGGCTGCTCACACCCAGTAAGTGGCACCCACGCCGCGGTCCCCCCACGGGTGCTCTTCACTCTCCTGGTCCGTCAGACCCGGTTTTTTTTTTTTTTTTTTCACTGCTGTGACCCACCGAAAGCGGCGGTGAAGCGTGCCACGGTGCCCACCGCGCAGCTGAGGGGGTAGCGCACAATGGAAGGAAACATCGCTTCCAGACAGAGACAGCTTCCCTGTCGAAGTCTGATCTGCCGGCTCTGAGCAGCCTGGGGTTGGGGAGCCGGTAACGAACACCACAGCCCTTCCCTCCAGGAGATCATCTGCGTGCGATCCGCTGGCCAGAAACTCGTGCCGATAGCTCTGAAGGGTCCCTTGCTCAAACGCGTGCCTGTCAGGGAACGGAATCGTTCAGGCTACTTAGAAATGCAAAGCCGAAATACAGAGAAAACTGCACTTTCAAATAAAATGTGAACTACCACTAACACACGCTGACACTCAAGACCTCTCAGTCACGCTTCTTGCCGAGGTCACAGCATGGAAGCAGCTCTGGTTTCTAGAGAGATCGTCTGATGGGCACGAACCAAAGGAAAAAAATCTATGCTGGCAGCGTTCGATGCTTCTTGCTGCCAAACTTGCCGGGTTTGGAATAGGGAGAGGGACCAGCTTTCAGCCAGCCGCGCTAATACCTCTCGCACAAATTCTGAGAGCTACGAACCTTCGTGACCCTTTGAATTTTAGAGGAATTACTGTGGCCATCTGCTTGTGTCCCCCCAAGAGATTTTCTGCAGGACACAATCTGATAACACAAATTAAAAAGAAAAAAATAATAAGCACTACAGTGACCACCAGAACTTTTGAGTCGTAATGTCCAAGTTCAGCTGAGAAAGTGAAGTCTCTCAACTCTTCCAGCACATGAAGGAAACTGAAACTTGAATGACCGACAGATGGCTCAGAAGAGATTAAAGTGGTGTTAATAAGCAAAGCACTATGAAGGGCTGGTAGATATCATAATGTCACACTCAGTTAAAGACACAGACCCTCTGCTAACTCATGTGGTGATTTGTCCCAGGGCCTGGCCACGTTATTACTGCTAGATGTAATCCCTCTAGCTAAGTACTAACAAATCAATAAAATCACTTCCTGCCATCTGTGACCGGCAGGGAAGATAGCCTTCATGTTACAGGCTGATCAGCTGAAGAATTTATCCATTCATTACCAACAGGCAAAAGTATGGCAGCCACCTCAAAACGGAAGGAAGCAAGACTGAAAAGAATAAGATGATGAGAAGAAGGTGAGGTACCACCATATGTGTAGTATGAGAAACAACTAAAACATGACGTGATTGGAATGGTAATACTAGACACCACGATTATGTTGTTATAGGTATCCATAGGTAGTCCGCATGCCCTCAGACGATTTAGGCCTGCACGTGCCATGTAAAAGATGTAGCTCAAGTAACTGCAAGAACTAATTCACGAGAGCAGTGGCCCTAGTGTTGAAGAGTTGCCGGTTTAAGCCCAACCCAAACAAAATATTAAAGGTCTATGACCATGAGACCCAAGTGTCTCTAAGATAATTTTATGAAGAAAATATTACATGAGGTTAAGTTATCCTGCTCACCTTTCTGCTTATTAATTACTGACACAGTCACGTATATGTCTGTTCTGTATTATTGTGTTAATTACTGTATGCTGGGTCAAGCACATGAATTCTTACTGCTGTGTGTGAAATACAAAATGAATACAAAGAGCATGAGGGGATTTTATATATAGGTTTTATAACTTAAAAGGGAAAGATGAAAGCTCTTGCAGAGTAATGGTTAAAAAAAGTGATGGAAGTTGGATTGTAGACTTGCATCAAGCCACTATTGTGAATAAAACTGCATTACTGAAAAGCACAGAATCACAGAATCATTTAGGTTGGAAGGGACCTCTGGAGGTCATCTGGTCCAGCCTCCCTGGTCAAGCAGGGTCAGCTAGAGCAGGTTGCCCAGGACTGCATCCAGATGGCTTTTGGGTAGCTCCGAGGAGGGGGACTCCACAGCCTCTCTGAACAACCTGTGCCAGTGCTCAGTCACCCTCACATGAAAAAGTGTTTCCTCATGTTCAGATGAGACCCCCTGTGTTTTAGTTTGTGCCCCTTGCCTCTGGTCCTGTCACTGGGCACCACCGAAAAGAGCCTCAGTCTTGCTTACACCCTCCCATCAGATATTTATTCACATTGATAAGATCCCTCTGAGCTTTCTGTTCTCTGGGAGAAAGTCCCACCTCTCAGCCTTTCCTCATATGACATGCTCCAATCCCTCAACTATCTTCATTGCCCTTCACTTGACCTGCTCCGGTATGTTAATGTTTTTCTTGTACTGGGGAGCCATGAACTACTCTTAGCACTCCATATGTGGCTTCACCAGTGCCGAGTATATGGGAAGGTTCACCTCTCTCAACCTTCTGGCAATGCTTTTCCTAATGCCTACAACGTCTTAGGCACAACAAATGATTTTACATTATTTTTGCACAAAGACAGTAGAATCTACTAGAGAGAAATATAGAAGAAACCGTAAAAGTAATCTCATTTTTCATAGGGCTACATGAAGAGACTCAGATCTTATTGTCAGTACTTCAGACCCTTAGTGGTCATTTTCTGATTTGCCCACATTTGCTTTGTAAAGATGAAATAACTGCCATTGTCGTCCAACCAACAATGTGTGGAAAGCCCAGTCTAGTTCAATACATTATATCCTGAAGCTGGAATGATACATGAGAGTCTTGGAAGAGAATTTCATTGCCTGGTTAGTAAGAATGCCCCCTGCTTAGTAACATCCAAAGTCTTGTCACTGACAGGCATCCTATTAACTCCATTTCTCTGAAGTCCTATCTAGCAAAGACTGCTGTGAAATCTAGAAATGGAACATCAATATAGCTGTTGTAACATATCAGGTAAATTACTTTCTTAAACGTGAGAAGCCAGTCATTATAATGGAATCTGTGATCTTTTCCTCTCACTTCATAGCAACAAGTATCTACATACGCCCCATGCACGACAGATGCATATTTCTTTATGACTGTAGACCTTCCCTCAATCTTAGGAATTTTTCTTCTCCCCCGTATCTTCCTTTCAGATTGTCCAAAGGCCATGTTCTAAATTTCTCAATTCCACCAATACTCCCTTTTCAAGCTCTTTTTGTTAGCCTAGCTGTGAGCAGTCATGATTGTCTGTTTTTCTTGCTTGAGGCAAACTGAAAGAAGAAACTGGAAACAAACAACTCAGAAGGTTTTCCTTTAGGCTCCTTCCCTAGAAGAGTGGTGCTCTTTCTCGGACTCATGGGAGACTGCGGATAGTGAAAGCTGTGGAAGAGTTTTCTGTCTGAGGGGGTTTGCTGTTTGAGGGACAGTCACGAAGGATGAAATATCCTGTAGCATAACAGCTCAAACTAATTTCTCACAATAGATGAGTAAAAGTGGGACACCATGACCTCTCTCTCACTGAAGAAGAAGTTGAAGGAATTTAAAAATTTCAAAGACAGACCAAATTCACAGTAAAATATCTTTTATTAACCTATCATGATTTTCAAGAGCAGTTTTTGGTTTGGCATCTGACTCACAATTTTTCATTTCTTTAAGTGTGGTGGCACTGCAGTATTTTAAGAGAGAGAAGAAGGTCACAGCTAGCTCTAGCATGAGAAGAAATGGAAACAGTCCTTTTCAAGGCAGACAAAAAACACTGGCACAAAAAAAGTTCATTTCAGGTAGGGATTTCAGGGCCTATTCCGGACAAGATCTGTTATTATGCATAATTTTATAATAAGTGCCCACATCCTGCAGTGATTAGTGTCTTAAAAACGCTCTCAGACAGAAGTCTTGGTCTTCTTTTAAATATATTTTATTTTTTTTAAAAAAAAAGAAAAAAACCCCCTGTAAACAACAAACTTGCAGTTCCATCAGCAGCAAACCTTACAGAGCCTGGTTTTGGATGACAGCTTTGGATTATCTTGTGTCAAACAATGCAGCTGAGTTTGCACTTCCCACTGTCCTTTGGTGGGTGCACAAATCTGAGTCTCCTCTATCTAGCTGCTGATTTTCATAAAATCTGCAGGAGCTCAGTGTTTTTAGATCTCTCTCTTTTTGTCAGGCTTCTTTGAAATTGGTCAAGAGATTCAAATGTTATTGCTGGAGTAGTGACAGAAAAACAGTGTAATTGCATAGCTTGGTTTCCTTAAAAAAATAGACTAGAAACCCTGTCCCACCCCCATAGGTCTCTAATTATTCCCTTTGCTCTTCTCAGTTCCCTCCTGTTTAGCTGTGTATTTCTGTCATGGCAGTTTCCAGAAAATCATCCCATCCTTCAGGTGCAGCTTGCCAAAAATGCATAAACAGGAACTGTCACCTTCCTCCTCCATGACATGATGCTTCTGTATGCGCAGCTCCAAATCATACACCCTTTTAGGTGCAACAGTGCATTTGCAAACTCCTATCTGATTTGAAACTGTTATGAGCTGATTCTTATTTCAGTCTGACTACTTTCCAAATGTGTTTGTTAATAATTATTTTTTAACCCAGAAATACTAACAAGGTTTTAAGTACAACATCATATTCCAAAGTACTGAGATCAGTTTCCATTTTTTCTCCTTTAACTAGAAAATCTGCAAAAATGATGGAACCGACACCACCCTCCACCCCAAAAAGTCATCATCTACTTTTTGTTTATCTTCTGGGCCTATTGTCTAAAGCTGATAGTGCAGGCAGATTCAAGCCCATTCAGTTCAGGAGAACCCTGCATAAGGTCATCGCACAGAAAGACCCTAAGTTTGTAGTATCTTTTTACATCTGTCAGAAAGGCTGAGAAGTGTTATGGCGCAGACAGAAGAATCTGAAGCCCAGTACTCTTAGTCAGCAATCTGGCAGTTGGAAAAGCAATGATTCAGTTCAAGCATTGAAGCAACACAACATTTTCTATAATTATGGACCATATCTTTTTGGAATAAGACTGTTATTGTTGCTCCAGTGGTTTTACTGAACAGTTCTAATATAATTAGTAAAGTAGACTATCAATATAATGAATATGTACTTTGCATTGTAATATATAAAGGGTTTTTTTAATCTATTTGCTGCCAATTAAAGTATCTTACCATTATTTTTGCTCCAAAAGAAAATCTTCAATAAAGTCTTGAATGTTTTACACTATGACTGCAGCAGAGAGTGCAGTAAGGGTAAGATCTAAATGATCTAAATCACCAAATGAACAAAGTGCTTAGTATACTGAGGTCTAATGCTGTCCATGTCGCCAGAAGCCTTCCAACAGCTGCCAGCAGCCCAGAGATACTCCTGTCAAGAGAATGTAAGAAACTCCTGCTGTTTTATCAAGCCTAATTGGCAGTAAACACCTGATTCCCCAGGCAAGCTGTAAAGAAGCAGCAGGTAAGAAGATGGCAGTGAGGGGAAGAAGGTGTCATTCTCCGGAGCTGTTCCTACAGTGGAGGTGTGCTATGCCAAGTTCTGTCTTACAATCTATTGCAACCCCATCACAATCTCATACATCTCTATTTATAAATTGCAAGATACTTTAAAAGTCAGTATTATTACTAAAACAGGCACAAGAGTTTTGGTGGAACAGTTTGGCTTAAGAAGTAGTGAGGCAAAGTTTGCAGGAGAAAATACCTTTAATTAACCCATGGATATAATCAGAAAAGTTGAACAAACTTTAAGGCACCCAAGCCCTTTTAGGTTTGAAAAGAAACAGCAATATGCAAGCTAAGCACGGCCTGGGAGCAGTTGCTTTGAACTAAACTTTATTATTTTAATTGCCTAGACAACCTGAGAGAAAAGAGTGCTTGAAATATGTGGAATAGAGAGGATATTTGTAAGAGGAGTGATGCATTTGTGGAAAAGAGAAGGAAATAGAAGGAAAGACAGACAGAAAGATAATTATTACCTGTGAAAGAGGAAGATGTCAGATGAGATGCGAGAACAGCCAGCTAATCATAAAACCAATATGTGTACTGAGTTAATGACTTCAAACGAAATGTAGTATCATCAAAATGAAAGCATTTGTCAGAAATGTGTCAGCATCTACTGCATTGTTTAACTGGAGAAAAAATGCTTCTGTGGCGTAGAATTTCTGCATTTTGATAACTTTTTGATTAATTTTGTTTGAACTTTATATTTTACTAAATTCTTGAAAGAGCAACTGCTGATGAAAAAAAGGTGACATATATATTGTATTTACGAAGTTAAACACTTCAGTGTAAGAGCCACAACTGTATTAAAGAGAAAACATGAAAAACGAAGTTGTGATAATCCCAAAACAACATTTGGGGGAATATTTGTTTTGCAAATAATGTGGATTTTTGCTGTTCCGATTCCGTACCATAAAAAAAAAAAGAAAAAAAAATCACATCAGAGATAACCCTGTTCTCGGCCAGCTGTACCATCTTTATAATTGGGGAAGCTGAGGCACAGATTGATTTCAGGAAGCTGAGGCACAGACTGAATAAGTAACATTACTCAAGTCATCAAGTGAGTCACTGGAAATAAGGAGAAAATAGTAAAGGGTCACATCCAGTTCCTGTGGTCTAACTATTCATCTGCCTCCTACATTTTAGGGTGCTCTTACAATCAAGCTGAATAGTCTAAATAGTTACTTCCATTAGTCTTCCCTTAGTTGCTGTACTCTGAGTCACAACAAAGACTGAGTGCTTGTAGTCCAACGCAATACAGAGTAAAACAGGTGAGCTTAAACAGGTGATTTAAAGTATTTGTTTCAATACAGATCTAGAAAGCAGCTGTTTCCTTTTCTCTTTCAAAATGTTGTGGGGTTTTTTTACCAAAAAGATGCAACATAATATTCTCATTTATGTGTTATCTTCTTTCTATATACAAAATCCTCTCTATTTGTTCTGAGTTCTTATACTCAGAACATATGCATACTTTTTTATGCATAGGGAAGTACCAAACTATAAAGAGGGAGAAAATTGAGAACCGTGGCACCTAAATCAGTGTGTTCCAGTCAAAAGCTTTGACCTGAATAATCTTGTTTCAACGTTCTAACAACACAATACAACAGCTTATGTAAAGTTCCATGTTTCCTAAGTGAAAAAGTTAGGAAGATGTCTGAAGTAAATAATTCACTGATGCCTGGAGATTATGTTCCTAAAATTACTTTGCAGTGGTCTCCAGTACTCATTCTATTGCCAAAGAATTATATTCTCAGATTATTTTGCAAGTCACCTTTAAAAGCTGAAATGATGAAAGAAAAGATGAAACTCTACCTAGGTTTTTTCCCCTTCTCAGGGTGTATGCAATTATGTACTGAACTCCTAGAGGAGAGGTCTGCAGCCTCAGGTCAATACCTGAGATTCAACTTGGAAAGGGGTATCTATGTAAGTGTAGTTTTGTGTTAAAAATAAAATTATATCTGTTGAAACACTTTTTGTGGGCAAGGCATTATTAGAGAGGAGAAGATTTTTACAAGTTTAAGAATGTCTTCAGTTACAGTCAATATTGTTGCCCTCTGGGCTAAAGACAAAATCAAAGTGCCAGAATAGAAGATTATCAGGATGAGGAAAATGGAGTAGAATTAATGAATTTGCAATGAAGGTGAAAGCATTTGGGCTCAGCAGAATAGTAGAGAAACAGAAAGTGGAGCTCAGATGTTGATCTTAGTAGAGTGAGAGTAGCAGGCTTCAGGGTCAAAACACAACAGCATAAGCTCTGCTGCAGTCCTGAAAGCAAAGGAACTGGATCAAAAACTACTGATGATGTGGTTGAACAACTATCAATTACAGCTGTTTTTCTTCCTCCTTTCTTCCTGGTGGAAGAAAGATAGCCAGTAGGATGCTGTAATACTAGTGTCCAAAATACAAAGGCATGAAAAAAGTATACCATGTTACTGCTACAATAGAATTACATGTTTAGTTAGAGCTTGGGATCAAATTGAATTAACAAGCTAACCACCTTAACAAGTAGCACAGAAGCTGGATTGAAATGCCAGACCCAGAGAAGAAGACTACAGAACGGGGTCGATACTACCAGCCTCCCACACAGGAGCCGACTTAAGCTGTAAGAAGTCAGAGAGTTGGTAAGGACAGAAACTATTGGGTCACTTCAGTTACCTCCGTGTAGAAGAGGGAAACTTCACTCAGCATCATAAACCATAGACGAAATTGTCAGCAATTCTTTCACGGATCAGCTGGCTGGCAACCCCACAAGAGGAAATGGAGCCCTTGACAAGATAATGACAAAGATCTGATTCAAAATTTCCTCTGGAAGCACAACTCTGCAACAATAATTGTTACTCAGATCCAGCATCCATGACACAAAAAACCCCAAAAGGCCAAAAACTTGACCACAGTTGTGCCATCAATTGGGCGACAGAGAATTAAGTTACAGGTGGTGTAGAGGCTGAAGGACACCAAAGTGGAAGCACAGCAACATTGCGTACTGTGTATTAGGAGAGGCTTGGAAACTGGCAAAAGGAAGATGGAAAGGCTAAGCCGGGTTGTTAGAATTAAGAAAGCATCATGTAAAAATCTGAAGTTGTATTCAAACAAAATGAAAAGGATCATAAATTTGGGCAGATGAAATGTGAAAATATAATCATGCAGACCAAAAGCGAATCAGAAGAGTAGCTTCCTAAAGGAACTAAAATTAGTACTAAATTCTTCTCTTAGGACATCAGGAGAAAAATATCTGGCAAGCATTTTGTAGCACTTCCTTGACTGGAGTAGAAAAGGAGCAGTCAGAGAGGACAAGACCATGCCAGAGAAGCCAAATAGATAATTAGCATCCAGGTTCATTACAGAAAAGATGGGAGGTTACAACACAAGCATAATTTTTTAAGGGGAAATCAGTGAAAATGTCTGAAAATTGAAGCAACTTTGGAAGGGATTATGATTCAAAGAAACAGAATGAAAGGTAACAAATACAAATCAGCAGGTCCAAGTGGCATTCACCTAAAAACTTAAAGAGGAATGAGATGAATTACTAACGGCAATGTGTATTCACACCTGATGATGACTATGATCTTGAAAAGAGAAAACATGGTTCTGCCTTGTAAACCTCTTGGAGTTCTCTG
This sequence comes from Elanoides forficatus, assembly GCA_025311575.1. NCBI lineage: Eukaryota > Metazoa > Chordata > Aves > Accipitriformes > Accipitridae > Elanoides > Elanoides forficatus. The sequence continues at coordinate 4,908,902 of JAOBAS010000013.1, read as the reverse complement.
AGGTGGTCAACAAGTATGTGGTTCTGTGTGATCCTGTTGATACAGTTTACTAGGATTTCCAAAAGACCTTGACAATATCCTTCAGGAAAGGATACTCAACAGCCAAGGGAGAAGAGGAAAAATCCTGTCTTAAATGTATAGAATCATGCAAAAATTTAGGTTTGAATGGACTCCTGGAGGTCATATAGTCCAACCTCTTGCTCAAAGTAATGCCAGCTTACACCTTAGATAAGGTGGCCTGGGGTCATGAACAGTCAAGCTTTGAATATCCTGAAGGATAGAAAACCCACAAGCTCTTTGGGTATCTTGGTGCAGTGTGAAGAAAATCTTATTTCTAATCAGAATTTCCCTTGCAGCAACTCATTCCCACTGCCTCTTCTTTTCATTGTCAACCTCTGAGAAGATTCTACCTCTGTGTTCTCTATCATCTCATCTTAAGAAGCAAAAAAAAGCAATCAGATTTCCCTTTAGCCTTCCCTTCAAGCTGAACAAACACAGCTAGAAATAAAACACAACGGGAACTAATAGTCAGAATTCTCAGTAAAGGAGGAGGGGTTTGACAGAGTTCTGTGCTGGGACCCATATGTTTTCGCATAGCCACAAATGACCTGGAAAAGGGGATGAGCGGTGAGATTTCAAAGTTTTCTAATAATACAGTTGTCAACGTAATAAGAACAAGGTTTGAGTGTACAATTGCTGAAAGATCTTATGAGGCTTCATGACAGAGCAATAAAATGTTTTGTGAAATGCTGTTGTGAAAAACAATCTTAGCTTCATATATCAAACAGTGGACTGTGACCTGACCATTACCACCCAGAAGTGAGAGAGATTTTGGGGTTAAGATAAATAGTTCCAAGAAAGCACCATCTCAGTGCTCAGCAGCAGTCAAAAAATAAATCAAATACTAGGAACTATCAGGAATGGAGTAAAGAACAAGACAGAAAACACAGTTACATCTCTGGATAAATGCACATTTCTTACACTTTGAATACTGCCTGCAGTTCTGGTCTCCTCATTTAAGAAAGGATACATTAGAGCTTAAAAGAGATTCAGAGAAGGATATATTTGAAGGTCAAATAATACAGAATGGCTTCTGTACAATGAATGATTCGGTAGGCTGGGATTCTGCAAAAAAAGGGTGATTTGTGGGGATGTGACAGAAATCTACAAAAGCATAAGTAACATGACTGAAGTAGATGGAGATCAACTATTCACTGTCCCTTTCCGGGACATTAGGAGTCATCAAATAAAGCTTGTGATGGTGGTTCCGCACATATAGGGTACCAGACCTGTGGAAATCCTTGCAAAAGACACTGTGAATGGAAGAAGTTTATATAAGTTCAGGGGGAGAAGTACTTGGAAGAATGATTCATGAAGAGTTGCTAAATAAACAAACTATAAAAGACTCAGGAAATCCTCTAGGTTAGAAGCTGGAATAGTATTAGGGGAAACAACCATATATACTTACAAGGTTCTTATTCTTCCCTAAATGTCAACTTAAGATCACTGTTAGAGACAGAACATTGGCTAGAAGGACCTTTGTTTTGAATCAGTATGGCAGTTCTTATGTTCTTGCCACTCAGCTTTTTTCTTTTTTTTTTTCTTAATGATCGTCCTCAAAATTAGCCCCACATTTCAGGGGCTACGCAGTTGCTCAGCCTGTCTCGCTCCATTCCAATATTAGCTGAGATGCAGCCTAGAGTCTAGCCCATTTTATTGCTGTCCAAATGGAAGAAATACCCGTTTTATCACAACAAAACTACTTCTACTCCAACCATGGAGTAAACCAAAACCAAGTGATGTGTCTTCTAAGCACAGCTTGCTCCTGTATACACTAGGAACAAAGTGATGTTCAATCTCTCATTAAATGCGATGCTTAATATGTCTTCTGCGTTGACAGAACAGAAACAAAGCCTTTGTTAGATTGGAGATAGATGAGATTTCCTTATTTAAAAAAGCTCAAGCCAGTCCTGTAAAGGATGTTTGTTAAATTTTTTGTAGTGACCTGACCCAAGCCAGATGCTGTGAAGAAAACCCCAGAGAAATCCACCAGCTGCTGCTGGTAGAAACTAACAAAACAGGTGTCAGACTAAATAGCTCCTTATACTTAGCAATGGAAGAGGGTTAAAAGGCATATATAGATCTTTGTCTTTTAACTCGTGGTACTGTAGCACATAGGTAGACTGATGAGAGACTTCTATTAGAAAAAAACTTTTGTCAGCAAGGAGACAGCAAATACAAATTTCAGTTCTTTGGAAAGGATCATTGCCGGCCTTCTCACCTTGTGTTAAGGGATCTATATTTTTTCCACTTTGATTTAAAAACCCACATTGTTTTCAATCTAGTGGCTGTACCACAAAGGAAAAATCAAGAAACCAGAAGTCAAAGCTATTAGACTTCAAAATAAAATCACTTCTTTCTGAGGGCTAGAGATAGTTGTCAAAGCAAAGGTAAATCCATTTGAGTTGTGAGAGTTGACAGGATCAGCTGTCCTCAGAGAATTCTTCTGAGACTCAGAGGCATCGCAAACCAGAAAAGTGTTGGTCATAATGGAGAGCGGCCCAAGGAAATCATAGAGATTTTACTAAAGCTGTCTAAGTATTAATAACTACCCACCACCATAGCTTAATTTATGTAGCTGTTCTGGAACAAACCTGTAGAAGAGATGTACTGCATGGGCGTGGTGCATTGTAGTTTACAGTCTTATATACACTACACTGGCTTAGGTTATAATTCACATTATTGCAATGTATTTGCCTTTCAGGGAAGGGCAGGCATTGCATCTGCTGCAACTCTATCAGATTAACTATAAGGGTTTCTTTGAAACAGGCTTTTCATTCCGTAGTACTGCATCCCAGCAAGGGGAGTTCTCTGCTTAGGTGTTTCTGTAGAGGCAACAGCTCCTACAGAGGTGCTGCTGTTGAAAAGAGCATCCCCAGAGATGCAGCACGCCAGCTGAACGTCTTCAGGCATAGTAGTGATTTAGGTCACGTGGTTCTTGCACGGCCTTGTGTCCTTGGAGCACCCTGCTAAGTCTTCTGACCTCCTGCGGGGTGATTATGGCCAAATACTGGAAGCACAGGTTTATCCTGAAGTTCTGTGAGACCTCTTACCCCAGGAGGTGCAAGCGGCAATCTGCACATCAGTAGCTTAGTGGATTTCTGGCAGCACCCATAGTTTCCTCAAAGCCATGGTGCTGGAATTGCAGGGACAGACCCCCTTCATGCCACCCCTGGAAGAAGCATGCTGGCAGGCAGCCATGGTAGCAAACTGCCTTCCGGGCACTCTGTCTCCAGCTGATGCATTGGCTTGCAGCTGGTGGGCCAAGTCATTCTTGGCCTAGATAGGTCTGCTTTGTTAGGGATAGTGGTACAAACCCTGGAGAGTTCAGCATTAACGGCAGTCCCTGCCCTGCAACAGCTGCACCACAAGCCAAAGAGAGGATGAATACTATCTTGCTGTACTAAGGTATAGTAAAGATCTCTGTCTAGACTTCCTAGTGCTTTTTCCTCAGAGGTCAGAAACATGCTTCATTCTGACTCTTCTCTCTGTTGGCACCCTTTGAAGTGAAATACCCCTGGCGTGCATCCCATCACGCTCAGGATCCTATTATTTTATTTAGACCCTTACTTCATCTTGGCTCACAAAGACTCCATCTTTCCAGACCTCAGCAGCTTACTTTACCTGAACCTCAAGACTGACTTTCAGCACTGATCATTGCCATTGAACCAAGGCTAGTGCCACATCTCCCATGAACCATTCGGAAGTTAATTCCTTCCCTGAATAGTGTGCCATTTAAGCACGAAGCCAGAGGGAACAGCTGGGTACCAGGAGAGGGAGCATATCAAGAAACAGTGCTCAGTATCTGTCAGCATGAGAGGTGAGTCTCAGCCAAGGGCTGCTGCCAGTGTGCCAAAGGAGAGCGTAAGGAGACACTTAAAATGAGTTAATGAGGTAGCTTTGTGGCTATTTACAGAATTTTCCTTTGGTGTGAAGGGCAGGAGGGAAGAAAGATCAAAGGTGGTGGTTTGTTTTGGCTTTTTAAGTTTAATAGATAGAAAGTGGAAACCGGTAAATTGATTGAATAGAAAAACTGAAAGGCTGAGTCCTAACACTGCTATTTGGAAGGCATAGCCTGATATCTTTTGGTGGAAAGCCAAGTGGAATGAAACATTATTGTTATGCCCCAAAATATTAAAAGGATCAATTTGTGTTATTTTGTTTCCCAGGAAATCTTCCTGTATCTGAAAAGTTTCACCTAAGACAAGATATCAAGACAGCACACCTTTGCTACTCCTGTAGCCAGCAGCTAAGAAGCCTCAGAACTTTCTTTTAGCCCTTATTCTATCAGACCCTATGACCAGTTAACTGAATGACCTAATGCAAAGATTTCCTCCCTTCCAAATATGCCTATTAGTAGTAAGATATAAGTAGGGCTTGTTTGGGTACCTATCTGTGAATCTGTTCATTGGAAGTTCTTAAACACAGATGTCTTCCAAACTGTGAGTAAACAGATTGGAGGTACCAAAGATGAGGTACTTAATCAGTCTGGGTGTTTTAAACTAGTTGAATAATCAGTCTCCATGTTTTCAAAACACAGCTCCTATCTTATAAAATGTTCAAAATGCAGAAGTGTTGCTGTTTTAGTTTTGCAGACTTACGCTCACCTGGAGATTGGGTAGAATAAGAGTGGAGCAGAGAGAAAATCACTGGATTAGGATGCGTGCAAAAGATCAGAATTACACTTATGCACAGTCTGTCAGTCATCCTCTGAGATCTTGGAGGAGGTGCAAGTCACACACAATACTCGGTGAGAAGCAGAGGTTCCTTTGCCAAGCCTCTTGTCTTCCATTGAAGTACTGAAGTATCAGACTTGCAAGAGTATGAGGAGAAAAGATGGTAACTCAGTATAAGGGGACAAAGTGTCAAATATGACTGAACAGAAGGATGAGAAAGAGGTAGGGATGGAAAAAAATACCTAAAGATAGTCATTAACATGTCACCATTTCTCATAGGTTTTCTGTCTTGCCTATTTTAAGTGGTTTTGACAAGTGTTAAGTGTGATAAATATCAGTCCCTTTGGTATCTAGGTATAGAGAATCACAGAAGAACAGGTGAAAAGAGGCTTCAGGAGGTCACCTGCTCTATCCTCCCACCCAAAGTAGGATCAATTATTCATTTATGATAAATCATCATTTCTGGTAGACATTTGCCTACCCTGTTCCTCAGACAGCTAAACTATTCCAGAGACTGGCTATCTTTACTTTTAGAAAGCTACTCCTAATGTTAAAATAAGTCTGCTGTAATTTTAGCCCATTGTTTCCTATTTTGTACACAGGGAACATTCTCATCCTCTTTGCAGCAGCCTTTCATGCATCTGAAGATTGCCATCACATCTTTTCACAGTATTCTCTTCCACAGTGTTCACATCCTGGCAATTTCAGACTTTCAAACAAGCACCAAACTTTTACAATGAAAATAGCTTTCTTGACTCCCTTCTTCTTTACTTCCTAAAAGTGTGTAAATTTTATTGTTAATGCTATTATGAGGGAAGTGGCTACACAGTTCTTTAGAATCACCTGAAAGAAAGGTACACAAAAGTCATGGGCAAATGGAACAGCCTACAACAACTGTACCTGTCCAGTTTCTCCACATTTCTTAGAACATAGCTTCAGTGTCCTAATATCATGATGGCATTTAAGCATACTTTCGTTCTGAGAAGCAGGTTCAGATTATGATTTTAGGTCCTTTGTATTACAGTCTGATCTGTATTGGTGGAACGTAAGAAGAATCTACTAGGACCTCATGGAGATGTTATGATTTATCTGTATGGTCCATTTCAGAGTCTTTAGGTGTGCTAATTTACAACTGAAGCAGCTCCACTGAATTAAGTAGCATTTAAGTATAATGTTACAAGAATTACTATTATAACAAATTGTTATAACTTATTGTTATAACTGTTACCTACAAAAATAATGCATAAATAATTTCTTATACATAAACCAAGGAATTAGTTAAAAAAATGAGTGGTAGAATCATGCCTTAGAGTAACACATAAGCAAAAACTAGATAGTTATGAATTTCACTCAAAACTAGGCAAGACTAGCATTCTGATGAGATATTTATTTCTCATTATGATTACAAATGCAGCTTATTAGACCAGGAGCCTGTCTTGCTGCTGAAGGTTACCGCTGTGCTGTAGCACTATAAACACAAGGGTCAGCAATTGCTAGGCCCCATTCAATCTCTCTCCTCCATTTATACCCTTGAAAGGGAAAAAGAAAAAAGGTACAATGAGATTCTGTTTCTATTCTTGTTAAAGTTAACGCAACAGGATCCTACAGGCTGTAGGTGTTGCTAGGAAAGTACTGCACAAGCTGGTCTGCCTCTTTTAGTGTACTAGCTTTCTGCCTTCTACCAGCTGAGAATACCATGGAAACAGAGGTTGGGAAGCAAAAGCTGGTCAGGTTGGGGATCGGGGATTTAATTTTTTTTTAGTACCTGTATCAAAGGAGACTTTCTTTGGAATGGCAGTGTGAAACATTCTGCCCCATTTCTAGTGATCTCTATGGCAGTGACAGCATTCCCACTAGACAAAGACAAAATAGTGTGACAAGGTCAGTGCAGGAGCTGTTTGACTTGGTATCTCCTAAAACTTAAAGTAATTAGAAAAGTGAGGCACGTGAATGCAAAAATATCTTTAAATGTAAGCAAATTAACTCAGTTTACCTTCCTCAAAACTGGTGGACCCTATGGAAGTTAATGAATGGTGTGAATGGTTCAATGGCAATGCTCTCCTAGCAAGGGAGAACATAGACAATGAAAGAATATGAAAAAAAAAAAAAATCTGGTTTTAATAGTGTTAGTTATATTTTAATGACTGATTTTTCTAATATGTTAGCAAATATCTTGCAAAATAACATTTGTCTTTCTAGTTGTCATGCTGTTATCGCTGCTTGTCTATGTCAATAAAGCCTGATCTTAATGGCTGCCAATAAAGGAACTTATCACAGCGGTATCTCAGTCCAGTTCAAAGGCCTGTAGTCAGTAGGTCTGTAGCTCACAGTGGAGCTGCCGTGGTTCAAGCATTTCTCCTTATCAGGTACTACCAATATGCACAGTTTTAACCTTCAGCAAATGTGGGGCAACACATCTTGTTTTAGTTTGCAGGGAAGAATAACCAAACTAAATGGAAATGCTTTTGAAATTGCTGGCCTGGGCTCCAAAAAGCTTAGTCAGTGATTTCAGTGGAATTAACCTCCCATCAGCCTATGAATCCAGATCTTCAAACATGTACACTGTTGCTGTAGAATTGCTACAGCTCAGCTGACATCCACTAACCCCTTAAGTGTTAGGAACTGCATGTGTGAGCTTACATTATATGTCAAACAGCTCTGTAACTTGCTACTATGGAGTCCTCCAAACATTAACCACTTCCTAGCAATATCTTATTTGGAAGCAAAACAAAACAAAACAAAAGCGGGAAGACCTAATGAAACGAGAAGAATTAATCCTAAACCCTTGCATTACAACAAACTGCTGTCCAGGGAGATTGCATGCCTGATTTTGTACCAATTCAAACTTGCCAGATTGGCAAGGTTTTGTTGTGCCTGACATTGTCTTGAGCTAGCAAAACTACTGTCATTCATGCTTCAATATTAAATGAAAGTGTAAAGATAGCCATTCTCACTGAAATTGTTCAGTAGTATTTATACATAAACATGCCATTAGTGACCAAGGAGAATACATTTAATTACAATAGTTGTGACAAAAAATAATTCCTCAAAAATACTTAGCTGCTCTTGTGTTTTAAGGATTTGTCCATTTCCAGCCTATGAGTAGTTTGTTTTAACCATCTATCAGTGTCCTGAAATAGGCTGTTGATAAGCAAGAAGACACACCAGGTAATCCTTGGAGTTGCTTGCAGAGGTCCAAGAACATGGATCTGAGAGGTGTGAACAGTCCCATTTATGTCATAAGAATTATTTTAGATGATTAACAGTGCTAATCCAATTAAAACAGATTAGCTACCTAAACAGAGGCACCTGGTGCCATTTGCAAACCCCGTTAAGTGCTGCAGACACTTGCGTGGGCTTGACTAAAGGGCTTATAGGACCCCAAGCAGAATATCCTGTGATATCTAATTAACATTAGATTAATTTGTTTATAAATCTGAATTCTGCCCTAACTGTTATATTGTCAACCTTGCCACTGCTTGTGAAAGATAGAACATGGAAGTTCACATTACTAGTCTCAGCACAAGCTTATGATTGGCACCTATGTTTTGTACTGTAAAATGGTACCTGGAAGAGAACGCCTGTTTATTTTGCCTGAATTTTTTTTGCTCATTCTGACCCACTAAGCCAGAAGATGCAAGACTATAACTGTGAAGTGTATCTGACCAGCATCATAAGCTTTGTCTGTTAGAGTTAGAGTACCATAGGATGGACATAGGCATTGGAGGTCAGTTGTCTCTACTTTTTAGTTTGCAGCAAGGTTTTCTCCTACATCAGCTATCGCCTCTGCCAAACAATTCCCTTTCTTGGTTCAAGACAGCACAAGCCAGCCAGTTCCTACAAAAAAACTTCAATAATCCCATGCTGTTTTGGAGGCTAAAAGTGTTTAAAAAATATGGACTATACCAAACTCCTCTGGCTGGCTTCAGGGTCCCAATGCAGGGCCTCTCCCTGTTTAGCTTATCAGTATGGAGTAGGTATAGCTAAAGAGACCCTTATGACTTCTCGTCCTCCCAATACACAGCTCCGAACCGCAGAAACCAGCTGTCGTGGTTTAAGCCCAGCCGGTAACAAAGCACCACGCAGCCGGTCGCTCACTCCTCCCCGGCCCCGGGGGCATGAGGAGGAGAAAATGTAAAGAAACACTCATGAGTTAAGGCAAGGACAGGGAGGGATCGCTCTCCACTTACGGTCACGGGCAAAAGACAGGCTCAACTTGGGGAAGAAGCAAAATCAATTTCATTTGCTACCAGTCAAACCAAACCAAGGATATTGGGAAGTACAACCCAACCTGAGAACACCTTCCCC
>JAOBAS010000013.1:4850590-4899749 GCA_025311575.1 Elanoides forficatus | reverse complement strand
GCTCCTTCCTCCTCAGGGGGAGGAGGACTCCGCACTCGGCCCCTGCTCCGCCGTGGGGTCCCTCCCGCGGGAGACAGCCCTTCACCGGCTTCTCCAACGTGGGTCCCTGCCGCGGGCTGCGGTTCCTCACAAACTGCTCCAGCGCGGGTCCCTTCCACAGGGTGCAGTCCTTCCGCCACACGCTGCTGCAGCGCGGGCTTTCCCACGGAGTCACGGCCATTTTGGGCGGCCTCCGCTCCCCCGCTGCCCTCCATGGGCTGGGCGGGGGGACACACACGGCCTGCCGCCTCACCACGGGCTGCGAGGGCACCCCCTCCTCCCCCGCTCCTCCTCCTTCACTGACCTCGGGATCTGCACAGGATTTTCTCTCGCGTTCCAGTCCCCCAACTCACTGGGGGTTCCCCTTCTGAAATCTGTTCTCCCCGAGGCGCTACAGCCGTCGCTGAGGGGCTCGGCCTGGGCCAGAGTTGGGTCCGGCTCGGAGACGGGGAGCTTCGAGCAGCTTCTGACAGGAACCGGTCCTGCAGCCCCTCACACGCCACCAAAACCCCGCCACACAAACCCAAAACACCAGTCTGATCTGACAAGGCCCAAGAGGCTTTTACCAGTTTTGAACTGGCACCGTTTCTTTCTCTGCTGGAGGATAAGTTCTGCCTCAGGAAGACCTTCCGTGCTTCCAGGTTTCGTATTTTTCACTGTGACAGCAAGAAGTAAGAGCAAAATTAACTCAGACACCTTCTCTACCCAGTCTTAATTTACCCTTCATCACCTCGAGATAAAGCTATTGTGCCCGCTCTTCAATTTGGACAACACACTGAATGTTCACCAAAGGGGACCTGAACAAGACGTGCAACATGCTTTGTGCAGTATCTTGCTTTGGCATTTCAGGTGGGGAAAAAAATTGGCTTGTGGATAGGATTTGACAGAAGACTACCAGTATCATTTTTTTCCAGTGTGAATGCTGAGTCATTTTGAGAGTATGCTGCATACTGAAGAATTAAAACTCAACCAGTTAAAGGTTGGATTAAGACATTTTGGTGGTTTAGATCTCTAATCTAGAAAGACAGTGGGTTAAAGCTTCCTAAAGTGCAACCTCCCTTGAAAAGAATAGAAGATAAAGATGTCAATAGGTAACTACAACACCTGTTTATATGGCCAAAGACTAGAAAGCTCAGAGATTAAGTTATTGCCTCAAAAATTGGGACCCAATGGCAAAATTGTGAATGGACTAAAAATCTTGATTCCCAGGCCTCTGCTTTAGTTAGTAAAGTATAAGCTAAGGCAAGAAGCAACAAGAATGGGGCCACTTCATCAGAGAAGATGAGGAGCTGACCACAATGCAGGTAGGTAGGAGCGATGACCACTCTGACAAGGGCACAGTCCCACAGTATCCAAGCAAGACAAACAGAGCAGGGTTGGTGACAATAACAGGCTCAGCCAACAGTCCAGTGATCAGATATATGCAAAGTGACATGCTATGTTCGAGGTCAATCCAGGAAGTCCAGCCAGCAAGTCAGGATCATCAAGGAACAGAGCTGGACGCAGACCTACCTATACAGTGTAGCTCAGGCAAGGACTAGGGCCTGGGCCTGAGCTTAAATGGAGCTAGTGGGACAGAGGTGGAGGATGTATAGGTGGAGGTCCCGGTTGTTCTCAGGGCAATCAAAGCTAAGTGGTGCACTCAGGGCATATGCACTATACACTGTATTTCCTGTTCCTAATGTCTATCAAGAGGAATCTTAAGCATTTCTATTGTTACTTTTCTTGAGGTGACACAGTTCTTCATTAAATGTATGGAGTACTTTGTTTTTACAACATTTCAAGAGCTTCCTTAATATGTTTTTGTAATTATTTGCGATTTTAATTAATGAGATATTATAGTTATAACATCCTTCTTACAATATAAGTAGCAGCAAAACAAATCTTTAGACAAGGTCAGCTCCCAGACCAAAAGCACATGCATTTCCTGAAAGGTAATGTGCATTGGGAAAAACAATAGAGGAAACCTATGAATGCTGGTGGCTGCTGAAAGAGATCTTACCTCACGACAAAACTGTCTAACCTTGATGTTGGACAATTCTGTGGCAGTGCCTGCACATTGCAATGAGTTTTTTAGAAAAGCAAGAGATGTAGGTTATCTTGCTTGTGATTGTAACTGGTGCTGGATTTGAATAAGTGCATTTGAATAACCAGGCCTCTGCTGGGAATTAGAAAAAAGAAAAGCTAATCTGATAGGGCCTGTCAGATAGTGAGAGTCAGGGACAATGTAGCATTTTGTCTCTTCATGTGAGACCATTTCACGCAGACTGCTCTTCTTTCGGTCTTCTGATGTGCCAGCTGAAAGGGGTGAGGTTGTGACCTCTTCATTTTGCTAGCAGAGCTGATTGACAGCAAAGGGCACACCAACACCTACAAAGACCCACCCTATACTGTCCTCTGACATTCAGGGCCTTTTGTTACATTTTCAGATCTTTTATATGACTTCCTACTTGTTCTTAGAGCTTATTCTGTAAAGCACATTTATGTATAGAATATTTTAGTTTTTAAAGCAGAGGTTGGATGGAGATTGCAGATATGATGGCACACTCACATTAATATGTTTACTTTTAAAATTGCACTCAGTCCAAGAAATCTCATTGATTTCTGTATTTGGCTGTAGAGCCAAATCTTTAGCTGAACTATGGCTTCCAGTAGAATTTTGTCTGCTTCTGACAGCTAAAGTTCACACCCGCCTGGAGAGTTCCTGAAAATAGAAATTTACAGAGAGGTAGTGAAAATTACTAGGGGGGCAAATGCTTCTTTGTAAGTGAAAGTAACTGAAACAGCTTACAGTGAAGACCACTGCTGTAGCCAAGTATTGGGTTAAGAAGTTCTAGCTCTAGTCTTTAAAGACTTCCTCACCTAAATTATCAGAAGCGACTGTCGATGCAGGTGTTTTACCATAGAGTATTCAAACTGAGATGCCTCAAACATGTTTAAATTTCACAGTGATTGAAAACTTGCTATTTGGAAATCAGATTCCACAAGTCATTTTGAGGTAAGGACACAAAGCAAATGACTTCCTGAAATTTTAGGCCAAGTGCAGTGCATCACAAGCAATGAAGTTCATTGTTGCAAAGGATTATTTAGAGATCTGATGGAACTCAGAACTATATGAATGTGTGAATTTCTAAGTATGAGATACCAACTTAGTTCTGGTCGGGAAAATATTCCTTACCATATTATCACACCTTTATGGGTATTGCAGAGAAGTTCTATGCCTTTCTGTGAAGTTTATGAGACAAAATATCAGAGCCTCCACATTGTTTGCTTTATTAGTCACTCTTTTTTGATTTTTGTTCCAGTAAAGTATAATTTTTGCCCTAACGAGTTTCAAATAATCAAATGAATAGCAAGCTAATAATACACTTTGAAAGTTTTGGTTTATTTAGGTAAACCAGTTCTCTTCATATTTTCTCCTGACAGCTAAAAGGCATTCTTTAAGCCCACTAAGAATGCAATTAAATATAGATGAAATAATAAGATGCTGATATCGATTAAGAAAAGCTAGGTAATTTTAGAGTTTAGTCTTTGATTATAGTATTACCAGAAACCAAATCATTTTTTGGTATGGCAGCACATATGGCACATAATATCACCCACTGTTCTGAGGCACCCTGTTAGACAACCATATGTGCTGACAAAAGTCTCTGGTTGTTCAGGGGCTTATTCAAGATTGACTGGCTGTTTTTTCTCAAAATGTCCTTGATTTACTGTTTTACATCTAAATTAGAACTTTTAAACTGTAAATATTCATGCTCGGTTTTAAAATGCTACAGCATGTATAATTTTGGCCTGAAATTCCAAGCTTCATTTCTACCAGACAAAAAACAAGCAACTCCTTGACACTCAGGAGCTCTGAAGAAAGGTTTCTATTCTGATATTGCCATCTAAGCATTATTAACTTCCTTACCTAAATCTTTTTCCCACTTTATTCCCTACCAGTACACACCTCTAGATGTGACTTTCTTCATGGTTGTAGCACTACAGTCCTCAGTTCACCTCTTATCTTTTAGTATCCAGTTTACATACACACTCTGTGAGTTCTCTGTGGTTTGAAGAGTGGAAGCATCCCATAGGATATGTATGTAAATAGCAGCAGTTATGGGACAACAAATAATGAATCTTTTGTGAGTCAGCTTTGGCTGCTGTGAATAAGACAGTGAAGATAGCTCATCACAATAAAAAGGATATTGTAGGATGTTTGCTTAAAGGAAAAGTTAAAACATGGGAATATATACTGAAAATAAGACTGGAAGAGTATTTTACAATGGCAATTTAGAGTGAGAGCAGTGCAGAATAAAATTACAGAACATTTGCAATGAAATCTTTGATATACTGTCTTAAATAGGAATTAAAAGGCAGGAAGATACAAATTTCAGTTAACACAAAAGTAGGTCATTTTACTTCTTTGACATAAGCATTCCTTTGCTAAAGGAACTGAGACAATTTAATGTAGACTTAAGAAAAGAGCATGAATTAGCACCTCATGACAGTCAGTTAAACAATTAGGGCCACACAATACCTGTGAAGTGCATAATAAGTGGACTCAGAAATGATAGTCTGCAACATTGTCTGTCAATATGGAGTCATCCCTGGGTAGGGTGTCTCTGATGGATTTCCTTATGACTAAATTTTACAGTATTCAACATTCTCCTCAGTGACCTAAAAGTAAATATAAAATCAGCATTAATAAAAGCTGCAGATGACATGAGGGTTGGCAGTGTGGTAACTAACAGTGAATATAGATAACTCAGTGTGATTTGGGTCAGCTGGTAGACTTGTCTATTCAAACAAACTGTAATTTAATACAGCAAGATATAGCTATCCCTACAGAATACTGAATTCTAAACTGAAAAATAGTGACTTTAAATAAATTGTGGTATCACAGTGGACAAGAATCTGAGTTCTCATTGTGATGCTATGGCACAAAGATGCAGCACAAACTGCCAATGTACAAAGAGAAGTACTGAATAGAAACGGGGAAATGTTTTTTACTCTGCATATGGCATTGGTGACACTGGTGTGCCACCTCCAGGTGTGGTACATACGTCTTAAAACTGGTGCTGAAAATTAGAGGAAAGGGCAGGAAAGAACTGCAAATATATCATGAAAGACTTAAAGATCTCAGTGCTTATTTTTAGCAAGGAGGACATTAAGAAGTGACTTGGATATGTTGTTTTGCATAAAGAAAATACCGAGTTCTCCTCTCTATTAGAGAAAGCGGTAATACTGGGGGAAGGGAAAAAAAACCCCTTTTATTTCTTTAATTCAGGCCTATCTTCCTTTCAGAAGGAAGTTTAACCACACAAATGTCTGAGTTCAAGATGGGGTAAGTGAGTGAAATGTGAGGATTTATGAAAGGCAGAGTGTCAGGCTGAGTAATCTAGCACCCTTTCTGATCCTAAACACCATGAATCTATGATACATAGATGAATTTGTTTTCTCCCAGTTCCATTTGGTTGTTCCACAAATAGATTTAATTGTGGTAAGTGTTAATCCCATTTCTTTCCACAAAACACTGGCACTTTCAAATGGAAAAATATTAGTTAATATAGAAAATCTGCAAATATTAAGTGTAAATGTTTATATTTACATCACCCTGAGCTGAGTGGGCAGATGGCGATATCATCGTGTAATAGTATTAATATGGATTGTTGAGTACAAATAGTGAAAAAATTGCATTTACTCATAGGTGTTAACAGAAGGTTTCTTGCACTGTTCATCTAACTATACGGTACGTGTTTAAAGCTTTACGTCAGATGTTTGATTTTTCAGCTACTGGTTACTCCCATGGAAGCCGTCAGCCTTTCGGCAAGGCTGCGCTGCCGGCGGGGAGGAGCTCGCCGCGGCGCCCGTTCAGCACCACGGCCAGCACCCGCCTTCCGCTCCCCGCCTTGGCCCGCTTGGGTTCTCCGTGATCCATAGCCCAATCCTTCTACCAGCCTCCAGAACAAAAACCTTTGCCTCGTAAGGTTGGGTGGATTAGTTTGGTTAGCTTCCACAGAGGATCTGGAATAATCATGGGCAAAGTGAGAGACTTGGGTTTTGAAGTCGTTAAAGATGCGTAGATAAACGGTAAACGCAATCAAACTGCAAACAACGAGGTGCGAGTGAAAACCTTGTTCTGCTGGTAACCACCACTGACGGGATGCATCGCCAAGTCTAATGCATGGTGGGATGGCCCCAGCCAGCAGCCAAGCACCCACAGAGCCGTTTGCTCACTCTTCCCTCCTTTCCCCACTCACAGTGGGAATGGGAAGAAAATAGGAAGAATAAGAATAAGAAAACTTGTGGATCAAAACAAAGCCAAGGGAATCACTCACCAATTACTGCAGTTGGCAATACAGATTCAACTTGGGGAATTTCATTTAAAACATTTAATTACTGATTTGGGTATTGGGAAACAAATTTGACAAACTTTTAAACACTTAGGGAAGACACCTTTTCTCCCCAACTCCCAGGTTCAACTTCACTCCGGACACCTCTCCTCCCTGCTTCCAAATCTCCTCTCCCCTTCCTATCACTGCAGGTTACACTCAGTCCCATCAGTGAGGCAGCAGATGGTGCAGGAGGTTGTGGTCAGTGCATAGCTATTTCTTTCTGATGCTTTGTGCCTTTTTTCCTGCACTGCTCCTTCCTTCTTACTTTTCCCTCTGCTCCAGTGTGGGCTCCTCCACTGGCCACAGTCCCTACAGGGGTGTACTTGCTGCAGTGCAAGCTTATCCACGAGCTGCACTCCCTTCATGGAAGTATCTGCTCTGGTGTGGGTCGTCCATGGGCTGCAGTCCTTTCCAGAAGTACTTGCTTTGGCATGAGCTTACCCACAGGCCACAGTCTCTTCTGGGAAGTACCTGCTCCAGTGTGGGTCCTCCATAGACCACAGTTCCTTCAGGGGTATAACCACCTCCACCGTGGAATGCCTCCTACTGCTGTGGCCTTGTTGTTTCCTCTGTCTTTCACTTCTTCCATCACCTTTGGTGGTTTTTCCTTTTTTTAAATATGTCGTCACAGAGGCACCACAAATTCCTCTGATTTGCTTAGCTCTGGCATGCAGTGGATCCATTGCTGAGCTGGCTTGAACTGGCAGTGTCCGGCACAGGGCAGTCCCTGGCCTCCTCCTACAGAGGCCCCCCACCCCCCCGTAGGCCCCCCACTACCGAAACCTTACCATTTATACCCTACACGTAATGTCATATCTGAGCTTAAGAAACTAGCGTGGGAAGAGGTCAATATGTTGGGCAGGGGCTCAATAATCTTTTTAGATGGCAGGAAATGCCCCCTAAGGACTAGAGAAAGGAGTATTAGGCTCACTGTGTCTGAGACCAAACCAAACCTATTCTTTTCATTTGCCTTGGTTACACAAGGTCTCATGGACTCATTCCAGATTTAAAGCACCCAAAGTTAAAGGAAAATGAGGCTAGATTTCATTTGTTGTCCTCTTTGATTGAATTGCCCTTGCTTTGTACAGTGGATAATTACTTGCAGATGTGCAAAGAAAATGTAGAATGCTACTTCACTAATTTTCAAACACGTAAAAAACTATAAAGACTCAAAGCATTTGGAAATGAGGTCTCTTTCACCACTGATAAGGTAGACCTCTTAAGGAGTATGGGTATTCTTGATAACAGATGTGAGTACACCATGTGGCAGCAAATCTCTGTTAGATCAATCTAGCTGACTGTTGCAAGGAACACGCAGCACCACAATCTTTCAGACATGCCCCCAAGATCTGGAGACAGTTTGTGTTGTAGGTACTAGAGTGCATAGAAGACCATGCCATTGTATCTTCACAGTTATTACTTGTGCTAGTGAGATTAAGCTAGCATTGGCACAGTTGCAAATGCCAGATCCATAATTCCGCTTTGTTTTTAGACTCTTTTCATGTATCAGAGACTGGCTTGATGCAGCTCTGTTTACCATTTTGAATTCCTTTGACCTAATTTGCCTGGGATTGATATCAGTGCAGCTCCATTAATTTCAGACGCATAAATCCAGACTTATACCAACATAAATGTCAGACCCATATTTATAACGACATCCATATATTCTTCATTACATTCGTGGACAATAGTCTACTAACAAGTCAATCAACTTCCTTCCAAACAAGGAGACTAATGAAAATAACTTATTAATATCCAGCTATTATTTTTTCACAGACAAAATGAAATCACATCAAGCAAACTTAAAAGCCTCAATGTTTCTTTGTGTCTTTAACACACACACACACACACAAAAAAAAAAAAGCAACTCTTTTCTGTTGTGGATCCAAAATCCTGCTTCTGGTGGATTTTATGATTTTAACAGAGTTTTTTAGTCTGCAGTGGCTGAATTAAACAGTAATTAACTATCATTTTAATATTCATAAATAGAATTTGTGTCATAAAGAGACCAAACTAATATGTCATTACAACAGGAGAGTCCATCATTGTAGATTGGCTTTATTCTACCAAAAACATATTACATGTTATATATAGATAGATAGAGGTTCTATTATGAGATTGAGATTGCACAGAATTTGGCCACTACACAGAAGATGCAGGAGTCAAATCACACGGCATCTCTTCATGGGGCATTATCATCAGATTACCACCAGTGCTGCCATTAACAGACACTTCTAAGCATCTTTATCTCTGTGTGAGTCTGTTGAACCCAAACCAGGAGAACTAAATCTTAATAGGACCAAATGCTTTTATCTAACAGCAACTTCTGTCATTTTTCCATTCAGAGTATGAGGAATAAGCATGTAACAAATCATCTGTGCCTAAACACTCATCTGTCAGACATTCCTACAGAGTATTTTATAGAGTACAGGGTTTTTTTCTTACTTTCATAGTAGCAGTTTGTTTTAGTGCAAAGATTGTTGACGAGTGGACAGGTTGAGAAAAAAAAATAATGGTAGAAATTGAGTACCTCCATTAACATAAGAAGTTCTAAAGCTCTGAAGCAGCTTTTCAAACATATATGCAGGTTTCAGTGTTTCCTCTCAGAGACAAGATATGAATAGGCTGTGAGAAAGCAAACTTAGCCCAGGTTCTTGAAATGTTCAAGTAGAAAAATACCCTGGTATTCAAGTAGAAAAATACACCTGAAAATGATGAAGTTACATTTCTAGTCTCCTCTCATCCCTCAGCTCCACTTTCATTCTCCTTTCTCATTCTCAAAAAAAAAAAAAAAAATTTAAATGGACCTACCAAAGCTTTGATTTTCCTATTATGACTTTAATGAGTAAACAGTTAAAGTGTCAATAGTTAAAGACAGAGACACAGTAGGGAAATGTTGATGATTGGCATAGCTCTTGTGGAAACATACCTCTGTGCAAGAGTCAAAGGGTTTTGTTCAAAGGGAGTCCATTGTTTCTTTAGAAAGTGAAGACTTTCGTAAAACAACATTATAAATAAGAAATTAACACTTTAATGATTTTAGTAACTTGTTTTATTGTAATCTTACTTGATGACTAGACTTCCTAGCTGTGATATTCAAACCTCCACTGTTTCAGTAATATAGGCAGTTAAGCAGAGATCACCTTCTCTTTCACTCAAAGTGCCTATTTGAGTGTTTATTCACTCAAAGTGCCTACATTTTTAATGAGAATGTGCTTAAATTAGGTACCTAATACAGAAAGTAACTGGATTCTATAAAAAATATTTCTTTACTTTTTTTTTTTTTGACACTTGTCAAAAGTTTTGTTGCTTTGACACTTGTCAGCCTTTGGATTTACTCAATTTCAGTCAATAAGATGAATCTTGTGATGGCCAAGTCTGCATTCTGATACTGGTGGGGCTTTTCAGATATCATGGGTCTTCAAATAGCATAGTCCTAAGAAATTGTCTCCACTTCCTCCTTGTCTGGGTTTCAGCTGGGATAGAGTTAATTTTCCTCCTAGTAGCTGGTATAGTGTTGTGTTTTGGACACTCCTCCAGCACGAGGTTCACCTTTAAGAATAGAAGTTTTCATTTTTTTCTTTCCTGCGCCTTTGCTGATATGCAGAAAAGCAAGGCCTCTGTTTTCAAATTGGGCCTCGCATGGTAGACCTTATGGGGTTGCAAACCACCTCCTGTTGATGTCTTTGAGTAAAATCAACATGAAGTAGCTTCAGCCACAGCATCAATCTGAAGGGACACAACGATAATGAAAGGTGGGAAACTGGCAGCTAGAAGCTAATCAAATAAAGATTTGAGGTTCTTGACTTGCCCCATGTAAAAAGGCTCATTATAGCCTCAATAGATTTTTAGGGGGTCTGGATCTTAATCTACATCTAAAATTAAGATAGCAGATTTACACCTACTCTGTTTCTCACCTATGCTGTTTCTCTTAAAATTGCATTATTATCATGTTGTAAGCAAAGGGAAAGAAATACCAACAGCAGGAGTGAAGGGAGTCAAGAGGAGGTTTCTGAAAAGAACACTTATCCTTTACAAACCCTTGTCAGGTCAGCAGGTATCTCGGCGTATGCACAATGGAAGGTGCTGTGGGTAGCAGAATGGACAAAATGAGTGCATAGAGATGATTATTTTCACTCACCTGAAAAGGATGGACGAGCTGATAAAAAAAAACCAAAGTAAAATTAGAAATTCCAGAATGTTCAAAAATTTCTGACATAATGTCTAGCATTTTAGAAAATTTTAAAGTGTGGAACTGGAAAAATAGATTCCTCTGACATTTTTCTATGAATTAGCATAAGCAAGTTAAGTTTTATAAAAAAGCAAGCATTACTCAAAACCACAAGCACTATCACTAACCATGTTCTCCCATCTGTCCCATGTGCATATCAGGCACAGAGGCCCAATCTAAAACCAGATACCCTGAGCATTTCCCCGTTCACTCAGTTTTGTCTCACAATTTCCCATGAAATGTTATTGATTATTAGCATGCAGAATTTGGTACAGGATTGTCTGTACTGCAGTATAAAGTGTGTGTTTCTGTTGATCTGTTATCTTTCCCATTAGTCATTCCTCTTTATCCCATGCTAGCTTGTTGAACAGTTTTTAAGGTTTTTTCTAATGGTTTGTTCCAACTTTTCTATTATTTGTCTTGTTTCACTGCTCCCAGCCTCTTCCATTTTGTCGTTTCTCAAAATCTTCTGTTCTTTTCTATCATCTCACTCAAACTGCTTTGGTCTGTTACTCATATATTTACTTCTTCACTCATGAGATATTTTCTATTGGGAGAGAAAGAGAAATTTCTTCTCTTCTCTCTCCTTGGAGCTAACAGGAAGGGAATACTCTTCTCTGTTGCTGCTCTGGAAGGAGCAGAGCTCTGACTGAAAAAGGACAATGGATAGAAATTTCTGATGCTGATTTCCACCAAAATAGGAAAAGTCTCTTCTTCCATAGAACCAGGCCTTTTACTTGCTCATCATCTGATTTTCGCTGTTAGCTGATTTTGACCTTTCCATAGTAATAACCATCATTAGATCTCATAAAAGAAAAGTATAGTCAAAATTCCTAATTTGGATATCTAATACTGTATGCTTAAATCTGTATTTCTTTGCCTAATTTCCAGCTGAACAGCATACTGCATGACTCCTATGGATTCCTGTCAGCTCTGGA
Organism: Elanoides forficatus; assembly: GCA_025311575.1. Classification (NCBI taxonomy): domain Eukaryota; kingdom Metazoa; phylum Chordata; class Aves; order Accipitriformes; family Accipitridae; genus Elanoides; species Elanoides forficatus. Next base: position 4,888,158 of record JAOBAS010000013.1, on the reverse strand, counting down.
GTAAGTAAGGTGGAAAAAGAATCAAACAAGAAGATAGCATGAATTATAGTGCTACAAATCCCCCTTTCCTGTTAGATTGTCTACAGAGAAATTCAGTAATAACTAGGCAGTCCATGACCCCTGACAAATCATCTCATTGTTTTCCTGGGCTTTCCTATCTTCTTTTCTGAAACTCTGCCAGTAACCTCTTGGAGGCAGCTACTGCATTTCAATATTTTTGTGCCAGACCTAGCAACTTGGAAGGTTCATTGTTCCTTGATTTTTAGTTTGTCAAAAAAAAAAAATTATCTGAAAAGATTCCTGCCAAAATCTATTATAGTTTTAATAACTCTCATGAGTATGACTTCTTCTATATAATCCAGCCTATTATTAAAGTTTTATATTTGTTTCACTGCTTTGTATTTGTCTGCCTACAAAATGTGGAGGGAGGAGGACTGCAGTTATTCTGGTACCCTTAGTGGAATGACTTGCTGTTTTCTGGTTGTTTGTTGCACTTTATCAATAACAAGAGGAACAAGATGCCAGAAAAATTTAGATTTGGCCCTGTGCTTTAGACTGCTGGGGGGGGGAGCATGGAGCACTTTATATCTTCAAAGTATGTAAAGTATGTATCAGTAGGCAGATTTCATCCATATAGTTGGGTACCCTGGGAACTGCTACCAGGACTGTCTACTTTCTGTTCATCTCTTTGTTTGTCCAAAGACAGAAAGACATATTCCAGTACTCAGGATATTGCTTACTGTATCTTTATAATTACTGTAGTATTTAAAATAAAAAATGGGCCAAATCCACCGAAAAGTCACCAGATGCATCTAAAAATTGCCAGTGCTGGGATTTATGTACTTAAACCCCACATAAATAATTTTCCTCTGCCTTTATTTTGCTGCTGATGTATTTAGAGAAGCCCTTTGTTTTGCCGTTCGCATTCCCTGCTGGTCTTGGCTCCAGGTGAGCTTTGGCTTTCTCAGCTCCATCCTTGCATGCTTGGGCACCATCTCTATGTTCCTCCTGGGAAGTCCATTCCTCCTCCCTCATTTCATGTAGTTCTTTTTGGTGTTTGAGCTCACTTGGGAGTTCCCTGTTCATCCATGCTGACCTTCTGCCACATTTGCTCACCTTCCCACACATCAGAATAGACCGATTTTATTCTCTGAGGAAGTTCAACCAGCTCTCCTGTGCCCTGGTGTCCTCCATGGCAGCTTCCCATTGGATCTTGCCAAGAAGATCCCAGAATAAGCCAAAATCTGTTCTCCAAAAGTCCAGGGTTATGATTCTACTATTTGTCTTCCTCACTTCTCTCAGGATTTTAAACTCCACCATCTCACGGTCACTGTAACCAAGCCAACCCCCAACTTTGTAATAGTCTACTTGTTAGAACAGTCTTCCACTTAGTGGGATATTTTAGGTTTTGAGGTTTCTTCAATTCCTCCAGTCCCTCAGTCTTGTTGGGACTGAATCCACCTCATTGACTGACACTGTATTTTCTCCCAATTTAATAAAAACATTGAACAACATTAGGCAAAGAGCAGATCTCTGCAGGACCGGCTAAAACCACCCCAATGAATAATTTGTAATTTACATATACAATTACATTTTGCAATCTATTACTTGGCTAGTTTTTAATTTGCTTGAAGTAGGTTGTATTGATTTTGTATATTCTTATTTTTTATCAGAATGTCATGAATCTAAATATATTACACCAATTACTTGCATTAACCATGCTTTTAATCCAACTATAATCAATATCAGATTTGTTTGATAAGACACAGTCAACAAAGCCGTGTTGATTGCCATTAATTAAAACACCTTCATTTAATTCCTTGATGATTGCATTCTGTATCAGCCTTTTTGTGATTCTGTCCCAAAATACTGTACAGCTGATGGGCCTATTGTTTCAAGGTGATGGCACTTAGAAGGAAAAAACATGGAAAGGAGAGAAGTAAAAATTGTAGGAAACAAGTATTTCACACCTGAATGTCTGTTTTCCTGCTCCCTTGGGCAGTGGCTGTGTTGAAAAGAGGTCCAGCATACGTGTTTAGGACAAAACCTGTGCCAGTCAGGAAGCCCCAGCAGACAGAGAAGGCAAACAGTATTTTTTATATTATTTTGCCGCAAAAAAATTTCCTTCAATTTTTCAAAGTTAGAGGAATTTTTGGACAAAATGCATCCCCCAAACTAGCAGAACAGAAATGGCGAGGATGATGTTCTGTCCCCTGCTGCTCTGAGGGGTTATCACGGAGAGACAACTCTGTCTCTGCGAGCAGAGCTGGCTGCTTCAGAAAGCACCCTCCTCTGCTAAAGCTGAATGAGACCAAACTCAACTTAAATACAGAGGATAGAAGTGAGCAATTGCTTTGAATGTAGGTCAAGTAGTCTTATTGCTTATTCATTAGGTTTTGTGTTTTTAAGCATAGGTTATTCAGCTATGTAATTGTTTAAATCAGGAAATGAGGCCCAGCTGACACTTGTTTGATTTAAGATGTTCCTCACCACACCTCTCTGTCTACTATGTTTGCAATTTAGATTGAGGTAGTCAATACTATATACAAACACAGCTACTGCAGTCTGGCTTACTCATACACTGCCACACCAACTTTTGTCCATTAATAAGCCTATTGAATGCACTACCTCTCTGGATAAGGTTACCATTTTGTTTATTAGAAAATTGAGCCTGAGACAGATTCTCGAAAGCTGCCAGGCATTTAACGTCAATTTTCATTGTCATGGGACGAAGTTGGCAAAACCCCTACTAACTAGCTATATAAATGGGCAAATAGTGTATTTTTTAAGGTACCTTAAGATTCAAGTCTTTGAAAAGTATTTGGCTGGGACTTTGTGGAAACAGTATTTCAAAGTCAAGGTGGACTAGGTTTTTAAGGAGATGCTTTTTTTTTTCTTTCCAGGTTAGCTTCATTGCTGATTACAGATATCCTTAGAGTAATCCTTATTATCCTTAGAGTTTATCAGGAGAATTTCATAAGGCCCTTTCCGAGGACCAAAAGTCCCTCACAAAACTTATGGTATGTTAACTGGGGCTGCACAGTTGTGTAGCTCCACTTCCTCATATGCTGTGGCCATGCACATAAAACACGGGCCAGTACTAATAGTCTTGCGTGTACTACATGCTAATTGCTAACACTACATCCCCTTAGAACTCATCTCCTCATCCTTCTCTTTCCTCAGTTAATTGGTGCCCACCAACACCTCAACCATGTCTATCATATTATTGGAGGAATCCTGATAGAAGATCAATGAGGATGTGGAACTGTTCTCTCAGGAGCCAGTATGCCAGTCAAGAATGTCTCCATTTGGTAGGTTTCTGTGTTCTCGGACCCTCTGAAGTTAACGATGGTTTTCCACAGACTTCAAAAGGAACAGGATCGGGATAGTAAGGTATAGTGCATGACGCTCACTGTCTGAAAGAATCATAAATATTCATACCACTAGTGGTACTTCTGGCACATATCTTGTCTGGTTGGTTAGTGGAGAAAATGGCAAAGAACTGTTTTGGTTGTCAAACTGGTGGTGTTGGTTTTTTTCTCTGTTCATCAGTAGACACTGTCTTTTGCCTTTGGTGAGCTTCATAGGCAAGTTCTGCAGGCCACATGTCTAAGATTTAAGACTTCCTTTGCTCAACAGTACTGCTATCAAAATCTCCTCTCATTGCAAACAGCCTTCCTTCTCCCCCTGTTAAAAATCCACATTTTTGCTCTGTCTCTTATCTCTTCTGCTAGAAAAACTAAATTATAAAAATCCATCTGAGATTGCCAAAATACAAGAGGTAAGAATTCCTGTAGAAACAGGATACGCAGGTGTTCTGCTGTAGACCCGAACCTTTTTTGACCTGCAGAGAAAAGGGACAAGACTTCATCCTGTATTATTAGCTTAATTGACTTTAAAACAATACTTCGCTCCGCTAGCATCTCATGATGTGAAAATAACATGAGTGGTTTTAGCTCTGCATACCTAAGAAAAGCTCAAACTTAAAAAGAAAATAAGTGGTTTATTTGGCCCTTAGTGGTAGTTATTTTCAGATCATCTTGCCTTTTTTTACAGACTGAAGTCACCCTTGATAATTTGGCAACCACAATTTCCAATTCTAAATTATTGGGGCGTTACAAGAAAGTTTGTAGGTAAATACCTTTAGAGAAGCTAAACTTTCCAGAATGCTGTCCATGTAAAGCACAGCAACTCTGCATGAGTGTGTATTTTAATTGTCTTATTTGTTTCTTAGTGGCAATAACATTACTAGTTCTTTTATCTCTTGCTGTCTACTCCATTGCTTCAAGCAGGTTGAAAAATAATCTAAGTAAAAAGGAATTCTAAACCACTCAGTTAACGTGCTTTCCAATTTCCGATGCTTGGAATAGTGCCATTCGAAAATAAAGGCCACAGAATTAGAGCGTGTACTGTGCCTTGACGCTTTTTTTTATGGCTTATATATAATAAAAACTTATTTTCTCCCTGCTGACGAAGAGGGAGCTCAGGGTGATTAGCCCAGCAATAAATGCCTGTATTGAAGACATCTAAAGTTAGATGAGATGAGACCCATCTTTCTTCACAGCGGAATGCTTCAACTCTGCCAGCTGAAATCTCTTACACTTGCTGGAACTCCTTCAGCAGGTCCAAATGAGACTGAATGTCCTTTGGAGACCTAACGTCTTGACAGCTGCATGCTCAGTGAATGTCTGCAGCAAAGCAGCAACCTCTTGTCAAAGTGAGATGTTAACCTATTACTCAACACCGACTTAGTGTTTGGGAACATTGACTTGAATTTGTTTCATTGTTTGGTTAAGAGCATACCTTTTTGTACTGGCCAAGGTAACAAACTACATGCATGTCTGCGATAAGTCTCTCTGGTGCTGTCCAACAGGCCATGGATTGGATTATTCTCCCCAGAGGAGAAAAAGATTCTTATAAAAACACTTTACTGTCAATGGCTTTGTTCATTTTGCAGTCACGTAGCTGTCATGGGTACTGCTTTCTCACACTTTGAATCTCTTAAGGTTTGATAGATCATATACCATACCATTAAAATGGGAAGTAAAACTGAAAAGAACTTCCTGGGTAACAAATCCAACTGCAACTGCTTCAAGCAATCATATAACACAATCTCTTTCATAATTGAATCAAACACCAAGCTATCGCCTTTTTACTTTGTTACTGTTAGAAGATTGTTCCAGAACCTGAAGGTTTTGAGTACTAAAATCCTTTGAATTTCCAGCCCAGAATTAATTCATGACAAATTCTCTTCATCTATGCTGTATTGCTGCCCCTTAGTTTAAAAAGCTCTCCTCCTACATTGATCTTTATATTTATAGGCAGTGATCATATCTCCTTCAAGCTCTTGATTTAGTGTACTGAGAGCCAATCTCCCATAGGCTCTCCATCCCTCTAATTGTCCTGTTAACCATTTCAAAAGTGCCTTCCAGCTTGAGATCATCTTTTTGGAACACGAATGAACAGGACTGCATAAAGTACCCTGCATGAAAACTCACCAAACTATTCTGAATTTGTATTAATATTTCCAGATCAGAGAAAGCAAGGTTGGTGGAGATTTTTCCAGAGATGTAGGCAAGAAAGAGACATTCTTTTTATCTAGGATATATACAAGAGCCACACCTGGTTTCAAAACTAAATGGGGCTGTTATAGAGGACGTCCAGTACACATTGGCCTGATCAGGAGTTAGAAATGCATCCAATTACATATACTTTGGATCCCAAGTGATTGCTGCTGGTGCCCTCCTCAGGGGTTTTTGATATTGCACTGTGTGTACTAAAAGCAAATAATAAAGGATAATAATGGCAACTGAATACAACTTATTTTCTTGTGTATGGAACAGCAATTTGATTAACCACCAGAAAAGAGCTCCCCTTCACAGAAACTCCAATGCTGTGGTGGTGAAACCCTTGAACATTTTTGACAGAAGAAAATGCCGAGTCCAAAGCAAGCCAACTCCATGACATGCATCAGAAGATTCTAAAAATTAGTAGTTATGAGCAGGATGTGGCACAAAAAGGAAATTAACTTTCCCTTATTTTACTGAAATACTTTGAACTGAAATCCCTGCCTGTTCACAGGTGTTGGTGATATTTTTGCCAGACACTGCAAAGGCTGCTGGAAAGGAAGGCTGTGTCCTCACAGTATGGGACATATCTCTACAAATCAGCGTATCTGTAGAAGGAGATCTGTGGTGTTCAGTGTTCAGAAGGTGTTGGAAAGGATAGTGGGGCATGTAGATGAAATATTTTCATGTCTGTCAGTCAATTAAAAAGGTAAGGGTCCAGTTGTTGGTCTCCACTGTATTGTCACAGTAGCTCTAGCTACTTGCTGCTGATTCATGATACACCATTTATATCACAGCTGACATTTCTACTTGAACCACATCCAATCCATTTTATGCTTATTCCATCCTTTCCAGTACATGTCTCTGTAAGAAGTTAGCCTTTTGAGACAGAGTAGGCAGCAATACAAAAATCAATGCATAAATAATACAGAAATACCTGAGTATATGTACCTAATTTATGCCATGCAAAATGCATTTTAATTAATTTTTCAAAAAGGCAAGGATGAATTAGATAAACAGAAATAAATGTTATACACCAAATGACATAAAATTTACCCTATTTTATAGTCTTCAGTTTAAAATGGGTGATGGCCTTACATTTTAAAAAGCTATGATATAAATTTTCCCCTCTCAGCTTTGGAGAGATTTGATTCAACTGCAAAAAATGCAAGGATAAAATCACCTTGCTGGGTCAGAACAGTGGCTTAACAAGTCACTAGTAACAGGCAAAGCTTCAGAGGCTGATGAAAAAGTTCCTAGGATGGCCAAATATAAAGAAAAAAAACACATCTGCTCCCCTTGGGATTTCTTCTTAATGGCAGTCAGATGGTTTTCTCACTGGAATGTGAAGATTTCTAGACTTTATAGTCTAATTATTTCTGTTCAGTTATCAAGAGGTTTTGAATTCTGGTGAGATCTTGAAGCCATAGTTCTGAAGCAGTAACTTCTGTGGACTAATTATGTATATGTGAAAGTGCACTAATGGATTCTCCTTCTAGTCATCCCTAAAAAATACCATATTGTAGTAAGTTATAATTTCACAGACTTTGGTAACATATTTTGCTGAAGCAATAAGAACATTTTATTGATAGAATAAGGGAAGAATGAAAACTATGGAACAAGAAAAGAAAAGGAAACAAAATAGAAGAAAAATAAATTGTCTTAAAATAATTTGTAAAGAAATTATCATTTTGGTGACTTTGGTCTTCATGTGACCAAACATCTATTTATATGGAAATTTGATACTAGGTTATAGGAAAAGCAAATATGTTTCAAAATTATTAGTCAAGAAATCAGATAGGGATGAAAGTAATAACATTATGCATGAAAAAAAAGCTTCAAGATACACTGTGTATTAAGGAAGAAATTTGTTACCTGATCAAGAACAGGCTAATTAGAGAATGATAATACAGAGAGTGAAGACAAATACCAAAAGACTGTTTTAAGAAACAGCTCCTATTATGTTTATGTAACAGACAAGAAGAGAGGGGAATCTTCAGTGTAGATGGTATTAAGGCAATGAAGCACTAAAGGAGTTGAAATGGAAGAAAACTAGTGTGGCTAAAGACAGGAAAAGTATGTAATGTTAAGATTAAGAAAACAGAGATGGATGAGATGAAATCGTATAGAAACAGAAATAGAAAAAAATGAATGAAGTGGACAGTCTTACATGGAGGATGCCGAGAATTAGGTAAAAGAGAAAGAAAAGATGAAATATTTGTAATTACTGAAGTATAAGACTGCAGAACTTCTTGGAAATAAATGTCTGGAATAAAGTCTTCTCATGACTGAGGAGAAAAAAAGGAGACTTACAGGCAAATGAAATGTTGCTGGTTTAGTCACATCTCTTAGGCAAAAAGATCCAGGGCTTTCATAAAAGTCACACATATTGTCATGGAAACAAAACTGGAAGTGTTGCTTTGGTGAAGGGTATTTTGGGCCCAACAAAAGCAAAGATGCACATTTGCTTGTTTCAGTTATGCTAAACAGAGGAGGTCTGTTGTCAAGTTGTCTTTGGGTAGCTTTATATAAAAAGACCGCTTTACCTAGTGCTTTTAATCTGTCATTAAATATAGAAGTAAGAAAGGATAAATAATAAAACACTTGATGTAAACAAATATTACTTCATTTTCAAGATTTCCATATTATTATTGGAGGTATTCAAACAAGTTTGCTTTCTGGATTATTAAATTTATTTTACTATCTTACATGGAAAGAACAGTTTAAATGTTCTTGGACTGCTGTTCAGAACTGACTATGTTGTCTTTTAGATAAAGCACATAGAAAGGGGAAATGCAGCTTTGGTTTCTCCTTGGCACCATCCAGTTCACTGATGGAAAATATTAGGGATGGCGTCTGAGGTTTCTGGCCATTCTGAAATACCAATTGGTTAATGCACTGCTTGAAACCCAAATGGTGCTGCATAATAACAGTGTTACCTAAGAAAGAGTTATTTTGTCTAAACCAGACTCTCATTAAAAAGAAAGAAAAAGAAGAAGAAAGAAAAAAGAAAGAAAGAAAAAAGATAAAATAAGCTGGAAGTGATTGAGAAAACTCCTGCATGCCATAGATGCTTAGGTCTTGAAAAGTATAATCCAGGCTGGAGTAAGATGTGCTAACAACCGTGTCCTCTTTCTGAAACGCTGAGTAATGAGATACTTTCAAAGCAGAGCAACAATGACTGACATTCAAAGCATGGAAATGGCCAAACATTCAAAATTTGCTGTCCAAACTGCTTACAAAGTTGGCTTTTCAGTGAATACTGTTCAGAAAACAATCTTATCTCATTAAACAATCAAACACATCTGCAGCCATTAATTTCATCTCTGACAGACTGTTCAATATGTCTTCCAAGACAAGAATAGAACTTTGAATACAGACGGCAATAACCTGCTTCAAAACAAAAGGTGGGGGTTTTTTTGGTGCAAGACAGCCCCAGGTAGAGAATGCTTTGTCAAAGGGGTCAGAATGTTTCCATTAATTCAAAGAGCCACTGTACAAGTTAATTGAAGATAAATCCTCCAAAGCTTACAATAAGCAGAAACCATATGGCGCATAGGAAATCCCCAAGATGAAGATGGCTAGAGGCTGGTAGAGTATCAGGTGCAAGTATATGCCCTGTTCTTATGTTTTTCTCTATTTGCTTATGGCTGCTGCTGGATACATGAAATACAGCCAGGGTGAGATTTGGTCAGTTGTACTGTGCCTGGTTTTGTGTTCTTCTACTCTAAGCACTTCTTCCTCGGTTAAGAAACTTGCTTCTCATTGCTATGTTACCATATGTTCTCATCATTTAAACCTTCTAGTCGCAAGTCTTGAAAAGTATAACCCAGCTTGTACAGTTCTTTCTAATACCATTTTTTTTCTTACTCCATCGGATTAATTTCTTGTCCCACCTGGTTCTCTATGTCAGCTATTCAGCATTTTTGGTGTTGATTCAGTATTTCCCGTTTGTTTGAGTTACTTGCTCATTAACACTGCTGTTTCTAACACAGTTGAGCCGCAGAGGTTTCTGCCGTGTTGCCCCCTCTTTACTTTTGCATTACAGTTGTCGAAACATGAACCTATTCCCTAGCATTTTCAAAACATACAAAGGTCTTTATTATCTTCACTGTACAATCTTTATCTGCTGGAAGTCACTCCTCTCTGAAATCTCAGTGGTACTCGGTGTGACCGATTCACAGTGTGCCTGAAGCTCTGTCCCCTTCTGGAAGCCAAAGGGGTATGGTTAAGGACAACTACAGGCATACCACTCTTCCCAAACGCGCATGTGCATTAGCACCCGGTGCTCATCTAATCTCTTCGTCCACACTTTTCAGGCATCTCTGATGTCATTTCAGTGAAGAGCTGTTCTGAATATCTGAGGAAGATGAGAGCATGTCCTAGCCTGGGCTTGTGAGGGCTCTTCTTTTGCCATTTCAGGTGAAAATACTCAGTCTGCGTACTTGTTCTGAAAGAGAAGACCAGCCCTTGCTTGTACAAACGGCCTACACGTATCGACGGTGAGCAGTGATCAGCAATGTTTTCGCCTCTCGGAGGACACTGAAAAAGGCGTCGCCTTGGGCAGCAGCGAGGGGCTGGCTGCTCCCTCAGGGAAGGAGCCGAGGGAGGGTGACGCTGGCGCAGGCTGTGCCCTCGCCTGCGAGGTGCCATCCCGCGGGGGCCTCGGGCCTCGGGCAGGGCCCGGCCTGGCAGCAGGGCCCATCAACAAGCCCCAGGCACGGCAAGTGATGCACCCCGTCCAGGGACCACCCGGTGGGGGGGGGAACCCAGTCAGGAGCTAAAGCGGACAGGGCCAGAGACACACACCCCCGTGCCATAGCTGGGGCAGGGACTGGCGGCCCTGAGATGGGCTGAAATGGGGGTGCTGGGCCCCAGAGAGGGCTGGGGGAGGCCCCAGGGGAGGCCGGGCTGGGGCGTTCCGGCCTGTCGGCGGGATCGGGGCCCTGGCACTACAGATCAACACGGGCATTGAGTTAACCTCGTACACACCGAGTGTTGCAGTAAATGGAGATGCCATAGGGGGAGAATAATATGGTATTATGCTGGGTACTATAAGCTGAAATGTTTTTTTTAAATTTAATTAGTATGTTCTTGTTAAATCAATTTGGTTTTACCCTGGCAAAAATTTAACAGAACTTACAAGCAGATAACATTTTTTCCTCTTCTGGTCGGTCTAGATGTGTAACAGTCAGATTCTTCCTAACTAGAACATCACGTATGTATTTCAGCTTTCAGCTCCCTCAAACAATTAGCTAATTAGTCTATAGAAAACATTTGGCACTGAATTAAGTCCAAGTGGCTGATGAAAAAAATCAATATAATAAAAATGGAAATTTAATTCTTAAATATTCTATAGGCAGCAGTTTAGTTTATCAAATCCTGAGACTACACTGAAGATTGGTGATAGGTCCATTGTAAGCACTGGCATCTAAGCAAGTTACCCTAGACTTCCTTTCTAATCTGGCAAGACAAATAAATGCTTCTTACGTGTGTTCATCCTAAAGCATGTACCTAAAATGTGCCCTAGAAATATGTACTCCTCTCCATTGACTATAAAGTGTGCTTGCTACTCTGAAGTGTAAATACTGTGTAGTAGACAGTTCACCATTAGGTGAGGGGAATCCTACATTGTATGTCTGAAAAAAGTCTAAGATATTGTTCAGATTTTCCTAAAAATCTTTCTTCTCTCTTCCTGGTGTGTAAATCATTCTATCAGCAAGATATTTCCTGAAGTGTGTTCAGTTCTGTCTAGCTCCATTTAACATCTGTCCCTCAGCATCACTAGAACATGCCTTGGAGAAGGAAGCAAGTTAGCTAGAAGTCATTTGTCAACTTTGATGTCTTCCTTCCAGACATCCAGCTCTGTGAAACTTTCCCTTACTCAGTTAGACTGTCACAGCTTGTTATTGTCATACTGTAGCTGAATGTATTAACTTTGCAGTCTCAGATAGCTTGATAGCCATCATTCATATACAATACAAAATTCAAATCCCTGGCTAATTTTCAATGGGGGGACCAATACAACTTCTTCTTATTACAGCATTATTCTGTTTATTTTCTTTGTTTGCACTTGGTCACATGAAAGTAGGGACTATATGATACTTCAGTCTGTTGGTCATGTCCTTCAGGAAAATTGTGACAACAAATAAGCACAAAGTAATCTTATGTGCCTAATTATTTTACTTTTATTAGAAGCTTGCCTTTCTAAGATGTATTTCAAAACTATACCACAGTTAGCCCTTTCTTAAGTGAGAACTACTTGTTAGCCTAAGGAAAGTTAAAACAACTTTTTTAATTGAAAGAATAATTTTTTTATAAAGAGGTTCTTGAGATTAAAAAACAAAGTTAATTTTACACAGGTCTGTCCACTCATACATAACTTCTACAGAGGTTGAAAAAATTCTGTTGTCACATTTTTCTATAAAAGTGCCATTCCATGGAAACCAAAACTTTCTGTAAGAATGGGCCAATTTTGGTGCCCTTTCATGAGACAAAACCAATCCAAGTTGAAGCATCCCAGTGAGATCAAAATGTTCCAGTTTGACCTCATGACATTTCAGTTTTTCTTATTAAAACCTCTTTTCATCTCCAAATGTAATTTTTTCCATTATGAATTATAAAACACAAAAGAAGAAGAAAAAAAATCAGAAAACACCCTTTCATTTTACTGAGCAAGAGTGAATTTTTAAATATGTAATTTTCTTGAAATTCTGAAAGTTTTTTTTCTTCATTCTAGTATTGAAGAAAACAAGTTTTTTTAAATCCATTTCCCACAGAACATGAATACCATTTCCTGTACAACTCTAATCATTTTTGCGGCATATCTTTCAGAAAGCAATCCTTCTCCACTTAACATCTCTTCTAAGACAGACAGATGAATCATGCCCTGGAGGTGCCTGTTTCTTTCAGCTGGCTATAAAGGGAATCTAGGTTGATGAGTCTAGACATCGACAACCAACTTTCAGATATCTACCCTTAGGCAAGATGACTCCTTTCTATTGAAAAGATGAAAATACTCTACAATTACTTTTCAGTAAGCATGATTTTTCAATCATGCTTAAGGGAATGTTTATCAACAGTTTGCCTTCTAATTATAAGCCTTAAAAGAGGTTAGCTGGGGAGGTGGCGGAATCCCTGCCATCCCAGTGCAAGACCATATCAAACATGTACATACCCCTCAGCGATGGGCTGTGCCAGCATGGTCCCCTTTGTTCAACTCTGGCTCGAATTATAGTCTGGGGTAGCTGTGTAGGTCACAAACAGAACTGTAACACTCCTCTCCCCACAGTCGCAGGAGAGCAGTGCCCTCCTCCCTGGTAAGCACGTCAGCAGATCGATGGCAGGAATGCGTGCATGGGCATACGGAGATGACCAGGATCCCTCCAGCCACTCCAGGCCTTCACGTGTGGCTGTTTTCCTCGCTCACCATTGCACACAAGGTCACAGCAGTAGATGCTGGGGCTGGGTGGGATCACTCAACTGTACTGAGCATTTTTGCTGGTGCCATGGACCATGATGGCCTGCGTATATTTAGTCTTGCCTCTTAATAGAAAAATGGACTGCATGATCTCTGGAGGCGTCTCCTACCCCTTACATTTCAGGGTCATAGATTTGGCACCGTTTGAGGCAATTCGCTTCCACTGATTACAGCTGGAATTTCACACTGTAGGGAACCCAGACCTCTACCACCTCACAAAGCCAAACTTACTACAGAGTGTAAGATGAAGAACCAACAACCACTTGGTGCAGTCACCTTACAGGTGTTTTTCTTGTAAAGCGGTGTTGTAAAGTGGTGTTGTAAAGTGTTGTCAGTGCTGAAGCTGGAGATTAATACAATTTGTGTAGAGACTAATGGAAAAATGAAAAAAAAATAGTGTTACATTACACATTTGCATCAGGATAAAGGAGTGGAAAAAGAGGAGTGAGGTAGCTGTAAAATTTAGCAGGTGAGGTGTACTTTTTTGGACTAGGGCAAGTCTGAGCACAGAAAAAACATAAGCAGCTTCTCTTTCAGTACAATTTTTGAGACAGAAAGAGAGAAGTTGTGTGTTTATTGGGCCATTGTTCAAATAAGGCAGAATTAAGGTTATTTGGGAACTTAAAACAACTCTTCATGTCATGGTTTTCTAGAAGCCTAATATTTGTTGACTTTCCTATTCTAAAAGGGCACAAGATATGCCTGAGATGCATTTACTGCCTTAGCAGAGTTTTTCAGCACTGAATTACTTTCTTTCTTGAAGAGAATGCATTTACATTTGGTTTTGTACATGCAGGTGGACTTTTAAGCAGTTGCAGATATCCATTTAAGATGTGGCTGTAGTGATGCAATTCAAGTATGCAAAAATAGACAATGTTTTTCTTTGGAATTTACTGGAGGGGGAAACACCACTGTCAATATTGCAGAGAGAAGGAAAGGGTCAGCTCGCAGGGCACAGTCACAAGTGTCCCCCCAAGGCCAGTGAGTAGCTCTAGGGATCCCACATCACTCTTCTCTTCACTAGCCGCGGGGGTGCTAGAAATGCCCGGTTCCCATCGCTGAGCTTCTGCTTTGTTATAGCACAACGGAGATTATGGTTGTGTCTGAAATGCTGTATTTGAAAAGAGAAAAGAAACTTGGCTCTATAGTTGAAGATGTCAATGACCTTTCATGACATGACGGTTACAGTAATAGTAAACATTTAAAAGCAAACTGATGTCTCCCTCTGTCATTATCTCCTTCGCCATTTCACAGTGTCCAAGTTACTCCTGCCATCCTGGCCATCCAGCTCCTGTTCCTTTTTTACATTCCATTACAGCAATAGTATTTAAGAAGCAAAAAACATTCATAGAATCTGACAGTTGTAAGAAGAGCTTGCTCTTGCTTCTTCCAAAGGCTACCTCTGGAGAACCCCAGGTCACAAATTCCCCAGAGCATATCTCTGGACCTCCATCACTACAACGCACTCAGAATTGAGCAAACATGCAGATTTTAGAGCCCTTAAACCAGCTATCCTTTGCACATGAAAATGTTCTCTGGGTCATTCATCCAAATGCTGTCAAATGAGTGTAGGTACTCCTGCGGCAGAAACAACCTGAAAAAACCCACTCTGGCCATGTCCCTGCCAGGTGGGTGGAGGAGGTCACAGATAGCCCCTTTCCATGAGCTTCTGTGGGAGAAAGGTGAAATGCTTAGGGCTGCCTAGGAGATATCCCTCATTCACACACATGGGAAGAAAATGGAAAACTGGGAAAGACTCCATACCTACCCCTCTTCTTGCTCTATCCTTTCATTCCTCTCTGACCTGAACTTCACTATACTCTCTTTCCTTTCCCAGGATGATGTCCTTTCCGTCCTGCTCTTGCCTCACCCTTTACTTCACTCCCATAAGCCTTATCTTTCCATTGTAAAACATGGAGATTGTCATGTGAGTGGCCTTATATATTGGATTCTGTTACATTTATCTGAGAGATCTCCATGGGCTTCTATAGGTTGTTGCTCGGGATCAAAATCTGTTACAAATTTTATTCTTAAACCCCTCTTTTCCACCCTGAGAAGATGTGATTAGACATCTGTTTTTGTTGCTTGGTAGTGTTTTCATCTCAGAGGAAAATTAACAGCAGGTGAAAGCTTATCAGGATTCTATGGTGAATCTATTCAATTTAAGATATGCATATTTTTTCTCTAAATTTCATTTATGCATAATCTCTATGAAAAATTAATTTGCCATGTATATACCTCTAAAATACTTGCTTCTTTGAACAAAAAAAATTATAAAATTAACACTTTCTCTCTATACCAAATTATATTCTGTTAAAATGCTAAAAATAACTAGATTTCTTCATTTTATATGATGCAAACAGATGAGATTTATTATGGGAACCTTTTATCACACCTTCAGCTATGTTAATTATAAGTAGAGTTAAATGAAAACATTCCTATTTATTTGATTCATTTTACCTTTCTGCTGTTCCTAAATTATCTGCAAATAGACCACGCCTTTCTGGAACTCACTCTTGCTTTAAATTGCAAAACCAGTTGGAAAGCTTGGCATTCTGAATTCACAGGTGAGGAAATGTAACCCACTGGGGTTTAGATACAGCTCCTCATGGGTACTAGGAGGCTCTTCCAGTGATGGGATCTGCCAAACACAAACCATCCTTTTTCCTTCGACCTTCCTGTTTTCCCAGGTGATTGCTCTCCTGCAGAGACACCACCTAACATACAAAACTGAAATGTGTAAGTGTAATCCAGTAAGATTTATTCTATGTTTCATTGTTTTTAATAATTTAGAATAGAAAAAAAATTGAGGGAAGTAAGTTTGGGGAAGGAGGAAAATCCACTTTAACATCAATCCTTTCGAAGAGAAACTACTGCAATTCCTTGCCAGTGTTTGATAAAATATCAGGGAATTCCAAACCCTTTGGGAGTATCAACTATGTGAAGGTTAAAAAAATTAAACCCAACATTTTTCCAAGAAAAAAAAAAAAATTAAAGTGCCTAGCTTTGGTTAACATAGCCTAGGAGATGCAAACTCTTTCCATAAAGTTCAATAGAATTTTAGAAGGCATCCCTTTTCCGTGGTTCTTGCATCATGGTAACTTTACTGAAAATGAGAGCGCACCGAGCTTCAGTCCATGCCATGAAAGCCACCATCACTGAAGCTTTCTAAAGATAAGGCGGAACAAACTTCTGTAAGGAATGGCTTAGGTATAGCTGACCTTGCCTCATGGGCAGAGGGATAGACTAGGTCAGTATTCTTCAACACATGATCTGTAAACACCAGCTGCTCATAAGAGAGCACACCACTTTCTGTGAAATGACTTTCTTGCGGTATACAAACATATTTCAAAGCAAGCAAGCAAAGAAAATAAGGTAAATAGGTGGGTTTTTTTCCAATTTAAAGTTCATTTTTATTTTATTTTAAATTAAAACTTGGGCACACTTACAGAATCTTGTGTGTGGATATTTCCCTAATGATTAGTAATTCTTGCACTGAAAGCAGTAGAGACATACTGGACCAGACGTTCTCCAAATGGCTCTCCCAACTCTCTTCTCCGTGATTCGAAGGTATGAAAACAGTGAGGCCCAGACATCACTTTATTTACTCCTCCCCTTGTGATTTTTAAGGCATAAATTTTCTGCCCTGTGCTTTACTTTGGTGACATCCTTTAGTACACTGGTGTTAGCCAGAGACCAGCACCTCGCCACATACAGCTCTGCCTAGGAGTGAGTGTTTGCTTCACTTATCTCCACCGAGGGCCCAGTGCCAGCTGATCTATCCACCATCAGCAACCTTTGGAAGTTCTAGCGCTGCTGTTAGATGATGCTATATTAGGGAAATCTCATCACTGTGAGAGCACTTTATTTTATTAAAAGTGCAATTAAAACAAAATCAAATACTTTCATTAACGGCAACAACTAAAAATTAGACTCCCAGTTCCTTTCTTCTCATTAAGAAAATTTGCATTTGAATAACTTTTCAACTGTGTGTATTTGTAATTAATGCAATTACAAGCCAGAGATCTGTTCCCAAAAGTAAAGAAAACTTCTTTATCAGTTTTACCATTTTAATTGAAATAAGACTTTGTATAGTGAATTATTTAATGTCTGTTATCTGAAAAGTACATATAGAGATAACAACCTCAGTATTTGGGACTGTGCCCATTCATTTTAGAGCTGGTGTAAGTCCTGGGAGCCACAGCGGATCAATTGTTGGGTTCAGCCCTGGAATACTGAGTATTATGGCTTTGTCAGTTTACAACTAGGGCCTATTGTTTATTTAACTCTTTAAAATTATCTTTTTCTTTTCCAAATTAATATATGATAGATAGGAAGATAAATATTCATAAAAGGGGAAAAAAACTTCAGCTAGGTTGAGAGAAGATAAAAAATGTTCATGGCAAGAAAGGGGAAATGGAAAAATTATATAGTTTATAAATAAAATTATACAACCTGTGGTTGTCACGTACAATAACAGGACTCAAGAGCTCTGGGCATAATCAAGGCAATATCGTGCTGGATGCTGCACAAACAAATGGTGCTTGGAGCCTTTGCTTCAAATAATTTATTATCTCCCTTTTCAATCCTGAAATCTTTTTTTGCCAATTTCTCCTGGGACTTCAGAGGGCCTCTCAGTCAGGCCTCGGCATTCACACGGTCTACGTGTAAGCATTACTGCAGGGCTCTGCATCTTTATGTGTGTAAAATTCAATGATGGAGCCTAGTTTGAAACGGGAGCCACAGGTGTGCATGATCAGCAAATTGAAATGGGGCAAAAATGGCTAAAAAGTGTCCACATAAAATGGACAGTTCACGAACAGCTTGAAAGGTTTTTGAAAAGTTGCATTTATTGTTACACAACTTAGCTGTTATTGCTTGGATAATTTTTCATAGGTACTACAGCAGTATTCCTCTTCAGAGGCCTCTTTAAAGGAGGCAAAGATGCAGGCTGAGTTCAAGAAAATGTATGATGTATCACAAATACAGTGGAATTGAGCACCGAGGTCTAGGCAAACGCAGCTCCAGATTAGGTCTGCTGAGACATGACAGTGAATTACAATTAGGATGGAGAGAACATATTTGGGGAGAAAACAACATATTAATCTGTTTGTGAGTTCATACTTAACAAAAAATTCACATCGTAGAAGAAATTTGAGTTCTACATCACAGAGGGTCTGCTCTGCTTTTGCTTCTCATTCAGCTGCTGCCATGGCCAGCTCTGCAGGATAAGGCCATCAGGGAGGGCGAGGGATGTTCTTGACTGTGAACGCATCTCTTCTCCATACCAAGCAATGGTCTAATATTCCTACAGAAAGGATAGTCCCGCATGTTGTATTTGCGAGACTGTGAGATTCATATATTCTTGATGTGTACCAGAAACAGACTGACCAGAAGGAGGCAGTTTACCATTCCAGTGCTCCATCTTCACCACTCGTTAGTGTTAGTTGGGTGCCCCAAGACCACATGGCCAGAAAGCTCATTGCATTTTCCTGGTAATTCTACTCGGGAATTCACCTGGTTGACTTATTGGGGTAAGCATTTATCAACAGGGAATTCTCATTAAATTCCTTCTCTTCTCTGACTACATGGAAATTAGAAATCTGTCCTTAATTTTCAATTTTCATTCTGCAAATTTATATGTCAAGATGTATGGAACTCCTTTAAACTCTTTCTCTCCAGCAGTGAGAGAATACCCATCTTCCACTAGTCATAAGATACAAATATAGAGAGATTTTTCTTATATGGTGTGTTCAGCAGCAGAACAAACTGTACAGAGAGAGTAAACAAGCAGAAAGAAAAGATATACTGAACACATCATTTCCCAAATTCTCCTGCTCCCCCTCCCTTTCCTCCCTCACAAGTACAGGGCTCACATCCATGCTCTCAAACTTCTAGCTTTGGTTCACTGCTTAAAGAGTATTTCAGGTGAAGAACTGGAGAAAAGAAATTGCATAATGAGCTGGACGCCAAGGGTGCAACCATATGTAATGGGCAAGAAGGAGATCTAATCCAATCAGGAATTGCTTATAGAATGTCCCGTCCGCTACAGAGTAGGCCAAACAATATGGTCACATTAGTTCCTTCAGGGTTATATGTTGTTAAACTAGGAAGTTGTTATGAGTTACACCTTACATCCGTATAGGATTGTTCACTAATGGCCATTTACTGGTGGTTTTCCATAAAAGGAGGCTTCCTCCTCTTCCCTTGAGTTGCAGGGAGGAAATCTAACATCACAGGAACTGAGTCCTAGAACTGATCAATTTAATTTTTCCTCATTTCACACTCAATTCTATATCCTATTCCTTGAACTACAGAATTCTCCTCTTTTTCTGTACACCATTTAAGTATTTATAAATTGTTATCATGCCTTTGTAGAGTTTTGGCTGTCATGTAGTCAAGCTGTACAAGTTCAGTCTTCCACTTCCAAGCCATTTTTATTGCACTTGCTGTGTACTCTTCAACTTGTCAAGACCTTCAGGACACTGACTCGCCCAGACCTAAACACACTATATCATGTCCAGTTATATAGCTCACCTTATGGAATTCTGCCGCTGCTCTGTGTTGTTTCCTCATATACATCAGGTAATTTCCAGGTCTCCACAACAACTTTCATTGAATCTGGCTATATGTCACAAGGATTTCCATCTTGGATCAATACTCCCATCCTCATAAACCAAGAGCAAAAATACTTACATTAAATTCTGTGGCTCCAGGCCATGGATAAGGAACTCCTAAAATCTGGCATTTAAAAGTGCTCTGCAGGTGAACACACTGAGAATAATTTACATACTTTTTTCTTATCCGTTAAATGAATTAATGAGAATATTGAAATATCTCTTTCAAAACTCACCAGATCCACTTAAAATTTAAGAGAATGATAGGATCTCATATTCCACCACTGCAAATTTTAACTATGACTCAGCACTTCACACTTCCATTAAATTTCCACCTCTATAAGCCACTGATGGCATTATCCCTATTTATTTCTCCTGTCCTTTTAGTATTAGTACACTAGTTCAATATAATACATAAATGATAGAGGACTTAAAAGTCGCATCACAATCTTTGTAAGAGACTTTTCCACAGTTCCATATTATTTTACACTGTTCTCATGTGTATATTATATGGAGTTTTGTCTTTCAAACATTTGAATAGTTCCACTGAAATGAATAACCATACCATGAAATTTACTGAAATCCATGAAGTCCAGTATCCTATAGATATGTCTCTCAGCTGTGAGCTCCAATATGGCTTCTCTGATGGCTTTTCAATAAAGAATGCTCTTATACACAGCCCTTCCTTCAAAGCAGCTCAACGCATCTCCCCTCCTTGAACATCTTCATTCATGAAACTCAAAAGTTTTCTCCCTTCTCAGATTTGGTTGAAATGGGGCACTAAATTCAAAAGTTTCTGAAGGAGTAGGCATGAGGCAAGGAACAGAAAAAGAAAGTTGAGAGAAGGACACTGAGAAAACATAAATCTAATTTTCCTTTGGAAAGCATAGAGGTTTATAAAGCTATGCACAAGCAAAGCATAATTTCTTCACAGTTTACAAATCAGAGATTATAACTAGATCCTCTACAGCTTCCCTTACTTGGTCACTCAAGCATTAATAAGCATTCTGTACAATGTAAGTTGCTTTAAACCAGATCCTAGTGAGATTGGATGGTACCCCTTCACCAATAGCTAATTGTACTAAGCTTTCCAGCTAATTTAAAAATATTTGAATTAAGGTAATGGACTGTAATAGATATTTGACATATTTATGGTCTTTATGTTCTTTTAAACCCAGCCATTGATAGAACATAAAATAAAAAGGAATAAACTCCAGAAACCAGATTTACAAATGTTTCTGCAGATGTTTTGTTGCATCTTCAGATATCGGACAACAGTTACTTAAACAAGAAGAGTGGTGGGGTTTTTTTATTCTGAAATGAAAAGCCAGATGAAATTGAGAGTGAGAAGAAGAATGGAAAGATGCTTCTTGATAGATTAGGTAAGAAAGATGCAAATATGTTCTAGCAGAATGTAATTATTTCAAGGAATTTACTGTTCAATAGAAGACAAATGATATTTTAGAAGAATTCTATCAAAATCCAGGTAAGAACTTCTAATGAGGAAATTGATGATTATTTTAACAGATGAGTCTGCTGTCACTTACACATAATGGGAAAAATCTCTTAGATTTTTCTTTCTGTCTCACAGGAAATTGAGAAAAGCAATTAAATTTCTCAAATTTGAAAACTTTTTACTAATGACAGGTTTCCAATACTGTTTCACAGACACTGCTGACTGCAGATACTTCAGCCTTTAATTCAAATATTTATTCCTTGTACAAAAGAGTTACTTGGGATACTGCTGCACAAACAAACAATCTCTGAACTGCTTAAAGTAGACAGGGGTCACTTAAACAGTAACAGTTTGTAAGTCAAAGCCCTTTCTTAATAAAGGCTGCAAATTCATTTTCAACCCTTTTAATAGCCTATGTAACATATACACTGGCAAAATGAACTTAAAAAAAGAAATAGGAGGTGTTACGAAATGTAGTTTATTTATCAGGAAAAAAGCCACAGAAAAAGCAAGCCTCAAACCCTGCTCCCCAAACTATATAATGCTAATTACCTAAAGCTTCCTTTCTGCAGTGGTTTTCAAAGCTCTCAAAACGCCTTTGATTGCACTGAATAGCTGTGCAAAATCCTGAGTCATCTGAGTCTGGAAAGATCTTCACCCAGTGGATTAAGGTAGTGTTAGTGGTGTGACGTATCTGAAAACATTACCTCTGAGAGCCATGCCATGAGATCAGTTCTACTCCCTTTTGTTTGGAGACATCTCCTACACCACGACACCTCTGTAGTTATGTAGGTGTGTAACACGAAATAGGCATTTCTCAGTGTCTTTCATTTTAGCAAATGGCATTATTATCAGATAAGTAAAGGTTGGAGTCAGACAAACTCAAGCACTTTGAGGTGGAAATTAAGACTTAAGTGCGTGTATGACACCCAGAAAAAATGCAGCTGATCCTGATCAAGGATTCAGCAATATAAAATAAAACACATTTGATTTTCCTTAAAGAATCCCTCTTTAAATCATCTCTCAGGTTCTTTTCCATCTAGACTGGGGGTTGGTAAAAGTATTTTGAATCAGCGAGCTAGTGTAAAAGTACATATTTTATGCATACTCTCATTCTGCAGTCTAATCATAGGCACATTGGGGCCATAAATGAAAGAACGCAAAGTACGAACTGCCTTATGAAACCTCCTGGTTTGTGCGTAGCAGGGGCAACCACCCTTCACCAAGTCCCACGTGAAGAAAACGCTGCATGTGTCCAAGCAGATCTAATCATACCAGCGTATGGTGTTCTGTCAGGAAAACTCTTCCACAAAACCAGTCTGTGTGGTTCCCTGATAGGAATCAAGGACAAGAGCACTACATAGCAGTGTTAGCACTGACATTCTGGAGGCTTCTCTTCCACTGCCTCAGATATTCTGGACACAGTGACAGAATGAAAACAGGGCGGAGGGGGGAAGTTGATTACAAATACCAAGAGCAAACCCTATTAAATAATAGAAATCTTAGAAATTTAGGTTTGGAAATGTCCCAAAATGGGGATGGACCTGGTGAGAACAAAATTCAGCATATCAAGACCAGCCCTGAAAGATATCTGGGTAACCTATTTCTAAAATTTTCCCACAGAAATGTTAAAGAAGCAGCAACATAATAGAGCTTGTCTCGCTTTAGACAGAAGCCCTTCCTGAATATAGGTTTTGATAAAAAATGAAATTGCTATCTTCCTGCTCAAGTGACAGCTCCTGCCTTTGTAACAGCCTTTTACAGAGTGGAAGAGTTAATGTGCTTCTCTTAAAAGCGTTCTTTATATACATAGATACATACATCTCATTAAACACTAAAACCACATCACTAAACACATATAGCTAAAGTGCAAGTCAGACACCTAAGTGAGAGGGAGAGTTCCCCATTTCTACACTGCATTCTGCTGTCTCTTACAGGTCGTATTTTCTAAAATGTTTTTATTTGTTGTTGTCCTCTGGATTCTCTGTAATGGTGTGTTGCCCTGTAGTAGCCCAGATGACGCCCAGCAGGGTAGATCAACTACCTCCAGTGCTTTATGTATATGTTTATTCAATACACCATAGAATAAGCTTCGCCTTTTCAACAGCAGCATCATATTGTCAACTTGAATGGAGTTGGCAGTCCACGGCAGTTTCTGTTTCCTTTTCTGTGTTGTCCCAACCTACCGAGGAGGAGGAAGGTGGCAAAGGTATTATTCTGATACAGGGATCTGTGGGTTGAATGAGATATTGTGAAGAAGGAGTGACACTGAGATGACAATATGAAATCAAAGCTAAATTAGAAGCTTGACTATTTACTTCACCGAAAACAGAAGTAGATTTTATGTTGGAGGAAAACTGCATATCTCATGCAGTGCTTAGTGTCAAAGGCTTTATACTCCCTTTGAATTGTGTCTGTATGCATATTTGCATGAAACTACTTGGGAAGTTTTATTACCATATTGAATAATAGAGTCTAGAGCTGATAGGAACCAAAAGATGTATCTAGTCCCAAGGCAGTATCTATTATATCTGACAGATATTTATCTGACCAGCTCATAAACAAGCAGGCAGAGAAGCCTCCACAGTCCCAGTGCTTTCAATATGCCTAGCAAAAATTATGTAACGATAACATTTAGCCTGAAATTTTCCTATGATTTAAGCTCATTTTATATTTTCCTACTCCCGTTAGCCCACAGGACAGGTTATTCTCTTTCTACTTTTAAATATTTGACATTTGTCATGTCTCCCCAGCATGTTTACTTTTTTATAGTAACACAACACTGTTGACTCATGCTTAGCCTAAGTACCGTTATCCATTCCTCATACTACATTTTAGATAAGAAATACCATCTAAATAGAGCAGTATTTTGAATTTGCCCCTGAACTGCATTCTGATTTTCTCAGACTATTTCTCCACATCAATATTAAACCTTTCTTGGGCGTATTTTGATCCTCCCAGCTTTGAATTGCCTGTAAACATAAAACACCTGTAATCAATATTGAGAAACATAGCTTATGGATATTATATATTTGCAAGCCATTGCATACAGGGTATTTTCTGCTCTTTGAGATCACTGTGAGACAACAGTAGTCACACCAAGCACATTTATTCATAAATTAAAAACAGCGGAGAAGCGATTCATGTAAGCAACACTATCCCTAAGCAATTCTAATTTATGTATCTTACATTTACAGAACATGGCAGAAATCCACACTTCCCCAGCCTTAATGGTATGCACATCCCTATGCAAGCCTAGCCTTAACTATGTTCTTAAATCTCTTTTGTACAGGTGTTTTAGGAATATTGAATATCTTGTACTTTACTGATGTTTAAATTTAATAATTAAGCCACTGGTGTAGTTTCCAAATATAATCCAGCTAATTATCATTTCTTGTTGCTTTAATCAAATTGGTAGGTATGTGTTCAAAAGATACACTAATAATAAATCACTAAGGCCTGTTTTGCATCTTCCCCAAACCAAGGTCCATGCCATGCTGCACAGTTTAAGGCTTCCATTCATCTCTCCAACCATAGATGCACACAGACTCAGCCATCTGAAAATGCACTGTTTAGTCCTCAAACACTGTTTTTTAGTTTGCACTTACCCTTTACAAGTTTTTATATAATCATCCCAGAATGCTTTTACTTTTCATTCTGTGAGATAACCATGGAGACCTGAAAGGCTTGACGTTTCTCAGCAAGGAGGAGTAAGGCACTGCTGCAGAATCTTTGTAGAGAAACTAATCCAAAACTAATCCTGTTTATTGCACCAATAGTTGTTCTACAGCCTTTACCAGTCAACATTGTTCAGAATTTTTAGCAGATTTTTTTTCTTAATCTGGAAGCGGTTCTAAGAAAAAAAAAACCAAAAAACAACCAAACAGAAAAAGAGCATCTAATTCTTGTGAACAGTGAGCAACATGATCAGCTATGTCAGAAAAACTGCAACAGCAGCTTCATGTGTTGTTCCCAGGCGTGTTAAAGCAAGCTAATTTTAGCAATCCTTATGTATTCTCAGAACATGTGTTCATTCTTTATGAAATTGCGGGATATCTTAGTAGAGGGATTTCATGTAAATTATTTATGATTAATCCTGTGGCTTGGTTTGGCTTATGTCCACTCTTGGTGAAAGAACTTTAAACTTCTTAAGTGGAAGCACGATGTGAAATATTAAAGAGAAATATTTATATATACATTCTCTTTCTATCTATGGATTTCAGACATGAGATAAAAGGTTTCTATTGTTGATTATTTCAGCTCTCTTGGTTCTACTGCAGAGCACTCACTGCCGAGCTCGAAGCTACAGCTTGGGGATTTCAAACTGACAGAGAAATGCTACAAACCAGCAGTCTCCTTTTGATTTGCCAAAAAGTCTTCTCAGCTAGCAACAGCAGTATTCTTCTGGTACAAAAAAGATCAAATATAATTAATCACATTCATCACCCTCTGGAGAAACAATTACATTTCTCTATTAAATAATAGCAGTTTGTGTGAGGTAATGATTTCAGAAGTCCACAACGGAGTCCTACCTGTATTATGCATCACTTAAAGTTTTGGCCTAGGTAAGGGAGATGTTAGCTGACAGCACAGTCAGGTTTATATTCAAAACCAGCAAACTTCTCACAGTCCTTTTTTAACAGATGCACTCAGATACAAAACTTGCCGTGCTGTCCAGCCGGTTGTTATCTTTAAATAAGAGTATGTTTAAAATGAAAATTAATTCAGTAGCTGCTCAAGAAATTTCCATTACCCTGTTTAATGCTCCCTATTATAGACAAATCTTCTTTATGGAACCATACAGTGACAGATTAGTCTTCCTTGTTATCAGGTATCTAGCAAGCGTGCCTCATCAAACAACGCTGGTGACTATAAATTATGTTCTTGTTCCCCTGGATACACCCTTGTGTCCTTTGCAATTTTACCTTCCTTTGTCTTTAAAACAAGAATTACCAAAGAGTAGAATTTGAAGTTATCCAACAGATTCAAGGTTGTTTATTGTCTTCGGTGAACACATTCACTATTATGGTAACCATATTAAAGTAATTGTCATCTAAACTCCTTCACTGTAAGGCAATGCCTGGTGTACAGCACTTAGAGTTGTTTGTCTTTTGTAACAGGCCTCCTTTTCTCCCTGGAAGTCTGGGAATTCCTCCTCCCCCAGGCACTAACGTAATATCCTGTACGGTGCTGTTTTCTCTCTGGGTGCAATGAAGATTATCAAGGCTGGTCTTTGTTCTGTGACTTCTCTTCACCCTTCCCTGATTTTGTGCTTTACCTATAAGCTTGGACTTCCATATTAAAGGAAAGGAAAATCCACGGATCTCAACTTACCATGTCAATACGTTCCTAAACTCGGTAGATGATTTTTCAAGCCATAGCAAATCAGTTCATCTCCCTGAATTTCTAAGCTCTGTTAAATCTGCATAAAGCAATATATAACCAGTTACTGTACTTCCAAAGCTATAGTAGGAGTGTAGTGCTTTAGGTAAAGCAGCTGTCGACCAACAGAAGAATATAAAAATTCACTGGGCTGTTTGATCCAAAGTATTGCATTCTAACACTCTGAATGCAGCGGTAAATGAAGAGGGCCTTACGGTGTCTGTGCCGGCCAGCAGCTCAGTACTCAAGGCCTTGCAGACACAGGAGAGATTAGGTTTGTGATTCAACTAGAGAGCACCCAAAATGAAGGCAAACTTTCTGAGAAAACCAAATGGATTCTGCTGACTATCCTGGGCACGTGGGGGGTGCTCAGTCAATTAAGTTACAAGAGAAAAAAAGTTTAAAACTGAGTATACTATATACATTACATTACCTACATACTACTCCTGCATTACATACTACTACATTAACATTACTGAGCATACTACATACATTAACCATGCAACAGCCACTTTTAATGCAAGCTAAGCCTGACATTCAGAAATATATTCTAAATATATTCAGAAAAATATTCCGCTCGGAGTTGACAATGTATTACTGACCTAAAAATTATGAGAGGAAACTAGAAGGGAAGTATTCACGTTGCCCACTTCAACAGCCTACAACACCAGGCTAGGCTTCCTGCACAGTAAATAGCAAGGGATAAGTATCTCAGAGGTTATTTCAGAGGATTCAAGCTAGGCAGCAGCATAAATCCTCTGGAGGGCAACCAGAGCACTAACTTCTTGCTTACCTGAGCTCCTCTGAGTTGTTCCCTGGAGGTGCCAACTCTTCTCTGCTGATTACAGAAGGTGCCTAGACTCCTCGTTTAGAAACCTAACTCGGTATCTAAAATCAGATGTGGTGAATACTTCCTGAATATTCACTGAGACCTCATAATTGTCAAAGTGGCCAAGTGATGGGTTTTAATGAAATATTAATGAGTTTAAAGCTTAGTTTTCCTAAGTTCTGGAAAAAAGTGCACCTGAAGCAGTAACCAGTGGACAGTGAAGTTAATGTCATGTACATTCCCCTGCAGACTGCAGATCTTCGAAGTCCATGCTGGACGTAAGGAGATACATGCTAACAACCTTTTAGTATATAAACACCAAGTGTAATGGATTTTACATCCAGTTCCACTGGTATAAATACAAGGCAATTTCAATACAAAGCAATTTCAATAACAGAAACTGATGCAGAATAAATATCATGCCCATTGCTTCATACCTCTGTGTAATGTAAATAACACAAATCCCTTCCCAGGGGGATTTTTAAGGTGAAGAAACATCTTCTTTTTCTCACCTTGATAGACATTAATTTAGCAAAAATAAAACCAACATATTTATGAAAGATATAGCAGGACAGCAATGCAGGTCCACCTCTTTTTCAGCATATACTGCATGACCAATGGTCTTACAACCTTTTTCATAATGACTGTGTACTTGAGCCCCCTTTCATTAAAGGAAAAAGACATTGGTGCTGAGCTCTCTCTCACATTGCTTGCCAGTCCAGAATTTAGCTATCTAGGGTAAGTTAGTCATCTAGGTCTCCCTCTGTCGTCAGTAGAGTGGCAGGTACTTCCAGAGGATGAGTCATCTCATCTATTTTAGACACGTATCTTAGAACAGTATGAATCACTCTGAAAATCCCTCTCCCCACGGCTTACAGAGGAAGCCTAGACAACTGGCTTAGCCAGGACACCTAACTTTTTGCCAGCTAAGGCAGGTGCCTGCTACTTAGTGTTCTTGCAAAAAGGATGTCAGTTGGAAAAGAGCGTTTCTTCAAACGTAGACACGTATCAACTGATGGCAATATAGAGACATGTTCATGCCGAACTATCAGACCATAACAGCATTAAATCAGTATCAGCCTGCCCTATTTCTGACCTTGAGGTGAAAAATTCCCTAATCCTCTGCCAACTTTTTGTGCTAACTAATGCACATTTGAACACGTTGATAAGGCAGGTGCAGCTGGACAAATACACTAGTAAGCACCAAGCCTATAAATTAGTGACTGGGGAGTAAATTTTTTTCTAGCCAGTTCAGGTAGTCTTCAGTCCCCGTTGGTTAATACTGCTTATTGGTTTTATATCCTTCTGATTTAAATTCATACAAGAATGCTTTCATACCAATTGCATTCAAAATATGCAATTAGATTCAGAAAATAATGAAGTGTTATCACAGTGGCATATGTCTCTTCCTTTTTCCCTTTCAAAATGGGCTGGATAGGGAAAAAGAAATCTGCTAATTAAATTACAAAATTTTGAAGAGGTCAAAATAGTGTAGCACACACCGAGCTCTAATTCAAAGAACACAGGAAGCAGTGCAATTCGGATTTGTCATTCTTTGACACAGATTGTAACAATATAGTCAGGAGTTTTAGAGAAATGCGTATCTTTTTCTTTCTTTCTCTCTCTCTGGGGTCACTGCACTGTGATCTATTTTTACACAGGGAAAAAAAAAAAGAGTTTTCATTGTTAAAGCAAGTTGGATGCTCCCATATCTCATATTCAATCAGAGAGCATTTCAGAAAGCCTAGCATCCTCCTTTCAACCTGCTCTGAAGCATTTCTACTGGTTATAGACATCATTCATCCACAATATTGTAACCATAAAACCCTTTAATTTTTTTAAAGTGGGGAAAAAATGGAACTTCCAATGACTTACGAATAAATGGTATTGAAATATTTTCTTTAAAAATGCAAAAGCTAGAGAAGGAACAAAAGCAGCAGAAAGATAATAAATCTAATTACATGCCCTCAAAATTTTAGGGATACTGTTGTCCAGATGATAACTACTTTTCCTTCAAATTGTATCTTCAGTAGGGTTTGTCTAAGGAATTCCTCTGCAGAAATAGCTTACCAAATATGATGAAACTGGTCCTATCTTATGTTCCTGAATTCTCCACTGACTTGAAATACTAATTCTGTGTTGCCAGTTTCTTCATGAAGCCCACTGTACAAAAAAGGAAACTCAGAGGAGGAGGGAAGGGAGGTGAGAGAAAGATGAAAAAGGTAGAAGAAAGAAAAAAAAGGGGGCAGGGATGGCAGTTGGGTTGGAATTTCCGATGTCTTACTGATTACAGCAGGAGATAACTGCGTTACCAAATAAAAAATTTAGTTACAGAAATACAGATCATATTTTACCCACAGCATCTTAAAGAAGGAAGACAACCTCCATCACCATTACAGAGATTCTAATTCACTCTCACGGCTCACTGGTGTGCTACCTTATGTCCATGCCACAAACCTCATCCTTTTCATATGCTGGTCTGAGTTCAGCTCCCCTGTACGAAACATCCAGGAGTTGTACAAGACTACATTTTGTCAGAGTCTCCTCTTCTTACCTGTAACACTAGAAACTATCCGACATTCAAATTCAGAGCTGTTTTCTTTCGCCTTGCCTCAGCACACCAATCACAAAGCCTGTTCCAGTTCTCTGGACGAATGCAACACTCAGAACTAAGTTTTTAGTTTCATGTTGAAACCTTGCCCTTGAAAAAATATCATCCGATAATTTCCAAAGTTTTCCCGTTTTCATGAAAATTCATGCCAGGCAATTTGTTTACTAGATGTGCAAACATTTGGATGACGAAATAAATCCTTCTTTCCTGCATAGCCCTGCAAAACCCTCAATATAACTTCAACATGTGAATGCCCTTAACAGATCTGTTTCCTATTGTGCCAATTAACACTCAACTGTAGGTGACGTGACTACTGAATGTAAAGATACGCATAATGATTTATTTCAAAGTTTCTTTAACAACATTTTAAATAGAGACAACATTATGAAATAATATTAAAACAGGGACTTATCAGATAATATCAGACACTGTTCACAAGTGTATGAAGTAAAGAAAAAGGAGAATTTGTGCTTCATAAAAGAACTGATTTGCAATTTACGACTCCACTCAAATCCAGCCAAAAAAGCTTTAATACCAGGTATCACGTTTGTGTTTGCCTCATTTCTTAACATGTATTTCAGTGCTGGAAACAGTAGTATGGTACCAACATTCTGATCCTTAGCAATGCTCTTTTCTACACTTGATACTCATCTTAAACCAGTCCTAATTACATTTGTTCATTTGTTTGTTCACATGTTGTTAGTACTGCAGTAGCTTTAATCTCTTCAGTAAAATATACCGTGAATCCACTCCCATTCATTTATCTTTCCTTTAGAATTAACACTTAATCCTGAGTTTCCTTTTCATATGAGCTTATTTAGAAATTTGCTAGCACCAGCAACATGATCAAATCTTCAAGAAGACATCTAGTATTGCAGGCATCTAGCAGTCCAGCTTGTGTGTGTAAGCTGCATTTTTGCTTACTAGAAGGCAAAGGAAGTCTGCTGCTTTCAGCAACTTTAGGAAGCTTCCCAGATAATGGTACCAAAATAAACAATATTCCCCGCTTATGATCAGCACAAGTGACACTACGGAATTCTCTGTACCTCTGGTCTTGAATTCTTCTCCAAGCTCCCATGACATGATCACTTTCTGTACTGCAGTTGGGAGCAACCATCACTGCTTTCATTCCCATGACTGAGGAGAAAGTCACCATACTGCTCCCACTTCCAACCAATTCCACTGGTTCCCTATTCATATCACAATCAATTTAAAAGTGCTTTTCCAGAATCCTTGCATGCCTTACCCCAAGATCTCCCACAGATCTCATCACCTGTTACACTGCATTTACAGCATCATCTTTGAGCAACCTGACATCAATTCTCTCTGTAATAAACCTATGCCTATGAGGCAGACATCAATTAGCTATCTCATTTAGCATTCTCATTTTAAAATAGACCTCTTCTCTTTTCCCTGCTTGATTTGTTTTTCCCGGCCACAAGCCTTATGACTGACTTTGATTTATAGTGGAGATTCTTCTGTTACCATACTTTACATTGCCTACTTTGGGTAGTATTCTTGCATTTTATAAATAATTTGATCAACATCTTAAAAAATCCAGCCTTAAATCAGGCATTTAGACTGATATGCAACAACATGGTCATTAGTTACTTCACTAGAATTGGGGTTCTGACTCAGGGATAGAAGAAAAATAAAAAGTCAAGTTTTCAAAAGAAATCCTCTTAGTTCCTGACATTTCCCTTGTAGTTATTGTCCACATTACAAACTACAACCACAACAATGTCTTAACTAAGTTTTTCCACATTCATTTTCGATCAATTATTATTACAGTATTACAGATACTGTATTTATTAGCTTATACTTAGGTGGAAAGGAAGAGGGAGAAATGCAATTCCTTATTATTAAAAAAACAAACCCAGATGTTTGCTCAAAAAGAGCCTGGCAGCAGCAAAGGCATGTGGAAAAAACTGAAATTCTCTTAAGAAATAAATTGAGGAAAAACTCTGGAGAATCATCTTTCTAAACATGCCTTTTGAATCTTGTTTTATGTACATTGCATACATTTTTTCCAAGCATTTCTTAATGTTAATTACTATATTAGGATATGTTTTTATCAGCTAGATAAATAATTTTCATCAAACTGACTTCACTTAAATTTTCATGTTCTGTTACTGTTACATCTCAGCTTTGTACTTCATTACACACGAAAATAATTCTAACAAATACACCAAACATTTGAACTAAGCAAAACTATCATGTCTTTATTTTCCTTTCTAATGGCCACACATGGTCATTACAACCCTCCTGGTAACAGTAATTGCTATATATAAGCATACCTGCAACGTAACGAACTTACACCCAGCAAACTTCTAAAGCTTAATTTTTCCCTGCCCACCTTTCTGCAAAATTAAACCACCTCCACAGGGTCAACTGCAGGTAATGATGATGGCCCCCTGGAGCTGCATTTACTAAGTTTTTATGATTTGAACCCCCTTTCAAATCATGAGAGGAGCCCCATGATTCTCTCCAATGCCTGGCAACTTGGTTAAGCCTTTAAGTTACTAAGAATTAATTATTTTAATTGCATGACTGTGCCCCAACTTAGTTCCATTTTATTCCTATTTCACCTCTCAAGTATGAAGAGTATTGCAAGTATCTCTCAAGTATTATACATACACTTGGTATGTATCTGCCATGCTGATGCTCTTTTATCTCCTGCATTCTGTGATATACTGCATTTAGGGGCCCTACGCATCTGTACATTTAAGTGACAAGAAGTTGCAGAGAAAGAAAGAACTTTGCCAGATTTTCATTTGTCATTTTATTAATTTTCATTCTGTTCCAACTGGGAGACAGGAGAATCCTCTATGAACTGTTTTGAACCATTTTGTCCTAACTTTTCTCCTGAAGGCATTCTATATATTGACAAGGCTGCCTAAAATCTTTACCGTGGAAATTTCTATCACCCTCAGTAAGATTACACACATAAGAAAATACTTAGAACTGAACCTTAGTTACTGCTAAGGTGTATTATAAATTTCCCTGGAAATTCCTGGAGTGTTTGTAAGTTTGATGCCTTATCTCAAGCAGTATTTAAGCAAACGTTCTAATGTATTTTTAAAAGTAATGATGGTTTTGCCTAAAACACGGGCTAAGCTAAAATCTCTGTTTTAATTATAGCCTTTAGCATGTTAATCATATATCATTAAGAACAAAGAGAACTGCATTTTTCCTAACGTAATCAAAATTTAAAGACAAAGTAAATGTGAGAGGCATGTAAGAGAAATACTTCCTACATCTTGGGGGTTTAAGTGCCTGCTTAACTTAAGTTAAGTGATAGCTCTGGAGTTTGCAAGTGTTTTTGGCTAGGGGCATGGGGTTGAGCCAAAGGAAGTACGACTCTTGTGAGCTCTGAGGGTGCCATCTTCTCTGAACAGATCGATCCAGAAGTCCCCTGCACTTGCTGGGAAGCTGTAAGCTTCTGTCAGACATACAGACAGGTTTTCCAACATGCTGCACATATGTACTATGCAGATAAGCCACAACAAGAATGTCTGAAAGAGTTTGACAAAGGGAATGTAAAGCCTGGAATAAACAGAGAATTGAAACTGATCTCAAAAAAATTGAACTTAATCTACCTTCTTTGAAGTTAAAGTGATTAGAATGGAGCAGGCTGGGATTTATAGACTTCATAGGATGTGGGAGGGACTTCAAAAGCAGAGAGGTGATAGATGAACATGTTTTATCAGCCGTGCAGTGACAAAAATGCAACATGGTTTCAGGGCTCTTAGAACAACAGGAAGAAAGGGAGAACAAGAAGTTCTAATTTTAGTCTCTGCCAGTCATCCATGTTGCAGTTTGATTGCCTTGTGCTTAGGACACTCACCTGGAACGCACCTTCAGCAGAGCACAAGGCTGATAAATACTGATAAATTCTCAGTAAACACACATGACACAGAGATAGGAACCACCAGGACCATTTTTAAACTTTAGCTTTGAAGACTGGTCAAACCCACTCTGTCCTTGATTCGGAACTAGGATCTGAACTGGGATTTCCCGTGACCAGTACTGCATCATATGCTGCTCTGCCTTCTCTCCCAGCACACAGGTTTCTCAGAGAGCCGTCTACTTCCATCTCTCTGGTAGGACCATCCCACTGTGTATGAAATACTTAAATACTGGGAGCAATCAGATGCTGTTAACTTCTTGTTTGGGACAATCTGCTATGTGAAGGACATCTGAGTTCTAAGGGTTAAAATCTCCTCAAAGCAGGAAAATGAACCCATCTCCAATTTAATCTCGCTTCTGGGCAGAAGGGGAGAAAACACCATTGCCATTGGTGATTCTTGCCCCTCCACCCAAGAAAGTATTTCCAGCAAAACTGTTCAACATACAACTCATTAATGAATTTGAGTTGATCACATCTGTATTTTAGTGAATACCTCTATCATTTTCTGTCTTACTGCTGCACATTTCACTGCTTGATCTTACCTGAAAGCAAGTTTAAGAATGTCCTGGTTTCAGCTGGAATAAAGTGAATTTTCTTCTTAGTAGCTGGTATAGTGCTGTGGTTTGGATTTAGGATGAGAATAACGGTAATGTTATCTGATAAAATAATTAAAATAAATAAAAATAAAATAAAACACTGATGTTTTAGTTGTTGCTAAGCAGTGTTTATACTCAGTCAAGGATTTTTGAGCTTCTCATACTGCCCTACCAGTGGAGGCTGGGAGTGCATGAGAAACTGGGAGGGGACACAGCCAGGACAGCTGACCCAAACTGGACAAAGGGGTACTCCATATCATATGATGGCATGCCCAGTATATAAACTGGGGGGAGTTGGCCAGAGGGCACTGCAGGTCAGGGATTAGATGGGCATTGGTCAGCGGGCGGTGAGCAATTTTACTGTGCATCACCTGTTTTGTATATTCTCTTATTACTATTATTATTATTATTTTCCCTTCCTTTTCCATCCTATTAAACTGTTTTTATCTCAACCCACAACTTTCACACTTTTTTTCCCCGATTCTCTTCCCCATCCCACTGGGGGGCGGGCAGAGTGAGCGAGTGGCTGCATGGTGCTTAATTGCTGGCTGGGGTTAAACCACAGCCAAGACATATTGCAATTTACATTAAAAAATTAAACTGATTCTCAGAGGAACTGTTTTTTTCCAGCTTCTCTAAATGGTAGCACACTCTTTGCCATAAGAATATGGTAAGAAGTGGTTTACAGACTTCATTGAATTGTGCATGTGAAAGAAGTTATTCAACATGCATAAGTTTTTGCAGAGCATGACCTGAGCTTCCTAGTGCCGCAGTGATCTCCATATGACAGTTCTGCCTGATATAAAAAGATCCGAGTTTGCAGACTTTTTGAATTAGTATTGTGTTTCTGCATGCTTATGACACTTGCTCAAGCAGCCTTAGCCTTGATCAACTCTGCATGCTCCTATAATCCAAGTAATAAAATACAGAACACTGCTTTCTGTCTTATGTCATGTTTTGAAGATTTTAAAATAGTTTATGGATAACAGACAAGTTGCTACATAAACATTTACTAAAAAAAAAAAATTTATTATGCATATGCATTAAGAGAGTTACTTTTACAATATATTTTACTTGCTTTGGTGGTTTCTAAAGTTTTCAAGGAGGTTCTAGTGGAATTCTTTCTCTAGAAGCAGGAGGGCATGCCCCTAATTATATGGGTTCTGCAGGGAAATAGAAGGCACAATTATAGCTGTATTTTAGTCATCTGAGATGCAGAGTAGAACCTACATTATCAGGCCATTCTCACACACACATGCTCCCTATGCACGTGCGGCGAGATCACTTACTTCCCAGCTTCAGCCCTCTAGCCCTTACTCACCTGTGGTAACACATTTCATTTCCGCCTCTTTCAAGTACAGCACATGCAGCTTACAAGCAGGAAAGCTAATCTTCATGAGGGTGCACATGCAAAAGAACTGATTTATTCTGTATATTTTTAAATTTGCTTCTCTGGCAATTACAATATGCAAAGCTCTCTTAAGAAAATGAGCAAGAATGAAATCAATAGGTTTCTACAGTAATTATTTAAAACTTATCCTAACAGTTTACATAGCTTTAGGACAGATTTCTGATATGCAATTCATTATGTTGATTTTTAAAATCTACATAATAGTTACAAAAATAAAAATAATACTTTCCAGTAAGTTCTGAGAAGCTTTACAGCCTTTTTAAAAAAAACAATTTGACCACAATAGCCAATGCAGTGGCTGAAGAGGGCTTAAGGTAGAAAAATTGATGTCAAAACAGATTTTTCCAGTTCTATCAAGTGACAAGCTTGTTTTGTTGAATTGTAACATTAGATTAATATTAAAATTTCAAATTAAGTTTACTATAGAAATTTAGTGTTCAGCTGTCCATGCAAACAATTGAAATAATTCTTCTAAACTATTTTATCTAACTAGTATCAGTTTCCTGTTTTGACACTACCTCTGAAAGGAAGATAAATATTCTATAAAAACAAGCAGTACTCTCAAATAATTCACACACAAAATTTAAATTCCTCTTTGTCAATCCTATCAGTGACAATGAAAAAACATCCAGAGTAGTTCCTTTTGATTAAACCACACTAATTCATTTTAAACCAACCTTCAGGATCAAAACAGATCTTAAATTGAGTGAGAGCACATTGCCATAAATCCTTGTCCTTTTGCACAGGCATGTCACCTCGACTCCTCGCGTGGCCCCAGCAGACAGCGTTCGCCGGTCTCCCTGCAGCCTCGCCCAGAGCAACAACATGGAGAAGAAAGAAGCAAAGAGGTGGTAAGCCAAGCAGGAATGGTCAAGGAAGAAGGCTGGCTGCTTTCCAGGTAGAGTTTGTATAAATTTTGAGATAACTTTATCTTTTTTACTATAAAGGTAAGGAACTTTGGAATTTTTTTTTTTTAATGAACTGTATTTTACAAGTATTTTTCCTTTTCAGGAAGAACTTTTTTCAGTAGCTCTTTTTATAGCAAAAACCAGTTTGTCCCAGCAGCAGCCTACAATTAAAACAATATTAATAATAAAGAGCAAGCTTACTTCTTGCCTTCGCTGCCTATTCGGGGTCCGCGCGGCCGCGTACAGCTCATCCTCACCCGGCCTGTGCCAACCTGAGGGCAGGCTGGCGCCCG
Organism: Elanoides forficatus; assembly: GCA_025311575.1. Taxonomy (NCBI): domain Eukaryota; kingdom Metazoa; phylum Chordata; class Aves; order Accipitriformes; family Accipitridae; genus Elanoides; species Elanoides forficatus. The sequence goes on along the minus strand of JAOBAS010000013.1, from coordinate 4,851,098 downwards.
CCACGTCTCCCACAGGCCCCACGGCCTCTTGCGACTTCACACCCCACAGCCCGAGCTCTGGGAACGGGAGTAGCCCGAGCTCTGGGAACGGGAGTAGCCCGAGCTCTGGGAACGGGAGTAGCCCGGCGTGGAGAGAGGAGAGGGCAAGGGCGGGCACACGGGACGTGCGGCTGGTGCGATTTGGGAGAGAGGTGCCATTTTTCTCACGGAACTGGAGGTGAAACCAGGCTGCGGTGGGTGACGAGCCGGTGTCCCGTTGCAGCTATCGCCTTCCGCAGCGCGGCAGTGTGCTGCCGGAGAACGCGCTTCCCTCCCGCCCGCCTGTCGCTGAGGGGGGAACGAAGCTCCGTAAGGGCACGATTCAGCGCTACCCGCCGCCAGGCAGCCCGGGGCCGGGCCCCCCGCCAAGGGGTGTGGGGGTGCGTGTGGCGGGAGGAGGGTGGCGGCGAACGCCCGGGCGCCAGTAGCGGCCTGCCGCCATCTTAACTGCGGGCATCCCTCAGCGCGG
>JAOBAS010000013.1:4823578-4850409 GCA_025311575.1 Elanoides forficatus | reverse complement strand
GCGGTGAGGTGAGGTGAGGTGAGGCGAGGCGAGGCGCCGCCGGGATGCCCGGCAGGGTTTGGTCCGCGGCTGAGGAGAGCCGGCGCCGTGTTTCTCCCTTGACCCTGGCGGAGGGGCGAGCGTAGCTGCCGATTGAAATAACAAGAAAAAAACCAAACTGTCAAGGCCTCGCTTACGGGATCCTGGGTGAAAATCGAGACGTTTCTGCCCCACCTGGGGCTGTAACGCCCGAACAGCACGGGCTGGGTCTTCGTCTGGTGGGTTCCCGCTGCCATCTTGGCAAGCGGCCCCAAGAGCAAGTGCCGCTCCTGAGGGAGCGGGCTGTCGGTGGTCCGAGACTGCGGAGAGACTCGCGTCTAAAGGGTTGGCACGTAGGACGAGGGAAGGGTGGTTGGATTTTGTTCTTCACAGCCTCCAAAAATAGCTGGCCCTGAGAAACTGTTTTCATGTGGAGACTTTCCTCTGTGAGGTGCCCTAGATTTCTGTGGGAGATGAGGCTGCTTCTCCTTTGCCTTTTTCTGGAAGCAAAAACGTGATTGCTAGCACCAAAGATGCACAGCAACACTCTTCTGCTCACAGGAGGCCATGAGCTGTAACAACAAACCGTTTACTGCCAGGTTTGAATGCCTTGTTTTCCTACGCAAAGTACAAAGTTTTGCAAGAGGTCAGAGGTTTGAAGTCCAGGCAGTAGAGCTGGTTGAGCTGTTAACTCGGGTCAGGTCAGTCACTTTATGCCTGGTTGTATTACTGTACTCAATGGGGCTACCCCTCTAACAGGAAGAGCAGTTAGCAGGATCAAGGGTTACTCAGACGCTTGTTTCTGTGTAACTTGTAATATCACCAGGCCAGGTTCATGTTAAACCATAAGACTATAGAGTAATTTAGGCTGGAAGGGGCCTTCAGAGGCCACCTGGCCCAGCCCCCTGCCCAAAGCACGGCTGACCTCAGAGTTGCACCGAGTTGCACCAATTTGCCTGAGGCCTTCTCCAGTCCAGACTCAGATTAGGAGCTCCTTTGTGTGAGTACTGAAAGATAAAATGCAACGTCAGGCTGACTGTATCTGTTAAGAACCTGCAAGTCTCTCTCTCCATGTAGAAGGGAGCACATGCTAAAGACTTTTCTTTCCAAAAGAGGCTAAATATGAGTAACCTGTGTGTGCAGCTGAAAGCCTTGGGACGAATTTGGCAGGATGAAGCCTGTCATTGTGGTGCATGGTGGAGCTGGCCGGATCTTTAAAGAACGAGAAGAAGGAAGTCGTGCTGGTGTTGTACGAGCTGCGCTGCGAGGTTATGGTATTCTGAAACAGGGAGGCAGTGCCTTAGATGCAGTTGAAGAGGCAGTACGATCAATGGAAGATGATCCTCATTTTAATGCAGGTAATTTTTCAAGAATTAAGTGGGTTTAGAATCATCATGTATTTTAAGTGTTTTGCCCTGATGCTTCTGAAAATGCCAGCTTGCATTTTCTTTGAATTATGCACATTGCAGTGGAGTAAATACTGGTGTCACAAAATAGTTTATTTTTCTGTATAATAAAATAGCATGGTATGTACCATAGTTTCTCATGAGTACACTTAGGCAGATGAGTTACTCTTTTCTCATTTTTCAGTGTTTTATACCAGCCATTTCATTCTTGTGGTGCTGTATTACTTTTCTGTAAATCCTTTCCCATTACTGTGCTGTGTATTCAGTTTTAAGACATGGACGCCTTAATGGAGGATGTGTTTAGTTAACGTTCATGTTTAAGGCACGTGAATATAGCTTGCAGCAATGTTTAAGCCTTAATGCTTGACCTTTACTATTGCCACAGGAATACTGTTCTTGGGGATTTTAGGTGGGTTTTGTCTTAATTAATGCTTGCAATTAGTAATTTTGTAAATAATAATACAGAAATAATGCAGTAATGGTATACAAGTCATGAATTTTTACAGTAAGGGTTCATAATTGGATTTCCTAACGATTAATGTTAATGTCAATATTTGAATATTTTTCTCCTCTTCATATGACCTCAAATTTATTATTTTGATAAATTTCAGTGAAAATATTTCCCCACCTCCACCAAGGTTATGTCAGGAATGAACATGGAAAGAAAGACCTGTCAGTGGTTTAGATAACATACGTTATTAGTTATGTGCACACTTAGTTTGCAGAGATTCTCTTGTTCCTTCTCACCTTGTAATTGAGAGCAGGAGAGAGCTTTTACTTCATACGAAACTTCCAGTGTTTTGTTACTGACTTGGGTTGAATATCTTGATTTTTAAAGGATTCAAGCTGAAATCACGAAGTGGACTTACAGGTGTGGTGTGTACTATTGTATAATTAACATCAGGGTGGCATTCTCTTATTTAATTTTTACTTAACTGGACTTGAGCCTTAAGCCCTTGTTCAGGTTTGTGCTGATCTAAATGGCAAGTAGTCTGGTAATCACTTACAGATACATCTAATTGTGTTAACACTCATTAGATACAGCTGCTCTCAGTAGCTGGCAAAAATGAGCTGAAAGCTATGTGAAGAGGGCCCTGATTGGAGTGGCTGTTTAAAACTCACTGTGTGGTATTTATCTTTGTAAAAGAAAATCAGTTTTACTGTAATATTTTCTAGGAAAACACAGACGTTGCTAAGAGACAACAGTAAATATTGGGAAGAATGGGCATAACCATCAAGTTGTGTCCTTTTTTTGAATGATAGGGTTTACCCGTGCTGTGTAGATGCATCTTGATGTAGGCTTTGGTGGAGGGGCTCAGAAGCTATACTGTTGGCTAAAGATACCATTTTAGTGACTTGGGCAGCATTGTGAAGTCATCGAGTTCTGCTTGTGATGAGGAAGTGGCCTTGGTTATATTTCCATCATGGGATCTCTTTGACTAGCAGTATTAACTAGCTTGGTATGAATACTCCAGGTAGAAGAACTGTTATTATAGTGATCCTTGCACACTTTCCTCCTCAGCCTTTGCAGGACAGAGGACAGACAGATCTATCTACTTGCAGATAGAGGGAATTGGAGTACTCCTCTCAGTACCCCTGCTGCGATTTGGCTGATGTCAGACACCTTTGTTATTTGTGTCCCCTTAGATTTTCTGTCTTCTGTTGTCTGTCTGTTTTTTTCCCTGCCCTTTGCTTCACAAGTAAGCCAAACTTTTCTTTTTTCCAGTGCTGCTGCCAATGGGTACCATGGCCTCAGAGACAGGTAGTCCCTACCCATCATCCTGGAAGGCAGGTGAAAAGAGTCTGTAACCACAGAAGGAAGGATTCATCCTACCTCAGATAATATGAAGTTTAGTATCTAGTCTTGCCGTGGTACAGACTTTCACGGTGGTCAGTGGAATGAGAAAGGGTGGCTATACAGCCCTCTGAGGCAAGTGGGATGAATTGTTCTTGGAGGGCAACTGTCTCCCTTCACCAACTGTAAAAGGAGGCTTTTGTAGGAAGCTGCCTTTGACTACAGGAACTGTCCACAACTGTTTTCTGCCCAGGAAATTTTAGGAAATCCTAAAATGTATCCCAAGAGAGATGTCCAGTAGACATAGGCTACTACTAATGCAGTGATGAAGGGGGCTGGCAGAACTTCCCCTGGAACCATGGTTCTGGTCACTGATACTTGAGATGGGGTTACCCTAGTTCTAGTGCGAGTTTCGTAATCATGGGCTAGAGAGCCTACCTTGTCAAAGGAAGCTAAAAAGGTATGGCACGGTTTATCTAAGAAAATAAAGAAGACTTATTCCTTACACCAGCATAAAGGAGAAGCTGGAGGAATGATGTTAACATGAGTGGCACAAGGCAGTTACCTGTAAGCTCTTCACAGGTCAGTGTAGTCTAGATATTAACATGTTGTGAATGATGCAGGACCGAACTCTGAAATAGCTTATGCAGTCGTGGCAGGGGGAGTTTTGGAGACAACAGAAATAAAAAAACCTGGTTTAGCTCTATACAATGTTCAAGTCTTTCTACCTGAGCTACTGTGTAACTCTGCCATGTTTTGGTTTGGTTTTTTAACTTCTTTTTAGGTTTAGTCTTCTCCATCCTTATTAGCAAGGCTTGTGCATTGATGACTTACAACTGGTTATTCCCGGTGATACAGTTATTGGCATTATTATAAAAAAAAAACCCTACTATTTGCATTATCTCATTTTGTATCTCATTAATTTTCAATTTGGCTAGTGATAGCACCAGTAATTATAGAAGAAAATAACTACCCAACATTTTATTACTTAATTTTTAATTTTTTTTAATTCCTTAATCTACTGTTTTTATGTGGTAATGAAGAACTTGTTATTTCAAGCTTTTGTTACAGTAGTGAGTGAACACTACTTTTCTGCTCCGTCAATTTTGGCAGTTTCTTGAAATGCTATGTGACGTTAATCTGTTGATAGGATTGACTACTGTGCTATTTTGTTGGGTTATATTGTATCCTCCTTTGGAAGAACTGTAAAGGTAAAATAGTTTTATGCGCACTTGAAGTGATCTGGGGGATGAGGAATTGTGTTCATGATTGTTTGTCATTATAACTCTCATACCTCGTGTATCATTTTGGATGGGATTGGAAGTGTGTGTTTCATCTTATAAAACTCAATTTTAAAGTAAGCATTGTATCCTGTGAGACTGCTGTTAATGGTTGGATTTTTGTGGTTATACTCAGCAGTGTTTCTGCTGTTTTGTTTGTATGCAGGAGATACTTTCAATAAGTCAGACAAGAAACTGGGAAAGAGAAAGTTTGCCTGATGAGACCTAATGATTGAATCACCTGATCGTTAGCTCTTAAAGACTTTCTTCTTTTTCCTTTCTCCCTGATTTATTTTTTTTTTATTTTTTTTTCCTTCAGGCTGTGGATCTGTTCTAAATGAAAAAGGTGAAGTAGAAATGGATGCCATTATCATGGATGGAAAAAATTTAGACTCTGGAGCAGTATCTGCAGTTAAATGTATAGCAAACCCAATAAAACTTGCTCGACTTGTCATGGAAAAGGTATGCTGAATATGTACTTGAGTATGAAGCATTTTTTCCCTTAGAACTTCATCCGGTTTATTGATACACCTTGATGATGTTTGTGTAGCACTTTGAAGCAGGAAAAAAAGGAGAAATAGATGGTAGTGTTTGGAAACTATGGTCATGACCCTGAAGAACTTTTATTTTAAGGGGTTTTGAGAGGTATTTATTAAAAATAGCATTCTAAGAAAATGTAAGTTCTGCCATGCAATTGGAAGCTCAAGGAGAAATTGACATATACATGTTGATCTGTATCGTCACAGCTGGTGTTCAAGATTTTAGGGTTGGTTTTGTTCACTTGTTTTTTGAAGAGCTTTTATGCCGGTACTGAATTTTCTGCTTGATCTTGCAAGATTAAAGTTGGATAATATACTGGTGACTTTGTGATGACATGGAACTGAATTAAATGACCCAGTAACATATTTGGCCGTGTAATGCGGTCCTATGTTGTTCTAGATAGCCTCCTCCATTGTGACCTAATCAGATGCCTTAGTGCAAAGTCATGGTCTTCCAGCAGCAGAAGATAACCTTAGCACTATGTGATGGTGACAGATTTTCCAAGAGAATCAAACTTACCAGGGCAGCAAATGATTATTACTTGACCTTCGACATAAAGTTGATCCTGCTTTGCTCCACTAAGAAGTCATTCTAGTATCTGCCACAGCACACTTCTCTCATTTTTCAGAAATGGTGCAACTGGTATGGTTCAGGATGGAGTAGGTTATTTGTGTGGTATGTGCTTCTGTTTTACCATTACTAGACTGTGACGGGGATCAAAAAGTTTGTACTGTCTTTGGAGTTTACATTTTTCATCCTGCTAGTGCATCTGCCCCATTGCTGAAAAGGGTTCACGTTTGCAGAAACACTTACTAACAAAGAAGATTTATGTTTCTTTAACCTTTCAAAGTGACTTTTGAGGAAGCAAAACCTCTTATGGTGATCTGTAAAGATGATTGAAAAGTAATTTGTCCTCAACAGCCTCCAAAGAAGATAAGAATTATTTTTGCCCTTAATTGGAGGATGGTTCTGCTTTCAAAATCAGTCTAGTACGTCCACTAGAAAACAATGTTAAAACTTAAAATGAATAAGCTTTTTATTCCTTCATATTGGTTTTATTCTGTCATTTGGCTAGAACAAATGAATAGGTATAGCTGGTAGGCAGCTTCACAAGACCAATTTTTCAAAACTTGAGAATCTAAGTGGAGGGGTGGAGGAGAGCTGTTTTGTAGCGTGTTGGGGGAATGGTTTTTTGTGGGTTGTTTTTTGGTTTTTTTTTCCCTGTAGGTAACATCTTTTAATGCCTATTTTTCAGTTCATATTCCAGAATCTTTTTGTTGTTGTTGTTGTCTTCTCCATGACAAAATCCCCTTTAAGTTGACAAGAATAAAGTCAGAACAACACTGTTGGTTTTTGAGAATGTAACTTTGCAAAGTGTTTTTTTAAAAACCAAAAAAACCAAAACAAAAACCCCTCTCTTTGTCTTTCTTGTCTGTTATAAGGTCTTTCTCGTCATTGTATGATGCTTCTGGTGTTCAAAAATGTTGAGGCTAAATTTGAAAGGAAGTCATCAAATTCAACTATACGGGACCAAGTATAATGGTGTAACTCTAAACCCATGCAATTTTGTGGTAAAGTGTATTACTCTTTGCCCAGATGCAAAAAAAAATCTATGTAGATGACAAAGTTAAAATGTAAATGTTGGCCTAAATTGCTTGATATATCTTGAGGTGAGTTTCTGCTGCTTCTCCATCAGGTATTGTAAATGGGAATACCAACTGATGTTACTCTTCTGTTCATCTTGGACAGGAATTCTGGGACACCAAGCCAGGCTATTTTACAGTACACTTCAGGGTGTATTTTGTTTTGTTTTACTGTGCATAATTAAAAATATTTCAACTCTGTGACCCATGGGTAATAAGACTAGTTTTCCTGGGGTCCTAAGCATGTTAGGATGCTTATTTCCTAGTGGTTTCGAGATGCGTGACTGCCTTAAGGAATTTTGAAACGTACAGCTCCAAAAACCAAACAAGCCAAAAAAACTTTCCCCACCTGCTTGTAATTTTCTGTCTTTCCATTACTATTCTGGAACAATATGGGCTCCATCTGGTGGCCAGAGTGGCTCTTCTAGATTGTTGTTGCGCACATTTACCCTCTGTGCTGTCACATTCTCACTGGCCTCAAATTTGTCCAAATCCATGGGATTGAAGAAAGGAGGGCAGCAGAATAATTTCCATTCATTATTTACTATGCTATTGAACACGGCAGCCTCTAGAGATGGAAGGCTTTTAGTACTTTAACTAATTCAACAAATCCTTGAGAAAGCAGTTCAATTCCTGTTTGTAGTGAACAAAAATAGAATGATACATTGAAATGGCACTTTTTTTTTTTTTTTTTGAATGGGGCATGTAATCCCCCTCAGCTCCAACAATTTGTTAGATGGGCATCTTGTGAACATTAGAGCACTGATTCATTGGTATATGTGAACTGTGTATATGTTTTCCCCTACTGTGTCATCCAGCCCTTTACATTAGACAGAGGAGAATTTAGCTTAGAACATAGACTTCTCAAGGCAAAGGTGCAAATTTTTGCTATGCTCTGCACACTGCCAGGATTGTTAAATAAAGAACAGTGATGGTCTGAATTTCAGGCCAGCTGCAGAAATTTGGGGGATTTTCTCTTTCCTGTTTCCCATGAAATTAACTAAACTTGCCAACATTTGTTGTTTGTTAGTAAGATCTCTAGAACCCTTTATTTATTTTTTTTTTGTCCTCTTGGATTACTTTGTATAAATGTGTCCCAGAAAAATTAGGCACTTAAGAAAGTTAGCAAACTTATTCATGAAACTGTAGAAGAAGGATGAGACAGAAAAATGTGCTTTTGGGTTGTTTGGCAATGTTCTACCAGCTCTTTTGATTGATAAGATATGTTGAAAAGAAAAAAAAAATCAAATGCTCCTTAAGATACCTTCTTTTCAGTGAGGACTTAAAAAACCCCACAACAACAAAACAAACAAGCTTCTATGATAGCGTTTTTTTAATTCCTCTATGTGCAAGTATTTCTCGTTTGCGCAGCTCAGGAAGGTGGGTATGTTACCAGAACCTGCATATGGGAGGGAGCGCTTTGAAAAAGTTTTAAGAAACAACTTCCTTTTTTTATGATAAAACTCTTTTTTTTAAACTTATTTAAAGGATTATATAGAGTCTTAATTGCTGAAGACAGCAAGTGATGGAGGACACAGCCTTCTGATACAGATAAAGTCAAAATAAAAGTTCAATGTATTTCCTAAAAAAACCCACAAACAAACAAAAAAAAACCCAAACAAAAAAACTCCACCAAAACCAATTTGAATTACTGGGTCTTGTGCTTCTGGTGGTTTGGTGGCAATGGCAGAGGGGGGCAGTATTGCACAAAGAAGTTGGCTTTCAAGTGGAAGAACGCTAGCTTTGTTAGAAATAGGTAGGTCTTACTGTCTGGTAACATCACTCAGCATGTAAGCCTGTTGTCCACTCTTCAACATATACAGAGGACTTCTCCCTTGTAAGCCTTATTCTTGTTCCCTAAAGCAGTAGTCTCATGAATTGAGGGCTTAATTTGTCAATAAAAAGGCATTTAAATTTTCAAAAATGTCTGATGTCAGGGCCGCAACATCAGGAACGTTTCTAAAGTGTAGTCACATTTCCCGCTTCTGTAACTATCTGAAGGGCTTAGAGCAGAGGCTTTAATAAGCTTAAGTGGAGATCAGTGTCTGTGGTTTGGGAAGAGGTTTGGCTGGAATCCTTTGAAACAATGCAGTACTATGGGTTGGTCACGGTAGTGATTGCTTGTCATTGCTTTAGAAATCAACAGAAGTTGATGGTCTGCAGCATCTTAAAAGTCTGAAGCTTTGAGACTAAATGTCCTGAGGAATGCAGCATGTCACAGAAATACCCAACCTCTGGCATCCTCGCTTCAGGCTGAGAGCCGAGTATGTGCCACTTTGGTACCCTGCAAGGCTCTGCAGGCCTGCAGCCTCCAGCATCATGTGGTTGTACTTTTTGGACCTCAGCTGGTACCTGCGTGCTGTGCTGCTGCATGGACATAAAAGCTTGCTTGAAGTTAGGTGCAGTGCTCTGAAATGACTCCATACTGTATAGTCAGACCACCACTCCTCCAAAACCCTCCTGGGCTCTGATAAGCAATTAACAGCTGTGTAGTGGTCCAAGAAGTTGATGCTTATTTTCTGAAACAGATTTAAAAAAAAATAATCAGATTTTAGAGGTCCTACTAAAGTATAAGGATTAATGAAACAAATTTATCTGGCAAGTTTCTCTAAAATATGAATTAACCAAGCTGTACAGGCTTTGAAGCATGGATTTAACTAAGGTGGTTGGCTTAAAATCTGGTCTAAGTCCTTTGCTAAATAAAGGAATCAAAATAGAGCTTCTGCAAATGTTAGAAGAGAGCAAACATTTTTTGGTCAAACCAGTTAGAACAGTATTCCATTCTTGAATTTGAAATTCTGGGTCTGTAAGAGTAGCAGCTAGTTGAAGGAAATATTTGAAATAAAATGGTTCAGCTGATGTTAAGAAACACTTTAGTGTATGATATTTACAGTTTTTGGTTATTGTACTCTTATGAGGTGTAATACCTTCAAACAGAACAGGAATTTATTTATCATTCTTTCCTTCTGAGTAAAATCCTTCTAGATCTCTTAGTTAACCGGAGAAAACAGTTTAGTTAAGTAGTGATTTGGTGATTGACTGGAAACAGTACGAAGAAGTTGCAAGTTTACCAATTTTTCTTCTCCCATTATAATAAGTATTAAATAGATAAATGCAATTCTTTTCTACTAATGATGAAAGTTTGTGGTTTGGAGAGCTGAAAATTTTTTCAGCTAGTGGAAGAGGATGTAGGCATAGAAATCTAGAAGGTTTAAAAATAAAACAAAAATTTGGAATATTCTTTGTGTGGATACTTCTAAAAATAAAGAGTGCTTATACAAAACTGCTCAGTACAAGACCAAACAAGAATTGTCAGTGACTCTCCTGTCTGTCTTCTGCAGACGAAGCACATGCTGCTGACTGACCGTGGTGCACACCTCTTTGCTCAGGCCATGGGTATTCCTGAGACTTCAGGGGAGAAACTCATAACCGAGAGATCCCGGGAGAGATGGAAGAAGAACCTTGAGCCAGATTCCAACCCTGAAGAGTTTCAAAAGTAGGGTTTTTGTAAAATATTTTCTCTTTTTAAATTCAGGTAATTTAATTTGTGCTATCAGTTAAAAAAAACCAAACAAACCAAAGCTTGAAGGCCTGTATTCAGACTTGAGAATACTTCAGTTCCAAGTATTACATGGTTTGATACAGTCTTCACAGTACATCCTCAGCGAAAGTAATGAAAAATCAAGCTTTCAGTGAATTTGCTCAAGTATAAGTGACTGGAACAAACTTGCACAAACTTGTTAATGCTTAAGATTGTCAGTCACTTTGACATAGCATAGTTTTTGTGGCATTAATGGAGAACATAGTTAGAACTTGTTATTGCTCTTAAAATCACCAGTTGTAGAAGTGCATTGAGCAGCTTTAACAAACAGCAGGCATCACTTTGTATAGTTCTTTTCCATGGAGGAACTGTGATTCTAAAATATCTTCAATCCACATTTTAAAATGAGTCCATGGGAAAAAAAAAATACAAAATTAACAAAGCTGATGTTGGTTAAGTGGATGATCAGACTTGTCTTTGAACTGGATTAGGTAGTTAAACGACATCAGATTTTGACCAGTAACTCCTCCTGAGTGCTGACTGTGGCTTTTGGTTATTGTAGATAGGAATGAAAAAATTGGCCAAGAAGTTTGGTGTAATGGTTGGTGTGAAGAGGGATACTACTGGATGGTATTGCACAACAGAAAAACAAGTCACTTGAAAAATAAGCAAGTCTCATATAAAGTAAAGAGGAAGGTGAGGTGGACAGGAAAGGAAGCAAAACCATCAAATGTCAAAAATGTTATTTATGCCTGTGAGGTAGGCATAAATACTAAATGGTTTAGAACTTCCATTTGTATGTTAATGGTTGTGGCATAGGAAAGCACTGTATTGTATTACATAAATGCTGTATTACATGTTGTTCATCTGTTCTGTGAAACAGTAGCAATGAGAGAAGCAGAGCTGAAGAATTTGTAGATCAAAAGGAGGAAATTTCTTCTGTGGGCATCTTTAATTAAAGTCCATGAAATGAGGCTATAAAGTACAAGCTATATGTTACTGTCAGTAGATTGCTAGAAGGAAAAACAAATTCATGAGGCAAGTGTAAATATGGTCTTGTAAACAAAGCAAAATTGTTCCTTGACCATAAGGTCTCAGTTGTAGTTCATCTTGTATCCAACAGAAGTTTTGTTTTGATCCACAGTCTATCCAAGGACTGTGTGGTGTTATAATTAGTTATGAAGGATTAGAGGATGGCGTAGCCCCTACCTGCCATGTGGTCTCCTGAATATATAAGTTGGAATGCCTTGGCATCTGAGTCTCCATTCATTCTTTATAACTGCTTAATTATTTTTTTTTCTTATAACAGTGTTAGGTGTCTTCAATTTCAGCATTGTCTTGTTCTGAAATATCTGATAATAGAAGGCTTGTGTATTTTCGAAGGGCTCAAGACTTTTTCCTGTCTTAGCCATGCTGTTCTTTTTCTGACAGCCAGTGCCCAAAACATCAGCACAAATTCACAAAGTTGAAAATCAGTCTTTTTTTATGCAAGCCCATTTGTTCCTGTATCACATGTGGAATGTTCTTTTTCCTGTTATGTCCACAGTGATTATGCAGAAACTTGCCTGGGGCGAACAGACAGAAGGTGAAGTAGTGTTAGTCAGAGGCAAGATAATACCAGATCACACTGGGAATTTGAAGGTTGGTGTGTACTTTACTTCCAGTCCTCTGGTCCTAACAGTGTTGGAAACCTTGGGGGTTCACAGCTTTCTAAGCCAACTTTGCTGTTTCCAGAAGAGAGACCTTTCTCTTCCGCTGGTTAGAAGCCTGCATTCATTTATGCTAAAAGCTTATGATTCCATTGCACTTACAACATGGCATCTTGTACACCTTTTGCTGAGAATAGGATGCGGTTTGTTTTATCTTCAGTCTCTCACTCCAAAGATTCTGATCATATCTTTGTCAAGAAGGCTGGAGATTGCCTGAGAACCCCAGAGAAAGGCACTTGAGTCTGGCCATAAGGTAGTAGATCTGTGAATCACAGTGCAAGAGTAACTGGAGGAGGTATTAATTAACAAGGGCCCTGACAGCAATTGACAGAAAACGCTACTATTGATGCAGGGCTAAGAGATGAAATAGCAGATGCCTTATTAGTTGAATGGGGACAGAATAAGTACATGTAACTTCATGGGTACTGGATAATGAAAGATTTAGACAAAAGGGAATGAACAAATCCAACTGATCCATTCTGTGTCACAGTCTATGCAGTACATAAGAATAATTCTTGATTGAACAAAATCATTATTACTAATAGCATCCTCTGGTATACTACAGCTACTTTGTTGAGGTTCTTGCTACTGTCACTAACTAACAATAGAGAGAAGGTTATAATATGGTATCTCTACTTAGTTTGCCTGCCTTGGTAATGTTTCTGAGTCAACTAGCTATGCAACAGATTGTTTATATCTTCTTTGCCTTTGTTCTGAAGATGAACAAAGAAAACATGTGACACTGAAGCAATAAAAAAGTTTAAAGGGACAGTAAGAAATATAGCGTAGTTGTCTATTTGCTCCACGGCAGATAAGGTATGTCAGACGCATTCACTTTTTTATTTATTGCCAGTTGAGCTTTTGTACCAAAACCAGATAGCTGCTGCGTATGTGATTCGTGCACTTTCATTATTCTCACAATTGCTCAAGGTAAATACATCCTTAGGAAAATGTACGTCTGGATGCACCTTTCTTCAATTCTCAGGAGGACCTAACTTTAGTTGGTTGAAAGGTGCCACATGAGTGTGCAAGGGAGTACTGAATTTACTAATATTCTTTTCAGCAAATCATTTGTAACAGATGGATGGGTGGGAAGCCCATCTGCACCATCATATTAGTTTGAGTTGAGGTCCGTCTCCACATAAATGTCAGAGCAGTTTGTAAGGCCTGTGATTCATCAGTCAACTTCGAATTGCTGTGAATGAAGTGTAGGGACTGACAGTATGGTATTTTACATCAGCAGCAGGGAACAGGAAGTTGCTTCTCTGAGAAATTGACTGTGGGTTTGATGGTACACAAGGACTTTGTCTGACTTAATTAGCTTAGATTTTGTGGGGCTATAGAAAGACCCTTGCCGCTGCCTAAGCAACTTCCAAAGATACTCCTGTTCCAGTCTCCTGTTGGGCAGTTCCTTGAAGGATTGTTAAAAATTCTTTTCCTGTGTGTAGGGATTTAGATTTTTTTGGTATACCACTCCTAGCTAGATACTGGTTTATGTTCCTACATGAATTGCCAAGATTGGAATATGTGGACACTCAAAACTGTTGCTTCTCAGTAATGTCTTGCTTCTCAGTGCAGCAACTGTTACAGTAAGTTACAATAGCCTTTTTTTTTTTCCTGAGTATGAATACACGTGTATATTTTAAGCAGTTTATTATATATGACTTTTCTGTGCTGAAGAAATAAAGCAGTAGCTGAGACTTCTATTTTCTTCAGTGCATGAAGATTTTTAAGCTGATGTGTGGTTTCAACAGATTCTACTGGCCAAGTGATTTAAACTTCAAGATTGTGTAGCTACAGAGTACAAAGATAAAACTATGTATTAATGATGGGTTGTGAACAATACTAGTTGAAAGGCACATAAATAACTTTTTTTTTTTTTTTTTTTTTGGTGGCATTCAAACATTTAGGGGAATAAGGAAGAGGAAAGAGGAGGAACAGGAAGGAAATGATTCAGTGCATGCATAACATTACTGTCCTTTTCTGTATTCACTTGTTTACGTGCATTGTCATTAATAATTCTGGTTAACCTCCTGTTGAGACAGTTTAGACAATTCTTGCATCTTTGAGTTGCTATTTAGGGGAGGGTTGTGCTTCAGGTGTGTCACAGCCAAAAAACTACTCCAGAACTATGGTAGCTAGAAATATTTCAGCCCTGCATGCTTTTGTTTCATGGGTTTTTGCCTCCCCAAATCAAAGTTTCCATGCTACAAAGGTAAAGAAGTCATGGGGGGAGATTAAAAAAAAAATGGAGTGTTTTCTACTCTAGTAAATATAAAGCTATGAGAATTGTTGCATATTGCTTGTTGTTTTTGTAATGAGAAGCATGGTAAAAAATAGCTTTATGATGAGCAGTAATTTTTTTGCAGTAATCTTTTTTAAAAGTTACCTGGAAAAGAAATACAACATGCTTTGGCAGGTATGCTTTAATTCTACCTAATTTTGTGAACTGTTTTTCTTGGCAGAGACCTTGGAACAGTCGGTGCTGTTGCTATAGACGGTGAAGGAAATGTAGCTTGTGCAACATCCACTGGAGGACTCTCTAATAAACTGATTGGCCGTGTTGGTGACACAGCATGCATAGGTATGGGGTGTGCAGTCTTGCCTCTCATTTTCTGGAGTTATCTTATTTAAAGAAAGAAAAAAAGAAAGCAAAATGTATTACACAGTCTCCTTTTCATTTGTGAAATGAAACATAAATACTGGTACCTCTGAAATGGAGGTCTAACATTCACATGTATCAAAGCTGAAGCTCCTTAACACAACATGGAGATTGCAAGTAAGGATTGGGAGTAGAAGTGTAGTGCTGTCATTATTATCATAATCCAACACTTTTCTGTCTGGAAAATGGGGATGGGAATTCCTTTTTTCTGTCCTTTCCTGAATGCTAACATTTTTTTTTTTCTGTGTTTCCTTTCTGTTCATTCTGATAAAGCTCTCCTTTTGTATGTCTGTGCTTACAGCTAAGTCAAAAAATGTAGCCTGTTCCATACTAAGATGCTGTTTTCTTGGTATTTAAGGAAGTAGGTGTAATGGTAATTACTGTTCGTTATAGGAGTGAGCCAGTCTTGTAAAATGACTGGCAACTTCGAGTAAATTCCTGTTCTTAGAGAGCCCTGATAAGACTGCTTCAGAGCCTAATAGATGCAGTGTGGAATAAAGGAAATATTTTAAGAGATCTCTTATCCAAGTATAAAGAGACATTTGAAATCCTGTCCCCAGACTTCCTCCTCTCATGGGACCGACTTGCCATTTGATTGCTTCAGAGTTCTACCATACAGCTGGGATTTGGAAAATAATTATTTTTAGTAAAACATGTTCCAAACTCAAATAGCACTGCAGTAGGCAGTACATGATTATTATAAAACTAATACTAACTTTCTCTCACACCCTAAGTTGCTAATGTTTTGGTACCCTCTGCATGCATTTTGACAATAATTTTCAGCTTAATTTCTGACTGTGGACACCCTTCTCTTGTGTAGATCATGGGCTCCTATACTATGGGTCGTAGGTCTGTGAAGGACAAGTGGAACTGGGCACGGTTGAGCATATTGCTTGCAACTTTTGCTCTTAGTAGACAACTGCAGGATTGGATACAGAAATGCTAGCTGTCCCTTTAAATATTAGAGTCTTTTGAGAGGGGGCTTTGACAGACTGATTGTGGCAGTGTTTTTCCATGTGTAAATCAGGTTCCATTGAAAAGGTCTGATCTGATCAAGAAAGTACAGAAGGGAAGAAACTTTCATTGCTCTTCTGTGCTGCTTTCCCCTCCCCCAGTACCTTGTTTATAATGCTGTGGTATGTTCCTCCCCAGCTCCTGGGAAATATTTTCCTTAGGAGATGTGCTAGAAATATGGGTGTTGAGCAAGTGGAAGCTTGGTGGAGAGCAGGGTGTGGAATATGCCAGCAAAACAAGGATGGGAGGAAAAAAAAGCGGGGGGTGAGGGCATTCAACAGAAGAAACACTGCTTGTGGTGAGGATTGCAAGATTCTTTGGGGGGCCTTCGTGATGCTTCACTAGAGCCCAGGCTCTTCAAATCTTTTACCTGCTTTTGCTCTTGGGGATAAGTTCCCCGCAAACTTTGGTCAATTCACCAATATCCTCACAAGATCTTCCTTCGTATCTTCTCAATTGGTAATGTTGTGCGCCCTGGCATTCTGCATCCCATCACTAGTTTGCTGATCTTCAATATGCCGTCTCTTCCTGTTCTGGAAGATATTTTTGCCTATCCCTGTGAAGTGTAGGCCTGCTGCTTCTGCTTCTTGTACCACAAGCAGATCACTACCCTTCTAGCTCTCTCAACTTGGCAACTGACTTCATCCAGCTCTTGTTGATCTCTCCCATGTATTTTACTTTTCAAACTGATGCAGAAATGAGAAAGAAGTTTGTTACTGACACTTTGCTCCCAGATGTGCACAGAACTGCCGGCCCTTTAGGAAGAAATGTTCGGTACCTATTTTAAACAATGCAGGGCTTGCAAATTGTATTACAGAATACTGGTGCCTTTTTTTTTTTCCCTCTGAAAAGGAAGTGGAGGTTATGCTGATAACCACTCCGGTGCCACTTCAACCACAGGACATGGGGAGAGCATTATGAAAGTGGTCTTAGCCCGACTGATCCTCTATCACATGGAGCAAGGTATATTCCAAACTTCCCATGAGCTGAAATAATGAGGCTAGGAAACGTTGCCTAATGACAGGTTTCAGTTTATGTGCTATCATCCTAGAACAGTTGTCAGAAGAGTTGTTCCCAGGGCTATGTGGATGGGTCACCTCTCTTTAAAAATGAAATTAAGTACTAAAGTATTAATAAAGCTAAAATAGCCTTAAGTGGACAGAAATATCTATGCTGCTTGATGTTTAATCATGCTTTAGATCAATGTATGTTGGAAGACATTATTGTCTACTTTGTTTAACTGAAGTTCTCTTTAATAATTTTTTCCCAATTTTAAACTAAAATTTTGTGAACAAAGAAACAGAGAACAAGTAAAAGGAAGATATGTTTAAGGAAGCAGTAGAGGAGGGCTAGAGATAGATGATCAGAGCTGAGATAAGAAAGCATAGGATATCACGTTTCTAATAAACTGTAAAGGTCTTGATTTTAACAACTCTGATTATAGCAACAGAAATGTTTTTAAGATGTTTTAACTATGATTTAAATTTTCATTTTGTTTTGGAAAATATACTAAACTGACTGGGTGGGTATGTGGTAAACAGCTGACACAGTATGTCTTATGTGACTGTAATATAATCTGACTGTGAGATGACCCTTTGGAGCTTTACCTTCATGAGTTAGTCTGTCATCTAACCCCTTGATTATATTACAGCCTGTAAACATAGCCAGACAACACTTCTATTGCATGGAGTTGAAGAACCATTAATATAGATATCACCATTATTTTTAGAAAGCCATAGCTTTTGGGCAGTACAGTGTAGCTTGCTTTGAGATCAACTGAACTGGAAATAGTTGGAAAACTTTCAATTTACATTTTCATTGGAGAAGCAGTAAGTAGAGAGACAAGTAACAGCTGACAATATTCTTGTTACGCTTTATAGAGCTGTTTGCATATAATGGGTGCATTTCTCTGTAAATCTCTTGGCTAATGTGATAGTTTCAGCATAAAGTACAACCTACAGATTGTTTCCCAAAGCTCTAACACATTATGATCTCCCCTTACTCTCTCTATTATGTCCCTAGCTATTCAATTTGTGACTGGCCTTCTAAGCTCTATTTAGCCTAAACTGTGTAAACCAGTTTCTCCTCTGGCTTGAAGTTAACTGCATTGCGAAACCTATGCACTGATAGCAGCTACCTGGCTTGTGATCAATCAGTATGAAAGGCAAATGAGGCTCAAATTAAAAAGTTTTTTCAGAAAAAAGAAAAAAGAAAATGAACCCACATGTGTGCATGTTTAATTGGTTTGCACTTGTTCACCCTGCCCATGCTTGCTCTACCTTCATTCATCCTGCCCAGAAGTATAACTCAGCTGCCAGGAAAATACGTCAGCGATAGACTTCCCCCCCCCGCCCCCCCGCCACGTTTCCATGAAGGCGCTGAAAACAAACCCTCAAGTTACTGTAACTTTTTTGAGTCCTTTAACGGTCAACTGAAGTTGCATATTTAAGAATAACTACAGAGCTCTTTCACAATTCTGTTCAGCTATTCAGTAATTCACAGAGTAAATATCTTCTTTTGGACCAACGCTGCAAAACTTACTTTAATATTTCAGGAGTGAATTGCTTTGCCAGTCTTAACAGCTGTTGGAATCTCTGTCTTACGGTGGCAGCTGTTGTCTTGATGAAAAATCAAACAGTGAAATGCTGACCCTTTGAAGTCAGTGCCACTGACTTGAATAGTCACAGTGTCACTCGTAACGTCAGAGAAAGGAGCTTTATCCTGTCACTCACCAGTGCTGTGAATAATTCTGACTCTGCTGGTTTTGTTTGGTTTTAACTCAAAATTTGGAGGGAAGGCATGAAGGTCGGGTTTTGTTCTGCAACCTAAGCTGCATAACATTACTGATGGTATATATCTTGGAACAATTAGGCCAAGCCAACTGCATTCCTGAATATACATTCAAACTTGTAGTGAATAAATATTCTGCAGCCATTACAGGCTTGTGTGTATGATGTAGACATTAACTTTGTTTTATTTAGAAAATAGTCCTGTTAATATGAATTAAGTGTAATTAAAAGATAAAGCTGCTTTGCTGGTCCTTTCTCTGATGTGTAGTACATTGAGTCCTCATCTTGCCTGATACTTTCAGAAGTTTCAGGAAGACTAATGCTGATGTCTGCTTTTGATAAATTATGACAATGTGAAGTACATGCTTTGAGCTCCATTGCAGCCAGTGGACTTGGAACATAGATGATGACTGAAATTTTTGATTGCTTTAATGTGTTTTTTTCCAAATTGTAAATGCTTTAGACCTAGCTTGTGACAAACCTTTGATGGAAAGCATGCAGATTGGCATTTTTCCCTTCAAATCATGGCATAAGAAATGTCATATCTTGAACATAGAGTTGATGAGTTAGTCTATATCAAACACTGAAACTGAATTACAATCTGAAGCTATTTAAATCCTGTCTTTGTAGCAGCACCATACCACAGCAGCTATTAGCAACTGTCCAGGGCCTTCCTATAAACAGTTCCTTTGCTACATTGGAAACTTCTTGCTGATTTAGTTGAAGAAGGAATTAGGTTTGGCTGGCTCCATGGGGAGGGGTGAAACTTGAAGGGAATTTTAAAACTGATTTCAAGACAGACACCATGAAGTTATCTTGTTCTTCCTTGTTCCAGGACTGTCACCAGAGATGGCTGCTGACACTGCATTAGACTACATGAAGACACGAGTTGGGGGCTTGGGGGGCGTCATTGTTGTTAACAATTCAGGAGAGTGGGCAGCAAGGTTCTCCACCAAGCAGATGTCCTGGGCTACTGTAAAGGATGACCAGCTGCATTATGGGATTTATGCTGGAGAGAGGCATACAAAACCTGTTGATGAAGCACTTACATTTGAAAGTGAGGGATTCTGAGGATGAAGAAATATCAACTGAGGTAGAACGGAGATCTGCAATTTTTGCTGGAGGGCAATGACAGATGATGTCATCTTTCTGAAGGATCTGTACTCTTTTGATTGGTTCACTGACATTGCCACATTTACAGTCAAAATGAAATCTGGACGTAGCTCTTCAGTGGTCAGGGGTATATGTGTAGTGTTTATTAATACCTTCGGGAAGTGAGGAGATCCTCCTTTACTAGATGAGAAAGAATGGTCAGTAGCTTTCCTGGTCACCATGCCTGAATCCTACGTTAAAGGGAGCCTAAGTTTCTGTATTGGAGGAACTCCTTTCCATGCCCATTCTCCGAGACTGCTGCCAGGATGATTTCAGAGATTAATACTTATTGATTAAAGACTTAATTTTGAAATTTGAAAATTGCATCACTCTCCAGTCATCCCATGATAACAAAGTGCTAACTGTCAGTGAAATACCACCAAACAGCAGTGAAGAGTTAAGGCTACGTCATTGTCACAGGCTTGATATAACTGTCAAGGGAAATAATAATGAAGTAAAGAAAATAACTTTTCTCCAGAAATGGGAAACATGGTGTTTCTGAGTCGTCCTGTTTTATTCCATTCATTGGCATCAGACCTACAATTAAAAACCAGACACCACAACAAAGTAGGCTACAATATTTCGAAGTATATGTGGATAGTTAACAGGAAAGATATTGACTTAGTATCTGGAGTAGTAATAAAGAAGGTCGTGATTTCAGTAAATGTAAATAAACCAGCAATCTTTACTACTCAAATACAAAGGTGATAGGCACCTTTTAAATCTATCATGAGATGGAGATTAACTGGAAAAATAATTATCGAAAATCAAGTGATAAAAGCAAGCTGTACTAAAACAAATAAAACTGCCTCTTAACAAGCTTCTTGTCTGAAGTCTGAAATATTTTCTGGAGAGGTTTTCTTTTTGAAGAAGAATTGATGTTCTGCATTACCTTTAATACAGTTTCTTCATTAAGATTTTGTAGTTTTAAACGAAAGACCAAAATTTCTTTTTCCTGTTTTCTGACTTAACTACATAATTTTTTGTGTTAAAACTGTGTAATAATTTTATGGATTTTAGCTGGTGACTAGGTTTCCTCTGCGGACAGATTTGTAGTTATAATTGCATGCCATCATACTGTGGAATGTTCGCTTTACAAGATAACTCAAATAAATAAACATAGCAAAAATCTTAAATCATAGCGTGAAACTACTCATACCTGTGTCCCCACTACCGTAAGCTGTGTTACTGAGTTGGTTCAGACAGAACGGCAGGGTTGCCGAGGCTGTCTAACCTGCTCCCTACTTGGATCTGATGGTTCAAGAGCCGGTGGTTCATTCAGGACATAACCGTGGAGTGCTCGTGTACTTCGTCCACAGGAGATGGTGTAGCAAATGGCTACTGTCTGATCATCAGGAGTTTATGAAACAATAACAGTATTTAAGATGTGCTTATCTGTAGGGAGAAGTAGTTGTCTTCTGAGTAAAAACTAATTCGTTTCCCTTTCTTTGCATGAGATACCAATCTTACACGGCCAGACTGTTCTCTGGGAAAAAAACCAGTATCGCCTTAGCTTCATTTCCAGAATATCAAGGCAATCCAGATTTTTGTGGTCAAGATTCTGCTTTGTTTACCTCACCTGTCCCTAGTCCAAGATCGAATTCGGGACAGGCAATAGAAAATACGATCTCTGCGAGTTCTGCCAAATTCCACTTTACAGCATTACTGTCATGAACTTGCTCAATGATTTTTTTTTAATGAAAAAGAATCAAACTTGAAGGATGTTTTCTAGGTAGGCATGGATGTAGGCTGTACACAAGAAGAATACAAATATCTTGTCTTACAGCTGCTTTATCAAAGACTCCATAGAAGGCATGTTCCTAAGTAACCATTCCTTTGCTTGAAGTAGCTGGAGGGAGGAGCGCTTAACCCACTGTTGCTGCAACACCTGGTGTATCATCTTTGTCAAGCTCTGTTTTTGTTGTTTTCTGAGCGGATGCAAGCCTGTTTTGGTCATGCTCCAAGTTGACGAAAACCCAGGTGATGGTTAGTGTAGCAGCAAGTGTAAGCTGATACACCCGCTGGGTGGTTTATTGGCTAGGGTTTGGCACTACGCTAACCTGGACAGTTGGCTTTTGGTTAGCTCTGAACACGTTCACGCCGTCAGCCACAGCAGCAGTACAGATACGATCTCAGGGCTGTCAGAAGGAACAGTAAATGGTTACTGTGGTTAATTCACCTCAGCTGTGCTCAGGAACATAACGTAATAAATTGCTGGCACTTAACGAAGAGCATTATCCTATATAGGCTCTTCTGTCGCTCATCGGCAGACTAGCTGGGCACCGTCCAGCAGTGCATTAAGCAGTGTGACTACCATCTGGTCTGTATGATTTGTTCTGTCTTACCCGCTCCTTGGTAGCGTGCTCTATATTCCTTTCTTGTGCAAAAGTATCTGGTTTTCAAAAACGTGCTTGTGCTGTTACGCCTTTCTACTTCACGTGGGGCTGGGAACGAGGAACTGTGCCTTGCATACAGATTGATGACGTTTGGTAATCCTTAGGCTGGAGTTTGCTCCGCAGTTCAAATGGTGGCAGCTCAGGCAAAGCGCTGGGACCAGCGGTCAGGGCTACATGCTGTTCTTCCAGCTAGCTGACCGAGTCAGCGCTCCTCGGAAGGGTATGGGATTTCCTCACCTCATCTGGACAGCAGGTAGATCTTTCTAGGACAGTCTTCCCCTCTCTGCTAAGAAGGGGGGATGATAGCAAATGGTCAGGGATGGGATAGGCCTAACTTTGGAAGAAAGCGGAGAGCTGGGGATCAAAGAGTTGTTTTTCTTCTCTCTCTTTACCCTTCCAGTCATGTTCTTCAGCTAGAACAGAGCAGGACACTGTTGCTGATGATGTGAGAAGTTGCTGGTGTTTCACAGGCCTACCTAAGTTTTTAATACGCTTACATGCCCCCGACCTTTGAGAATATTGAGAAATTACCCTTTATAAGGGCTTTAATTTAACACCTTCTATAATTATAAATACGGTTGAAAGACGCTGAACTTCAGGGGGATGCTGACAGCAGGACGGGAAGTTGTGCGCCACTGCCATGCGCTGCTGCTGGAAATGAGCCTCTAATCCAAATGGCTGTGACCTGGATATCAAAGGAGGAAAATCAGGGTCTGTTGCCAAGAAACTGAGTGTCCTTGGCATGTAGCAAAGCAGCAACAGAGTTTTAATTATCTAATTAAAGTGTGGCATCCCATTATTTTATATCATTTAGAAAGCCAGTTGTGGGTGCTGTCCTGTTTCTTTCTTGTTACTCTGTAGAAAGGGTCCCTGACCCAGGCAGGTAGGCGCGATGGGCATGCATACCAAAGCCAAGATGTTAACAAAAGCAGCAGTCATTGACTTTGCTCATATATTGTTAGTTCTGTGCAGGTTTTCCTTCTTAATCTTTGCAAGTTGTAAGTAATTAAAAATTGTTCTGTGGGAGATGTAGGACGTGTTTGGAAATTTCGGGTTATTTTTTTCTAGTGTTCTACTTTGTCCTACATTTCAGCTCTGTGTCTCTGGGGTGGTTTTCATTGACTTTGAAATCTATCTTGGCAAAGTTTAATGGCACTCACTGTTCTGCTTGTTTCTCTTCTGGTCTGCTTTTCCTTTGATATGCTCTGATAAATATTTGCTGTGGGACAGATTTCAGTCTTGGTTACGTCAGTATAAATGAAAAGCACAGTCACTGAAGTCCATGATTACACTAGAGGAAGTGAAATCGGACGTGGGCTCGCCTGTCCGAAGCCAGTAGCTCTGTAAGTATTGAAACAGCCTTTGCTAACGAGGGAGAGAAAAGAAAGAGGGCAGAGAGCCTGCGGCAGGGAGCCACTGCCTTAGACAGGACTCTGGTCTCTGGTAGTGTCAGGGCGAAGATCGTGCCTGGGGAAATAGTTAAATATGCGCACTGGGAAATAAATAAGTGTCAAATGATTCACATAAAAGAATTTTAAGATCGTACAGATAGGGCAAGCAGTGAGTCATTTTGGTTTAGACAAGTAAACCATGAAGGAGGGGAATCTCATTTTCCTTTCCACTGCACCCTTCACGCCGGGTTTACTGGGGGCACAGAGATACCCTACAACCTTTGTGTAAATGAGCTTTGCCAGACCTGGTAGCATGTGCTTTACCTTGAATTATTTTTAACATTCTTGCCTTTTGGCCTTTAAAATTCTCCTTGGTTAGAGCGAGTCTTGTTTTCTCGCAGTTCCTCCCCAAGCCCTTTTCCGCTGAGGACAGGATGGGTTACGATGCAGTCTGCGTGGGCTTTAGCCCTCCAGCCCTGCACTTTTGACCCTTTGCTGCCAGAGCTTTACTACAACTTAAGCTATGTAAATGCATGGTAGCACGCAGCTTATTAAATACTCAGCTGCTTCCAGACTTAATGGCTCTGCCTGGCCCTGCCTGCTAAGCAGCATAGCAGGCTGCGTGCTTAGCAACCCAGGCTGCCGTGAATGCAGCACCCCCGTGCACCGCTCTCCCTGCTGCCTCCCCACTGAACGGAGCGAATATTTCCAGCTTTTTTCCGACGGTGCGGAAAACCTTGTCTAGGTTTGGGTGTAGGTAGCACCTGCCAGCCGCAGCCTGTGCTAACAACTGTGTTACAACAGCACCATGAGGTCCGACTAACGTGGGAGACAAAACCTGGGGCCGCTGGAGGTGCTGGACTCATTTCTGCAAGTACTAGTGACTGTAAAATATACATACCAGTAAATGTAGATCCTATTTTTTTAGCACTTGCTTTTTCTTAGCAATTCTTAAGTGTCCACTCATAAATAGTTTCTAGAATAATTAACAAACTGCTGCTCTTTTGGGCTGGAAAAGTGCACAATTTGCTGGGACGTGGGTACTCTTATCCTCTGTACTTGGAACTCATTTGCTGCGTGGAAGAGGGATGCAGCCAGTATTTCTCTCCTTTCCTATATTACAGCAGACAATTTGTGGTGGTGTTGGTCGGTTGATTTTTTGTTTTTGTTTCGTTGGTTTTGTTTTGTAAAAGCTCAAAAGTTACTGTGGCTTCACTCAGGTGTTTTTACCTATCTTTTTTTCCTCACCTCAGGTAACCCTTCTGAGGTCCTTGGGAATGAGTGCGGCTCAGCTAAGCCTCTAGTAAGATAATCACTCAGAAATGATGATATTAGGGAAAATGAGTGGAAGATGAAACCCAGCATGTTTTCAAGTATTTTAAGCCAGAATGAACCACAATTATTATCTAGTCTTACTTCCTAAATAAACAGGCCATAGGTCCTTCTCTCTTGTTATTTCTGCATTAAGCAAATAACTTCTGTTGGAAGTATGGTCTGTTCCTGCCATGGACAGAATGAAAATGAGGACGCTCTGTGTGAGAAAACACCTGAATCGTTTTTTAAATAATTCTGGTTTAACACATTTCAGAAAAAAAAAAAAAAGACATTACCATGGTAGATACCCCGATGGCTTCTGTGCTGCCACCAGGCTGTGCCTGAAGTCTCCATGGGGTGAGGACGTCTGCTAGAAAACAGACCTGAAATTTCAGATCCAAAGATACACGGTATGTATTTTCGTGGCAACGAACCTCCAGAAGTCCTGCGTGTAATGGTAATATTTATATAACAATTCAGGTCTTCAGAGAAGTATACAGAAGCTGTGAACTGATCTGCGCAGCTCTTCAGTGGAGTTTATTATATTTGAACTGGTTTATCTCTGGTGAGCATGCAGGGAGATTAAACAACTACTCTGGAGCCACCAAATGCATCTGAGGCAGGGCCAAGATTAGAATATTGATTTCTGGCTTCTGCAGTCCCAGGCTCGGTTCACTACATTATGTTGTTTTTACAGATAATGTTTAGACAAATAGATCTTGACATATCAAAAGCTCAGTAGCCTCTCAGTAAATTGAGCAGGGCTTTAGCTGTTCAATTCCTGTGATTTGTGCGTACCTCATGCCTGGTGCTGGTAATCTCAGTAGCTATTGTATATTTACAGTGAAAACCACTTGTATCCTGAAGCATACTAGACTTTTTTTTTTCTCTTGGAGTAGAAATAAGCCTAATTATGTTACAATTTCTTCTTGTCAGATTGAGATTTGCAAATACGTTACTTCAAAGAAATTCTGCTTCAATCCTCTTTAAAAAAAAAACCACCACATTGATGGAGATTCTCAGTCCTAACCAACAGTAGCTTGTTGCTATTTCTAATTTCTTGTTTGAGTAAGAAGTCAGAAAAATAGGAAAAGTCCCACAGACCCAAAGTTCAAATCCAAGTGCTTTTAATGAAATCACCACGCATCACCTGAGGATACTTGGTTTCTGATATCCGAATGCCAAAGAAAAGGCAAGTATGTACATGAAAGCTGAAATAAATTCTACACAGAGAATAATTCGGGTATGTTAGTACTAGAAAATTTGTCTCCCAATATCTACAGTGGTGTAAGAATATTGCCGTTGCTATACAACCCAGGAAACCTCCGAACCACCTGAGCTTGCTGAGATGCAGACCAGAACCTTTTCTCCACGTTTCTGAACTCCAGGTATCTCATCTGCAGCTAACAAAGGACCCTGCTTACTCATACAGAGCCTCCTTGAAGTTTGGCAGTCCTACAAGAGCTGTACTAGCGTTTCCAACACGTCAAGTTATCTAACAGCCTTCTCCACCCTTCCTTGTTACCCCATGCAGTAGCACGATGTCATTTGTCAGAGCGCCAAAACTGGAGACATGCTGAATATGTGAATACCAAGGAAGTGGTTTCCTTAGCAATAACAGGCATGTGAAAGTCAAAACTTCCTTTCCTCCCCATGTGACCTTTTTCAAAGCAATTCAGCCCAGGAACAATAGGAGTGGATTCCAAGCACCCGCAGTGTTCCTGCACCGCCGGGCAAGGATCTGGCAACGGCCAACTTATCTTACCTTTTTATTAAGGTAAAATTATATTTCTCTTTAGATGTTCTCCACAAGGGATTTGGTGTGTTTATGTGCACAGCATAGTGTTTCCTGAAAGCAAAATTGCCTAACACCATAGAAACAAATATATAGAAGATAAGTAATTTTCTTGCCATTGTGGACCAAAACTTTTGTTATGCATAAAATCCAAAGTCCTTGCTGTCGAGAGGAAATAAGGGCATGAAAACTCTTGCCAGCTTGTTTTAATAGCTGGACCTCTCTGATGACATTTTGCCCGTGTCGTGGTTTAACCCCAGCCAGCAACTAAGCACCACGCAGCCGCTCACTCACTTCCCCCCCCCCCAACAAGATGGGGGAGGAAATCGGGAAAAGAAGTAAAACTCGTGGGTTGAGATAAGAACAGTTTAATAGAACAGAAAAGA